>CM073578.1:123067787-124267787 GCA_037074715.1 Magnolia kwangsiensis | reverse complement strand
TTTAAACCAGTCTGATTTAAATGATTTTAAACTCGCAAGTATATGAATTAGATGTAGATGCGGTACGTATTACAAGATCGTTCCCACGAGGACTGGTTGTTACAATTCAAAATTTACGACTCTTCTTAACTAATCCAACAAATGGTTTAACAAACTATTAAGTAAACTAACACAAATCTATGAAGAATAACCGAGAGCAATAAGAAAGATTCAATCAAATTAAAGAGAATACTAGGACATTCGAATCCACCCCTAATTATCCTAACCCTTGTTTTACCTATTGATTCACCCTATTCAGATTGATATAAATTAAATAAATCACAAACTATATCTTTGGTCGGGCACACAGTATGTATAATCTCTTAAAGCATATGGATCACATCTTTCCATCCATGGTCAGGCATAAAGAGACGTAGATTCCAGTTTCTTCCTTTATAGGAGACCTGTTCATGGTCAGACACAAGTACCTAGAATAATATTCCAAATAACATCCATATCTAGACTTTGGTCAAGCTCATAGAATGGAGAAGCATGAAAATTACAGCTAAGCACACTAGCGAAAGAAACAAATCAATCATATTAAGATGAATTAACACATCACAAAAGTTATTCAAATTAGGGGCTTCATCTCAGCCCTATCTAAGAAGATTTAGCTATCCATAAAGTTAATTAAGAAGAAAGAAAATAAATAAATATAAAAGTTAAACACATCTCTATTCTTCCTTCCTCTCTCTCTCTTTCTTCTCTTTCTTCTCTTCCTGGCACTCCATGATCTCTCGATTTGGCCTCCCCCCAAGCTCTCTCCCTTTGCTGCTCCACGTCCCCAAGCATTTATTGCTGCCAGGGGCGGTGGAGAAGTCGGTTGCATGCGTAAGGGCTGGAGTCGGTGAAATGCCGCTGCCCTATTTTTACTCAAGAATTGCGTACGTTTGACCCACGTTTTGGAACAGACGGTGGCCTGTCCTTGGAAACTGACTCCATGGTTGTAGTCATGGTCCCCTAATGAATCCTCTGAACGGTCTGGATCGTGCATCCGGTCGTCATTGAGACCGCATAACAGCCCGCAAAAATCGGTCTGCGTCTGGACGCGAAAACCAGATCTGCGCACGCTGTCTGTGCTGTGGTGATGGTGGGGCCCATGTTTGGCGTCGGTTGATAAATCCACACCGTCCATTGGATTTCCATCGAAAAATCGGTCGGTAAGGTGTATTTTTGAATCTCCATTGATGCGGCCCATAGAATTTTTAAACCTACTATCTGTTCTACTATTGAATGGTTAAAAAATCAAAAAATTGATATTTTCAAATTCCATCAGCTAGGCGTAGATTGTGGCTGACCCTGGGAACTGATGAACGGTTTGGATTGTCTGTTTGAACAATGGATGGGGCCTACAATTGCAAACTGAACGACTGTTTCACAGTCGCTCCTTTAAAAAAATTATGGAGATTTCTATTTTTCTGCTGAAGTCAGTCGGTCAAACCGACTTTGAATGACGCATCCGGTCTGGTACACAGCCAGTGTACATGTGCTTTATGCATATGTTATACATGTGGGGTCCATTGTGATGTTTCAGAGAGATCCGCTCCATCCATTCATTCTCTCGTATCTTCTAAATAGTTAGGACCAAAATTAAGGTATATCCAGATTGCAGGTGGGCCCAGAATCAACGGTTTATGGGCTGATCTGTCAATTGGCCCACTTTTATAGTGATTAGAGGGCTGAAATTTGATATGTACGGTTAATTTATGGCACTCATCCCATGTATGAAGTTTCGAGCTAAATAGATGGTTGGAATCATGTGATCTTGCATCTTAGACCAATTTCGGGCCTCTTTAACATGAACAGCTTGATTTTCTCGGATCCTTGGCATGTAAATTCTTCAATATTGATCCTCTGGAGTCTGTCCCTTGCTCTAGTGACTTCGGAGCGTCAAATTCATACTTTTAATATCATTTTTCAATCCACTCTCCTCATTACATCCTATAACAAAAACACGATTAAAATATTACATTAAGCATTATCATGTACATGTAATCAGGTAATAATTGGGGTCTGATTTAAAATGTTCGACTCTCATCAGTGACCCCACAAAGTAGATAACAATAGACAAACAGTATCTTTAATTAATGTGCATGGCGTGAGTTTTGAACAAAATGATCTTCACATTGGGACCTAAGTTTTTTAGCAGCTCAAATATCACATTCGCATTACCTAATTTATCTGTATGAGCTCAAATCAATAGACCGTAACATAGTGGTCCATTGAGATTGATGTGTACGTTGCGAAATAGTCATTGGCCAAGGGCAAGACCAACTTCAAGAGCTGGGCCTACATTGAATTCGCAATGGAAAGTCCTCATGGAAAATCTATTTAAATATTCTAAAAATGCATTTAATTGTAAAGGAATTTTATCTATCCTGAAATTGAACGGATAGGATCATTCTTAGCAACTCTCACGTTGGCCATGCCTTATTCACCGTGAGAGCTACATTTCCAACACTTTCATGTCCAAATTTGACCAGAGAAGGTCTGATTCAAGGCTGAAGTGATTAAGATTGTCTATAAATAGTAAGTTTATTATTGATAGTAATTCATGAATTTTAAGGAGTTTGAGTTGAGTTTGATTTTGAAACTTCTTTCAAAGTTGTAAACTTGTTTTTATTATCTATCAATTATCAATTAAATTTTGAATTTTTAAATTTTATTTTTATTATCTATAATGGATGAGATATCGTAACGATGGCTAGCCCTAGACAAAACTAATGGTGAGTGTTCCATCCAACTATTTTCTATGGTTGGGCCTACTTGAGTTTTAAATGGTAATGATTTTTGTATTTTATGGTGAATGAGAGGCGACTTGAAAATGGGTTGGATCTCATTAAATTTTCATGAATGTGGTGGTAGGTATGCTCCCAACTACCCACACAAGTCACGCTTGCAAAGTTCATTTCCATTGGTATAGACATTTATAGCAAATACATTCACATGCTAGCATCGACACCAAACTTCATTGATAGATACATCCCTTTCTTTCCGCTTTTGGTTATACAATAGCTCACTATACTATTATTATATGATCAGAGTAGAGGAAAAGAATAGTTGTCGGTAAGGGAAGGTGGAAATGGTGATCGTATAGTTGACGCAATATCATTTTCATGGAATGCTTAGCAATGGAATTTCATAGAATGTTTGGGTGCAGGATTGAGTACTAACCCACTAGGACCTAGCTAGAGACGGATGGTCTTGTCAAGGATTTGTGGGGCTTACTATAATATATATGTTTTATCCACACCATCTATCCATTTTGAAAGATAATTTTAGTGCATGAGCCCAAAAAGTATGTAGGTATATAGAAGACTAAAGTGGACCACACCACATGAAGTAGTGGAGATTTAATGCCTATGTCTAAAAACCTCTTGAAGGCCATAAAAGTTTTGGATCACGCTAATATTTATGTTTTCCATTCATCCATGTCTATATGACCTTATAATGTAGGACGTTGATGGGGATTTTCTCCTCATTAGTGGAATCGATGAAATCGAACCAGTTTCGATATCATCGATAATTGGCAGGATTTTTTCTGCTGGTTACTGGACAATTTTTTGTCCTGTCGATATCATTGATAGGAGTCTAGATGATATCGATGCTGTTATCGATAGACCTTCGATGACATCAATAACTGTTGGAACTTTCACCCCTAGTTGCTGGACAATTTTTTGGTTCTGTCGATATCATCGATGAACCTTTAGATGATATTGAAGCTGTTATCGAGAGACCTTCGATATCATCGAAGAGTTCCGCAGATGTGATTGTGGAAACATAGATTTTATGGATTTTGTTTCCTATTTAGATTCTACCTCTTTCTATTCTTATATAAAGGGGTGTATCCAGGATTGGAGTGTATTCCAGGGGACTCCAGGGTATTCTACGATTTTCAAAAGCTTTGTAAGGGTTTGCAAAATGGTGAGAGAGAGAGAGAGAGGAAGCTTGTGGAAGGGAGGCTATGCTCGTAGAGGTGATCTACCATGTCTCAGCGCTTCTACGTCCTCATGATCGGTGAGATCTCTCCATTTTTCTCTTGTTCTCTTATTGTTTATCCGCTCCTGCGTGAGTGAAGAAGGTTTGATCCAAGTGGTGTGTGCTTGTAATCGGTTGTAACGTTCTAATTTATAGTAGATTGTTGATCTAGACGAGGTCCCGTGGTTTTTACCTCTTTGAGATTTTTCCACGTAAAAATCCCTGGTGTTATGTGATTGATGCTTTAATTTATTTCATTGCTTTTATTATCCCATAATTCTGGTTTGTTCTAGAGGGCTAGATCCTAAAGTTTTATGCAAGGCCCCCAACAAAGTGGTATCAGAGCTTAGTTCATTAAATGGGTTGGATCGGTTTTGAAATTATGGAAGGTGACTCATCAAGGATGATCAGCCTCAATGGTTCTAACTAGACCATATAGAAGGCTAAGATGGAAGACTTGCTTTATTGCATGGACCTATATTCTCCAATTTTAAGCATATCAGCAAAATTCAAGGATATGTCTGATGATGATTGGAAGAAGTTGGACAGGAAGGCAGTGGGATTTATTAGACAATGGCTGGATGATACTGTGTTCCACCATGTGTCTACAAAAACCTCAGCTGCTAACCTAAAACTGAAACTAGAAGGGCTGTATGAGAGGAAGACAGCCGGTAATAAATTTTTTCTGATAAGGCGATTTGTGAATCTCAAGTTCAAGGATGGTGGTTCTGTAGCCAAGCACATGAATGAGGTCAGCAATATAGTGAACCAGCTCTCTGCTATGAAGATGGTCCTAGATGATGAATTGCAGGCTTTGTTATTGCTTAGTTCATCGCCTGACAGTTGGGAGACATTGGTGGTGTTTATAAGTAACTTCGCGCCAAACGGAAAGATATCTATGGAATAAGTTACTAGTTGTCTCTTCAATGAGGAGATAAGGAGGAAGTCTCAGGGGTCTACTCAGCAAGAGACCCTTGTGACACATGAACGAGGGAGAGAAAAGAACAAGAAGGGCGGAAAGGCCAGAGATAAATCAAGAGGCAAGTCGAGTACCAAAAAAGATGTTGAATGCTAGAATTGTGGCAGGAAGGGCCACTATAAGCATGAATGTTGTAAGAATAAGCACGACAAGAAAGAAAAATGAAAGGAGAAGGAAGATGAATCAGATTCCACTGTGGTCGCTTCAGATGGCGACGTTGTTATTATTCATTCAGCAGATCACGATGTATGTTTCATGGGTATGAGTCATGACACCGGCTGGGTGATAGACTTAGAAGCTTCTTTTCACGCGACTCCACGAAAGGACTTCTTCACAAGCTATAAGTCAGGTGACTATGGGACCGTGAAGATGAAAAATTTTGGCGTATCGAAGATCATAGGGGTCAGTGATATTTGTGTGAAGACTGATGTGATCTGCACATTAGTTCTCAGGGATGTGAGGCATATCCCAGACCTTCACCTCAGCTTAATGTCGAGGGAAGACTGGATGATGATAGCTATGAAAGCCAGTTTGCTGGTGGGCGATGGAAGCTCATCAAGGATTTGTTGATTGCAGCCAGAGAAAAGAAGTGTTGCACCCTTTACAAGGCATGTTTCAGTGTGTGTAAGGGTGGGTTAAACGCAACGGAAGATTCAGCTATTGACATGTGGCACAGGCGTGTAGGTCACATGAGTGAAAAGGGACTTTAACTACTAGTGAGGAAGCGACTCCTTCAAGACATGACAGGTACACCTCTTAAAATCTGTCTTAATTATTTATCAGGAAAACAACATAGAGTTTCATTTGTTAAAACTGCTTCTCAAGTTAATAAAGTGCATGCATTAGATTTGGTTTATTCTGATGTTTGTGGTCCTATGAGGACAAAAACTTTAGGTGGGGCATTGCATTTTGTTACTTTTATAGATGATGCATCTAGGAGGGTTTGGGTTTATGTATTGAAATCCAAGGACGAGGTCTTTGGTGTGTTTAAATTGTTTCATGCTATGGTCGAGAGAGAGACAGGTAAATCATTGAAGTGCATCCGCACTGACAATAGTGGCGAATATATTAGCGACTTTCATGAGTACTGCAAGTCCCTGAGTATACGGCATGAACAGACGGTTCCCAAGACCCCCCAACATAATAGTGTAACTGAGCGAATGAATCACACCATTGTTGAGAGAATCAAATGCATGTTATCCCATGCGAAATTTTTCAAGACGTACTGAGAAGTAATGCATACGGTAGTGTATTTGATAAACAAGTCTCCCATTAAATGGAGAAGTACCTGAGAAGGTGTGGACTGGACAAGATCCATCGTACAGTTATCTCAGGGTGTTTAGATGCAAGGTATCCGTTCACGTACCAAAGGATGAAAGGTCCAAGCTCGATATGAAGATCAGACAATGTGTGTTCTTGAGGTATGGTGATGAAAAATTCAGTTACAGGTTGTGAGATCCAACCAAGAAGAAGCTCATCATGAGCAGAGATGTGATTTTCTTTGAAGATTAGTGTATAGAAGACATTGGTAAGCTAGAGAAGAACCAACCTAGTTTAGGTGAGCTAGAGGACATGGATCCAATTATTCCTCCCGTAGTGTCTGATGACGGGGGATATAACAAGGTGCAGAGGACGAGGAAGTTTCTACAAAAGATGGACCGGGAGAGCAGCCCCCACTTAATCCACCTGCTAAGCCACAGGTGAGAAAGTCATTTAGGGACAGACAGTCATCTAAGAGGTACTCGCCGCATGAGTACATTATGCTGACTAATGGGGGAGAGCTAGAAGACTATTTTGAGGCCCTAGCCGACGAGTATAAGGAGTGGTTAAAAGCTATGCAAGAGGAGATGGAATCCTTGCATAAGAACCACGCCTATGACATGGTGAAACTATCTAAGGGCAAGAAAGCTTTGAGCAACAAGTGGATGTTTAGAAAGAAGGTTGAGCAGAAGAATTCATAGACAAGGTTCAAGGCCAGACTTGTGGTAAAACGGTTCGATCAGAGGAAAGGCATAGACTTCGAGGAGGTATTCTCACTAGTGGTAAAGATGACATCCATATGGGTATTGCTTTGGTTGGCAGCTAACATGGATCTGGAGATATAGCAGTTAAATGTTAAAACTGTCTTTCTCCATGGTGACCTGGAAGAAGAGATCTACATGCACCAACCAGAGCGATTCGAAGTCAAGGGTAAGGAACATATGGTATGTAAGCTGAGGAAGAGCTTGTATGGGCTAAAACAACCTCCACAGTAATGGTACAAGAAGTTTGATTCGTTCATGTTACAGCGTGGGTATGTTAGAACGGAGTCGGACCACTCTGTATTCATGCACAAGTTCTCAGATGGTGATTTCTTAGTTCTGCTATTATATGTTGATGACATGCTCATCATGGGAAAAGATATCAAGAAGATTAATAGGCTGAAACAGGAGTTGGGCAAGTCTTTTGCGATGAAAGACTTGGGCCTGGCTAAACAGATCCTAAGAATTGTGATAATCCATGATAGAAGTAGCAAGAAGCTTTGGCTGTCACAAGAACGGTATATTAAGAAAGTCCTAGAGCGGTTCAATATGAATACAGCGAAACCGGTCAGTACTCCACTGGATGGTCACCTCAGATTAAGTGACAAGCAGTATCCCAAGACGAAGGCAGAGGTGGAAGAGATGTAGAAGATACCCTATGCGTTAGTAGTAGGAAGTTTGATATATGCTATGGTGTGTACATGCCCAGACATAGTATATGCAGTTGGTGTTGTTAGCCGGTATCTTACCAATCCTGACAAAGAGCATTGGGCAGCAGTAAAATGGATAGTGTGATATCTAAGAGTCTCATCCAGGTTGAGCCTATGCTATGGTGACGAAAAACCTGTGTTAGAGGGCTACACAGATGCAGATATGTCAAGTGACATAGAATCCAGGAAGTCTACATCGAGGTTCATGTTCACGTTTGTAGGGAGAGCGGTTTCTTGACAGAGCAAGCTATACAAGATCGTAGCACTGTCGACGACAGAGGTCGAATACATTACAGTCATAGAGGCATGTAAAGAGATACTTTGGATGAAGAAGTTCCTACAGGAACTTAGCCTGAAACAGGAGCAGCATGTGATCTATTGCGATAGCCAAAGTGCTATACACTTGAGCAAGAATCCAAGTCAGCACTCCAAGTCGAAGCACATAGAGGTTCGATATCACTGGATCAAGGATACTTTGGAACATAAGGTGTTACAACTTGAGAAGGTCCACACGGACGATAATGTGTCAGACATGATGACCAAGGCTTTGCTCAAGGACAAGTTTGAGGTTTGTAGAAACCAGGCTGGCTTGAAGAAGGTGAATTCCTCCTGAGTCAAAAAGGGAGAGATTTGATGGAGATTTTCTCCTCATTGGTGGAATCGATGAAATCGAACCAGTTTCGATATCATCGATAATTGGCGGAATTTTTTCTGTTGATTGCTGGACAATTTTTTATCCTGTCGATATCATCGATAGGAGTCTATATGATATCGACGCTATTATCGATAGACCTTCAATGACATCGATAATTGTTAGAACCTTCACCCCTAGTTACTGAACAGTTTTTTAGTTCTGTCGATATCATCGATAGACCTTCAAATGATATCGAAGCTGTTATCGAGAGACCTTCAATATCATCGAAGAGTTCCGCAGATACGATTGCGGAAATGTAAATTTTACAAATTTTATTTCCTATTTGGATTCTACCTCTTTCTATTCTTATATAAAGGGGTGTATCAGGGATTGGGGTGTATTCCAGGGGATTCCAGGGTATTCTAGGGTTTTTAAAATCTTTGCAAAGGTTTACAAAAGGGTGAGAGAGAGAGAGAGAAAGAGAGAAAGGAAGCTTGTGGAAGGGAGGCTATGCTCGTAAAGGTGATCTACCATGTCTCAGCGCTTCTATGTCCTCGTGATCGGTGAGATCTCTCCATTTTTCTCTTGTTCTCTTATTATTTATCCGCTCCTGCGTGAGTAAATAAGGTTTGATCCAAGCGGTGTGTGCTTGTGATCGGTTGTAACATTCTGCTTTATAGTGGATTGTTGATCTGGATGAGGTCCCGTGGTTTTTACCTTTTTAAGGGTTTTCCACGTAAAAATTTCTGGTATTGTGTGATTGATGCTTTGATTTATTTCATTGCTTTTATTATCTCATAATTCTGGTTTGTTCTGGAGAGTGTTTTGTGCAAGGCCCCCAACAGACGTGGCATAGATACATTCTTAACATGGTTAGACCAAAAGAAGGTGGACCGTAAATTCATCATAACTTTTGATTTGGGTATCATTACGGCGCACTTAATCGAGTATCAAGAACCGAAGCAACATGAGAACTCGAGGATAATTTCTTTTGAAATGGAGGGGACCGCGCTTTCATGTCCAAGATGGACCAAAGAAGGCCCGATCAGAGGCGGAAGTCATCAAGACCATCAGAACCTTAAAACATGCATATCTCACAAACCACAATGAGTTACTCGGCATACGATATGATTTTGAGGTAGCACGACCTACTTTAGACAACTAACCCCGCTATGTAGGGTTTCCCGCACCGAATTTGTGAGATTTCATCGAATCGATGGTTGAATTCCATGTTTATTTCCTTTTTTACTATTTTTAGTAAGTTTTGGTTTGATTGTAACTCTTCATCCGTTGGGCTTTACGAGTTATATCCAACATGAAAAGTGCTTAGAATAATTAGGAGAATAACGTAGTTAATCCACATAAGACTCTTACTATAAAAAGTTAATTTACAATTTATAGTAAGTTACGAATTTTAGGGAGTTTTAGTTGTAGTTTAATTTGATAACTTCTTCCAATGCTTGGTATCCTTATTTAAAGGGTTGTAGACTCGTTTATTTCAATCATTAATCAATTTACAAATTTTCATGAATACTATTTCTATTTTCTTATTTTTAACTTATGGATTCAAGAAGTCTCTGTGAGGAGTCTAGAGAAGCTTCGTGAATTCGAAGTAGTTATCCTTGAGAAAGACGGTGATCGACCTCATCATGTTCATCCCTACATCAATTGGTATCAGAATGAGTTCACCCCTTGTATCGATGACAAATATTGAAGGTATGAACCAAAATCTTGTGGATGGTGGTCCAGGGATTAGTTATCTTTCAGAAAGAATGGAAGTTTTCCACCGAGAGATTCAGTTGACCATGAAAGGGCTGTAGGCAACCCTCAACCTTCTTGCAGATACGCTGATTCCACCCCAAGCTTAAGGCGATGCTCAACGGCCCGTAGTTGTTATACCGCATAATCCTGATTTTCGTAGAGTACTACCAATGATGAATCGTAGTCCTACACTAGATAATCCGAGCTCTAGTGACAAGGACCTTGATGAAGGCTTTACCTAACGATCAATCCATAAGAGAAGTTAACATCCTCCCACCCCAACTTCAATGTGATGTTACAGCCCATTCACCGTACATGTATCACAATGTGAACCAATCTAGACCTTCAAAATTGTGGAGCCCATCATGTACGGAGAAAATGCCGAAAATCACATCAGTAGGATGCTCCTAACCATCTAATTGAGAACCACGAAATGAACGGTTAAGCAGATAGTTGTCAAAGGTCCGCATTTAACGGGAAAAATCCCATGGTTAAAATAATCCAATCAATACAATTCTCAAAATTTCCACCATCCTTGGTGGGGCCCACAGTCTACAAGGTTGAAAAGTGTAATGGATGTATGTATGTAGTGAATTGGCTGACCTTGATAGCACCCACATGGGGCCAAAACAAATTTCTAAATCTTCACGATACCTCCACGTGAATTTCACATGTTCATGCTCATTCGCGAGGATGGTTGTTAGACCTTTGAGAGTAGCCGAGAATGGCACGCAAAAGGGACATACATTATCCAGGCTTGGCAGACATGTACAAAATTCGAACTGTTTATGTTAAAACTAATACAAAAATAATGATTTTCTGTAAATTATTAAAAGCTAAAAATAATATGGAATCAAGTCAGGCTAAAGCATGTATGGAACGTTGTCTTTAAAGCTTAATTTGCCCCTGACCTACTCAAATAGATTGAGTATGCTGAAAGGTTACAGACAAATCGCTTCTAGGATACGACAAGTGATGAGGGTCGAATATTGCATATCAGACCCTTGTTATTGCCTGATTTTACTTACATGGTAATGCTTAAATAATGATTTTCTGTAAATTATTAAAAGCTAAAATAATATGGAATCAAGACAGGCTAAAGCATGTATGGAACGCTGTCTTTAAAGCTTAATGTGCCCCTGACCTACTCAAATAGATTGAGTATGCTAAAAGGTTACAGAAAAATTGCTTCTAAGATACGACAAGTGATGAGGGTCGAATATTGCATATCAGACCCTAATTATTGCCTGATTTTACTTATATGATAATGTTTAATGTCATATTTTAATTGTGTTTTTGTTGCAGGATGTAATAAGGAGTTTGGACTGAAAAAGAGTATTAAAAGTGTGAATTTAACGTTCTGAAATAACCAAAGTAAAGGATGAACTCTAGAGGACCAATATTGAAGAATTTACACACCAAGGATTCGAGGAAATCAAGCTGTCCGCATTAAACGGGACCGAAAACCAGCCAGAATACAAGATCATAGGGTTCCGGCCATTCGATTGGCTCGAAACTTCATACATGGGTTGAGAGCCATAAATTAACCATACATATAAAATTTTAGCCCTCGGATCACTATAAAAGTGCCCCAACGGACAGATCAGCCCCTTAATGCCTTAAGTGGGTCCACTTGATATCTGGAACTGCCTAAAATTTAGTCTCAATGCTTTAAACAGGGGGACTAACTGAATGGATGGATTAGATTTCTAAGAAACATCACATTGGACCCTGTATGTACAACATGTGTACATAGTACACACACGTGCTCGCCGCACACCGGATGCATGAGGCGGTTAGCGTAAGCGCTGATCCGTCTCCTTCTTAAAAACGGCGATTGCCATTTTAACATCAGCGAAGGGACCGACCACAGTTCCTTTTTGCGGATGAGAGAGGGCCCCAACCCTTGCCCATACGGCTCATCCAAGCCGTTCATCGTGTAGAAGGCCTCGAGAACTGCAAAATCATTTGATATTTTATGCCCATACATGCACACGTGTGCGATATAGAGTCCACAAGTGGACTACCCTGGGACGTTTAAAAGTAATTTTTACGTGATTTCTTCTCTGAGCCGTTTCAATGGACGTTTAAAACCATTCATTCTTAACTGAAATTTCATCATAAATCTAATGGACGGGGTGGATTTCTCCGAAAATGCTTGTGGGGCCCACCGATCACGACAGTGAAAGACTGCGAAAGCTCTCGTACATCTGCGAAAACCAACTTTTCCAAGTGGTTGTGGGCCACCATCTTTGACATATGGCTGATCCAAGCCATCCATCGTGTAGAGCAATCAAAAATATCTCCAGAGATGTTGATTTTACAGACATAATGTAAGAAACTCGAGAGTTATGAAGCCCCAAACTTAGCTGCGAAAAGGCTTTCGCTGCACGTGCGACAGCTTTCCAAATCCTATTTCCACCACTCCAGCAGCTATAAAAAGGGCTGCAAAATGTGGATGAAAAAAAGTCAGAGATTGGGGGAGAGCCAAGGAGAGAAGAAAGAGAGAGAGGAAAGAAGAAGAGAGATGTTCTTAACTTTTATATTTATTTTTTTTTCTTTCTTAATTAACTTTATGGATAGCTAAATCTTCTTGGCTAGGGCTGAGATGAAGCCCTTAATTTGAATAACTTTTGTTATGCGTTGAATTTATCTTGATTTAAGTGATTTTTTTCTTTCTTTAGTGTGCTTAACTGCAATTTTTGTACTTCTCCATTTTATGAGCTTAACCAAAGTCTAGATGTGGATGTGGTTTGGAATCTTATTCTAGGTGTTTGTGTCTGACCATGAACAGGTTTCCTATAGAGAAAGAAATAGGAATATACTTCTCTCCATGCCTGACCATGGATGGAAAGATGTGATCCGTATGCTTTAAGGGATTAAATATTCTGTGTGCCCGACTAAGGACATAGTTTGTGATTTATTTAATTTATATAAATCTAAATAGGGTGAATCAACAGGTAAAACAAGGGTTAGGATAATTAGGGATGAATTCGAAAGTCTTAGTCTTCTCCTTGATTGGATTTTACTCATTGTTTTGGGTTATCCTTTTAGTTTATTTTTCCTAATCACTTGCTAAACTATTTGTTGGATTAGTTAAGAAGAGTCATGAATTTCAAATTGTGACAACCAGTCCTCGTGGGAACGATCTCATAATATGAACCATATCTACATCTGATTCGTATACTTGCGAGTTAAAATCATTTAAATCGGATTGGTTTAAATAAAACATCAACAAGCCTGATGTGGATCCGCATTCAGCAAATACAAAGACCTACTAATGGAACTCTTGTTACACAAATTGCTTGGCAGAAATGAAAAAAAGAAAAAAAAATCCTAAAAAGAGAAAAAAAATCGTGTTAAAACACTACACTGTTCTTATCTTCAGCTACTAGTTCAGATGAACCATATTAGACCACAACGTTGGTTTGTTATTCAAGTAATGGTTCAGAGGAACCTTAATATTTTGCTGGAGTATCTTCTTGTATGAGAGAATTCATATGCATTTGCTGGAGTGTGATTTTTGTGATGGATTGGATACCCATCTAGGCTCAATATATATAGTTATGGTTGCTGGCAGTTTTGGTCCAGAAAATTAATCCAAATGACCACTTTCTAACTGTTGTGAGAAACTAGCCGTTATTGACAGTTTCTGACTGTTGTGCACGTGGTGTTATGGCTACTGCATGTAGCTGTTTCTAACCATTGTGAGACACTGGCTAGCCATTTCTAGCTGTTGAGCTAGTCACATGCAGCAGTTTCTGCATGACCAACAATCAATTTGCATGAGAAGTTACACCTCCCAGCAACAGCTCTATTTCCAACCTTTATATATAATCTAAGGAATCTCATTCAGTCCTTTAGACTCCCGGCCAGCCATCTACCTTAGCACTCTGTCACACAGCGACTCACACTTATCTCGCACCAGTTCGCATAAAGTCACGCATAAAGTCACGAAGGAGCGACCCTCTGCGACACACTAGCACCTCTACAGCCACACTACCTAACTTGCCCACGTCCTCACACTGAGCCCGTACCCAAGCGCGTGCGCGGGTGTTCTAGTGTCGCACTAGAATAGTGCAAGCCCAATTCTCCTTGGACTAGATAGGTAAACATAACCATACTCCACCGTTCTCATATATACCAAAGAATTTTATTCTCTTTTTCCAATGTGGAACTGTTCCCAAAACACTTGAAAAAAGGTATTTTGCAAACCTTTTTTAATATATATATATATATATATATATATATATATATATAATATTTTTTATTTAAAATATAAATAAAACAATATTTTATAACAGTTCATTATCAGATGGGCCCACTATAATATTATATGTCCCATATAAGGCCCAAAATTCATCCTGCTTCATTCATTAGGTGGGCCACATATAGCCGTGTTATCTTCATTGCAACTGTCTATTTTCCTCCGTTGGTTGTGTTCGATCTGGTGAGTGCACCTGTTTGGTTTTGACCGAAAGGCATGTCATAGGTGGACCCCACATGATGAATGATCTGAATCGCACACAGGTGTGCCACGTTGGCACGAATGGGAATCCCAGCTATTACAATGAGACTTCCAGCATGAGGCTCAAGTGAGAATCACCTGACATCAGTAAAGGCTATTGGATAACGAGTATTACGCATGACAAAAAATATGCATGACTATCACAACCGTACAACTTAGGGTATACACGATGGATAATATTTGACCCTACAAATAGTGTAGGGCATTCAAAAATCATTAAGGGGTGTATGTTATACCGTTGACAGATTCAAAACAAATAATAATATTGGTCCACACGTGTACGTTGAATATATATTCTTGGTCAAAAATTTTAACCGTTGATTTATCTTGTGTACGCACACCTAATGAGAAGATTTGCTAGACTTTTGAACCAAAGAATATCCACCGTGAGACCTGATCTTCACCATAAAAGGGCTACAGAGGTTTTGGATAAGTTTGGTACTTACCTTTTACCTAAATCCGGGCAGTAGAGGGCAAATAAACATCACTATAAGCCTTATGAACCTTACTAAGGTTTGAATAGTAGATTTCACTCTCCCCATTGCTTACTTTAGAGTGGTCCACTTGAGGTTTATTGGGGAATTATGGAAGCACACAGAGACAAATCAAGCAAAGTACTGTCAATCCTGCAATCAGGTCTAAACATAAAACATAAACAATCTGCATTTTACATAGAAGAAAAATCCTTTCGAAAAAAAAACACTACGCAAAACGATGACCAATAATGGACTCTGAAAGAAGAAATACAACAGAGAGTGTTACAGATTCAAACAAGTTTTAAACCTACTTCACAAGCCCTATCTATACATTAACAAATTAAAAAGCTTAAAACTATTCTACCTCTCCTAAATACCTCGATTACACCCGGTATATATGGCACCATATAGTATCACATTTCAAATAGGAAACAAATCCATCACTTATGTAATTTTGTGCGCACACTTGATGGCACGATTGATGGGAGTTCGATGGCATCAAACACCTTTGATAATATTGAGTAGAAACACCAAAACATCCGAGCGCAAAACATAAATTTTCTTAATTTTTTCGGTGGCACTCCAATGGCATCAATGTCTGATCGATGCACTTTGATGGGACCTTTGATGGCATAAATAAATCTTATTTTTTATAGATTTAAGACATCAACAACAAGCTTTAGGTGTGCTTTAATTTTATAGGTTGGGAAAATCAATGGACAGCATAGATTAAGTACATATATCATAGTGGGTCCCACAAAATCACCACCATTAATGTCATGGACGGACTGAGTGCACCCTCACCCAAGATGGTGTAGCCCTTACTTGAGGCCCACCTTGATGTATGTATTCCATATCCAAGCCATTTATCCTTTTGGCCATATCTGTAGGGCATGATCCATAACAATGAAGCATCTCCAAATCCCAGGTGAAATGTATCATAGAAAATAGTGGGATTGAATATTAAAAACTTCTCATATCCCACTAAAGTTTTTGGATCAAGTTGATTTTTATTATTATTATTATTATTATTATTATTATTATTATTATTATTTAACCTCTCCTAAATGTAGGTTCTGATGAAAAATTAACATTACAAAAACATTATGGTGAAAGTTTTTAATGGTATGTCATTTAATCCCTATAGTTTTCTATAATATAGTCCTCCCGAGATTTGGACCTAATTTATTTTTTAACTCATGTCCTGAAGCAACCTTTTAAAAGGGATGAATATAATTGATATAGAATAAATGCATCACTGTGGGCTACATGGTAAGGGCTGCACCTTCAGGGAGTGGATTGGATACTGAACGCTTCAGTAGCTTTTTGGCTACTGAAGTGACGTGGCAAAATGACATTGGTAGATACCAACAGGCGGTTTCCTTCTAATAAATGCGCTTTCAACGGAGATCTGTTAGCGGGTAGGGTAACGGCACATGGGATGCCGTTTAAGCGCTTTTGCATGATTGAATGATGGGCCTGAGGCATTTATTAAGGTTGACTTATTAGCGTATGCTTACAAGTCGGATGCAGTTTGGCTAGCCAGGGTCTCAAAACTTTCCGAGCCTAACCATGATATATATGTTTAATCCACGCCGTCTAGTTAGTTCTCCAGATAGGCATGAGCCCAAAATTGAGGCAGATTCTAATATCAGGTGAATCATATTCGAGGAAACGATGGAGGTTGGACTGTTGTAAACTTTTTAGTGGCTGTAGAGGTTTCAGATCAAGCTAATATTTATTTTTTTTATTTTTCCTGCATCTAAATACGTGTGACCTTATCAACAAGATAGATGGCAGATAAAGAAAGTTTTACGGATGGATTTCCAATTAAATCCGTGTGACCTTATCAACAAGATAGATGGCAGATAAAGAAAGTTGTACGGGTGGATTTTCAAAATTAAAAATATTTTCCTCTGGCGTCTACCTGAGATTTAGATTTACTCTGCTTCTTGGATCATGCTCCAAAATGAGCTAGCAAAATGAAGGGATTGAATTAGATACTCAACACTTCAGTAGCCTTTTGTGGCAAAACGCCATTGGTTAGATACCAATGGTACGTTCCTTTAAAATAAATGCTACGCCGTTAGATATGTTAACCGATCTTTCTCCGTTTCCACCATACACCCACTTGGCCACTAAATTGGATCCTCATATTCAGTTGAGCCCACTGAATTTATGTGTTTTATCCATCCATTTCATCTATTTTTCCATCTAATTAAGTAGACCTTATCATAGGAAACAGTGGTTGAAACCTTTTCAGGCTCCGCAGAGATGTTTATTTTTCATCCAAACTGTTCAAATGATCAAAAAACATAAATGAAGGTAAAAAAAAAATATAATCTTGTTTCAAAACTTCTGTGGCTCTAAGAATTTTTCAATGGTATAAATTCAATTCACACTGTTTCCTTTGGTGTGATAGATTTTAGCCTTTTATGTACTTTAGTTTTCAGTTAGGGCTCTAAAATTACCTTATAAAATGAATGGACTGAACAGAAAAAATATATAAATCATGGTGGACCCACGGAGCTTACTCACTACGCAATCCACTTTCTTTGGCCACCTACCGGTAAACCCACGTACGTTTTTTTCAGAAGCGTATTTCTTCCTGCGCTGGTAACCAGGTGGGGCACTGTGATGTTTGTGAGAAATCCTCACCTTACATATTTTTTTTAAAAAGCTCATTTGAGGGCATGATGCCAAAAATAAATCATATTCAAGGCTCAAGTGAGCCGTATTAAAGGAAAACGTGATTAGGAAAATTTCTACCGTTAAAATCTACCTGGATTCGACATTGATGTTTGCAAGTCATCCACACCATTAATAACTTTATTCCTATTGGGATGAACTGCAAATATTAGCATGACTCAAAATGTCCGTGGCCCACGAATATTTCAACCGTTGACGTTCAATTATCACGTTTTTAGCCCACTTGAACTCTGGAAATGGTTCATTTTTATCTTCATGTCCTGAATTGAATTCAAAAAACAGATAAACGGGTAGAATTTCTCACAAACATCACAGTGAGCCTACTTGGGTTTCAAGAACTTCCTGCTAAAGTCAACAATTAGCAGTGCGTGGCCGAGTGCGTTCACGGCCTGTACGGAAAAAACATCCGCTAACATAACTCCGTTGAAACCGCCTTTATTGGAAGGAAACGGCCTGTTGGTATCCACCAATGCCATTTTGCCACATCACTTCAGTAGCCAAAAGGCTGCTGAAGCGTTCAGTGTCCAATCCGCTCCTGCACCTACATGGGTGTGGCCGGGGTCGCACCTAATCCGCTCCCACAGATGTCGGTGGCGGTAGGGTGACATGGAAATCCGCGTACATGTGTGCGGACCAATCATCAAATCAGAGCCGAATAGGGGAAACGGATGGGTTACTCCCCCTGCCACCAGCCATTGGCTGGTGGTCGGTGCTCCGTGGACCCACCATGATGTATGTGTTTCATCCATGCCGTCCATCCATTTTTATAGATCATTTTAACATATAAAGGAAAAAAATGAGGTATATATCAATCTCAAGAGGACAACATTACAGGAAACAGTGTTGAATAAATGTTAACCATTAAAAACGTTTTGGGGTCCATAAAAGTTTTGGATCAAGCTGATATTTATTTTTTACCATCATCTAGATCTTTATACCCTAATCAACAGATTTGATGTCAAACAAATAGTACAGTGGGCCTTAGGAGGACTTTAATGGTGGATATCTAATCATTATTATTTTCCTGTGGTGTGGTCCACATAAGATTTATATCCCTATCATTTTTTGTATTGATCAATAAAATGATCTGTAAAAATGGATGAACGGAATGGATGAAACACATACATTATGGTGAGGCCCACAGAGCACCGACCATCAGCCACGGGGCTGGTGTCAGGGGAAATAGCCAATCCGTCCCCCTGAATAGGTGTGTAACACAGTGGCGGATGTTTCGGTTATTGTGGGGCTTACCTTGGTGTATGTATTATATATTCATGCCGGCCATAAGTTTTTCCATCTCATTTTATGTTAGGATGCATAACCAAATCTCAAGTGGACTATTGTATGGGGATTGAATGCCCACCGTTAAAAATTTCCTGGGGCCAGAAAAGTTTTGGATCAAGTTGATATTTGTGTGGTCCCTTCATCCATGTCTTTGTGACCTTATTAACAGGGTGGATGGAAAAAATAAATAAATAAATCCAGTAGGTCCAAAGAAGATTTTAATGGTGGGCATTCAATCATCGTTGTTTCCCATGGTGTGGTCCCCATGAGATATAGATTTGCTTCATGGTTAGGATCATAGTTCTAAAATGAGCTGTCAAAATGGATGGATGGTGTGGATATAAGGCACTATATCACAGTGGCCCCACAGTCAGGGATGTACTGTGGTCCCCGGATCCACCGAAGCCGCGTCCGTGAAAGGCTTAGGGCAGCAATTTTTACCATCTTATTTTCGGTGGGCCATCTCTGTCCTGCTTTTAGTGAGCAATTTTAGTAGATGCCACCTCAGTTACCACATCAGTCCTTTCAATATCTATCCTGCCGCCGCAACTTCTTTCCTTTCGACCACAGAATCTGTGTGAGCCCCACGCGAAGAGATGATAAGATGATGGGTGATGTATAGCGGCTCGCCGACGGTTTCATAAATAAGATAGATTAAAAAAGGCCCCGTCGACAATAAAAGTGATCCAAACTATCAGACCTTGGATCAGGTGTACCTCATAATTCAGAATGAGTTACTGGACGTTTAATATATAATTTTAAAGTAGAACGAACTAGTTTAGCCAACCAATTCTGCTATGCCAGGTTATGCAAGCCAGATTTGCGAAATACCCTTTAATCAATGTTCACTTCCATATTTTAATTCCATTTTTATTAAAATAGTAAATTATAACTCTTCATGCGTTGGGCTTTAGGAATTGCGCCCAACGTGAAAAGAGCTTAGAATAATTAGGAGAACAGTTTGGTGAAGCCAAATAGGACACTATTTTTGGCCAAAAACCTTAGGCACTAGTAGACATCACGACCGTCTATAAATGATAAGTTTACTATTTGTTGTAAGTTGCGAATTCTAAAAAATTTAGCTGTAGTTTGCTTCTGATTTATCTCTCATTGCTTGGTATCCTTATTTAAAGGGTTGTGAACTCGTTTGTTTCATTCATTAATCAATCTCAAATTTTATAGAATTTATTTTCTATTTTGTTTGCTTTCTTTCTCGTGGATTCAAGAAGTCTCCGTAAGGAGTCCAAAGAAATTCTGTGGATTCAGAATAGTTATCCTCCTGAAGAAGACAATGCTCGACCTCATCACGTTCATCTCTGCATCAATGGGGATCATCGCTCCCATAAAATATCTTAGTGACTGTCCACTGACCATCGTATGGCTAGTGGATGGTACTCTGATCTATAAATTACATCGAACGATGATGGGCCATCACATGTGTTCCAAATCGTTTATCTAGTGGGTCTTATTGTGGATCAGCTATTGAGAAAAAAAAAATCTCGCTGATTAGAGGTCTCCCATCCTTCATGCATATGTTGAAATCTTGACTGTTATTTTCAACTCAACCCATTGAGAAAAGGTGTGGATCGAAGTTGCATTGCAATTTTGAAGATTGCTTTAGGGTTTAAAATCCTTACAAATGTAAAGGCCTGCACACACAAAGGCTCGAACTGGTTGTTGTTTGCTCGCGTTAGTATACTTAACTTTTTAGCTGAAAAATAGCTAAATATGTATGCGTTAGTGCATTTTATGTTGTTCAGCACTTTTTTGGATTTGAATGCTTTTGTACACTCAATTCTAATCGAACAACTTGAACCCATGTGACAATATAAGCAGATATGATGACTATCACCATATATATAACCGAGATTGGAGCAGATTGGTCAATAATTCAGTCCCTTACAAATTGTTTTATAGAGTGATTATGTGATATTCTGAGAGCAGAGCTCTTCATTTGAAAATGGATTCTACTTTGCCTTCCATATGAAAAGTTTTTTCTAATACCTAGATGTCGTTAAATGAAAATAAAATATTTACGGTTAGTCAAGAGGCAACTGTAGAAAGCATTAATTTCTAAATGAAGAACCACTTATATTGAAATATAAAAGTCCAGCATATGAGTGTAGACTAAGATTATAGATAATCAATTATTATTACTCTTAAGAAAGAGCAAAGTTATGATAAAGAAAGATAAATTGCAGGATATTTGAAAGATAATTTGACTAGTTTCTTTAGTTGGTATGAGATAACTAGCTTTGTTAACTTCTCCTTTTATTTTTAGACTTCTTTGCTACTCAGATACTTTGTATACGTTTCTTTATTTACTTCGACCGTTATGGTAGTTGAATCATTACTACTTTAATTTTTTAGATTCTTCTAATCATTCCTTTTCTCTCGATCGCTTTCTGCCTTTTAGACTTCTCAGTTACGCCTTACCATCAAATGACGTGCATTTCCAACTCAGCCCGAACTGTGCCTCTATAAAAAGTGCTTCCATATCTTAGGAAAAATTTTCACATGTTATTCCTTCTTTGTGCAACAACATCTATCACTCCCTGATTAATTAATTTAGGAATGACTAGAAATATGGTACAACATTTCATCCCACATCACCTTGCCTTTGGATAAAATGTGAAAGCGGCGTTGTTCCAATACCTGATGCAATAAATGCGATCAGCCATCTTTACACGTGACAACCCCTTACTGATTCTATTTGACCGGGACAAAAATTGAATAACAGTTTTACCTTTTATCTCACAGTTACAAGTATGACACGTAGCACCATCGTAACGTACGAGGTCATCCTGTCATGCCCCAAATCCAAAAATCAGATTCACATAAATCCCGATTGCTGAATCCAGTGCCGACAACCTCCGTAGTGCCCCATTATCGGCTCCTGACAATCAAATACTAGATTCGGATCCTGGGATCCTACAAGGAGGATTTTCAGAATGATTTTTTTTTTGTAATGGAGCATAACCACAAGCATAACCAAGTCACAAAACAACATCACCACATATCCACTATATCAAAATCTTTTAAGTACAATGCGGGAAGGGAAATACAAGATGATCAAAAAGCTCCAAAATGGTCCGATACGTGCTCCTGCCTCAGCGCTGCTGCTGTCCAACGTTACCTGCACGCAACTATCGTGCATAAGCTTACAAAAGCTTAGAGGGTGGTGTAAGTGTGTGTGCAAGGCAAACGCCAGGTGTACAATATCAGAGTAGTGCGAAAGTATGCGGTAAGTCCATGAATACAATCAACCATACCAAGGCTATGTAATGTAAGGCAAGATGCGAGATATGAATGCCATCGGCCACACCGATGCAATGCAAGGCCTACATAGCCGAATGTCATATGCGAAATACAATCCAAGCAAGTCGGTACTCATCCAGTACATATATCAGTAAAGCTCCTCTCTGGATATCACCGGGGTCTAATACACTTCACAGAGACTGCCACCTCCCTAGCTGCACAGTCAAGCAAGCGGAATATACCTCATTATCCGCCTGACCAGTAGTCTGTCAATACCTACCTGGCTCGTCGATAGCGGACTCATTTACGAGCTGGTCAAACTCAGCCTAGCTTATAGCCCCCTCACTCAGGCGGATAAGGCACACCCCCTTCCAACCGACCACGACACAGTGAGAGACGCGGCCTACTGGTATTCGGCACTCGGGCGCTCGTGTATACACTCGGTTTAGGCGTTGGAGCATCTCCTGGTACCAAAAAAGTTTTGGGACTCTCACCCAAGGACATCCTAAGTGCCCACAGTGCTAGAATAAGTATTTTCGGTATCCAATACGGCCATCCACGATATACCTGTGGAGCCACGGCCCTGATGTCTCTAGGGCGTGCAGTGATCAAGTCACACATATGCGAGATGCATGAATCACACCGTCAAATCATGCAGCAATTCAACACGTACTGCGCGATCATGTGGGGCACTCCGTCTCATAAGGAGTCCCGTAAGTGTCTCAGCCCAACGGCTTATGCTATGATCAAACATTCCTCATACCAAACATACATATGATGCATATGAGCATGAATCATGGGGCTATACTAAGCATGTTATAAAGTGATGAATTAGTAACAAGTATGGGCCTATCAATGGGCCTTAAGGAGAGTTACAATACGGACATTTAACCAACATTGTACTTACAATGTGGACGTCAAACCAACATTGTTCCTTAGGCACGACCTGCCATAAATGTCATTACATGAACCATGAGAGATCACTCATTGCAATGGACCCTAAGGTCATCTTGTTGGGCCTCGACCCATGGGCCTTAGATACATCAAATGGGCCGTATCACATGGGCCTTACATTTATCAAATAGGTTACATTAATGGGCCTCACCAATGAGCCTTATGTACATTGCAATGATCCACGATCTGTGGGCCTTGAAATACATCAAATAGGCCTACACACATGAGCTTTAAATATATCAAATGGGTCACTCCATTTGCGCCCCATGCACATCAAATGGGCTTGAATCCCGTGAGCCTTATATAGAATAAATGGGCTGGATCCCATGGGCATTGCATATGTCAAATGGGCCTTATATATGCCAAATGGGCTTAATCTCATAGGCCTTATATGTGTCAAATGGGCCTAATCATTTGAGCCTTAGATATATACTAAGGTAGGCCTCAATGAATGGATCCCATGCCAAAAAATCGACAAATTATCTAAGCAAATCAGTGAGCTCGACTTGAATTTGTGGTCCTGACAAACCACTAACGAAGGTAGGTTTAAGATCTTGTTATGTTCCTAAATTTATTTATATCAATGTATCTGAACTTGAGCTTGAGAATCATCCAACTTTTCTAGAGCTTATTTCAAGTCTATCATCCTTTTACCATCTTCAACTACCTTATCGGTCGGTATTGCCATGTCAGCCATGTCAATGAAACATACATTGGCATATTCTTTTAAGCTTTCCTCAAGTTTCCTTATTCTGGCCATGAACTCGATCATTCTTTCATTGACTAATGAGGAACTAATCATGATATTTCTTCTATAGTACATCTCGAAACTACCCGATAGGGTACTATAGCCTTTGGCATATCACTATCCAATAGCAACATGATAGCAATATCATGTAACATGCTGTTTGAATTAACTCGGGCATCTATACCATTTGGACGTCCATGCTTATCTCATCGAGTAAAACGTACCAGTCTGATTTCGTTTTCGTAGAAATAAGCTTCAGCTATATTGGATATGGCTACGAATGCCTTATTGTCTGACAACATCAATTCAACTTTATCTTGACTTCAGAAAATTATAAATTAGTGCAAAGATGATGGGATGCATGAGAAAAAAATGTATTCAATCTCTTCCTAATAATTTATTATGATTCGATAAAGTGTCAATCACAAAAAATAAAATAAATTTGTGGCAAGGACCTTCTTAGTTCATATCATCAATTCAACCGACAAAACTCATTGTGTATGAGTTACTCCTCTAGTAAAATTATTGAGCACAACTTTGGTTGGAATTAAATTATTTGCAGTTTTTTCAATTTAGCCATCATCATGGCTAAGAGAATGTTTACAGTCACACCATGCATTGTCAACCAGGACTCTCGTGCTGGGCATCCTTCCAAGTGAAGAGAAATATATAATGGCTTTAAATGTTAAGTCATTGTACACGTAAGTGTTTCGATGACTACCCTTTCAGAAGGTGTACCTTACTCAATAGTGATTGTTGACACATTCATCATCTCTATTATATTATTATAAGATCCATGATGTATGATTATAGGAGAACTAAGTTCCTTCATATCTCCCTTCATTTTGCTTGGCTGAAATGGTTTACTCTAGAAATTCAATGATAAAGTAAATAACATGTTGCAGTCCAGCATAACTGGTAGGAATAATCCAAATTAATTTACATAAATCTTACATTGCCCTTCAAGTATTTTTTAATTTGGCCAATTCTCTGTGATTTCAGCCACAAGTAAGCCATGTGAAGTATCTTCTATCAGAACTCAGGATTGGAATTTCTTCTAATGATTTTTCTCTTGCAAGAAGTTCATCGATTAGAAAATCATCCCCTAAAAAACATTCATCGCTAAGATATTCAGTTGAACCATCAACATCCTCGTTTTCAAACTGTTGATTCATCTTGACCATACTATGTAGATCTTGTTTCATGGTAAAATCCACCACATTCACAGGTATCTATTCATCTTCTAGTTGTGTAATCACCAACGTCGACCGTGATCACACTACCATTTTGTTAGACATATTCCTTATAGCAACCAATTCTCTTCATTAGGCCGCTTGTTGCCTTTCCCAACATAATTTATGGGTATGAATCATACCTTCTAGGATTGATGGAAATTTAATTAGGGTGTTTGACCCTTCTCTAAACTCTTTCTTGGGTAGGGAGAGGTCTAACCATCCTTTGTCCTAACTCTGGGGCTGGTCGAGAACAGTCAAAATAATATTGAAATTCCCCTTGTTGCATACAAGAGTATTCTTTCTTCATATTTTTCTTAAGCTATGGTTTTGTTCAATCATTTGCTTGGGTATTCAGCCGAGGGAATTTCCTGATCTGTCAAATTGGCTTTGCACATTAATCACATAAATCTGGCGATGTCATTTTCGACTGTATTTCTATGCTTGTAACTATTCGCCGGGTCATTTCAGATTTTCCTTTGAGCTAATCCCTTTCACCTTGGTCATTTCTAAACCTAAGATCAACTTTTCCTTGTAGTCGAATCAATTTCTGAGGATTGACCGTTGACATGTTAATCTCCATATTGGCTAGAAATTGGTCAATATTAATTAGCATTGCATCTTTTTCATTTTCAAGAAATTTTAGTAATCCTCAGGATCAGTTGATGTTGTCCTAAATGATGTTTCTGAAAACAACACGTTTATTAGTAGAATGGGACTGAGTTCCATGCAACTTGTAATAATCTATTTTTTCCAATTCTTTGACCATTAGTATCTTATGATTAAAAGGAACTTTAATAAAACTCATAGCCAACATTATGTCAAAGATTTCATCAACCTAGTTGATATAAAAGGTATAGGTCCTTTGAGGCCTATGTGTGACTGATGCAGTCATCTCTGCCTTGACCAATGTAAAAATAATAATAATAATAATAAATAAATAAATAAATGGTTGTTTGGCTACTACCTCGGCATGCTATATCATAATTGAAGTCATAATAATATATCTCGATTGATGAGTTCTTCTGTCTAGTCCCTTCTTGAAGTAATGCTTCATACCAGGATACTTTTCTATTCAGATCATAAAGATCTGTGAACTCTGTTCCAAAATTTTTTACGAAACTTGAATTTCAAACCATTCTGGGTCAATTGTACAAATTTAACCTCAATCGTGACTACTTTGCATCAACTTTTTGCTCTTTTAAACCGGGTGATATAGTTTTTGATCAATTCTCTAGGTAATTACTAAAAACGGGCAAGATATCCCTATAGAAGAATTGAGCACAGAATTTCTCTTCAATTTCTTGCTATGTTTAAACAGAATTTGGCAACAAATTTGATTAACAAGTGAAAGCTACTGAAATTAATGAATGACCTAACAATTGTAACTTGTAATAGTCATTGTTAGCAAGTTTGCCACACTACATGTAAATCAACCAATATATTCTATAGTTGATTGGTCAATATCTCATATAAATAATGTGAAATTAGGTTGGTAATTCCTTGCCAAAGGATGGTAGAACTTTGTTGGTGGGTGATTGCTGAAACACTCGTGAGCAAAGCTCTACCATCCGATCTTCCTCCTATGAGTTACTGAATGGCTATTATGGTCTTGTGCTAGCTAGGATATTAGAGAGATTTTAATTGCATCATCCAACATCCAATTCTCCCCGTTTGGTAGTAAAAATCTAATTTTTCTTTTCCAAATTTTTTAAAAAGCAAAATGAGAGTGGATATTGTTGTGACATCTTGTGGATTGATATACATAATTAGGGGTGTACATCGGGCCAAATCGAGTCAAACTGGGCTCAACTCGGCCCGGCCCGGCCCGATCACCAGCCAAACCAGCCCGAACCCGGCCCGATCAGCAATCAGGCGAGTTCGGGCCAGTTTCAAACCCACGATTTAGACAGCCTTGATTTTTTGACTCTACTCCATCTACTCCATGAGAAGGGCTTTGGCAGGTACCTTGAATGGCCTTGATTTTTAGGAAGGTCTTTTGTCATAGATTTTTGGAACTTTGCTCCATCTACAAAAGGACCCACGATTTGGACGGTGTGAAGTGTTGTAAATGATTAGGGTAAGAATTTAGAAAAAATTATATATATATATATATATATATATATATATATATATATATATATATATATATATATATATATATATATATATACGGCCGAGTCGGGCCGGGTCGGGCCAGGTAGAGTCGGGTTTTGGGCCGAGTCGGGCCGAACTGGAACTTATCCGAACTCGGCTCGAAGAAAATGGCCCGTCCTGACCCAAACTCAGTTCCGGGTCGGGCCGAGCGAGTTAATTGGGCTAACCCCGTTCATGTACAGCCCTATGCATAATTACAGTTCACTGGCTAGTTGTTGATGTACGAACATGATTACACAAATCTTGACCGTTCAATTCGCTGGACGCCTTCTTGATGATTGATATCTCAAAATTTGAGTTGGCCCATCAATAATTTGGACGGACAAGAAAATTCAGAACAATGGTCCAGAAAAGAAGTCTATGGATCTAATTGTATTGGACCATACAGCAATATGAATGACTTATATAGGACACATGCACAGAATCGGACGGATTGTAGAGTGAATCGTTGGACATCCGGTCGGCCACTAGGCAAAATGAAATCAATTGGGTGATCACAACCATCTGAGAAATTGACTTTTCCATCATAACCATGTCCGTTTTTCTGACCACTGATTAAAAGGTTACGATCATCGGATTAGAACCCTAAGCAATCCAAGTTGTGGAGCCACCATATTTATCGGCTGTGATAATTAAACCTATTACTGAAATTTATCTGGACCACACATTTCTCAAGTAATGAAAATTTGAAAGTTAGAACACTCCAATTGTGTGATCTTGATCCAACGGCCCGTAGGAACGGAGTAGACATTCATTCCCCTTTTATATATAATTCTAATCCAACGGATATGCATAGCCGACTAAATTTCAAAGTGCAGGTGGGCCCATTGTTAGGGCGTTTGATGGGCCTAGCTGGCGTAGGCCCAACAAACCTGTTTATTTTTTAGGCATGAAATCTGTGCCGAGGCCCACCTGCGACCTGAAAGCGGGCCCACGTTGGGGGCGGGCCTCAGTAGAAAATATTCCAAAATCTAGCTGGACACAGTCCATGAGTCTTTGGTCCCACATGTATGACCTGGTGGATGGCTCAGATCATTTTAGACTGACTGGACCAGCCCACGCAGAAAAGTTCTAATCATTAGCTGGGCAACACATTTCCTGACCGTTGATTTTCATTTTCCTAAATGTCTTGTTTCTTTGTGCTTGTGCGGCCCACCTGGTCAACAGATGGGTTAGGAAAATTCACCATAGGAAAAGGGCCATGCACAGTCAGGATGTGCCTAACCAATTTTCCAAGGTTTGGGCTTGGGCCTTGGATCATAGTGCAGGGTAGGTGGGCCTGTGGTCCCGGTCCAAGCCTGACTTTTGATATGGATGTTCCATTTTCCAACTGCATACATGGAATTAAGGTCATAAGAGCTGTACACGAGTTGAACCGTGTCAAGCTTGGAACAGCTTGGCTCGGCTCGGCTCGGCCACTTGTTAACCCCGGCTTGAACTTAGCTTGACTTTGGCCAGCTCAGCTCAGCTCGATGCAGTCAGCATCTCAGCCCAATTCAAATCGAGTTTGAGCCTGTGCAACATTTTCTTAAATGCATATGATACATATTCAATTTTTCATAAAATATAAAACATTAACAATAGTTTATAAGTATTTCATCAAATACATAGCGGGCAAATCAAGATATGAGAGTAGTTTTCTAATGCAAAAGAAATTTTGTAGTAATTTATTTTCATATTCAGTCATTCATCATCGCTAGCCTATCTAGCAGAAAATGTATGCACCCAAAATAACATTTTGTTGAGCTATTTTATCAAACACTCGGCAAGCAGCATCAATATCAAAATAACCGAGTCATCGAGCTGATTTGAGTTGAGGTTCGATCTGAATTGAGTCAAGCTCGGGCAAGCTTGAACTCGGCTCGATTTTTTTTGAGCTGCAAAATCCAGCTCGGCTCAGCTTGAATCCAAGTTCAAACCAAGGCGAGTCGAGCATTTCCAAGTCGAGCGAGTGAGTTGACCGAGCTAACTCGACACAGGTACAGTTCTAAATTAATCAAAGCATTGCTTGAGCTAACTCGACCTGGGTACAGATCTAAATTAATCAAAGCATTGATTCTTACACCATCTGATCATGCTCTGTAAGTAGTATTGAGAATGGACTCGAACCGGCCAACAAGCATCTGCACCGTGGCCACGTACGATCAGGCCTAATCTATAAGCCCAGCTGATGTGGCAAGATGGAATTTAAGCCCAGACAGACCCTAATCTTGAAAATCCCTCCACTAATGCCTAGACCAAAGCCTGGGATCCGTCCTGTTTATGACTGTCATGAATTAATGGCTGCGAGAAGCCTGATTTCCTGGGCCCTAGAAATGGACGACCAACTATAATAATAATAATAATAATAATAATAACAATAATAATAATAATAATAATAAAAGGAGCTCGTTTTGCCTATGGTCCAATGATCACAACCATCCGTGCTCGGGGGCTGTTTTAAATAGCATATGGTCCATTAATCACACTTAAAGGATGATCCCAACTAATGGAATCAGGTTGGGTCCACGGATAGGGATTTTGGTAATGAATATAAGAAGCTGTTAGGCACCGTAGATTTGGGAGGGATTTGAGGGAATTTCAAATCTCCTATTATGTTTGGCATCATAAAGTAATTAAGGGTCAAATTCAAGATGAAAGCATGGATTGCATTTATCATCCTTCCAAGAGTTGCAGATGTGACATGTTTATTACTAGGTTATTAATTTATAGAGCACACGGGGCTGATAATATCCCAAGACAATCATATTACCAATTGCATCACTATAATTATTTTAAAATGATAATCTACACTGTTCAAATATTGTCCATGTAAATCAACTGCTAAAAATTGTTGGTTAGTTACTCAAATGTGATCTCCCATCCCAAACTTGAAATTTCATCATTTTCGAGTATAGTATATACTTCAATAGGATTATTATAACTATTGTGCCAAACATTATATATGTACACTAATTAAAAATATTAAAATTAATTTAGTAATTAAATTCAAACCCTAATAAATATACTACTTTTGGATGAGAACAAAAGAGATGATAGGCAACCCACGATGTTTCAAAATTATATAACCATTGCAGCGGTTGAACATCACGGTGGTCCGTACGGTATATCAAACTAATATAACTATCCCACGGTGGTTTTTCACCACAATGGGTACTAGAACCGATGACATCATGTTAAATTGGGATGGTAGAACTGGGATACACCAATCAAGGTAGATTTTTACTTATAATCCTTTCGGACCGCATACTTGGACGGTTCAAATTTGAGGCATATGCCACGTGTACGGTTGGGAGCCTCACCTGTATGGCTGTATCGCAGCTACCACAGAGTCGAGTGCTCTTTTTCAGGAACATACTCGAGTCGAGGATAGATTTGAAGGGGCGACTGGCCGCACATTTTCCAAGCTGACACGTGTCTGACATCCGAGACATTCATCAAGTGGGCCTCTTCGTAAACATCCCCCTGCCAAGAAATCAGGCTAACCCACTCATCAAGGTGGCCATGTGTTTGAGAATAAAAGGATGAATTATCTTTAGGGGTGCACATTTAATCGGTAGAACCGTGGAACCGGACCGGAACCGTTGGATCGGTCCTGTTTGGTTCTGTTCGTATGCTAACGGTTCGGTTTCGGTTCCGAAAATCTCAGAACCGTTAGGAACGGTTCGGTTCCGATTTAGGGGTATGTAAAACCGAACCGAACCGTAGACCCGAACCGTGGAACCGATCCATTGAACCGTGGATCTAAACCGTTGATCAAAAACCATTTAATGCTAACTGTCAAATGGACAGTTAAAATGAAGATGGTTAAGAATCTTAAATCTCGTCCGTTTATTAGCATGGGGACCACGTTTTGGACCATTAATTACGCATACACATGTATCATGCCTGAGATAACATTTTTCATTCATGCATGAAGAGTTTTGCTAACCACACTCGTGTGGGTAAAAAGCTTATGTACACGCCACACGTGCCATCATGGCATGATAGATCTGATACAATCCATCCATCAGAAAGGACAGATTACACTGATGACTAACCCAACCATCAGGGTTGATCTATTAGTCTTTACTTAAAGAGGTTGCCGCAAACCACCCTTTGTAAAACAAATGTACAGCTCCAACTCATCCTTCTATTTGCAATGTTGGGGCCCACATGCTAAGAGGACCAGATTATTTTTACTTAGAGAAATACGTAGAAGGTCTGACCAACCTGGTGGATGGATTGTATCTCGTACTTATGTGCATGATGGCACATGTGTGATGAGCAGAAGAGCTCTACTGCATATGATTTTTTTTTCTATCTTTTTTTTTTTTTTGGTCTAAAAACTCAGAATCATGGAACCGATCCGGAACCGAACTGATTTTCACGGTTCGGTTCTATTATGTTAATGGTTCGGTTCCAGTTCCAAGAATTCCAAAACCGTTAGTAACCGTTGGATTCCAATTTTACCCCAAAACCAAATAAAATAGAACCGTGTGCACCCCTAAACCGTGTGCGCTCCTAATTATCTTCGAGGCGGGGCAGGACACAATCAGATTCCCATTTTGGGAGCCGGCCGTTAATTCTGCTACGTACGAGACATTAGCTAGCATGCATCCTGACATATTATAATAGAAAACGCCGGGACCTAATCCTTCAGGTATAGGTAATCTTTCAATGATCCATACGGTTCATAAGATGGGGCTCACCATGGATGGTTGAAAAAAGGAAAGATTAAAGCTCATGGAATGGAGTATTTCAACCTTCTGATCATATGACTCTTTTCCTTTTAATATGGACGGTCTGTTTAATCCCTGAAGACAAAATTTTAAAATATCTAAAATTTTGGGTGTTTTCTAACATTCTCCATCCACATTAGGGACACCAAATACGGTTTGGATCGTTGAAAAGAACCATGATGATACGATCGGTAAAGTCGCAACGTATACTATTCAATACAACTGGGTGTACTTTAGAAAACGTCAGCAGTACAAAACTAAGCGTAGTACATGGAACTCACGCGGAAACTTCAACGTACGAATTCCAAAATCCACACCACCATCTGCGTATCTCGTTTCTTCTTAAATGGTGGTGTCTCATCAACCGTATACATGGCACATATGCACGAGAATCAGGACCGTCCGCACGTTTGGATGGATCACGTTCTAATATTAAGAATGTACGTACCATCCAAACCATCCTACTGCTGGCCCATCAAATGGACAGTTAAAAACATTATAATAGCAAGTGCTATAAATTCATTGGCTGATGTCCTGTAGTCAATATTGCCTGGTCAGTCGATTGCCACTTTGACCCAATCCAAAATGGGCCACTGGGTCTGGAGTTTCAATATACGTACATCCCACTGTACGGTAGATTCTTCATGCTCCAGTGCTAGTTGCGTTGGGACACTTAGACAGTCCAATACATTAATCCAGACCTTTAGTTATACCTAATGTACATTTCACGGACAACCATGAAAATATCACACCAATCCGAGTAATATTAGCATCTGATCGATGGATTCTTTATACAGACGATCAAGATAGTTTTCAAGAAAATAGCTCCAATCATCAATTTTATCCATCTACTTGTTAGAAACCAGCATGGATTGCATATTATTTTAAAGAATCACCTTCGTTAGGCAATAATAACCATCCCATCCATGGTTTGGAAAAGGGACGGTTAGAAGAAATAAGGACAAATTAAGAATGGATTGGATATCTGATCAGTTATATTTTAACATGGTATTCTAAAAAATATGTTTTTGAGTGAATAGACAGTTCAGATCAATCTATTTCACTGTCCAAACTAAAGAATATAACTAGGAGCACTATAAATTACGGTGCTCCGAGAGCACTGAAGCATTTCTCTTTAATAAACGGTGGGAAACTAGTGCAGGAATAATGCCTGTCTGAGCTATCTCTATATATTTCATAATCCTGTTATCCTTCCACAACAGAATTCAGAGAGAGAGAGAGAGAGAGAGAGAGAGAGAGAGATGGACCATGATCATGGAATGCATGGTGATGGTGGTATGATGGGTGGTGGAGGCATGCACGGGCAACACAAGATGATGATGCACATGACCTTCTTCTGGGGAAAGAATGCCGAAATTCTATTTTCGGGATGGCCCGGCACAAGACTGGGCATGTATATACTGGCGTTGATCGCCGTCTTCTTGTTTTCTGTCCTCGTTGAGTGGCTATCTCACTGCCGTCTGATCAAACCAGGTAGGGCCCACGTCGTGGCCGGACTCATGCAGACCGTCCTCCACGCGGCACGTGTGGGGCTCGCATACCTCGTCATGCTTGCCGTCATGTCGTTCAACGTCGGTGTGCTCATCGCCGCCATCGCCGGTCACGCGTTGGGGTTTCTCCTCTTCGGGAGCCGGCTGTTTCACCGAACGACCGTCGCTGAAGCTCCACCGTCCGATCTTCCTCCCATGAAGTGTTGAATGGTTATGATGATCTTGTGCAGGGTATGATTATGATTGTAAAAGAGAGATCTATCTATGAGATATTTATGGATTGGATTATACTGTAATATTAGATATTAGAGAGATTCAATCGCATCATTCAATATCCAATTCTCCTGATTTTTCTTTTTCGAATTTCAAAAAATAAACATGGGTGTAGATTGTGGTGACATTTTGTCCATTGATATACATAATTGTAGCTCATAGGCTACTTGTTAATGTACGGATGGGATGACTTGGATCTGGACCGTTCAATTAGTTGACAGCCTTCTTGATGAGCTATATGCCAAAATTTACAGTGACCCATCAATAATTTTGGACGATCGAGAAAATTCAGAGCAATGGTCCGGAAAAGAAGTATTTAGATCTAATTTTCAGGGCTGGCAAATTGTTTTTTCTTTTCTAATTTTTTTTTTTTTTTAAACCATTGGGAATACCTATCAGTTCAGTTGGATGGTCTGGATTGGTCAAAACATTTCCTAATCTAATGATATTGGTTTCATCTTATTTACTACACGGTAGAAAGAAGAATCATGGGGTTCAGTACACGGACGCAGTGGACCCCATACATGTGGGACCATCTTAGTGTGATCCAAACCATAGATCTGATGGTCATACCACAGATGGGTTTTACTTCAAAGGCTTCCAGTTTGTACTATTTTTCAGACCTTAGCTATCTTTTATCCTCCATGGTAGTTGATCGAAAGCTTCAACCATGGAGCAGTGTCCCATCAAATCTGTTGGCTGCTCGGATTATTTTTAATTATGCGTGCAGTAATTGATACATCGGCTTCACCCGGATAGGTTAATTTTGACTCTAAATATCAAAATAAGCAAACATATCCAATATAAATACATACCATTAAATTACCAGTAGATTTATTTACTCACGGATACATCCAAACAGATTAATTTTGACTCCAAGTGTTAAAATAAACAAAACATATCCCATATGAGTGTATATGATCAAAGTATGAGTAGAATTGTTCAATAAATCACTAACTAAAGAATTTGATAGTGACTAAGCTATAATCAAAGGGTAGGATTTTTTATTTTGAAGATTAGCTATTTTCTAAAACCTTCCACAAAAAACTACTTAATATTGGAAAAAACACAAATCCAACATACAAGCATAAACTTAGATTACGAATTACCATTACTTGATCACTGGTGCTCTTATAACAAGCTAACATAAAGTAAATTGATAATAAGTTTGTTTTTTATTTTTCATTTTTGTAAAAATTGTTAAAATATCTTGTTTTAATAAATTCCTCTATAATTTATAGATTCATACGGTAGCTTATTACTTCATATTCATTTTTTATTAATACAACAATTACATAAGTTCAAAAATCTTTTTAAAATCTTCTCTTCTCTAAATTATTCTTTTAATATGTTTTTCTTTACAATGTTTATGTTTTTAAAAACCCATCAGTGGTTTACTTCACTTTCATCGATGAGGTTTTATCATAGCTCAACCACACTTTTTGTATATCAACCAATACCATCCGTGGATAGAGCCTCCACTTAATGTATAGAACTAATTTTACTTCAGCTGTAATCCCACAAAAGTACTCCAGATCTTCAAGATCTTTTTATACATTTTCTATCCAACGTCTAACGCCACGTGTCAACCTCCAACTGGCTTTCCCATGATAGCCAACAAAATCAATACGATCACTGAACCATGGGCCACAAGTTTACATTTAATAAAGGAGGGCCCTGTAATTTCCAGGAAGAATACAATTCTACGGAATATAAATGATGGTGTGATGGCTCTCGTTTGTGTGGTCGTGGATGCACTAGGAAGCTTCTCCGGCCTTTCTCTTATCATTTTCGGCTAGCTTGACTTGCGCTAACTAATGGTTGCGTCTAACCGATGGTTGCGTGAGACCAACATGCATCAGATCCAATCGGTCCTTCAGATTGGCTGTCACATTTTCACCGTAACTCCTAAGATTCAGACAAATCCAAGGCTTAGGTGAGCCAGACAATAAGAAATACCATAAAATCATGCCCAAAACCTATGAAATCATGTGGTGTGGCGAATGTGAGTCTTAGAAAGTCCTGATTTTCGGTAAATCTATTCATCCTTAGGTGAATCGTAATATGAGAGGATTGGATGGAAATAAACACCAATACGACCCCCACGTGAAATTTGGATGATTTTAATGGTGATGATTCCCATCTCAACTGTTTCCCACGATGTAGCCCACCTAAGTATTAAATCAGCCTGATTTTTTGGCTTCAATTCCAAACACAGGCTGTTCACCTGATGGACCGGGTGGATCTTATCCAAGAAAAGTCGTTCCATCCACGTCAGCAAAAGTAACAGTAGCGTTTTCGTTTTGGATTCCTAGCCATTGGAAATCTTCCAAGGGGCTGCGGAAATTCCAACGTTGGAAAGGACTTTGAGCTTTGCATCATTCAAAGATGATTTTTTCTATGGGACCGGTCGCCACGCGGTTTATCTGGACAAGTGGGACCCATGGTTCATTAATCTAGAATTGACCATGTCCAAAATATCTCCATTGGAAGATGATCCAACGGTCCAAATTTAATGAAAAATTGACAAGATTAATACCCCTAATCTTTTAATCTTGAGGAACCAACGGACCAACGGTGAAGATAAGAGAAAAATGGGCCCCAGTAATCGAGATTTAAAACTGTGGATATTGTAGATATTCGTCTTTAGAATATCTCAACATTTGATGACTTGGCGTGAGAGGGACACATAACAAAACGTCCCTTCAATTTCAACTGTTAAAAGGACGTGACCGTCACGGATATGTTTACGCGATCAATCATACGATATTCGACCGAGGATAGTCAGAGCATAGTCGTTTTTCCCAAGGAGCTATAGGTTGAGTGGTCTAATATTCATGAGCGTTCTCTCAGGATAAGATCTTATTTGTGGACGCGGACTGCGTCCTACCCCGCCCGGACAGTAATCCGTCCAGGCAGGCCTCTGTTGAGCTCACCGTTATGTAAGTGTTTTATCCAAGCCGTTCATCGCTTTTCTCATATCATTCTAAATTATTTCAATAAGATAGAATTAGCTTCATAGCTCCAGTGGACCACACCAAAGGAAGCTGCAGTGATAATTACATCCACCGTTGAAATCTTTCTAAGGGTCACCGTGATTTTTTTTTTACCATACAAACTACTAATAAGGTTTTGTAGACCTGGATGAAGTGAAAAAAATATATATATCAGCTTGATCCGAAACTTCTCTATCTCCTGAGAAGCTTTTAATGGTGAAAGTTCAATCCCTGCTTTGTGGTTCAGTTAAGACCTTTACCTGCTAAAATCTTTTATTTCACACTTTAAAATGATCTTAGAAAAACGATGAACGGCATGGATAAAACACTTACATCACGATGGACCCCACAGAGCCCTGCCAGGACGGATTACGGTCCAGGTAGGGGTAGGACGCAATCCGCGTCCCTTATTTGTTTACTTTTAAAATTTTATCTTTTTGGTTTCTTATTTTAAAAAGATACACCTACTAATTTAGGCAAAAGAGAATCTAAGGTTTACCTTTTATTATTATTATTATTATTTTTATTATTAAATTACCCTGCAGCAGGTAAACGTCTTAGGTTTTTTGTCTTTGCAATCTCTCGTGTCACATTCAATATGGGCGTACACGACAATATATATGGATGGTGGACGTTGAAGGTACGCTTAATGGATGGTTATGACATCAAAGGTAACCTAAAGTGATAAACAACCCATGTAAAAGGTGTGCCACGTGCGATAGATGATCCGCATCAAAGGTGGGACCCATTTGGATCGATTGTTGACGTTAAAGGTAGACCCACATGATAAATGGTTGATATTGAAAGGTGTTTTTCTAGGATGAACGACCCGTATTGAAGTTGGTACATATCAAAGGTGAGATCTATGTCATGAGTGGTAGGCATTGAAGGTGGAGCCTGCATGATGAACTCCCCATGATAAAGGTGGGGCACCATAAGATAGATGGTCCACATCAAGCCGGTCTCATATAATAGATATATAGTTGACATCGAATATGAGAACTATTAATTGATCGAGTGTCTTTAATCTAGTACAGAGAAGCTCTGTTATGGTTTAATCGGTGTCCCGTTCAGTCTAACCGAATTACGTGTGGATTATGTGGATGCACACGGTCCACTTTTGCACATTTTTGGTTTGACCAAATTTGTGTGAGTTAATTTGACTTGGTCTGTGGATGCACACGGTCCACTTTTGCACATTTTTGGTTTGACCAAATTTATGTGAGTTAATTTGACTTGGTCTAACCGGAGGTCCAATTGGTTTGAATGACGGAATGCGTAATCTTATATGGCAAAGTATAAAGGGCCTTTTAATTGTGATTTAAGTTATTAAACATAGAGCTCAAAAGCCAAAAAAAAAAAAAAAGTTTTAGAGAAAGTTAGGATTTTTATTAAAAGTTATGTAAGTGTTTATACTTAAGCATAATTAGGATTGTCAAATTTTGTAGTCCTGAAAAGGAACACAAGCTCTCCTGAAGATACTCTTCAATAATTCATGAAGAACTATTATTAATTCAATTAAGCATCTTAAGGAAGACTCAATATCTCAAGGTATAAAATGACATGATTAAAAAATCGGAACACTTCGTATGAGTCAACCATCAGGTGGTATGACCTTAGATTTATCATAGGTTAGTGTATTTCACATAGCAATATAATGAACACAATTTCAAGTATAATACGCTCTAATTAGGCTACCCCAGCATCTGGTTTGGCCAACCTGAATACATTTAGCTAACCCAATATAATTTGGGCAAGTTTACAGATTGACAAAGATTTTTCGCATCAAGTTCGGCCAATCCAACCTTGGGTTCGGCCAACCGAACATGATCACTCGCCCAGCCCGACTATGTTCGGTCAAGTTTCCAGCGAATAAGATTTTGGATCTTAGGCCGAATCTTAGTTTGGGCTAGCTGAATTTTTGAAAGATCTTATCCACGAAATTCAAATGTTATTGGAACGAAATTGTTGAAATTCGATTAGTTGAACCGACACTTAGGCCAACCGAATTTTCAAATCCTTTGGCTATAAATAAAAGTCTTCTCTCATTCATTTTTATAACGAAAATCTATGAGAAACCTCATCAAAGAAAAAGAGGAAGTCAGTCCCTCCTTAAGCTATTTGTGCAATAATTTTAATTTTCTATTAGCATATTTTATTCTCTTTCTCAAGTTAGATATAATTAGCTTTTAAGAGAGCTATCTAAACTCTACTTGAGGTTAAGAGAATATACTTTGCAGCAATTAGGGTTTTATTTATATATTGAAAACACATTAGATCCCCATATTCTTTTTGGGTTGAACTCATACACGGCTTCATTAATATCTCAAGAAAGAAGATCGTTTCAACAATTTGACTACAATAACATCTTTTACTCGCCATTCGAGGTTGCTCTTTTTGAGATTAATCTCTTAGAGTAAGATCCAAAACTATTAAAATGTCAAATTTCGATAGTCTGTCCATTACCAAGCCACCTCCCTTTAATAGCTCAAATTATATATATTGGAAAGCCATAATGAGAATTTTTCTAAAATCAATTGATGAAAATGTGTGGCAAGCCAATTTAACTAAATGGACTCTTCCAACAATGGAAATATTAGCTAAGGATGGAACCATGTCCATAAAAGAAATTGCTTATTCTTTTTGGACTACCATTCAAAAGCCTTAAATGCGATCACTTGTGATCTATCACCAGATGAATTCAAAAGAATCATCTCTTGTGATACAGCAAAATAAGCATGAGATATTCTCAAAATGACACATGAAGAGACTAACATTGTCAAAAAATTTAAAATTGAAATCTTCACAAGTAAGTTTGAGAAAATTCATATGAAAGAAAGTAAGTCATTCATGGACTTCTATACGAAACTAAATGACATTGTTAATTCAATATGGGATCCTGGATAAAAAATCCATAAAAGCAAGGTTTGCGATAAAATACTGCGATCACTTCCTGATGGGTTCACTTCCAAAGTCATTGCTATACGAGAATTGAGAAATACCGATGTTATGAAAGTTGAGGAATTACTTGGATCTCTACAAACCTATGAGCTGAATTTTAAAGCTCCTAAAAACAAGTCCATAACCCCTAAATCCTTAAAATATAAATCGAAAGATACAAATGTAATTAATTCTAATAATGAGGAAAATGAGGATAATATGGAAATGTTGGCTAAAAAGTTTTATAAAAATTTTTAAAATAAAAATAGAATAGATTTTCAAAAACCGGTTGACAAAAGAAAAGCAAATCCATATTTTTTGAAATCAAAATCTAAAGACACTCAATTCTTCAACTGTTCTGAATATGCGCATTTAGCTTCAAAATGTCTTATGAATGATAAATCTAAAAGAAGAGGCATGATCGTCATTTGGTATGAATCATTAGGATCTGAATTCAATTCAGAAACTGATGAATCAGACCAAGAAACTGAGAATGATCAAAAGGCCTTCATGACCATAACTAGAATCACTTCTTCAGATAAAGGTGAAACTTCTGACTATGAAACCCTTGGAAGTAATTCTAAAAATGAAGAAAATCTTCATATCGTTTATGATGCCCTATGAAAAGAAAGTTGTAAGATTGCGGCTAAATTTAAAATTCAAAAAGAAAACTTTGCTAAATCAATTTTGAAAAAATCTCATTTTTCTGATTGTTTTTAGAAAACTAAACTAGATTTAAGTTTAAAATTTTCTAATATTCAAAATCTCAAAACTGAAAATGAGAATTTAAAAATAGAAGTTGCTTCTCTTAAGACTTCAAAAGAGACTTGGATATACACCTATGGTGACCAAATACTTGAAAAAATATTAATTGCATCTCGATGAAGTAGCCACAAATTTAGCTTGGGATATATTAAAAGTCGCACAGAAAAATCTAAAAATTTTACTCCTATATTTATAAAAGGTGAATCTTCGAAGTCGAAAATAAAAACTGTAAAGGAAATAAAAAAGAAATAAAAAAAAAAATCTTTTCAAAAAACTTCTAATTCAAAAACTAAGGCCAACTATTATAAATATGAAAAGAGAAACAATAATCCTCCCCTAGCAGGTAAGATAGTTGACTTACTTAAAAAACTCTTGAAATTCAACTCTAAAAATAGCAGAGTAAGGAGAAACAAGAAAAACTCTCACTCTCAAACACAGCAAATAATAAGAGATCCTCCTAAACCTAAAACTATATTGAAATGGATTTCGAAAGATAAGTGTCTTGTTATCCACACAACTTTCAAAGTAAATAGTCATTCAAGATAGTACCTGGATAGTGGATGTTCTAGACACATGACAGGTGATAAAGCGATTCTATCAGACATCAATCAAATCGATAGCAGCTTAGTGACATTTGTATATGGTAGCAACTGCAAGATCATCAGAAGAGGTAATGTAAAACTTCCAAACCTACCATCTTTAAAGATGTCTTATATATTGAAGGCTTAAAACATAATTTGCTAAGCATATCACAAATACGTAATAATAATCATAGTATTAAATTTTCAGACCACGGATGTGAGATAATTAATAATCAAGGCCATATAATAGTAAATGGTCAAATAACCTCTAAAAATTGTTATATCATTGATGATTCTTGTTCTACAAATCACTCTTGTTACATGGTCCAAATAGACGAAACTGAATTGTAACATCAACGTCTTGTACATGTAAATTATAGAGACCTATAAATTAAGTAAAAGAGATCATCTTTAAGGTTTACCCAAACTAAAAAAGTTAGAGAAGAAAGTATGTGGTACCTGTCAAATAGGCAAACAAATCAGGAGTAATCATAAAAACGTAAACTCCTCAGCCACTACAAGACCTCTTAAACTACTCCATATGGACTTAGTTGGACCAACCTGAATGGAGAGTAGAGGTGGTAAGAAATACTTTCTAGTTGTAGTTAATGACTACACTAGATATTCATGGGTAGCTTTCTAAAGAGAAAAGTCGGATACTTTTGACGAAGTCAAAAAGTTATTTAAACGCATCCAAACTGAAAAAGAACTGTCTGTGATCAGAATAAGAAGTGACCACGGTACTAAATTTAAAAATAGTAATTTTGAGAAGTTTTATAATGACCATGGAATATTACATGAATTTTCTGCTCCTAAAACCCCTCAGCAAAATGGTGTTGCCGAGAGGAAAACAGAGTTTTACAATAAATGGGGAGTGTTATGTTTAAAAGTAAAAAATTAGTTAAAACAGGGTTTTATAATAAACTTATTATTAATTAAGTTATATAAGAGCAGATAAAAATAAAACAGCTTATGAACTTTGTTTTAATAAAAAAAAAAAAACCTTCCGTGAAATATTTTTGAGTTTTCGAAAACATTTGAAAAAATTTAAAGCAAAAAAGTGATGAGGGTATATTTTTGATGTATACTCTAAATACTAGAGCATATTTTGTCTTAAATAAAAAGACCGGTGTGATACAAGAATTTATAAATGTTATCATCGACGATCAAACTATCACACTCAATCATGATCAAGATGATGAAATTACTATTTTCAATCAATCTGAACCATCATCAAAATCATATTCAACTAAGAATGGTTTAGTCAAGGATCATCCGATTAATCAAATACTTGGTAACCCTCATACTGATACTCAAACTAGAAGACAATTGAAAAACATATGTAATCATGTGTGCTTCACTTCCCAGATAGAACCGACTAATGTAAATGAAATCGTTGTTGATGAAAATTGGATTTTGACTATACAAGATGAATTAAATCAATTTGTTAGAAACGATGTTTGGTATCTAGTTCTTAGACCTTCTGACAAACATGTTATTAAAACTAAATAGATCTTCAAAAATAAATCTAATGAATTAGGTAACATTATAAGAAATAAAGCACAATTAGTTGTATAAGGGTACACTCAAATTAAAGGAATTGACTATGATGAGACCTTTGCTCTAGTTACTCGACTTAAATCCATCAGATTATTTATTTCCATTGCATGTCATAAAAATTTTAAAATCTACTAAATGGATGTCAAAAATGTCTTCTTGAATAGTAACTTAAATAAGAAAGTTTATGTAGAACAACCTAAAAGTTTTGAATATTATAAACTTCCTAAAAATGTGTACCATCTTTAAAAGGTTATGCATGACTTTAAAAAAGGCTCTAAGAGCATGGTATGAAAATTTTAAAATATATCAAATGCATGTATATTGTAAAACAAGAGCACAATCAATTTGGTAAAGAATTTGAAGTATCACTCCCATACTGAACACATTGATATTCGTCATCACTTTATCATATAGATGCTAGAGGAAGGTAATGTAACTCTTAAGAAGGTTCACACCAGCGAGAATCTAATAGACATGCTTATGAATGTTGTTCCTACAGAAAAGTTCAAGTTTTGCTCAACTTCTCTAGACTTAGCAAAAAAGAAATGAAGGCAGAGTATGCACAAGAGACAATTATGACTTTACTATAAAGATTATTAAAGATAGTGGTAGCAATTTGGAGTTGTGGAGCTGGAGGATTAAAGTCATGGTGGAGATTGTTAATCAAGTGCCTTTAATCTATTGTAGAGAAGTCATGTCATGGTTTGACCGGTACAACCAAATTAGGGGTGGATTCTCTGGATTCAAACTATCCACTTTTGCACATTTTCGGTTTGACCAAATATGTGTGAGTCGGTTCAACTCGATCCGACCGGAGGTCTAATCGGTTAGAGCTGACAGAATGCGTAAGTACAAGTTTTATTTTCAAATCTTATATGAGAGTGTATAAAAGGCCTCCTAATTACGATTAGGGTTAATATAATGTAGAGCTCAAGAGCCAAAGAGAGTTTTGAGGGAATGGTAGGATTTCTACTGTGAGTTATTCCATCACTTATAACGTTCTTCATATTATAGTGGATTGATCATCACTTTGTGTCATCATTTTTTTCCCACAAGAGTTTTCCATATAAAATTTTGTGTGTTTTCTATGTTTATTTAGATTTTTCTTTCTCCTTCGCTTGTTTAATTTTTATCTAAGATTACTTTCACGCCCAACAAATTGAATTAAAGCTTATTGAGACTCAATAGGGACCTCCTTATGGAAGGCCCACATCAAAGTCTGGCCCTACATGATGGACAATCCACGTTAAGTGGGCCCCACCTGATGAACGGTTCACATTCAAGTTCTCACATAATGGACAGCTCATGTGGACAATGAACATTAAAAGTGGGCCCCTCATTATGGATGGCCAACGTCAAAGGTGAGCTCACGCGATGGATGATCCACGTCAAAGGTGGGTCAAAGGATGCTCGACATCAAAGGTGGGTCCACCGTGACAACCCACATCGAAGGTGCGTCAGACCACTAATTGCCCATTTCTCTAAATTGGATGATTTTAGTCATTCGATCAACAGCGGGAAAAAATGGAGTCTACGTTGATAATAATGGAAGTGTCACAATTTTTAAAAATGACATAAGCTACCTTTAAAATGGCAAATATTTGAATATTTTACCAAATGTACTTATTTTGGTTCTCAAATGATTCTCTAACTTTTATTTAGGGTAGCTCTCATTAAATTAGATAAGAGTTGCCAAATGGACTGTTGGGCCACCAATATTCCTATAAAAACCAACATGTCTTCTCCATTTCTAAAATGCAAATAGGCAGTGAAAAGAGGCCTGCTACAGTGTTCCACATCAATCCAAACAAGGCCCAGGATCCTTAAATGTGGATGTTTGAGACATCATACATCGAATCGACGGTCCAAATCCAGATCCATAGCTCAACTGGCACACTGAGTGGAGATACCTCGTTTCAGCACTTGAGGTTTTGGTATCGATCCCTAGTGGGGGTGTAGCTAACATGGAGTGTGTGTACTGACATGGGTGTGTACTAACAAGCTAACCCACAAAAAAAAAAAAAAAAATCGACGGTCCAGATCATTGAACCACTGGCCCCACTTAACCAAACTGAAAACCCAAGTATAACCGTTGAACTTTCCAGTCTATAGTTCCTGCGTATACATGATGGGAGTAGTTTCGGTATACTCAAAAAGGATTGATGGATCTTAGCCATATCATAGGTGGGCCTTCAAAGTGACGGTACTGAATTATACCGGGGCTAACGGTCCACATTCATTACAGATGATGGACAGAATTTTCCAATAGGCGCGATTTTTGAAACATAAGACATCCATGATAGATCCGACCAGATGGGTGGCCCGTTTGATACATTGCCTGGATGTACTGTCGTGAGATGGCTCTACTATATTCCGGTTCTTCCTGGCCATTCATATCATCTCTACCTTGGGAAGGCGATCTGGACCATTGGATGGAAGCACACCAAAGATTGTACAAGACCCGATACTGGAGGCATAGGCTTTCCTAATATCTAGCTGTCCAATCAAGAACCTGCAAAGTGGGCCATAAGACAGTTCTGCAGATCCGACCAGGTGGGCTTACTACAATCCCCATGATGTGCATCCAGTTAAAACGGACCTAGGACTATTCCCATCTGTATCGGATCCGATTGCAGGGGGCTGTGGGTCCATCGTCATGTATGGGATTTTATCCAAGCCATCCATCCATTTTTCCATATCATTTTAGGGTTTGCATTAAAAAATAAGGCAGAATCAAGGCTCAAGTGGACCAAATCACAGGAAACAGTGGTGATAATGAGGCCCACCGTTGGAATCTCCCTATGGCCCACCGCGATGTTTAACATAAATATCAGCTTGATTAAAACTTATGCAGCTTCCAAAGTTTTAATGGTAGGCGTTGAATCCCCAATGTGGTCCACTTGAGCTTTGGATCTGCCTCATTTTTTGGGCTCATACCTTAAAATGATCTGGCAAAATAGATGGATGGTTTGGATAAAACCCACACAGCACGGTGGGCCCCACAGAACAACTGCCTGGACCGAGTCTGTCCTGGCAGGTCAGGGCAGGACGCAATCCACGTCAATCTATATCCAATTCAACCACTTGAAAAGGAATCTGAATCTATCATGACTGCTGGACGAAGAACATCTCTTAAAATGATCTGTGAAAATGGATGGACGGCTGGATAAAACCCATACATAATGGTGGCCCCCACAAAGACCCTGGACAGGGTCTGTCACGGCAGGGGTCCACAAAGACCCTGGACCGGGTCTGTCACGGCAGGGGTCCACAAAGACCCTGGACCGGGTTTGTCATCTACATCCAATTAAACAACTTGGCAAAGAAAATTCAAAAGGCAATTGAATCTAGCATGACAGTGGCACAAAGATCTACTCTTAAAATGATCTAGCAAAATAGATGGACGGCATGGATAAAACTCATACATCACGATGGGCCCACAGAGACTGTATGGACTGAGTATGTCCTGACAGGTACAGGACATTCCACGTCCATACATATCCAATTCAATAACTTGGCAAAGAACAAAAGGCATTTGAATGTAGCATGATAGCTGTACGAAGATCAACTCTTAAAATGATTGGGCAAAATGAATGGATGGCGTACATAAAACCCATACATCACGGTAGCCCCAAATGGCCCCACAGAGCCCCTACCTGGACAAGTCTGTCCTGTCAGGGCAGGACAGCGATCTGCCTCCATCAAGTTCAAAAAGAATTTGAACCTAGCATGACAACTGCACGATAAACCACTCTTAAAATGATCTGGCAAAATGAATGGACGGTGTAGATAAAACCCATACATCACGGTGGCCCCACAGAGTCTATCCTGGCAGGGGTATCCAATTCAACAACTTGGCAACAAAAGTTCAAAAGGCATTTGAATCTATCATGACATCCGGTCGAAGATTCACTCTTAAAATGATATGATAAAATGGATGGATGTGGACCATGTGGTAGATAAAACTCATACATCATGGTGGGCCCTACAGAGCCCCCTGCCAGGACCGAGTCTCTCCTGGTATGGGCAGGACGCACTTCACCTCCATCTATATCCAATTCAACTACTTGGCAATGAAAGTTCAAAAGGCATTTAAACCTAGCATGACATCTGCTCAAAGAATGGATGGACGGGTAGATAAAACTCATACATTGCGATGAGCCCCAAAAAGCCCCCTACTTTGAACGGGTCTCTCCTGCCAGGAGCAGGATGCAATCTGCCTCCATCTATATCCAATTCAACAACCTGGCAATGAATGTTCAAAAGACATTTGAATCTAGCATGACATCTGCTCGAAGATCCACTCTTAAAATGATATGGCAAAATGGATGGACGGCATGAGTAAAACCCATACATCACTGTGGTCCCATGAAGCCCCTACTTGGACGAGTCTATCCTCGCAAGGGCAGGATGCAATCCACGTTCATCTATATCCAATTTAACAACCTGTCAATGAGAACTCAAAAGGCATTTGAACCTAGCATGACGGCTACAAGAAGATCAACTTGTACCGATATTTTCATGTGGGAAGTCCGAGTTGTAACACAATGGGCTACGGATGATTATTATTATTACATTTACCCCAACTGCCCAATCCAACTCAGGTCCAGGCAAAGTGGGCCAGGGAGCATTTCAAAGCTACAATTACAATATCTCTACCTCACAGAATTGAACATCTTTCTAATCCTAGAGCTGTGGGGCAGGACGCAATCCACCTCCATCTATATCCAATTCAACAACTTGGCAACTAAATAAAGTGCAAAAGGCATTTGAATCTAGCATATGTCCCAATTCAACAACTTGGCAACTAAATAAAGTACAAAAGGCATTTGAATCTAGCATGACATATGCTCGAAGATCTACTCTTAAAATGATCTGACAAAATGGATGAATGGGGTAGATAAAACTCATACATCACGGTGGATGCCACAGAACCCCCTGCCTGGACCGAGTCTATCCTGGCAGGGCAATCCACCTCCATCTATATCCAAGTCAACAACATGGCAACTAAAGTTCAAAAGGCATTTGAACCTAGCATGACACCTACTAGGAGATCCACTCTTAAAATGACATGGCAAAATGGATGGACGGAGTAGACAAAACTCATACATCATGGTGAGCCCCAAGGAGCCCCCTGCCTGGACCGAGTCTGTCCTGGCAGGGGCAAGATGCGATCTGCCTCCATCTATATCCAATTCAACAACCGCAACTAAAGTTCAGAAGGCATTTGAATCTAGCATGACATCTGCTCGAAGATCCACTCTTAAAATGATATGGCAAAATGGATGGACGGCATGGTTAAAACCCGTACATCACCGTGGTCCCATGAAGCCCCTGCTTGGACGAGTCTGTCCTGGCAGGGGCAGGATGCAATCCGCGTTCATCTATATCCAATTCAACAACCTGGCAATGAGAATTCAAAAGGCATTTGAACCTACCATGACAGCTACAAGAAGATAAACTTGTACCCCTTCAATATTTTCATGTGGGAAGTTCAAGTTGTAACACAATGGGCTACAGATGATTATTATTATTACATTTACCCCAACTGCCCGATCCAACTCAGGTCCAGGCAAAGTGGGCCAGGGAGCATTTCAAAGCTACAATTATAATCTCTACCTCACAGAATAGAACATCTTTCTAATCCTAGAGCTGTGAAAAACCTCCTACCTGTAGGCCACAACTGTGCAAAAAGACCCATGGGAGCAGCTTCGCGAACTCTCTCCGGTTCATCCTCATTTTTGTCCACTTCCTCAGCTTCATGGCTTTCCGTTTCTGGGTTCGGTTCTACCGTCGAGTCACCTCCAACATCTGCAATCTCTCCCGGTTTCTTGTCAAACAATCCTTTGAATTGTTTCTTAGCCTTTTTCTCAACTTCCTGTTTTACAAATATCAGTTGCAAAGGATCTACAGCCTAATAGAACTACAATTCTCATAATAATAATAACCGTTGAATAGAACTAAAATTAGATACTATAGAGAGGTATTGTACAATGCTCTTCATGAACTGCTAATGTTTTCACTCATTCTAGCGAGTCCCACCACGGATGAACAATACCAAGAAAATCATCGCCGTCAAACTATCCCAGTCATCCAATCAATGGACCTTTTTACTGTTGCATATGGGCAGTTAGCAATATTTTATAGCTGTCCATTTATCAGATGGCTAGTAGTGTCACGTGGGGGAGTTTCGTCCTGTGGGAATCATAAATCGACAATGAGGCTCCCAATGTATTGTATGGGTCACAAAAAGGTGGGTCCCAACTTTAAACAGTGCTTGCCTAAGTGAAAACCCTGACTGATCAGGGAAGCATTTGTGTATTTCCTGCCACACCATACGCAAAGGAAACAAAAATAAATACTTGGGCTATTAAACCCACCTGTTCCTTTTGCCTCAGTTTTGTTAGGGCAGCAGTAGCATCAGGTTCTGAGGATTTGTCGACTTCTATCATCTAACAGCATTTGGAAGCAACATGTCATTATTTCCTCCGGTACCTACAAGTATCAACCAGTAACTGCAAGATAAAGCCAGCAAATATACCATTTTAAAGTCACTCCTTGCTTCATCGAAATCCCCAGCTGACATGTACGCAACCCCACGGCGATAGAGAGCTTTAACATGCGCAGGGCTCCCGTCTAGCACCTGAATTGCTCCATTGGAAACATACAAATCAGATTAACCAACATAAATATATAAATACGTATGGATATACATACATGCATACACTTACATGATGTGTGTACACATTCATGGAGTGGATAAGGTGAGACCAAGAGCAAAACGTTCTCAGGGTTCCATGCCATTTCTGCCCAAATGGCATATGGATGAGATCAAACCCAGTGTGTGTGTGTGTGTGTGTGTGTGTGCGTGTGTGTGTGTGAGAGAGAGAGAGACCTAAGTCCTGATTCTCGATCAGATTGCAAAACAAGGGCACTCATACGGATGCAAGCAGTACATGCCTAATTATTAGCACGCATACATGCCCCAGACACTGGCATGCGGAGACCACTGTGACAAATATCGCCAAGATTTTGAAAATCACACGATATTCTCTTGCCGAAAATTCATAAAATGAATTACCGCGAGATTTTCAACATCTCAGAAGTTTTAAATTTTTCGAAACATTTTCGTGGTTTTAATATAATAAATATTTAAAATTTTAAACTACGTAATTTCTACCAATATTTTAAAATTTTCTAATTATTTATTAATTCAAAATAAATATTTTTAAATACTTCATTTCAGCGAGAGTTCTCAATAATATTGTGAGAAAAATGTAAAAATCTGAAAATCACCCAAGAAAAACCCGTGCCAAGAAATTGCCGAGAACAAGATTTTGTCACTGTGGTGGAGATAACAACCTACATACAAGCATTTCGGAGACCAATAATGCTTGAATATGGCATTTGTATGGCATGCACTAGCCACTGAAGAATTCAACACATACGACATAGATACATCAACCATTTTGAAGGATTTGTGTGTCCAAGACGCATGTACAACATACACACATGCCAAAATCACATACGGACAGACACCTGTTGTTCTCCTTAGCTGATCAACAATCTCGTTTGGAGATGCCTACTGGTCAAGGTTGTAAAAGTCAGCCATGGAGTGCAATTTTCCTTGGGCCCACACTAATATGATTTGTTCAGTCTTTAGCTGAAACCATCCAGTCATATTGTAGCTCACCTGGAACATGTACATGTTTGGGGATTCAACTAGGTTTGTTCTCAAGAGAAACCAAAGTCATCTTGGTTACAAGAATGTTTAATTCCTTTATACTTGTCATCTAGCCATAACCATTGTGACTAATATCACTAAGATTTTTAAAATCCTGCGATATTCTCACAAAATTCTGAGAAAATTAGAAAGTGCTGAGATTTTGAAAATCTTGCGATATTAATATATTATCGTGATAAAAAACACAGGCTGAAGCAGAGGATCACGAAATGAAATGCAACAAGTGGCGAACCAAGCACTTGTGCGAAGGAAGAAGTGAATCAATTAGAATGGAGACAAGGAGAGGCGAAAGAAAGAGAACAAGAAGCAAACGCCCAACTTATTACCTTCCTTTCCCAACACCCACCAGATTAACTCTCTAGGGACCCTATCATAAGCTTTCCCTAAGTAAATAAAGACCATATAGAGGACCTCCTCAACCAATATTTCTCCACATCAATTGTCTACATTGGAAAATAGCTTCAATGGTAGACCTCCCTGGCATGAAACCAAAGTGATTTTCTGATGCATTCGTCTCATGCCTTGCCATTTGCTCAATCACTCTTTCCCAAAGTTTCATTGCATGGCTCATAAGTCTAACACATGATAGTTTGTTCAACTCTATCTCCTTTATTCTTATAATTAGGTACCATAGTACTTCTCCTCCATTCATCTGGCATTTTCTTCGATCGAACAATTTTGTTGAACAACTTTCTCAACCAAAATAACCCAGTATCTCTCATACACTTCCAAGGGCCTTTCCTATTTTCATCTTTCTCAAAGTTTCTTTCACTTCATAAGTATACATGGACTCCAACGTCATTTGAGTTTATGGTTCCTTCTACCTCTATGGTCTCAAGAGTGATCGTCACTTAAAAAGGTCTGAAAATAGCTTCACCACCTTCCACTAATCTCACTGTTCTTGACTAGAACCCTCTGGTCATCGCTCTTAATGCTTTAACATGATCTAGGTCCCTTCCTTCCGCTCTCTTATTTTTGTAAGTTTTGAAGACATCTTTTTCACATATTCTTGTCCGCGATCTATTGTAAAGATCCATCACAAACCTAAAATTTAACTTCACTTACTGCTTTCCTAGCAATCTTTTTGGCATTTTTATATTGTTTAAGATTTTCAATATTTCTAGTCCTTGCCAGGCTTTGAGAATTTCCCAAGAAATTCCCTGGCAAAGAAAATGCCGAGAACAAGATTCTTTCCTCCCGACTATGGCCATAACATAACCAACTTACGTGTACAGAGACAATTGTTGCCCTCCACTGACCAAAAATTTCATTGGTTTTTTCAAAAGAAAGGTGGGCAGCATCACTAGAAGTTTATTGAGAAAAGTGGACCAAAAACTCATTGTTGGAGATGCATACTGGTCAAGGTTTTAAACATCAATTTCGGTGTCTGATGGATCTGAGGCCCACACTGCTGTGCCTCATTTGGGTTTTGTCTGAATGGAACAAGTGATATGGTAGCTCATCTAGAATATGTATATGTTTTGGGTATTCAACTAGGTTTGTTCGCAAAAGAAACCAAGCCAACTTGATCACAATGATATTTAATTCTTCAGCTAATTCTAGGCGAATTAGGCCGATCCTGCCCAGTCCAGCTATGAGCACATTTAACTATTTTACGCATTTCAAAAGTTCTCTATGATCTAATTCCCATCCATCAGTGCATTTCAAGGTAGCTCTTGAATGGGGGAACATGTCAGGTACTGTAGGTTCTGTGAAACCAAGGCTAATTAAATAAACAAAATCTGACTACGCAAGCACTAGTGATGTTTAACGAAACTACACCCAAAACCCAAAAAGAACATTGCAATAGCCACAACGACTAGGACTTGACCAAATAACCCTTTGGTGAATCCCAACTGACCTTAGTTTTGATAAGAAACACTTCATTTAAATTTCATATGTTAAACAGTCAAAACCTTCCAAAGCATTCTGTGTGATTAAACTTCCCAAAAACTAATCTCTAAGATCTTCATTTGATTTCCAAATCTAAATCCAGAGCATAGCATAAAAAGAAAACATACTTCCAAAAGAAAAATAAAAAATGGTGCCCTTTTGGTTGCCACAAATGAGTTAGTCTCATTTTATTTAATCATAATTATGTATTAGAGGTTTTTTTTTTATTTTTTTAGGGATTAAAAATGCAACCAACAATTTATGCAAAATAATCTCTAATACCTAGTTGATATTAACAAATATGAGATAAACTCATTTCCAAGTGGCTACCAAACAGACCCTTTGAGGTTTACACACCCCCACAATTTTCCAGGTCAGGGGACTCGGGGAACAAACCTTGTCACATGCTTCAATGGATTTTCTACATTCACCCATTTTCTGGTAACATGCTGCCACATTTAGATGTAGCGAGTTCTGCAAGAATCAATAGTAAAGAAATCGATACTAAGTGAGAAGTTGCTGGACAAATTAACGACCTACACACTCTTCTAGAGTAACATTTTTTTTATTCAATGCCAAAAAGGAAAATCTCATTTTGTTCATAAGCTTGAAAGAGACCTGCAATATATGATCATGAATCATAACAGTGAGGAAACTTTTTTCTTTTTTTTTTTCTTTTTTTTTTTTTTTTGGTGAAAGAATAGGAAACTTGAATAACATAAGCTTATTTGGAAAACCCCTTGGAATCCTCAAATCAGGGAAATGTAAAGGAAAAGTAAGTTATGTTCTATTTCCAATGTTTGTTTAGAAGCACAAGTTTCCATGAAAATGCATCTCCTTTTCAATTCCAATTGTTTGTTTTGCCATTTTGAAATGGGTAAATCTACCTAAACCAAGGGAAAGTGCAATTTTGACAACCTTAAACATCAAACCAGAAGGTCAAAGCATTTTCCCACCAGCCGAGGAAATTGATTTACTAGGTTTTGTTGGGAAAATGGTTTTAGTCACTTTCTTAGGAATATTTTGGAAAATGAAATCAACTTCATCCTCTCAACAGAGAAAACTGTCACATCAGGAATTCACTTTCTTTTCCATGGCTGACCACAGTTTTCTCTCTAAACAAACTCCTAAAAAGTAAAAATGATATTTCACTCAATTACTCATACTAAATCAGGTTGCTTCAAGCACATGCAAATAAAGTTCTCTTGATTTGCAAAAACCCACTTACTCTTGAATTTAAAAAGATTTTCCCTTCCTCGTCATCTTGTGGATTAACATGATTATACTCTCGAAGAACCTGTTGGGAAAAACAATTTTGTCATTAAATAAACTAAAGGGGAGCAATAACATGCTAAGAATTGATTTCTCTGCAGTACTTTACAGGGGTCTCAGGATTAAAAGAAGTTTCTCCTCCATACATTCTGCAGGATGAATGATCAAACAAGGATACAAGGTGTTCAATAGCAACAATTTGTGAAGAAACAACATAGATAGATGGCAGAATTCCACAGTTTTTTGAAATGGCATGACAAACAAGCACTTGGGGTTCTCAACAGATTAACTGTGGCTGTCAGACAAAACACAAGATGGTGAACTTCATAATTTCAAACGATTTCCAAAAGCAGCTCGTAAGTATCACTAGGTAGCTAAACTGGGTTCACAAGGCTTTCAAAACATAGTGGGGAAACAGTTCCAACACTGTGGGACCATGATATGAGGTCAGGATCGATGCCTCTACTATTAAAAATAACCTAGATACCATATTTGCAGCATGTGTAATACGATAATATAATTGCTATATCCATGAAAGAATGCATGCCTTCTCATACTTCGCCTTAGCAAGTTCAAATTTTCCTTCTTTAAATAGCCTGTTTCCCTGAAAATGAAGAACAGTGTTCCAAATTAGAATTTCTTCAATCAGAAGCATAGCATTACAAACCCTGCACATGATTAGTAGAAATTTAAAATCTACACTCAAGGAGCCAAAAAGCAAAAGTAATTTCAGAATGTGCCTTGTTGACATACTACCAATGGAAAAAAATAATAATAATAAATAAATAAATTTTTTTAAAAAAAAGGAATATGATGTGACCTTAAGAATGGATCCATTATGCATGTAAATAAGTTTTGTAAAAGACTAACTTCATTAGTACGAAACTGACCAAAGTTTCCAAGTCACGTGCCAGAACTAATATGTCAATAAGACTTGCGCCAAAGAATAGAGAACATGAAAAATAACCTAATATTTGCAGAATAACCATAAAACAGTAGAAACCAAATTATACAAATTCGGTCTCGTACCGTGTTCTTAATTTTGTCTGCTTCCTCCATTATACTTTTGAAGCTTAAACCAGTCCAGTCCTGTAAGGAATTCAAAACACACATAAGCAAAGTGAAATTTGCCACTTTAACGAGGCCAATTTATGTATTAGAAAAACATATCAAACTAAACAAGCACAAAAGCATTTTCTTGAACTGAATTCACTTGATTCGCATCTTGGCTGAACTGCTGACCCCTACATTCAAGTTTTTATTTGGACTTTTGGAGGTTAAGAACTGCATATTTGAACTAAAAAAATGTGGTCCATTGGTAAAGCATACAAAAAAATCAAATAGTACATATCAATTGGGTAAAACTTTAGAAGGGTTCCAGAAGAAGACAGTTATATTAGGTCTTTGCTTAGCCATATGACAGTTGTCAACTCCATTGGGTTTTTAGTTAGATAGTGCCACATATGATGACTTCCCCGTTACAAGACAGTGCTGAAAAATGAAACAAACTACAGGGACATTACATAACTCATGAAGAAACAACATCTGATGGGAGTAAACATTCCATACAGTAGAATCAACCGCATACATATGTTACTGTAATGCAATTTTCAAGCCCACTCATATGCAAAAATCAATGATTGAGGCAGTAATCAATTACCTTGGGCATTTCAAAACCAAGCAATTCAATTTCCCACTGAACATGAGCACCTTCTGGAACATTCGCAGGCCTGATCACAAAAATAAGTTTGTATTAAATGAATTTTAGCATGAAGCCACAATCAAATCACAAACCGGAAAGTTGATTCTATTTGGAGAAATCACCTTGGAAATTTGTCATATGCATAATCAGGAGGGCATGTGACAAGAGCTACCTCTCCAGGCAGCATAAGGCGAACACACATCTCAAGCCCCTCAGGCACCTATCATACAATGAAAGAAAAATGCATCTCAACAACTGTAACTTGATATACATACCGGTTATAAATAAGCAGCCATGAATAAAAGCTGAAAATGGATGTTCTGCAAACAGATCTAACATTCGAAACCACAAAATAACGTAAGCAAGCTCCAATCTCTATAACTGAAGGCCCAATAGACTCGCAATTCAATTTTCACAGAATCAGAAATCAATCTCAACAGATCCACATAGCATTGGATATTTTTTTAATCCTGAAAGATTTCTTGTAAAAATGAATCACCATTTTGAGCATTGTAATGACGCTTGCTTTTTTGTTAGATTTCCTCAACAAAGCAAAAGTGACCATGAAATTCCAATGAAGTCCTGAATACCCTCTTAGTCGAGGAAGCTATTGAGCTTCTTACCACATAGCTCCTAATATCCAATGAGACGGGAGACTGAACTCAAGAAATCAATAATGCCTTCATGAAGAGGCCAACCTGCTCATATTAAATTTAGTTTAACTAGCAGAAATAATTCTGGCTCCATAGAAATAACTGAATGGTTACTGTTGTCACCACACCTCTTCCAAGTTCCAACCAATCTTCCCCAATGAATGTCACTAGCAGTCGTGCATCAGCAGTCACCAAACCTAGCCACCCACACATGATAACATAGCAAACTTGCACAAGATTCACTCCAGTCATCAGGCAGGCTCCATCACTAAATGCTCTGGCCAAAATGCAATCATTCATTTGTCAGGTGGGCCACACATTAGAAACAGAATGGACAGTTAAGACAGGATGGACATGCTCGGCAATCAACATACATGTGTGGCCCACCTGGTGAACGCAGTAGGCAGGGGCACATTAAGGGTGGTGAGCCTGTTGAATGGTGGGGATCTCTGACACACATCAACATCATTTGGGAACCTGGGAAGTCTCCATTTTGACAACTGCAGATGCAAGACTGCAAGTAGCATTCCACATCTTCCCCAGTCTCACAATGGGAACAAAGAAGGCAATAACCATCATGATCAATTTGCCAAAAACAGAAAACAAAAAACAAAAGTTACGTTTGACTCTATATGATTGGAGACCTCAACTGATGTCAGAAGATTTTCAAGAAGGGTAATCTTTCCCATCACTGACCACTTTATAAAATTTAAAAAAATTAAAATTAAAATTTAAAATTTAAAAGCAAACTGAAGAGAGAAAAGATGAAGCATAAGTTATGCAAGGAGTAAAAGCTCTAGGTAGCTAGCGATTGCTGGGATAGGGTTGTGAAGGTGAAGAAAAGCACGTCCTATAGAAGTGCTTGGTAGATTTTTACTCATGGGTACATTTGTTCTATTTTGATTCCAGAAATTTGCAAAGGAGTTAGCAACAACATTAGAACACTAATATATGGATAAACAAAAAATCTTTCAATGTTATACTGCTGATATTGACTAAAATTGGACCATCAGGGATTCAGGATATTTCGAGAAAACAGCAGAATTGAAGAGGTAAAAGATGTGAAACTCACCAGTCCTTCTCCAGAACCAAACTCCAAAGGCTGACCATCATTATCAACTCTCGTATCATAGAACACCGTCCTTTCCTTGTTAAGAAGCATGCCCTTATAGTGCACACGTAGTAGACTATCATGAAGAGGGCAATCCATAGGAAACTCACCTGACATTCACCAATATAATATCAGCATCAAACGATATATTCCTAAATGTTGAACCACTAATATACAAAGGATATATATCTCTTGGGAAATACAGGCTACACCATGTACCAATTGAAATTGATTAGATAGCAATTTTCAGCTGATTTGTATTTGCCACAATCAAAGATCAACTGTTAGCTTAAGATAGCATAGATCTTCTTTGTTAATGTTGGATAGATCCAGAGACAAATGATAGTGCAACCGTCAGATAACAATTCCTGTAATAGTAATGCTTTACACAGATTAATGACCATCAACAAGGAACCCAACAATTAGCAATCATCGAGTTAAGCATCAGGCAACATGATCAAAGAGAAGCAGTTAGGATGGGCACTGATGCCAGATAGCAGACATAAGTAGTTGTATAGGACTGAATGTACATAGAAAAGCAGGCTTCTAGCATATACGAAGTTGAAGGAGAAGCATTCATTAAGTTTCCACTGATATTTTTGTGTTGTATCAACAATATGAAGCTTTGCTAACATAGAGCGGATTCGGTGGGATTGATTAACAGCTTCAAGGTGGAAAATGCAAGCTTCCAGGTTTCTCAGATTCAGTTTGCCTACAATACACTCCTCTATGATACCAAGGCCTCTCCAGTTGACAACCTGAGGAAGACTGTTCACTACTTTGAATTTTGTATCTAGTCTCAGGATCAACATTCACAGAAGTGACACAGTTGTTGTTAGATTGGATTCTACGGGAGTTAGCAGCTTCGCAGGGGTATTTGGTTGCAGGTCTGGAAGCTTTCCTTCATCTTATTTGAGCCTCCCATTATGTATCAGTAAACCAGCCAAGCATCTGTGGGGTTTGTGACAGAAAGGATCAAAAGGAAACTTTCATATTGGAAGCACATGTTTCAATCGCAATGAGGGAGAATTACCCTTATTAAGGTGGCAATGTCTGATATGCTTTTGCACTTTATGTCCTTATTCCACTATCCCTACCAGTACCCTCAGTAGACTGGAAAAGATTCATAGAGACCTTTACAGATAGGGTCGGCCAATGGCCACAAGTTTCACCTTATGGAGTGAAGTGTGCAAACCAGTTAGTGAAGGCAGAGCTAGTATTAAGAGTTGAAGAGCATGAATACTGCTTTTCTATGGAAGTTTTCTGGAGATTTATGATGAAGACAGAGCTAATACTAAGAGATGAAGAGCATGAAATCTGCTCTTCCAGGGAAGTTCTGTGGAGATTTAGGGTGGAGGATAGCCTTCGGAATAGGATTATATTTTGCCAATTTGGGGTGGAAACAGGATGGTGGCTCAATAAGTCCTCTTCAAAGCTTCGGGTACTTGGAAGGCAATTTTCAAAATCATTGAGCTTTCAAGAATGAAATTGTGTTTAGTGTGGAGAATAGTACGTGCATTCTGTTTTAGAAAGATGTTTGGTGTTCTAATCAGGCCCTTTGTGAGATTGACCCTCGTTTAGCTTATGTAGCAGTCAACAGAAAGGTTATTGACACTTGATGCATTTCCATCTTGGGGACCAAGTGGTTTGGGGCCTCATTGAGAACTGAAAAAATTTATTTAGTCACATAAAGGTCCACCCATGATCATTGCTTTTGATTGGTAAGTGGGTAAGAACAGAGTGCTGATAGCTGACAACCTTCAGAAAAGACATATTAACATCACAAATGTAAGCATATTGTGCCTTTGGGATGCTGTGTCGATGAGTCATGTAATCATGCATTGCATCTTCACCAGGGCAACTGGGGGCATTTCATCGACCTCTTCCAATGTAGTTGTGTAATGTGTACCTTGATTGAGCTGTTCTTTTATGGTTGGCATGGGGAGAAGAGCTGGGCAAAAGAGGAGAATCTTGTGAAGACTATAATGCAGGAGCATTTTCACAATGGGCTCAAGTGGGGTGGCCTGTGGGATGCGGGGGCACACTCGGGGTGGGCGGCCCCCAGAACCCATGTGATTTGGGGCATGTGTGAGGCGGGTAGCTTGTGTGAAGCGGAACCCATGGATTTGGGGCCCACGAGGAGGGTTCAGTCGAGGACCTAACCCATGGATGTGGAGCTTGGGTTATGAGATGAAGGGATTAATTCGCCATGCTCTATCAGTTCGAGCTTTTAGAGCAAGTGGTTAATTGTCCTGCATTAGACTATCTTCTCGCCAGCCCATGGTCTATTTGGTCCAAATTGAGTAATGTATGCTTTTGCAATTGTCAATTTTGCCCATACGAGGTCTTCAATAAAGCCAAGTTGAATGTGGTTGCCAGGTCATTGATGCTCAAGCCTTTTGCATGCAATTTTTCATTCTTGTTTGCCCACTCTCTCGCAATTTTGCAGGGTGTAAATTCCCCGTCAATGCCATCTTCTTTTTTAATAAAATTGAGTGAAACATGTGTAGCTTCGACAAATGAAAATCATTAACTCTGCCAAGAGGATCATGCCAACATAAAGGCAAGAAATTAAAGTCGATCATACAATAATAATATGAATACATCAAGTAGTCCAAGAATTTACTGTAAAATATTAAAGAAATTTGTATACACTTTTTATACGTTATAAAATATTAAAGATAGGGGGCCCATTTCCACAGGCCCAAGGGCATCGTCTAAAAAGGGCCCTATCATTAAGGGTACAACATAATCCAGCAAATCAGCTGACACCATCGCTAGAGTCCAGTTCAATGCACCAATTATGTGTGCCTTTTGAACTTCTGCAGTAGAGGTACAAAGTGTACATTCTTTCTTCTAGCAAACATGATATCTTTTTACCTATCAAGTGCTCTTTTGTCTTAATTTTCCATAGTTAATAGTAAATACGATGCTCAATTGAGATTTATCTGTAAAGTTTATACATAATGTATGAAGTGGACACAGGTATATTGACATCAGATGCAGGGTCAGAGTAGTTTCATGCGCAAGTATTCTGATTCTTAAAAGAAACAAAAATTTATTGATGACGGAGGATACAGCAAGTCTTCCTCCCCTGTTTCTGGTAATCATCATTCCCCTTCACTCCCTCTCCCTTCGATCAGGGGAAAAGAGTTGACTTGAAGGGGGAGTTATCCCTCAATGCAGAATCAACTATTCCTTGCAAATGAAGAAAATGAGTGGCATTCTTTTAGAAAGATCTATTTTACTTGATTGCGCTCAGGGTAGAGGTATCATGCTATGCCAATGCCAGTATGAGGTATCATCCATATTATCAATGCCAGATGAAGAAGCATTTTAAAATTCAAACATATGTAGTAGAAAGATATAGAACAAATAGAATCCTATAGTTGCATAGCACTGGGTCACTTTAAAATATTAAAGTAGATATAGAATGTTTAGGAGCATGCTAAAACCTTATAGTTACATACTACAGTCACGAAGTTCATGCAACGTTATCCATCTTATATTTATTTAAATTTTGAACCAACTAAAAACATAAGAAGAGACGACCTCTTCCATCAACAATGCGGCGTTTTATGAGACGCCCATCACCAAGCATATCCCGCACCTGTCAACATGTATCCTGTGAATTAGAAGAAAATACATCTCTACCAAGAGGAAAATGTACAGTAACTATGCATATCTATCTATTTGATTGATTATGTGCACATTTATATCTATTTTCCCCGTAATCTGGTTTACAGTCTTGAGGTAATAAAGGTCTTATTTTGAGAAAAAGGTAAGCATAGGGGGACACCAAGAAGAATCGTGCTGATATAGTAAGGAGGTGTCAGATGCAGTATATCGATGCAATCTATTTCTCCTTTTTCTCAAGTGCACAGAAGCAGGCTAAAATATGAAATAATAGGTGGGTTCACATCAAATTTGCAGAACCTTTGAAATTGTCCTTATCTTCTCAATGACTTAGTTGACAGGCCAAACATTTCATTTCATTGTGCATGGAGCAGTGAATGAGATTGCAGACAACTTCGCTACGGAGAGTGTCAGTTGATCTCTTCTCTGTATTGGGAATGTTTTCCCTCCTATTTCAGGTATTTCAATTTTCTTTATTTTGAAAACAAAAAAAGGAAATGGGTTTTCGGAAATTAAACCAACAGCCTTTATCCCTAAATGACATTTTATAACTCACTGGGATCATCTTTTTTTTCTTTGTTCTTTTTCTTCTTCTCCTTTTTTTTCCCCCGCGCGGGGGGGGGGGGGGGGGTATGGACAGCAGCAGACACAAAACTCAGCAGCCACGGCCTATTTAAGGTCTTCCACAATCAATTCCATCTGTAATCACCCCTGGTTTTGCCAGCTTGTCCATCAGAGAGTTCCTTGGGATCTTCATAAACTGATCCATTACAATACTCATGTTGATCCATTAAGGCTAATTGGCATTCAACTTGGAAGGCAGTTTTTTATTTTTATTTTTTCTGAAAGGTGGAAAAGGTGAAATTTTGCTCAATTTTTCTTGTGGAATATTTTCCCTGATCTTCTAATGGGTGGTCTCATAACGGGCTGGGATGAATATTCATAATCATTGCATCATGTGAAGAAGAGAAAGCAAGCACAGGTATTTTCTGGCTGGTGGTTACCAATGTTTTAAATATCGACGATATCAGCCGATATATCCCACGATATGTCTTGTATCCCACCCACGCGATACGAAATGCACAAGTAGTGCCGATATATCCCACATGTTCGATCCGATGAGCATTTTCAATTTTCGATCCCTTTTTTGTTGAAATTATGTTAAATCGGTGTCAAATGGTAACAAATCCATTCGTTCTTCATGTTTTGCATGAAAAATCAAGCATGTAAGAGGGTCATTATACTGACTTGTTAAGTCCTTGTCAATTTTCTGAAAATAAAATTTATTTTTAAATTAAAAAATAAAATTTCCCTTATCCAACTGTCAATTGAGACTAATTTCAAAGTATTAAGGAGTGTTTGATGAAACGATCATCAAATATACTTATGCATTCAATTTGAATATAGTTGCATTAGTTCAGTCATTGTATAGCTTAGGACCCTATACAATAGAAACCTATTATGTTCACTTCTTTTTTGAGATGTTATGATTTAAAGTGTGTCTTAAGGTCATTTTTAACAATCCCTAAAGTTTCATTGAAAAATTCAACCATTTTCCCAATGTTTCTAATATTTCTCAAAAAGTGTAGTAAATTAGGGTCGATACAAACGATATATCTCTTGCGATAACCGATACGTATCTGCATCCCAAGGATGCGATACATAACGTGATACCGATATTTCGAACACTGGTGGTTACAAGACATGAAATTAAACTCCCTTCATGGGCACCATGCTGCAATGATGCTGACTCATTGACCTTTAATAGTCAAGTGTCATAAGTTGTAGGAATGTTCATACAGTATTCATCATTGCAAATATTCTCATAGCTTGAAACCCAGTACCGACCCTAGAACAATTCCAATCGCAAAGATGCACTTTAAGGAACTAAAGTTCTAATACACAATGAGGACAATGCATACCTGAATAAAGTGGACTAACTCCACTTCAAACTGAATCTCTTCAAAACCATCAACCACTGGCATGAAAGGGGACTGAGTTAAGTAAAGACTGCTAACGTATATTATTGCCTTCTCCCCTCGTGCCATTGTTCCTATTCCCATCTCAAGCCCTTTAGGTACCTAAACTAAAAATAAACAATAACAAACATCAAAATGGAAATAAAAGAAACCATACATATGGGTTACAAGTAGAACTTCAAAAAGTTGCAATACACGAACATACAATCTAATCTGAATAATATTTCAATGCCTATGGCTTTCCAGGAACAAAGAAATTGGGATACTTCACTATTACCAACCTCAGCTTCCCCAAAGGTAAAGAAAAATGGTTCTCCTTCTGTGTGGGAAAGAATCACTTTTCCATCGCCTGTCTTTGCTGTAACCCTGAAAAGAACAATACATCTGTTAAAAGAACCTTTTAAAAGTAAAGTTTCAGGACTTTAGATCATTCAAGATTTTCTTCTTCTTTTTTCTTCTTTTTTTTTCTTCTTTTTTTTTTTTTTTTTTTTTTGAGAATTAAATATTTTTTCTGAGAGGAAGAAAACAGAACATATCAAGGATGGAGTCAGAGAACATAACCGCTGCTGGATCCCTTTTTTTTATGATATAATATACATTAAGTCTCTGAGGACACAAATACAAGTTTTATTCAAGATTAGGATCTACTAACTCATCAAAATAGACAATTTCACATGCATGTGTAATTGTAATAAACGAATTGGCCAAAGACGATAGAAATATGTAAGTGTCCCACAATGCTCCAGTTTTCACACTTGTAACTTCATTCCCTGCTGAGTCATGCTGTACTTACACTCATAATGTCATCTCTTGCCGAGTCGTGCCATTCTTTTCTTTTCCTGTTTGTTTATCAGTAACTGGTTATTTTCCTTTTTATCAGTAAAAAGAGAATTTATTAAGAAGGTGAAGCAGAAAATGACAACATCCCTCAAAGGACCACCACCACTCCCAACATTAAGGGATGACTGCCCACTAAAATCTTCCCTCCTAAAACAAACCCCTTTAGGGAAAATTCCGAAGAAACAACTCTAGACCTTACCTTCTCAAAACGGAGATAACATTAGATGATCTATTTTGAAATGTTCAATTGCACTGCTGCTTCCAAATTACGGAACAGATCACTGTCAAGAAGGTTTGCCTCCAAAGAAACCATCTTATAAAGAGATGTTCCACACCTTCCATATTTCTTAGACAGACACATGATGCACCCATTCATGATTATGTCTAATCAACTATCTATCATCAGGATCTTGGCGTGAAAGCTGCCCAACCATACACTATTATCCTTGGGGGATGTGTGGAAGGACCAAATACAAGATGACAGCTTGTTCAATTCTCTCAAGTCTCACCCCTCATGTGCACATAACAAGATTTGACTGAAGAGCCACTTGATGGTTCCCACTTCCACACTCTGATATCCCTTCATCCCAGCAACCACCATGTTTTCCCACCTCCATAAGTGAAACAAAGTCGTTCCTCATGTTTCTTCTAAAGATTGGCATCCATGCCCACTGACACCCTCCCCAACAGACATGCTTATTAATCTCACATCTTTAGATAAAACCATGTAGAGAATCTAACTCCATGCTTAGTGGCCTTTCACAACACAGAATCTTCCCAGAATCTGATCCCTGGGCTATCTCCAACTTTTCTAATTTGATGTATCAAATGACTAAATTCTTGATTTTAAGGATCGCTTTGCACACCCCAAGCCACAATACCTCATGATCGCTCAACTGGACCATGATACCTTCTGGTTACTAATTTATTACTGAAACATGAATTCGTGATAACAGTTAACTATCATCATCATCATCTAATTCTTATCCCAATTAGTTGGGGTCAGCTACACGAATCCTGTTCCGCCATTGAAATGTCATATCGAAGGAAAATATATCAGTAACGGTGAAAATGTATCATGTCGAAATGAACACGTGTAGAAGCTATAATTGTAAACCAAGATCAAGTCTGTGGAAGCATTGGGACCCACAGTACTTTGTCCTTGAGAATGTCATCTTGGAAGTTTTTTTTTTCTAAATAGTTAGAGAGGATCTAAACATGATTGGTTGGGTCTCATCAATGCCCATAAAAATTATAGAATCCATACCCATTCTGAAGCATGATGCAACAAATTGCATTTTACAGAAGGAATTAAATGTAACAGCAGGTTGAGAAGAATAAGTACTTAACCATAGTTTTACTTCATACGGTTCCCTTGGTGATTCCCACCCTTGCCCTTCATTTATTATCTGTCCTAGAAAAAAGATAAATATGATAATGCTTGAAGTACATTTAGAAACAGAGCAGTTATTGTCGCTGCTCATGTAGCAACAGGAGTCATTTAACCATATTGCAGTACCTTCTTCAAAACTCCTAAATCTTCGCTGATGACCTGAAAGCCAGAGAAGCAAAGCCAGTTTATAATTACAAGAGGTTGAATACACCTGAATGACAAATTCTAATATGGGGAGAAAATATTTTTGTCATGGATGATATCATCAATGTAAGCCTGGCGGAACTCACAGATGAAACCAAGATCGCTGTACGTCTATCATTATATAGGAACAGTTGTTAAGAACTTGAGAAGGTATGTGAGCCATAAACAACAAACTGATTCGTTATCAAGTAGCCAAGAAAAAACAAAATAATTCTAAGATGAAGGAAAGGTGATGGTATGTTTGGTTGCACCAAATTTCATGAACTATGATGAAATTTTGAACCGAAATAGACTAATTAAGCATGAAATTTCATAACATTTGGCACAACCAAACGCACCCTATACTGAAAGATTGAAAAGCAAAACACAAAACACAGTGCAAAACCAATGAGCTTGATAGCTGGAGGCCTTCAATAATGTTGATAATTCATGGCCTTCAGCCATAAAAAGAGCCTTACGATTTACTTGACAGAAATTATTGAACCTGAATACATGCTACAATATATTTATGCAATAGGAAAGATCAATGGCCACATGTCAGATATATAATATTCCTTGCCTTGACTTTAAAGAAATCTATCAGCTCAATCTCAAAATGAAGTTCATCACGTTCGGGGAAACCTTCCGGAACTGCAACTGGACAATCAACCTCACCGTAGTGTAGCTCAGGCTTCATCTTGAACTGAAACAAGGAAAGACAAACAAAACCACAAAAATATCAAATAGAGAAGCAGACAGTTTCCTTTTGTTAAAACTAATCACACTAGTAAAGACTTTTAAGGGGAAAAAACACTAGTGAAGTCCCAAACCTTCCCAATAGCAATTCATGCTCAATTTTGCAACAGCTTCAACGCTCATAGCAGAGAATTAGTTAGCCATGAATCATGGGCCTCAGCGAAGATACTGATGCATAGGACCTCAAACATGTATGCCCCATGCTTTTATGATCTATATGGTTGATCTGATGGGCTCCACTGTGAACAGCAATGCCAAAATCTTCCAGATTGGAAGATCCTAAACCTTTTATCGTAGTTTGATCCACTCATCGGTTCTCATTAAATGTCGGCTGTTTGATGCAGGACCATCAGATCATCAAAAGGTTGGATAGTGAACCCAGTTGATGGCTAATTGAATATAATACCCATCAGTCCCCGTAGAAGATCAGAGCAAGCCAATGGTCCTGATTGAAGATCAGGCCAGTCTAAGGGTCAAGGTTGAAGATCTGGACCAAACCAGGGGTCCACATAAAGAGCTGGACCACACCAACAGTCCAGATGGAAGATCTGGACCAAATCAAGAGTCTGGTGGGACTGTGGGACCCACAAATCCAATTGGTAGCCAGATTTATGTACTGATTGGACTGTGGAATGCACATGTCAGACCATGTACTTTTTTAAACATATCAAGTAAAAGAGGGGTTTTGTACAGCCGTACAGCCCCATATAGTTGTCAGTAGAAAATAGAAATTGAAAGGGATTTGGATTCCTTGACAGTTTCCTTAGCTTATTTCCAGCTGTTATTGTTAATATATTTTGATGTGTGTAAGCAGGTTATCAAATGTTTTCCAAGCAATCATAAGAATTCCTGTTTGGATTCTCAACAAAACAAGGTGCGTAAATCCAACCCCAAATAGTTGGGGCAAGGCTGTGATGATGACAATGATGATAAACACTAAGAATGAAAGTAAGCATATCTCCATTAGATCAAATAAATGGAATAGAACCATCTTGTTGATATGGATGAACATCGTTAAGCTATCAAGGATGGATTTTTGTAGATGCAACAGCAATCCAATAACTCAGGATTGATTTATGCCATGAGAAAAACAAGTTCTGCACAAGAAGATGCAGATAGATATCTTAGAAAAGGAATTCAAGAAAAATAAATATAGAATGCAGGAAAGTTCTCCAGAATGTAGATCTACTCAAATCAAAGAGCTCATAGTTGTAGTAATGCTGTTAACTAGAATTGTTCAATGTCTTTTATATCATCATGGTAATGCCAGCATCATCAGCATGTCATCATCAACAACACCACCACCACCATCATCATCTCTGCCTTCAACCAGCCATTCAAGGTCTGCTTCTAAAAGTTATACACACTGACCACAGCTCACGTGGTAGACTGAGTGAAGATAACCTTGTTTCAACACTGAGGTCTTGATATCGACTCCCGAGTGGGGTGTGGCTAACAGTAGGGTGCGTGCTAACATGCTAACCAATTTTATTTTTTATTTTTTATTTTTTTTAAGGTCTGCTTCTAAAAGTTATATTGCAAAAAGTTTACAATCAACTGCCTATCAGACGAGATAGTAATTCAATAACATCTGGTAAAACCACTCTTTACCAAAACGCAATTTATCAGCCTATGGAGTTTTGAAGGATATACCATTGCCACTTCACCCTTCAGCATGGTAGGAATTCCTTCACACAGTCCCAATATCATCTTGCTTTTCCCCAGGACATATTTTATGGGATTACCTTTGCCTGGGACACAAAATAAATGTGCAAACAATCAAATTAGCTCCATCGCCAACTTAAATGAATTGAAGTTTTCCTTATAGATGGGTCTTACTGACTAAATCTTTATGATATATGGATCTTAAATCATGAGTTTCTCTAACAGAGAGGCCGGAGAGGTGATCACAATTCCCTCCTTGTCAGAGCATCACTGACAAGACTTTCATATAATAAATCCAGGAAGGTGAGGTCCAGCCACTCATATGAGGCAATCCTCCAAATCATATTAGAAGATGGGAACACCAAGCACAGAACATAAGATAAAAGTAAAAAATATATTCTACATCCAAGTAAAATTAAAGTCAAAAAGATAATTTTTCATGTGCCTAGAGCAGATGGACTATAAGATACAGGACATTCATCAAAATAAAATAAAAGATACAGGACATTTGAAAAAAGAAGAAGAAGAAGAAGAAGAAGAAGAAGAAGAGGATGAAGAAGAAAATAGAGGAGCATGAGCTATAAAAACTTCGTCACTAAAATAATAACGAAAATGTAGGAAGGAGAAACATATATCATTAGGTCTACAATTTCATTACACAATATGCAAATGTAGCTCGAAAATTCTTACAGAGAACAGACCAAAGACCATTTATTCTCAGTGGCCACTGAATATACTTTGCAAGAAGCTATAGAACCAATAGAGCACAACCACTCATAGAATCAACTGTTGGTAGTGAATTTGCAAACAGCACAAGAGGCTACCATGCCCAGCAACAGATTGATATACTTTGAGTCAATGCACACCTGTTGAATCAGATATGCTGGGTTCTGTTAATGAATTCTTTGATAGTGGGTGCCTGTCAACAGAATTGGGGTGTTCTTTTATCACTCTGATTCCAAAAAGTTAAGTGGCTGAGAGTCTGAAAGACTTTGGGCCCATTAGCTTGATCCGTTGTGTATACAAGATCATGTCTAAAATTCTCAGTCAAAGATTTAGGGTAGTTCTCCCTACAGTTATCTTTGTACCAAAGCGCGTTCATTGTGGGTAGGCAAATCCTCAACACAGTGCATTGATAGCGCATGAATATCTGGACTCTTATCATTGGGGTGGTAAGGTAGTCAATGTATCCTTTGTAAATTAGATTTGGAGAAGGCCTACGGCTTCGTAGACTGGTCCTCCTTTGACTATATGTTGGGTAGTATTGGTTGAGGGGCTAAATGGTGATTGTGGATCAAAGTACGTGTCTCTTCGGCCAGGTTCTCAGTTTTAGTCAACGGCTCCCCTTTTGGGTTCTTCCATGCTTCTAGGGATCTTTGGCAAGGAGATCCTCTCCTCTCACCTTTTTTGTTTTTTGGTAGTTTTTGAAGCCCTCAATAGGATGTTGGGTAGGGGCCAATTAGTGGGTTTGTTCCGGGACTTTCAGATCATATGTGTTCATTACCGGGTCAATCACCCGCAATTTGCTGATGATACCCTTATTTTCTATGAGGCCGAAGATTCCATGGTAGATAATCTCCGAAAAATCATTAGGTGCATTGAGGCGCTTCTGGTTGGTAATTTGGCCAAAAGAAAACTTTTGGGAGTTCATCTATCCGAGGAAATAGCTTGTTTTGCTGGGATTTTTGGGTGTCAAGCTGGATCTTTTCCTTCCTCCTATTGGGCTTTGCCTCTATGTAAAGTAATGGCAAGCCTACTAAATATCTTTAGGAATCGGTGTTTGAGCGTATGGAAGGAAGCTTTCGCCGTGGAAGAGCAAGTTCCTTTCCCTGGGGGGCAGAATCACCTTGGTCAAGGTGTCCCTTTTGAACCTTCCCCTCAACTTGTGCCCTCAGTCCTTCAGAGGATTGGTAAATTTCGTAAAGATTTTCCATAGTGGGGGGATGTATTCGCTGTTTGGAAGAGGCGAATTTTGTGCTTTGGGGGAAATGGGTCTACAGGCTTTGCAGGGAGGAAGGTAGCTGGTGGAGATATGTCATGGTAGGAAAATATGGTCCTAATGACAAAGGATGGTGAATTAAGGAATCCTCCCTCTATCGAGCTTCCTCTATTTGGAAAGCTGTAGCTCAGATGGCTTGTCTTGTGTTTTCAGGTCTGGGCTTTGCTGTTGGGGATGGTTCGAGGATCAGGTTTTGGGAGGACACTTGACTTGGTGTGGTGATTGTCCACTCCAAGTCTGTTTTCCTGCTTTGGCTCACCTTTATCATGTTCCTAATATCTCAATGGCCAGTTGTTTTTTGGATGATGGTAATAGGGGTACCTGGATTCCTCCTTGTCATCATAATTTATCAAATTCTGAGTTTGATGATTTGGCGATGCTCCTTTCCCGGCTGCAGGGCCTTCCCCATCATTGGGTATTGTTGATTCTTGGGTGGCTGATTGATAAGTCCGGGTTGTTGCTGGTGAAGTCCTCCTACAGCATGTCAAGCAGCTCAGGAATCCTGCTGCTAGTTTCGATACAGACCATGTTTGGTTGTATGGTGCTCCCTTGAAGGTGGCAGCTTTCGCCAGACTCGCGAGTAGGAACCGCATCCTTATTGTCAACAATCTCCACAAGAGGGGCCTTGGTTCTTCCGAATGTTTGCTTGCTTTGTCTTGGAGATGAGGAATTGGTGGACCATCTGTTTTATCCACTGCCCTTTCATCTCTAAAGTTTGGCATGAGGCCCTCTCGTGGTTCGATATATCCTAGGTGAGCCTTTTTCAGTCTTGGCACGCTGCTAGGATTGGGAAGAGAAATGTGTCTCGGTGGAACCTTGCTCTTCTAGCTGTTCTTATTGGGTGATTTAGGGAGAAAGAAGTAACCGCTGTTTTCACAACTTAAGTGGTTCGATCAGGGGGGTTGTTTATCGGGTCCATTTGCATATCAGGGATTGGGATCCCAAGGGGTTGCCTTTGCAATTTCTTTTTCTTTTCTCTTTTGGTTTTTTTCCTGCTGCTTCTGTTTTTCTTTGCTGCCTTTGTGGCTTTTAATAAATTGCATTATCTTTCAAAGAACAAAAATAAAAAATCTGTCAAAATATGAAACCCATGTATAGCACCTACTCATGAACGTGTGCATGAACACAGAGATCAATATGATATATAAACACGGAGGAATGGAAGGAGAAAGACATCAATAGCTCTAGCACTATTTATGTAACTGATGTATCCAGGCAACACATCGAGCCAATCCATTTTAAAGGGGCCAAAGGGTGGACCACACATGTCATTGGAGGATGTGGCCCAGATTGACATCCGAATTATCTGAATGACCCATATTGCTAACCAGATGCGCTGTGGGGGCCACAGATCCAATTGCATGTTATTTCCCTCAACATATCCTATATTTACAGCAACCTTTTTTTTAATGACGTCAGGGTGTCCCCGCCCCATTTTGAGGCAAAACTAATCCCTGCGGATGCACGTAATCACCCGCAAACCACGTGCATCAGGTAATCCCAGGGAGGCAAATCAAACTCACATCTGTGGGGAGCACACCCAGGATGCTTGCCATTCACCCAAACCCCATGCAGGTTATATTTACAGCAACTATGGTCCATTCCCAGCATCACATTTAAACCAAAAGTTACTTTGGAAGTATTCATGGCCAAATGTAGCATGAATCCTCCATACAATCATATGAGTTACCCTTTGAAAGAAGATAGAATCAACCATAGTTGTGTGCCCTTTTTACATGCAGTAGAAGCTATTTGCAGAAAGGATCAGTAGCCAGTTGACATATTTAGGAAGTTTACAGCAACCATATGGCAATAAAGAACCATTTGGCTGTGTATATACTATACAGCCCACTATCGAGGTGGATATGCAATCTTTTGGCAATAGTTGTTCTCTACACTTATCTCTTCATTTTGAAGATTCTTTATACAAGTTTTTGGAGATTTCTGCTTGTAATAGAAACATAAAATCAGGAATATTCTAGAAGGCTGTAGACAGCCTAAAAAAGGACTTGCATCCCCAAACGCATGATAATGATGAATTCTTTACATGAAATAAAGCTCTATTTTGTTGTCTGGCTCCTGTGATGGGAATTTCTGGGTAAGATGTCCTGCCTCTAATGGCATTAGTGTTTTAAATAGCTACGCTATGCAGCGTAGCATAGCCTTAATGCTATGTAGCTCATGAAAATAACTTAAGTCACATTTAGCCTATGCTACATGATAATTTGCATACACTACATGCTACATGCCGCTTGCATGATGTTGTCAATGATTTGTTACCTTTTTCCATTTCCATTAAAAAAATAAAAAATAGTTAACCATTTTAATGCTTTTAGTAAAATAATATAAATAACAATATTAAATCAATTTCATTGCTCTTTATTTACCTTTAATACTTAATCAATGCCCTTTCCTATTACTTCAGGTTGCATTTTGTTGCACCAAATATCATGAAATTTTGTTAAATTTCATTGTTAATCAGTCTAATTTTGTATAAAATATCATGACATTGGTGCAACCAAGCACCTTCATTAAAAATCTAGAAGTTGCATGTAGCTTATGCTACACACTACGTAGCTTATGCCTCACGCTTCAAAGGGGTGAATGCTATGCTACCCACCATTCGCTATTTAAAACACTGAATGGCATGCCTCAGTAGATAACTCTTATGTGGTGAGACTGTGTATATGAACTGTCAATCTTACTCTATATGTTTCATTTGTGTGAACTGCTTCAAAGTTTATTGGGATTCTCCATGGCATGTGCAGTTACAGATTTATGCTTATTTGGATCTTCCTGCAGCAATAATCTATATATCCTAACGGGTGACAAGAGAGCATCAGGACCTTATAAAGTTGGAAGAAAATTATGCTACTTAATTACTATAGACTAGCTTGCATGTTGGTGAGTTGTGGAAAAGAGGGCCCTGTTTTTAAGGAGGCTTGATGTTTTGCTTGAAAGAATTAAACTTAGTTCCATGGATAAGAGCTGAGGTCAAGTTTTTTATTTTCCTTTCCTTCTTTTTTTTGATGCAGCAGAAAATTTTCATTCAGATGATAGTGTTACAGTGGCAACATAGATCTGCATGTGAATAATGAAAAAACTAGCTAATTTTGTGGCACTTCTTAAGTACTAGTGAATGAATGGCCGTGGGAGTTGTCCACCAAAAAAACAGAAATTCGAGGCCATTATCACTAAGGAAACAACTCAATTTCTTAAGTTCTCCACAGGCAGAATAAGTTGCAGAAAATGAGAGTTGGACTATACAGAATAGAAGTTTGGATCCAGTTTCTTTAAATTTCAAACATGAAAACTGAGAAATCCTAAGTGATGTATTTAAGGCCTAAGTGGCAATTTGACAAGAAACTGAGTAATTCCATGATATAGAAACAGTAAAAAGAGAGATTTAAAAAAACAAAACACACAACCCCTATGTCTCATTTTCTTACCCTTCAGGAGAAAATGAAAGCATACATCATTTTTGACCAACAAGACATAATAATCAAATCAGAATAGGATACATACTGAACAATGGACTATATTCAGAACATAATCACAAGTACTTGAATGGATGGAATCAAGTACCTACCTCCATGTTCCGGTCTTGTAGATTCAACAATAACTCCATCCAGTGTTCGAGTTGTGCAATGAAATATAACCTGAAAACCATGATGCTTGATTCAAAGTGTTTACCTGGAATTCCCTTCATTTCATGCATCCCAGAGAACCAAGCAACAGAACAAAAACAGTATGTTCTAACTTCTAACATTATAGGACAACATTTCCAATCACTATAGTTCAAGTTGGAGATGAATGGAAATCAATCAAAATATGTTCTAGCAAACACCACAATCACAAATAAAATAAATTTAACAATAGATGGAACTGTGTCCGAACTGTGAACTGTGTAAGTTAGAGGATAAAAATAATCACAAAGAAAAGATGGCCATCCACCATTTAAGCCCAATGGCCATCCAGATCCTTCATCCAGAGAGAAGAAAATTAGAACAAAATAAGAAAAAAGAAAAAGAAATATATAACATTGCTCTCTCTTGATAAACACTACCAGATGTAGCCTCCAGGACTGGCAGTTCCTAAAAGCATGTCCTGTTCAATGAATAGACGGAAGTAGGACTTACGTACTCCATCTTAGAACCATATTAACCATGTTAAGTCAAAATGAGCCATTTCTATATGACAATCAACAGATAGCATCAGACCACTCTGCATATCAACCCGTGATTTATTTCCATCATCTCCTAAGCACCCTGAGCATGCTTGTTATGAATTTTTACATTGAATATGCTCTTGGGTTTTAAACATATCACATGTCCATAACGAGGCAAAATCAGCTTGGGATACTCCTGCTAATCGTGGAACCAGTTAATGGTTTACAACCCAAAGTAGCCTTATTTTTTCATGGCCATTGTCTCATTTTTGTCTTATCTCATTAATTGATCATCCAATGCCAATCAAGAAAATGTGTAGACACCAGTAACGTTCAGTCTAGGATATCCATGCCGTAGTAGCATAATCACTAATCAACAGAAGCATGTCATAATCGCTAATCAAAACGGTCGATGCGAATAAATGAGTATATAAGCCTGCCAATCAGCTCTATTGTTGTCAGCTGCCATGTAACTTCAAATATTTGCTAGAGAAAAATTGCATAAACAAGCAGATGCAGCAGCCGCAAATCAGACGCAAACAACAGTCATCAAACTTCAAGAACCAACCACAAATGTCACAATGGCTGTTAATTCAGACAAAAAGTACATGTTGATAATGACTGAATTTTTATTATCCACTGCTAGTTATTGAGGAAATGAAGACTACATAATGAAAGCTACATCAGAACTTGAACATATAGCATGGAGAAACAACCATACAACAAGGAAAGACGCAATTTCTTCATTTCATTCTTGGTCAAGCGCCTATAATTTAGAGTATAGAAGAACCTCGAAAATTCTGCTGTTGGTCACTCAGAAACTCAAAAAGATTCTGAGGAACTTTATGTGAGAAGGTACGAGCGAAAAGAGCCAAACCCACTTAATTGATCCAAAAAAACAGAGAGGAAGGGGGGCCATTGTTTTGGGCTGAATTTAGCTTTGGGTTTTGGTTTTTCAGTTTGTTTTTTGCTGCTTTTTCTAGTCCGTTGGTGTCGCTGCTTCTTCTTTTTTTTTAACTCCAACACTTGTTGCTGCCCAAGTTAGGCTGAGTGGCAAGAGGGTGACAAGGGGCTGGGTGAATTTTGGTTCAGAGTTTGAAAAGGAATTAATATGGGCAATGTCTTAAGAATATGGGAAAGAACTCAAAAAAAGAAGCAATAGCTGGAGGTCGATAAAGGCGGCAGTGTAGAATGTATGGCTACGAGGGCCATTGGCCTAAAGTTACAAGTTCGTATGGGGTGGTTCCATTGACAATCCTGGTCCCTCAAGTTTAGAGGTGATGTAAGAGAAGATGAAGTTTGCATCATTTTAGCTTATCCAGGCCTTGTTCATGGCATTGCACATGTGATGGAAGCCTTCTCACTTAGAGAAGCTCTATGTGCATTTTGGAGCAAGTTTAATGGATCAATTATAGAGGAAGGCGACTCGTTCAATGTCATTAAGTGGGTGAAAGAAGCAGAGTTCAAACCATGGAAATTGAGATTAATTTTAACAAAAGTGGCAAATTAAGCAGGGTCTGAACCATGCCATTCAAGTTTTGTTTAGACAAAAAGAAATCTCTCACCTCTCAGCCAAACACATCAATTACTCATGCCAAGCAAGTCTAATTTCATTTTTTAAGAGTTGGCAAAGGAGGATGTCAGCCATTTGGCTCTTTCTAATAGTAATTCTATTGTTTAATCCTTCTTTGTTAATAAGATGATCAGTATCTTCTCAAAAAAAATTACAAGAAACAATAAAAACAAAAAATTCAGAAACAGACCTGGTCACCATCTTTAGGTTTCTCAGTACCCCGTCCTGACCTAATGAGAGCTTTCATCAGACTTCCAGGAGTAATATTCTTTCGCCTAATCATAAAAAAGAAGGCAATCATTTTACAATGTAAATCAATTAACAACAGAAATTAAAGTTCCAACATAGGTAAGTTATTGCTAGATGTTCTTTAGTAATGAAATTGAACTATCACAACTTGCGAGTAATATCTTAAAAAATCACCAAATATATGTGCTCTATTTTTAACAGAAAGGGAGCATCAAAGTAATTGAACATAGCACGTGCATCTCTAATTTTGGCTGTGTTTGGTTGGTTGCAGGTTTGCAGCTATTATGATATTTCATGATTAATCAATCTAGTTTCGTGCAGTTAGGATGCCCAAAGCAGGCAGCCTTTTCCTTGACAAAGTAGGCCTCGGTTCCATTAGGATGCCCAAAGCAAGAATCGGTATTGGCTAATTCAGTCCGGGAGTTATTTGGTCCTTATTTTGTAGATGAGTTTTGGCTTTCTTCATGTTTCGTTAGCTAGTGGCACTTTACGATAGGTCCCTGCCAGACCTTTTATTCCTGGAGGGACCCGAATGTCCATTTGTATTTCTCTGGTTAAATGAATGAAAGGAAGCTTCAATATATATATATATATATATATATGGAAATTTGCATGACCCAAGCAGTGTTCTGAGTTGACAAGAAGTTCCACACCTTCCTCACAAAATTACAATGGGTGAATAAATGGTCGATTGACTCAAAAAAAAAAAAAAAAAAAATCTAGTTTGGTGCAAAATTTCATGATATTTCGTGATTTGGTGCAACCAAACACAACCATAATTACAAAATGTACACTCATACAAGTGTAGCATGGCCCAAATTAGAGCATTGTAGCAAATATTTAGTAATTCCATGTTAACAGACATTGAACAATGGCTGGTTTCTTGGGGAATAAGGATCATGACACTGAACCATTATTGAAGGATTAGGATTGTCCCACCAATGCAATTCTGTGGCTATGGCCCATGCATGGTGGGGCCTAAATTCGACAGCGGCAATTGCATAGCTTTCAAAGATGGACAGTTAACAATAAAAATCAACAACAGTCCACATTCAAAGGGTAAAAGATAGTCAATTGGGCAGTTAGGCTCGTCCTATCAATGCAATTTCCATGCTACAGCTCATCCAAAGTGGGGCCCACAATTCAGCAACTTCTATCATTAATCATAGAGTTTGCAAATGGTTGATTTACAATAAAAGTTGGTCAGCAACACCGCAAAAAAAGGGAAGAAGTTGATAAATTGGAGCATTTACGATCGTCCATCAACCCAATTGCTGGCCTAAAACCCACCCAGCAGCTGCCATCATTCACCACCCAAGCCTTTGCAAGTGGATGATTAAAAAGTAAAATACAGCAATGGTCAAAAGCTCCATCAAACTGACAGTAAGGATCATCCCGTCAACAAGACCACCATGCTACAATCCACCCAAAATGAATCCTATAATCCAAAAGCTTCTATCATCATTTGGTATATTCTTTAAATCATCTCATTTCCTCTACTCTAAATCACTCCAATTCTTCTATAAAATAGTTCATCAAGATAAATCACAGCCATCCAATTCTGACCTAAAATAGACTGCCGAGATCAAATCCTCAGGTCACAAATCCTATAACAAAACGCATCGATAATTCATCGCTTATACGCTGTATTTTTTTTATTTTTTTTAAAGACACTTAAATTTCTCAATCAATCTTTTATATTTCCACATAAACCGATTGATAGCAACAAAAAAAAGAATCGAAAATCAAATATTAAAAATCAAACAGAGAAAAAAAAAAAAAAACCTCTTTTCGTCTTCGCTGGAAGATTTCTTCTGCTTGGGGACGAATTCCTGTTCTGCATTCTCATCAGCTCCCATTTTTCTCTCAATCAGATGGAAATTTTCCAAGAATTCCTCTCAAAAGAGCTCTAATTCCGTAAAAATAATCTCAAAACCTTTCTTTTTATCTCAAAGAGTGTTTGTGTTAGGTTCGTCTACTTGTTTGACTCGCCCACAGAGTATCCGCCAACTTCTTCTTCTTTTTCTTTTTTATTTTATTTTATTTTATTTTATTTTTGTTCAGCGTTTGAGGGGAGATTTGACATTCTAGTACCTATTTTCAAAACCAATACACCTTCCCTTACCGTGGCTGGTTCGGCAACTTGGGTGAGCCCAACCTGATGTTTATTTGATATCCACCCCCAACCACCGGGTGCATCACCGTCCTACAGGACTTAAGTGGCGCAAGGAAGGACGTGAGGTCGCGCACCGTCTTCCTGATAAATATTTCGGTGCTCCCTCAAGATGATAAATATTTCGAATCCACGAAACTTCTCTGAACTCCTCACAGAGACTCCTCAAATCCACGAGGAAAGAAAGTAGAAAAAAAAAAAAAAATTAATAATTCAAAATTGATTAATAAATTCATAAAATCGAGTTCACGACCCTTTAAATAAGGGAACCAAGCAATAAAAAAGAACTCAGACTCAAACTGCAATTAAAACTCCTAGAAATCGCAACTTACTATAAATAGTAAACGTCCTATTTGGTTCACCAAACCGTTCTCCTAATTATCCTAAGCACTTTTCATGTTGGACACAAATCCTAAAGCCCAACGGATGAAGAGTTATACTCAAACTAAAACTTACTATTTATAGTAAAAACAAAAATAAAACGGGAAAACGACCGTCAATCAATCAGGGGGTTTCTCGCAAATCTGGGTTGCGCAACCCTGCGTGGCTGGGTTGGTTGGCTAAAGTAGCTTGTTTTATCCCAAATTCATATATTTTACATCAGATAATTCATTCCGGATTGTGAGATACGCCCGATCTAAGGTCCGATGGTCCGGATCACTTCTGTCGTCGACTGTGCCTTTTCTGATTCCTTTTGGCCATGAAATTGTCCGCGACCCGCTCTACATCATTAAGAGGGACCAAAATTCAGCTCCATCTATACTTAAGTGGACCACATGATTAGAAACAGTATAAAAGAAAATACTCACCCTCCAAACTATTTTTCTTTTTATAGCCGGTCTAAATGATAGACATCATTTTTATTTTGGTGTGGCATTTAGAGATGGTTTAGAACCCTCCAAACTATAAGTAGTATGTTTACTAAACATACTTATCTACTTAATAAGTAGGAACTAAGATGAGATACTTGAGACATATGTCGCTTGTTTTAAGTAACGGAATTCATATAATCACCATGGTAGGCTTTATAAAAATAAAGGTGGACAGCTCCCTGTTAACTGTTTTCCTTAGGTGTCACCAAACTAAGTCCTTTTTGATACCATCAGATAAGTTGCTTTTTAATTTAGATAATTAAGTTGATTTTTTTAATTAAGTTAATTTAGTAAGTATCAATGTAAAAGTAACTTACATGACGAAAGCTATTAATCTTTCTAAGTATTATTTTTTAGTTTTTTAGCTTGTGACTTTTGTACTTTTCTCACGGAACATGTGAAAGGAGGCTTAACATGTGAAAGGAGGCTTTGTCCCACAATTCATATCAAAGGAGGCCCCGCATGGTGGACTGTATACATTAAAGGTGGGCCCCACATGATGGATGACTCCATATTAATGTGGGCCCACATATAGATGGTCCACATCAAAGGTTTGCCCATAATCATAAAAAGTACAAATCCAGCGCAATTTGAAATGATGGACAACCTACTTCAAAGGTAGGGCCTCCATGATGGACAATCCAAATTAAAGGTGGGCTCCATATGATGGGCATTAGACATTAAAGCTGGGCCCCACATGTAATGACCTTAATTTTTTATGACTCACTTGAGAACCTAATTAAATAAATTAATAATTTAATTTATCATTTATTAACAAAATCTAACAAGGAGCACTCTCAGTAAAGGGATAGGTCAATGGATTAGTTCTGCAACAAAAATAAATAAATAAATAAAATAAAAATTCTGCAAAAAACCTAAAATCTAAAAGATCGGCTTTGAGAGGGAGAGAAGTCATATGAACGAGAAGCATCTATCAATAAGTTTCAACCAAATTCCTTGTTTTACTTTTAGAATTTTGTCTAACAGACCCAAATTCAAACAATGAATGAAACGAAACAATCCTGCGATCATTATCCCGATCTATAAGGAGGTTTTGATGATAAAGATCAATTTTTTAATGAGATTCTGCAACAAGGATAATCAACTGCAAGAAATGCAATTGCCTCAACTTAAGAAAATCCAAATCTACAGATTTTAAGTCGAAATCGTATTAGAGCCTTAAATCTTAAGTTGATCTGACAATAGATTTACCACAATGATCTACGAATTGTATGACTAACAATAGCTTTGTTAAAAATAATTTTAAATTATTAATTTTAGATTCCAAATATTTTGGATTTGTTGATCCTTTGGTTTTTTCAAATTCAACTATGAGAAAAACCATTAGATGAATTGAACCCAACTCAATGATCAATGGGAATCATTAGAACCAAGCAAGAAGAAGAAGAACCCAAGAATTTTTTGAAAAAAAAATAAAATTCAGATCGTATAATAGCCTAAACCTATTCGGCTTCGATTCATTTTTGTCCAGAGAACAAAAATTATAATTCGTGATCTATTTCAATTGATCGACATCGAGGTTCGATCGATTAAGGAGAATCTCAATCAATGGAACACATCGATTGAAGTTGACTATTTTTGCAAATCGATCTAATCCAACCAAGTTCAATGGATCGACGAGTAAGGTTCAATCAATCGAGAATGGCAAAAGGTGTGCAAATACTTTATGAGCTAAATCAGAATATTATCGATCCATGGTCGATCAAGAGCTCTCGAGCTTGCTCGATTGATTGTAGTTCCTCACTTTGGCCCGTAACTAAATATGATAAACACTAAAGCCATATGATTAATGGCGGGCTATCTTGAGTTGATAAAAGGTGAGCCCTACATAATAATATGGTTTAATTGAATTGATTTTATGTTGGATATATAGATAGAATTTTAGAGTGGTAACTCTCAAGCATTCGACTATTTAATAGATTCAACCTTACCACAAATAGGCGAGTGAATCCCAACGTATCTCATACCTATACGGTTAAGATATGAGATATGTTTGTGATGATTGTCATTATTGTCATAATTAAATTCCTATTATGTTATTGTAATAATATGTCAAGATGATTCTTCTGTATTAATTCATACTATATGATTATAAATGTGAACTAAATACATGAACATGTAAACCATTGCGATCATTAAACAACTGTTTTCTCTCGAACCAAGGGATGTATATACCGATTGATCACATCGATGCATAGATATTGAGCATGCATTACATGCATCCATTGTGACTGTATGCACATCTTGTGCCTAGGTTCCCGGGATATTTTCCTAGATGGTTATGCTTTGTAAATTCGTTATTAAATGCCCACGATAGTGGAAGCCTATTCATAAAGTGGATATATGATTACACATGCCTATTTAGGTGGATGTCTAACGGGTATGGATTTCCCATGCCTATCTAGTGTGGATGTTTGAATGGTACAATTTTCAGGTTGATGGATATTCAACCTAAGCAAGTGGACAATCATCCAACTTGACACGTATCTTATTATATTTTTGCATTCATGCTCATACTACATAAACACTATTTCAATTATGTTGTGTTATTTTATATTGTGTTACGTATGAACCATGCTAGGTTCCCTCACTAGCCTTGCCAGTTAACGTTATGAATTCATAATTGTACAGAGGTGGATGATGGAAGTCGATCTAATCAGGTGCTAGAAAATGAGGTCGGGTTGGTAGATGAAACTTAAGACCAATGGTCATATTTGGTATTTGGCAGAAGACAAGCTCGCTGCATCAGACAATTGAATTGATTATGTGATTGATTCTAAGAGTTTTAGTTTCCATTCATTTTAATTAGTGTTGATTTGATTAAATTTGAAATATATTTATAGACATAACTTTATTAAACGAAGATTGATTATTTTAGTCGAATAAAGTCCCAAATGGGTGAATAGCCGACTTTAATAATTTATTTTATGAATGTGAATGTTAGGGTTGAATTGTTAATAAATGAAGTGGAAACAATTGAATGTATTAATGTTATTGTGATGACGATTTAGAATACATGTAAATTGTGCCTCTTAATAATGGTATAATAAGCGGATTCATGTATACTTAGTGTACAAGTTATGGACCATAACTCAGGTATGAGGGTACACATTTTGTATCCAAAGTGTAAGGCATGACATCACATGTTGAATGACCCATATTGAGGTGGCCCTACATGATAGACAGTTCATATCAAAGGTCGACCCTTAACGATGAAGGACCCACATCCATGGTGAGCCCTACATGATAGGCAACCCACACTGAAGGTGGGGCTCACATGATGGATAATCCACGTCAAAGGTGGGCTCCGAATGATGGGGAAATTAATAATGGTGGCCCCACATGATGGATGGTCCGTGGGACTTACATGACAGACAATCCACATCAAAGGTCGGCCCTAATGATGAGTGGCCTATATCCAAGGCAAGCCATGCATGATGAACGACCCATATTAAATGCGGAGCCCACATGGTGGATGATCTACATTAAAGGCAATCTCCACATGACGGGTACTGGTTATTAAATGTGAGCCCCACATTATAGACAATAACATTGATGGTGGGCCTCACTTGATGGATGACCAACATCAAAGGTGACCCTTCATAATGAATGGTGTACATTAAAGGTCAAGACAAAATAATTAATAGCCCACATTCAAGGTGGGCCCCGTATGATGGACGACCTACATCAAAGGTGGGGCCCATACAAAGAATGGTCTACATTAAAGGTTGGCCTCATGTAATGGATGATAGATTTGAGGGGGAACAAACAAGCTTGAGAGATAATTGCTTATGATGTTAGAAATCATGTTTTTTTTCTATTTTTTTGATTGATAAGTTATGTTTGCATATGATTACTTATGACATAAGTAGCTTTTCCAAAGTAACTAACTATCCAAACGGCCTCTAAATCACAAGTTAGCCTCTTTTTTTTTTTTTTTTTTTCCTTTTGTCTTGAGCCTAATATAAGATTACATATTTAATGGTTGAAATGAATCTCATACAAACATCATAATAGGCCTTGTATGCTTATGAATGCTTATGACGTAGGTAGCTTATCTAAAGTAACTTACGATCCAAACGCCCTCTAAATCACAGGTTAGCCTCTCTTTTTTTCCTCCGTCTCAAGCCTAATATAAAATTACATATTTAATGGTTGAAATGAATCCCAAACAAACATAAAAATAGGCCCATGAATAATCAAGGGTGGGTGTCCATAAAATTCCTTTTTTCTTTAATATGGGAGGAAACTTCTATTTTTTAGTAGATGGGAGAGGGAACTCCATGATTTTTGACAAGGGCTACCATGATATGCATGTAAAACTGACCATGTTCATTAGATATGCAATCCCATATTAGATCCAAATCTAAAAAATTAAGCTAACTTGTGATTTAAGTAAGTTACACCAAAGAAAATAATTGGGAGATACATCCACCCCCAATCTTTTACATGTCCCACTGTGATGATTATATAAAATTTACTCTAACTATTAGATACCACACCAAAATTTAGATAAGGGGTCCAATAATCAAACCTATACATAATTCATGTGGTCACACCAATGAAAATAGTTTATAGGGTGAATGATGCTTTTTACATTTTTTTCTAATTGTGTGATTTATGTGAATCAAAAATGGAATTTAGCTTTAAGCCTGGGCATAATAACGCAGGGATGAATGTGATGATGTTGATCACCGTCTTCTTCAAGAATAACTACTCCGAATCTAGGGAGTTTCTCTCGATTCCTCACAGAGACTCCTCGAATCCAAGAGGAAAAAAGCAAGGAAAATATAAAATAAATTTTATAAAATTTATAATTTGATTGATTATTGAAATACACGAATTCACAACCCTTTAAATAAAGATATTAAGCTATGAGAGAAGTTTCAAAATCAACCTACAACTAAAACTTCTAGAAATTGCGACTTACTATAAATAATAAAATTACTATTTATAGACAGTCAGGATGTCTAGTAGCGCGCATGGTTTTTGGCCGAAAATAAGTAGTGTCCTATTTGGCCGAACCATGATGTTCTCCTAATTATTCTAAGCACTATTCATGTTGGGCACAACGCCTAAAGCTGAACAGATGAAAAGTTATACTCAAATTAAAAATTACTGTAAACAGTATAAATGAAAATAAAATGGGAATTCGACCCTTGATCTAAGGTAGCTCGTCGTACCCCAAAATCATATATGGTACATCCGATAGCTCATTCTAGCTTACGAGATACGTTTGTTTTAAGTTCTGATGGTCCGAATCACTTCCGCTTCCACTTAGGGCCTTTTTTGATCCCTCTTGGCCATGAAACTGTCCTCAACCTCCTCTACATCGATGACAAAGGTAACTTAGCAGATGATGTGGATCTGACATGAACATCACGATGGGTCCCACCTAAGCTGAGGTACTCTAATAAATTGTTGAAAATCTTTTTAAGGTGTTCGAGATATAAATAGAGACTTTTATTGGAAGATGTCCTATTTACCGAAGAATTACTCCATGAATAAAAATGGCAGGTAGTGTTTATTATTGAGAAGGGAAGTTACTAAAGTATCCTTATGAATTGTTTTTCAATAAAAAGTACTAAAGTAAATAATAATAATTTTGAGCCCACGCGTATGTGCATGACATTCAACTGTAAAACACATGCACTCATCCACGTGCTAACCAAAAATATTTTTGATCAAATCACCAAATGATCTACACATGAATTTTGATATTTTACAAGGTGTGCAGTATTTTTAATGGCGTGACTCACCTTATAATTAGGTTGGTCATTTTTATTTTATTTTTTTGAATATCACAATGGATTCATCCATTGAAAGGGTTCCTTGTCATACAAATATCATGTGGGCCCCATAATTTCCAAAACAAGCTTTGAATATTGGAAAAGTACTTTCCAAGTGTTTGGATTTGTAGAAGCACTATTCGGCAAAATGATATTTTTTGAGGATTTTTGCCATAAAAATCCCATCTGAATTCATTGTGCAACTGTGCAAAGATTACTTTTTTGGTATTGTTTGCTTAATTAGATATCAACACTTAGATTTTGGGGGTTCATTTATTTTGCCAATTTCTATCAACTCCACTTAGCTTATTTTTATAAACACAAAAATACTCCTAAGCAATAGTTGTGGATGATGATCTAAACCGTTCATAAGTATATGAGTGGCAATCCCAATTATTTCGGGATGGTAGACAGATATTCAAACCATTCATTGTTAGGTGGTTAACGTTTTAGACCATTCAAAAGTACTTAGACAACTATATGGACCATTCCAAGAAAGAAGACAATAGGTGGACATGGATTAGACAATTTCAAGATGAAAGAAAGTGATTTAGACTAATCTTTTCATCAATATATGCAGAGAAATGACTACATAAGGATATTTTTAAAAACAAGATAACATCCATTATTTAGATTTAACAAAAATAAATAGCCCCTCCCAATGTGGGTGGTGACATCTACTAGCAATGTTTTTTAATGGTTCTACCTAATTAAGCTAAATATGAGTGGCATTTCATGAAAAATCCCTTTTCCTTGAGATGCATACATATGGTGCATATGTTTCTAAGTTTAAACACATGACAATTATACCATGTTTTTGCAGCCACCCATGATGTGTGTTTAGGGTCTAAATTGTCCATTGGCAGGAAGCGGAGATAATAATCTGTTGAGGCAGGGCTCTGTGGGGCCCACCGTGATGTATGGGTTTTAGCTACGCCATCTGTCCATTTTTCCAGATCATTTTAGTCTATGAATCAAAAAAATAAGTAGATCCAAGGCTCAAGTGAACCAGACTGATGGATTAAACTCCCACCATTAAAAACTTCATTATGATATTTGTGTTTTCCCTTTAGCGAGGTCTATATAACCTCATGAAAGGGTTGTTTAGCAAATAAATATTATGGTGGCCCTTAAGAAGGTTTCAACGGTGAGTTTGATTATCACCACTGCTTCCTATGGTGTAGTCCACTTGAGCATTAGGCTGACTCATATCCTAAAATGATCTGAAAAAAAAAAGTAGATGGACAGTGTGGATAAAACTCATACATCACGGTGCCCCCACGGAGTTCCCAATGGGTGGCCATTATACTTCTCAAAACCTCAAACGGTATTCACCACCAAATGAAGGGTGCGTTTGGTAAACTGATATTTTTTTTTTTAAAAAAAAAAAAAAAAAAAAAAGAGTCTGAAATTAATCTAACTATATCATTTGCGGGAACTGCTGTTTGGTAAACTGTCCAGCAAACAAAATCTGTTTAGTAAAAATGTCTGAAATTTGACAAATTTACCCAATGGGCCCATCATCTGTAAGGTGGGGCCCACCTGTGACACAGATTAGAGATACCATGCACCTGACATGATGGCAGGAAAGGTAAGGCTCCATGTGAAGTTTAAATGCAGATTCACCTAATTGATGAATTAGTATAAAACAGTATCTAATTACCTAATTAAATTAGGAAACTTTTAAATTTCCATCCCCAGAGTTTAATGGTTATAAAACCAGATCTTGGGGCCATAATCCATCGACGGTGGCAAACAGATGAATGGTTTGGATTGCTGAATCACAAGCTCCACTTGCATAAGCCCATTACAATTGAAAGGCCCAAGCCTAATTAAACCAAATGGGCCTGCTTATGATTAAACTTAATAGGCCCAAGCGCAATTCTCCTGTTAGGAAAGAGATTATCGGTCTCGTTTGGCAGCCACTTTAAAATGATTTAATCTCATTAATATAAACTATGGGTTATTAAGATTATTTTAATTCTTACCAAATTCATAATCTCTATTCTATGTTACGAGAGTTGGTCATAGACATTTTTGTGCCTTTTTAACAAAATGAAGAACTTTGAATATTTTAAGGACATAATATATATTTTTAATTAAAGTCGATATTCAATATGATTATATCAGCCTGCATCAGCTGAAATAGCCGGTTATAAGGCGGTAAATGGCTGACACGGGCTGTATGGGTGATGAATGATATGATACTAAAATCACTGATTTTAAACTTATTAAGGGATTGATGGGCCTCAAACGCTGGCTTAAACCTAGGCAAATCACTAATCAGGTTTGAAACTTTGGGCAATGGCCTAAACCCAGCCTCATTTGTACTTGAGCATGGCCCAAAAGCCCAATAAGATAGATGGACAGTTTACCACTCTTGTATGATGGGAATATCTATGGCCTGAGACCATACTTAGGGTCCCTGATCTTGAACGCATCGGATTAATTTGTAAGCCCAAGGCCATTCAATAAAACTGTCATGAGGCCCAAGACATAATACATAGTTTGCTCAAGTTCTACAGTTCAAGAAAGAAGAATGCTCAAGATTTCTCTCGTAATAGATAGGGCTGCAAATTGGGTTAGGGTCAATCCAAACATGAAGGACCCTACCCAAGTTGAGGTTGGGTTGTCAAGGTTCTTAGGTTGGATTTAGGTTAAACAACTTCGGGAGCGATTACAAGTCCTAAGAGAAATTAGATTACAAGTCCTTCATGTTTGGATTACAAGTCCTCCTTCATGAAGGACTCACAAGAATGATTATAATCTGATTATAGGTTTGAATAATAAATATGGTCCAATTACAAGCCTCATGAACAATTATAAGACCCGGAAGCGATTAGAGTGCAATTATAGGTTGGGTTGGGTTACGTCGGGTTGTGACAATCACATGTATTTGGGCCGGATTAGGTCAAGTAAAGAGAATTTTTTATCAAGCACCTTGGGTTGGAAATCAACTTAGGAAGTGTTGCGAGTTGGGTCCTCTTGAGGCCAGGTTGGGCTCATTTGATACCAACATGAAATTGTAATAGAATTTTAACTAAATATAATTATTATATGCTCATCTTAAAATTACCGATGGAAATTTCTAATAAAAAACTGAATGGTATAAAAAATATAACAAAAAATGTTCAAAATAGAGAAAGAGTTGAAAGGAAAAAAGTAATTACTCAACACATCTTATCGTTTAAAAAAAAGTATTCAATTCATAACTCATAGTTAGGAGGTTTATAGTACTTTTTACAAGCAAGAGCAAGACTAAAGAAATTGTTTTAGCCTGCTTGAAAGGGTTTAAAGAGAGTCTAAGGATGTGCGTGTCCATATATAAACGGTTTAGATTTCATTTTAATAAATGCAAGTATGAAAAGTAGCAGGTGAGAGAGAGGTAGAGAGAAGTGATAAAAATATAGACGTGGATAGTGGAGATTGACAAAATATTAAGGCATATAATTATTTTACCCATAGTTTAAATTATTTTTATTAAAGGACCAAATGTCAGGGCCTATTTGGGGTTACTTCTAGCGTAGAATTGATTCTAAAAAATCTATTATGTGAAATTGTTTATTAAAAATTACTTATGTGAAAAAGTATATATTTAATAAACATGTATAAGAAAAAAATCCCATGAAAGTTTCAATGGTGAGCATTGAATCTCCACTCTTTCTTATGTCGTGGCCCACTTTGGTCTCGGAGCTACCTCATTTTTGATATTGTGAAATGGATGGAAGGAGTCTACGTCTCACTATTATAAGAAAGTCACCCCTGGCTTTTCCAAAAATGTGATTTATAAAGCCCATGTGTGTGCGCAATACGGCTCATGTACACGTGTGCCCTAGCTTGAGAGTTAGGTGGGCCTCAGTTTGTTTTAAAAATGTACGGCTTTAAGACACTTGGCTGAACTTTTCTAAATCATCTGCCTACTTTCAATATTAGGGCCCACCTTCTCAGTGGACCAAATCAATTTGAGGGAAAACATACCCAAACTAACTCGTGGATAGATTTGATACCGAACCTACGTGCAATGATGGCACATGTATGGAGAAGTGTGACTCTACAACGTAGAATTAACAACCTTCCAACAAGAGAGATATTTATTTTATGAATATTTTTTGCAAGTTTTGTAAAAGCAAACTCCACCAAAACAAGCACGAAAATAAAAAAATAAAAAATATTTTTCTAAAATTGATTATGTAAGTGGCTTGATAAATACACTTAAAGCCTAAAAAGGTGATTTTCTTTATAATCGAAATCTTAAAAAATACACTTTTACCACAATCAAACACGCGCTAAGACAAAAGCATCAAATGCCAATATAAATTATTATGTTTATTATTTTTGCATGTAGATATCAACTATCTCTTAACAATATATAGCTTAAAAAGAATATTTTTCTTCACACAAATGACAATTTTGTAGTAGCAAGTTAGCAAGATCCATTGGTTGAGAGGAGGTCATGGGTTTAATTTTACTTATATGTGGAAACCATGAGTCCATCTATTGTAAAATTTATTAAAAACTGATCAATGATTCCAATTTAATTGCAACTTTAGGTGGTTGACATGGTTAGATAAATGAGATCTCTAAGCTCAGTCACGACGGACCCGTATTTCTATTTCAAACAGCTTTATTTATTTAATTACTTTTTTATTTTTTTTTATAACACACCACACACACTCCACACACTCACACTGGTGGAATTTCACCACCTATGGGTCCTCGAACCCTTGATCGAGGGTTGAAACTCCTAAGAGTCTACCACCCGTATTTCTATTTCAAACAGCTTATGTTGCACTTCTCATTACCACTGGATGCAGCTTCATGGTCTTCAAACAAGCTCTTAATCATTATCAATGTGATCCAAAAATTTGGCTTTTAACAAGATGCTTGTCCTTGAAAAGAAATGTACCTAAAGTGGATTTTGCGTACCAAAAATCAAATACTTAGGCATTTATAGCCACTTCTTAGAGTATATTTCATACTTATAAGTGGACAGTTAAATAAAAGTCCAATGCATAGTCAACATTTTAAAATCAAATTCAAAATGATATTGACTTGTTTGGTAGTACATCATATTCTCACTTAACTTCCTTGTATGGTGGGTAGTTTGCATACAATGACTCTTGAATCTTGATAAACACTTGTTACTTCCCAAGGGTACTCATTTGATTGGATGGTCCTCACCTTTCAATTAATGAGCATGAAATTGAATAGTTTCATTGACTATATTATGAAAAGGTTGATTGTTGATATATATCATCCATCGTTTGGGTTCATATTTAATTGTCATAAGTTCTATAAAAACACTTTGATAAGTTGTTTCTATTTATTGGATTAATGTCTAAAAGAGTACACATTCTAAACCATCCATTATGTGGGCCCACTATTATTTGTAACCACCCGATCAATGGTTAGTAAAATCCACAATCTAAAATATCATATGAGAAAGGGTCCGAATCATTGATATAGATCATCCACCTTGTGCCCCACCCTATGAATGCACATGCTTCAAGAATCACTTTAAATGCTAAACACCTTACTAATGGTCAGGAACATGATGGTTGAAAGAGATTGTAATTTATAGTCTAAATCATCGATTTGGAACAGTGAGCCCCACCGTCGGCTGCTCATGTAGGTACCTTCCATTTAATGGATGGCTATGAAAATGGATGGTCCTAATTACTTGTATTAGAAAAGGTCCAACTTTCAATCAAGAACACCCATCACGTGGAACCCACACAACGGATGGTCAAGATTGATGACCGATGTTGTTCAATTTTAGTGAGGACAAAAGACCTATAGGGTGGCAATGGGCCCAGTGGCCTGGACCTGTATGGCTAGGAATGGGCCCATAGACTTGACCCCAAGGCCGAATCAAGCTTGAAATCTGGGCTCGGGCCAATGATGAATGGTCCAGTTCAATCATCAAGTGGGCCATCATTATACAGACATAATGGACAGTTTAAAGCCATTTGTGAGTAGTTCCCATTCAAAGTACATGTGAAGTTCAAATGCATTCGTTTAATGGAGAATACAGGAGCAATCCAAGCCATTTATATTAGGACTGAAAGTCCGGCGGGTTGGGTTGGGTTGGTGCTCAACCCTATCCCAACACAAGGTGCCTATACCTCAAGCTTAACCCAACTCAACTCAACCCAACCTTAGGTTGGGAATTCTCAACCCAAACCCAACCCAAGGGGGCCCAGTCGGATTAGTGTGTTGGTAAGGTGCATACATGCTAATATTTTCGTTATTACGTTAGTCTATTATTGGACAACTGCTCCTTTAAAAGTTGTGCTGCACTGCATGTAATTTATTTGGGAGATAAATCTGATATCTTGTTATCTTGAGTCATCAGAAATGACATGGACTAATGAGACTTGACAGCGTTGGAATTTTTCGTGCCTTCAACACATATGATCCTTACTCAATTATAATTTATAAGTAACTTATAGGTTTGGGTTGGGTTGGTCCACCCAAGACCTCAACCCGAGCCCGACCCAAGTTTTTATCGGGTTGGTGTTTGTATAGCCCAAGCCTAAGACCAAACCCAATACATCCTACCCAAGCCCAATCCAATATCGGGTCGGTCACCGGTCGGTCGAACCCGACAACTTTCAGCCCTAGTTTATATGTAGAGACCTGTCATGGACGGAGGAAACACCAAAGGGAACTTAATTATCAGAGTTAACTATTTCAAATCTTTAATTGTAAGGCCCGCCCTGTAGGGGTTGAGCTACAACTAGAGCCTTTTGAGTGTAATTAAGGACGGCTTAGGGAACTCAGGTGGGACACACTGCAGGGAGCAATGTACGATCATTCCTAAAACCTATATATTTGTAGGGGTTGGCCCACCTGAGTTTTGGCATCCATCGATCCTCAGGGACGCACCAGATTAAGGTGTTCAATGGCTTAAAAAACAACAGAATAGACCCCACATTCCAAAGTTTCTAGTGTTAGCATCACCCTCCCCAATGTTTGCCATAGATTCCTCTCGTTTGGCCCACTTGAATTTAGTATCTAGCACATGGCAAGGCACATATAATGGACGTGTTAGATGTCACTCACACATCAAGGTGGGCCCACACAACTCCAACGCAATTGGTTCCCCTCTGCGCGTAATACGCAAAGATGAGTTATTTGATAGCCGTGAATGCTGGTCGATGATATCTGTAAACCACCAACTTTAATGTAGACTGTTTACTTTGACTTAATTTCTTATATGCCACATAAGTCATTCCTATCATCCATCACAATTCAAGAATATGAAAGTTTTTCCCCTTGCCAGAAATGAGACAGTATAGCATGTTGAGCTAACTGGTTAGTTGGGCCAGTCTACTACTCAACATTGGCTCTGCCCGTCTCGAACACTGGGCCTAGATTACGCCCATGCCTGGCCCTTGGGTCAAGTTGAGGGGCTCAGGCCATGGCTGCTTGAATTTGGCAATCTTGGGAAGGTGGGTTGCTTTCTTTATGCTAAATTATCGGTTCAGTTACTTCAACGTGAAGAAAATATTGGTGTTAAGGTCCTTTGATATACCATCTTCTAACAGCTTGAGCTTTTACATAAAGTAGTAGTTATTATTGATATCTTAAATTTGTAAACAACATAGTCTATCAATGCCATCGACAGACCACTCTATGCTACTGAGCATATGTCAATGCCATTGACAAATGTTCGACGTCACTAGAAAAATCCAAAAATTCATGTTTTGTTGCTAAAATGTTTTGATGTTTTACTCGATGTCATCGACAGATCATCGATGCTATTAAAGTCTTGTCGAAGGTGTCATCGAGTGCCTGCATAATTACGTTAAGTGTGGGATTTGTTTCTACTTTATATCTTGTATTTATGCTTTTATACTACTTTACTTGTTGCTTTGTGTGGTAATTTTTTCATGCAATGAATTTCTCACGTAAAATTTAGATTGTTTGGATTTGGACTTGGTTGTGCATTTAGTAGCATTTTTCTTCATTCGTCTCATGTGCTTATGCAGTTTCCCAACATATATTTGACATATTATCAAAGCAAAAGGTCACATGTTCAAATCCTGGAAGTAACAAATCTGCCATTAGATTATATTCTCTCATGCGGGTGTGGAGTTCGGTCACTCGAGATCAATAAATATTAGCACAGATCATCAGCAATTCTGTTGATCTCCCTTGAAAATTCATGAGTTTGGAGCAAGCAATACAATGGCCCGGGCTCTTGATGGCTGGCCCACCCATAATGGGAAATCCCATGTTCTTCTAAGAATTCGGTAATCCTGGCAATGTGGGTCACTCTCTTTTATGCTTGATTATTGGTGTTTGGTAACTCAACGTCGAAAAAAGAAAAGAAGTAAACAGATCCGATCATCAGCAATTCTGTTGGCATCCATGAAAAATGTGGGGAACATGTAAGTTCATGAGTTCAGTTCGATGGCGATAGACAATCCTCAATCACATGGGTGGTACAAAGACGTTGATTCGTTGATTGCATTTTGAGGGTGTTTCGATAATGTTTTTAGGAATCTCACAGATGAATTCATCAAAATTCTCTCACATGCATTTAGGAGCATTTCAAGTTTTTGACATATCACTTCTAGCATCTATGCCAAACCATATCTTCCCTTTTTCCATTCCTAACAGTCGTTACCTAACTTAACTATCATTTGAAAACTCCTGAGGAACGGAATTTCCAAAGAAAACGATGAGTGGAACTGGCCTAAGTAAGAATGGTTGCCTCCAGGAATCCATTTGCACGTGTTCGAGATCAGAGCCGTTTATTAGGTGATGCCCACAATGTAAATGTCATATTTCAAAAATCATGCCGAACCGAAAATCATACGGGCCACACATGTACATTGAAGTTGGGCAGCTGGTTGATTGCTTCTAATTATTCATTTGTTTTGAATATATGTGGTCCAGCTTCGGGTCATTTCAGTCTGATTTTTTACGAGTGGAATCTACATCAAATGCTTCAGCTTTTGAACGGTTCCGATCTAATAGTAAACCTATACCTCTTTATCACATGCAAGGAAAGCATTTAGCATTCCTTAATTCCAATCCCAACAGCCAAAGTTGAGTGGACCACAGAAACTCATGGGCCTATGGTGCACTTGGTGAACTTGGATGGCTGGATTTACATGGACCAGGGGTCATTTTGTACACTTGGAGTATGGAAACTGCGTGTGACGCAACTATGCCGAACCCATGTGAAACAATGATGGTGGGCCATCTTAATTTTAGCTAATTCTGCGGTTGAGATCAAGTCAAGGCATATAGGTGGCCTAAAAGAGAAAGATGAAATCATCCAACATGGGACCGGAAACAGAACCAACATGTGGAATTTTGTGTAGCATAACCTGATTTTCTCTAAGCTGGACCGAACATTGCCATTTCATTACGATAAGGTGGTCTAGTCAATGGCCCACCTGCGGGTGTCAACGCCACCTTCGACGGTGGGGAACGTCCTGAAGCTTGGGACCCATTTCTATTTACTTGAAGTTGTATCCAACGAGTAGAGAGTCTGGACACTACCCACCCACCAAAATTCAAGTGGAAGCCAATGGCAGTATTAGACACACCCCTACCTTCTCTTTTTTCATTACAAATGTTTGGCTGTGGTTAGTACAGTTTAGGGCCCGTTTGGATACCACCAAATAAGTTACTTTTTCTACTTCTAACGGTAGATAAGTCACTTATTTCATATAAGTAAATTGGGTTTGTGACTAGTTATAAGTAACATTTTTACTTAAAATTACATAATTACTTTAATTTTTTTAAAAAAATAAAATTAGTTTTTTGTTTTTCAACTTTCCAAATGTTTCTTAGGAGAGGCATTAAGAGGGATGAAAGAGAAGATATGTCGTTTACCAAACACACTCATCTAATTAATATATAAGTGTAAACTATGATAAACTATTTGAGGCATAAGTAACTTATCTTTCTATCCAAACTCCTTAAAGACACTAAAGCGTGACTTAACTCAAACCCTATTCTAGCTGAGTCCACTCGACAACGTGGATGAGTTTATGGTATAAGTTGAGTTTTTTCAATGCTAATATGTAATGAGGTTGAGTTTCAATTCATTTAGCGTGGTAATTGTGAAACTTGAAACTCAGTTGACATGTTTGAGATGCATGGTTTGCCTATCTAAGCCATTGATGGGATGGCCCCCATCTTTGATGGACCATTTTGAAAAAATTCTCTTAAATCAAAAGATCTTAGCAATCAAATTTTTGGTCTTTTATACCATTAAGCACAGCTTGTTCCTCAAAATCAATGGCTTACATATGTAAACCATAGGCTCCAAATCTATTGAGTTACTTGCACAGAAGGTTAAAAATACTATATCGTGGTAAAGTATGAAGTTGCTCGTAAGGCATATTATTGTTTTCAATACAAATTACAAGCAGAAGGATTTTATATATATATATATATATATATATATATATATATATATATATATATATATATATATATAAATTCCTCTCGCTTTTTATTCAATGTGGGACTGAAAATGCTACTATAATATTATAAAATAAAAAACAAGATTATCAAAGATAAATAAAGGCTTAATTTTTTCTTTATTCTTAAATTCATTTTATGGAACTAAGTGAGATCTTGGATCTACCCAGTGGGTGAGACCCATGATTGTGAGGCTCACGCTGATGAACGTGCCTTAAATCAACACCATCCAACCGTTTTGAAAGCTCATTTTAGGGCATGATTCAAAAATAAGGCAGATCCAAATCTAATGTCGGCGATTCCACTGTAATCAGTTGTGATTGAATCCCCACCATTAAAAACTTAATGGGGATCACTGGAATGTTTATTTTCCATCCAACCTATTAATAAGGTCACAGAGAACATGATGAAGAGACCACACAAACATCAGCCTGATCTAAAATTTCCGTGGACAATGGGAAGATTTTAATATTCAATTACAACCTTTTATTGTACTATGGTCCACCTGGTATTTGGATATGCTTCATTTTTTGGATCATCCCCCAAAACTGGACTTTCAATATGGAAGGGTCCTTGCTCTTGGTCGGGTGGTAGACTCTTAGGAGTTTCAACACCTGGTCAAGGGTTCGAGTACCAATAGGTGGTGAAATTCCACCACGGTGTGAGTGTGTGGAGGTATGTGTGCATGTGTAAAAAAGAAAAAATAAAACAACAGCAACAACAACGTTCAATATGGATGGGCTATGTGGATGTAGTCAAATACATCACAATCACAGTGGGCCCCACTAGTAGGGCGTCTCACCTAATCCGATTCCCAAAAACTTGGCCTCATATTTATATATAAGGTAAAAATAATATATATTGATTGTTGAATTGTATCAAGTAATATTTTATTGATCTTTTATTTGTGTCTTTATTTTTTGTTGGGGAAAAATATGTTAATGGATAGGCTAAGAGGCATAAGCATAATACGACTAAAGTTACTCGGTTGGAGAGATAACTGCGTCTGCGTAAGCCTACAGAATCCCGAGTAAGTTAAAAGCTACCCGACCGAGGAAAACCGACATGGTATGCCGGTTCCGTCGGCCACGGAGTAAGGAAGGGTGGCGAGTACACACTGAGATTATTCCATCCGTAAGGAGGCAAAAAACTTACTCGGTTAAGCCGACCGAGACTCTTTCAGAGTCGGTAACGGTCGAGCCGAGACAGGGAAAAGCGGTGTGAATATAAACGCCATCCCGAAAATCTAAAAATACTGATATCCGATCCCGAGATTCTCGGGATCGAGCGAAATCAGTTGAAAGGATTAAATCTCCGGATAATCAGGAGACAAATCCCTTATAATGAGGATTCTTAAGATCTATAAATATCCAAGTTCTTTACAGAAGCAGGTACGCAATAGAAAAATTTTAAAAACCCTTTGCCACTGATCAGAAGACTGACTTAAGCATCGGAGGTTCCCCAGCTTTAGCCAGGGTCCCCTTTGTATTACTGATTGTGCAGGAGGGAGACGAGACGACCCGGGGAGCCGTCCCATAAAAATACACCAACAGTTTGGCGTCGTCTGTGGGAAACGGACAAAAAGCCATTTTTATACGATCTGTTGAATGGAAAGAACTAGGAGGCCGGATCAAGATGAAGCGGGGGAGGCCGCTGCCAGCATAGCTCAAGGAGCTCCCCTAACGATACCTGAGGTAGCACCACCCGCGACATCTGCTCCGACTACCAGCCAGCCGAATCGAGGGAACGCACAGTTGGATCGAGAAGTCCAAGAGATGCGTTCCGAGATGGCTGTTATGAAACATATGTTGGAGCAACTGTGTAATCAGCAGATGCAACAGCATCACGAGTCAGCGCAGGTTCTCCCGCCACCATCTGTAGCATAGTTTGCTGCTCCGCAATCGCCTCGAGAGTCGAGTCAGCTTCAAGGACCGAATCAGCCAGCACCGGTTCGCTCTGCAACAGCCGTTTTGTCTCCCTCTAATTTACTGCATAAAATAGATCAGAGGAGGCGAAGTCGGCTTCCTGTAAAAGAAACGGCGGAGAGTGCGTAACCTTGAAAAATCGATATACAAGACTTCAAAAATGAGGTCCGGGAAAAGATGGAAAGAGAAATGACAGACATGAAGCACGGTCGGAACAGAAACTCGACTAAATTTCAGACAAAAGATTCTCCATTTGTGGATGAAGTAATGCAAGCACGGTTACCGGAGAGGTTCCACTTACCTCAGATAACTCCCTTTTCCGAAAAAACTGATCCGATAGAGTATATCGAATACTTCAGAACCTACATGGAGTTGCATGATGCCTCGGATGTCGTTATGTGTCGAGCCTTCTCTCTCACACTAACTGACGTATCCCGGCTTTGGTTCAAACAATTGAAACCGAAGTCGATTAAGTCATTTGCTGAACTCAGTGACGCTTTTCTCAACAACTTCATTGGCGAAAAGAAAAAGCTAAAGCCGCCCGCACATCTGAACAACATAGTTCAGAAGGAAGGAGAGCTATTGAAAGATTATATCAAGCGTTTTAACTTTGAATCTCTTCAGGTTCGGAGACACTCGGAGGAGACAACGCTTAATGCTCTCATACAAGGGGTGAGAGATAAGCCCTTTTTGGCGTCCCTGGACAAGAATTCGCCTGAGACTTTGGGCGAATTTATGGCTCACTCGGACAAATATTTCGATGCTGAAGAGACCCGACTCCTGCGCGAGAAGGTCTAAAACGTAAAACCCTTGGCTAAAGAGTCGGCCAAGAAAGAAGCTGACTCAGCCGGAGGGAAGAAGCGAAAAGATGATCGGGCACGAGACGATAGCAGGTCTGGCAAACGACCCGACGGAAGATTTTCTACATACACCCCTCTGAACAAGTCTCAGGAGTAGGTGTTGATGGAAATAAAAAATGAAGACTTCGTCAACTGGCCCGGAAAACTCCGAGGGAACCCGAATCGACGGAATAAGAACAAGTACTACCACTATCATCGTGACAATGGTCACAACACGAGTGATTGTTATCACTTGAAAGATGAAATCGAGCGGCTAATTAAAGAAGACTGACTCAGAGAACATTTGGAAGGACCTGGTGCTCCAGCAGGACCGAGCGAAGATCGGCCCACGGAAGAAATCCGAACGATTATCGGAGGACATCAGGGAGGTGGAGATTCCAACAATGCATGAAAGAATTACGCCAGAAGCATCAACCGTCTGGAATCCGAGATTCTTCTGCTGTCCCGGCCTTCCAAAGAAAAGAAAAGAGAGAAATATTGCATCTCATTCACTGAGGAAGATGCTCGAGGCATCCATCATCCTCATGATGATGCGCTCGTAGTCACCCTCACTATCGCCAATAGGAAAGTCTTCCGAATACTAGTGGACACGGGATCATCGGTGGATGTATTGTTCACCCAAGCATTCGACAAAATGGGCATATGACGATCGGCCTTACGTCCGGTCTGAACCCCACTCATAGGATTCTCGGGTGGACAGCTACTTCCTGAGGGAATCGTTTCACTACCACTCACTGCCGGAACTGTACATCACCAGGCAACTGCGATGATCGACTTCCTGGTCGTCGACCAATCTTCGGTGTACAATGCTATACTCGGTCGACCATCCCTAAGCTTCCTTCAAGCCGTGGTATCTACGTACCACCTTTCCATGAAATTTTCGACTGAGTCGGGAGTAGGAATTGTGAAAGGAGATCAACAAGATGCCCGGCGATGCTATCTGACCGCAGTCAAAGCGCCGACGGAAATATCGATGATTGAATCACTGGACCCTCGAATAGGATCTCATGAACGGGGGCAACCGATGGAAGAACTCGTCTCGAAACTCTTGACTGAGACAGACAAGTCGAGAGTAGTGCAAATCGGCTCGTCTTTGATTTCACCTCTTAAAGAAGAACTGATCGCTTTGCTTCGGCGGTATGCCGATGTATTTGCTTGGAGCCATGAAAATATGCCCGGGATCGATCCCTTGGTCATAACGCACCGACTCAACATCGACCCAACTTACAGGCCAATCCAATAGAAGAGACGTCCTCTCAGCCCAGAAAGGTACACTATCATTAAAGAGGAAGTCGGCAAGGTCCTTAAGGCCAAATTCGTTGAAGATATATATTATCCAAAGTCGATAGCTAATGTTGTGCTCGTGAGAAAAGCCAATGGGAAGTGGCGTCTTTATATTGATTATACAGATTTGAATAAAGCCTGCCCCAAGGACAGCTTCCCTCTTCCCCATATTGATCAGTTGGTGGACAGTACTGCAGGACATGAATTACTTAGTTTTATGGATGCCTATTCAGGCTACAATCAAATTGTAATGCATGAAACTGATAAATCAAAAACCACCTTTGTCATCGACAAAGGCCTTAACTGTTACCGAGTGATGCCATTTGGTTTGAAGAATGCCGGAGCGACGTATCAAAGGTTGGTGAACAAAATGTTCGTTCGGCAGATCGGCCGAACTATGAAAGTATATATAGATGATATGCTCATCAAAAGTATACACGCAGTCGACCATGTGGCGGACCTAAAAGAAATGTTCCTGACGTTACGTAAGTACAAAATGAAGTTGAATCCTAGCAAATGTGCCTTTGGTGTAAGCTCGAGAAAATTTCTCGGTCTCCTTGTTAGTCAGCGAGGAATCAAAGTGAATTCTGAAAAAATCAAAGCTTTGCTCGACATGGAGTCTCCAAAAATGATTAAAGACATTCAAAGGCTGAAAGGGAGAGTAGCCGCGCTTAACCGCTTCCTGTCCCTACCCACAAATAAATGTCTCCCGTTCTTCAAGCAATTGAAGGGACGACAGACGATGGAATGGACGAAAGAGTGTGAAAAAATATTTCAAGAATTGAAGTCTTATCTTGGTTCTCCACCGTTATTGTCCAAACCTGAGTTAGGAGAAGCTTTGTTGCTATATTTGGCTGTGTCCGAAGCAGCGATTAGCTCGGCCCTCTTACGGGAGAGCGAAGGGAGATAATTACCAGTATACTATATCAGCAAAGCCTTACTACCGGCAGAGACAGGGTATCCTCAGCTCGAGAAAGTAGCCTTAACCCTTGTAGTATCCTCGCGACGACTCCGGCCATACTTTCAAGCTCATACCATCATCGTTGTGACCGACTTACCTTTACGATAGATTCTTCAAAAGCCAGAGGCTTCCAGCCGATTTACAAAGTGGGCTGTCGAATTGAGCGAATTCGACATACAATACAGGCCGAGGACAACCATAAAAGGACAAGCTGTCGCTGATTTCCTTGTTGAAGTGACATCCAAACATAACACAGTGCCTGATTCTGAAGAGGTTACTGCGGCAACAGCTTCTTCTTCTCTCGGCCTATTACCTGACCCGGCTCGTTGGAAGTTAATCCAACTCTAAAGCAAACGGGGCCGGGGTAGTATTGGAAACTCCTGATCAAACCTGTATGCAGTATGCCTTACGACTTGGATTTCAAGTGTCGAACAATACAGCAGAATACAAGGCCTTGTTACTCGGCCTTCGACTCGCCGCAAGTTTAGGTGCAACTCATCTCAATGTTTTCAGTGACTCGCAGCTGGTCGTTAACTAAGTCTCTGGTGTTTATCAAATCCGGAAAGAACAACTGAGGGCATAGGCCTTCTACTTGCCGAAAGTTTAGGTGCAACTCATCTCAATGTTTTCAATGACTCGCAGCTGGTCGTTAACCAAGTCTCTAATGTTTATCAAACTCGGAGAGAACAACTGAAGGCATATATGGAGAAGGCCAAAGAATTAATCAGCAGATTTCAGAAATGTGAAGTAATTCGGATACCCAGGACCGACAATGCCAAAGCTGACTTGTTAGCAAAGCTCGCCTCAGCCGACGAAGACGACATACCTCGGTCGGTTCCAATCGAATACGTAGCTAAACCGAGCATAAATGAGTCGATAGACTCGGTTATACTTCTTATCGACTTGGAACCTACTTGGTTCGACCCAATCGTCCGTTATCTCAACGATGGAGAGCTACCGAAAGATCATACCGAGGCGCGGTGGCTAAAGGTTCGAGCATCGCGTTACACCATCTTGAATGGGGTACTGTACAAGAAAGGATTTTACGCTCCCTTATTAAGATGTGTGGATTTCCATGAAGCCGAATATGTCTTACGGGAGATACACGAAGGAATATATGGGAACCACTCAGGAGGACGTTTGCTCGCCAATAAAGTGTTACGACAGGGGTATTACTGGCCGACTATACAACATGATATTAAGAGGTTCGTCCAAAGGTGCGACAAGTGTCAGTGATTTACGGTTATTCTGAGGCAACCTCCCGAGGAACTGACTCCGATGTCTGGACCATGGCCCTTTGCACAGTGGGAGATCGACATCATCGGACTCTTTCAGAGGGAAGGGTCAAACCAAATTTACTGTGGTTGCAGTAGATTATTTCACAAAGTGGGCCGAAGCCGAGCCATTAGCAAAGATTACCGAGCAAAGAATCACAGGCTTTGTTTGAAAAAATATCGTCTATCAGTTTGGGATACCTCGGACTATCATTACCGATAACGGAAGGCAGTTCGATAATAAACAATTCCGCGAGATGTGCAGTAATCTCGAGATCCGAAACGTGTACGCTTCGCCTTATCATCCTCAGACAAATGGACAGGTCGAGGCCGTTAACAAAATTATAAAGAAGCACCTCCGAACGAAGCTCGATGAAGCAAAGGGAGCATGTGCCGAGAAACTTTCAAATATATTGTAGGCCTATCGAACTACAGCTCGGACTTCCACGGGAGAAACTCCCTTCTCCCTTTGTTATGGCTCGGAAGCAGTTGCCCCGGTTGAAATCGGTATTAGCTCAGCCCGAGTCAATAAGTTTAGTGAACAGGAGAATGATGAACTCCTGTAACTCGGTCTCGATTTGTTGGAAGAGAAAAGAGAAAGAGCTCGATTACGAATGATGGCTCGACAGAGGCAAGTGTCTCGGTTTTACAACAGTCGAGTCAAAGTCAGATGATTCCGAGCCGGGGATATGGTCCTCCGAAAGACGTTTCCAAACACAAAGGAAGTTGGGGCAGGCACATTGGGACCCAATTGGGAAGGTCCCTATGTCATCTCGAGCACCATCTACCCTGGAACGTATCGGTTGGAAGACCTAAATGGGCAACTATTGTCTCACTCTTGAAATGGCGAACATCTTAAGATCTATTACCCGTAAGGCAGAACTGAAAGTGCTAAAGAATAATGGAAGAAAGATGTAATTGAAGTCAGTTCAATAAAACTAAAAGTTTTTATTTTTTTCAAATGTTTAGCATTGTATTACAGCCTATGGTAGAATTACAAGAAAGAGGGATGACACAATTTTTGACAGAGAAAATGACCCCTCTCGGTCGAGGACCACCCTTTAAACGGTGCCAGAAGGACCAGCCTCGTCAGCAGCAGCGTCCGCGGTAGGAGCTTCTCTGTCGGTGGCATCAATGCCAGTAGCCTCGACCTCAGGACTATAGGCTTCAAATGCAGAGAGGTCAAGGTCGGGGAAGGGAGCCCTCATCTCCAAGACGCAGGCCCTGTAACCACCTTGATAAAGGCGGTCCTTTTCTTCTTCAAACTCGGAGGACTTAAGGAAGGTGTCTATGGATCGGTCGTATACCTCCTTGGCTCGGCGGGCCTCTTCTTAAGCTTCCTGTATGAGGGCTGCAGCGTCGACCCTAGCCCGAGCGAGAGTGCTCTCGCAAGTGCCGTGAACTTGAAGAAGATGCTGATGCTTTTCCTCTGCCTCCTTTAGGAGCGAGGTCAAATGGGCATTGTCAGCCTTGACTCCTTTAAGAACCATCCTTGCATCCTCGGCCGCTTTCTTGGTGTCCTCGGTCGCTTTCCTGGCGAGAGATAAGTCGCCAGTCATAATGCCGATGCGAGCTTCAGCGATCTCTCTGCGACCCTCCGCCTCGGCCGCAACTCTCTTTGCTGTCTCTGTCTCGGCCGTGAGTTTTTGAGCAGCGGACAGCTCTGAGAAGGCCTTGACAATCAGGGGGCCAACTGCGAAAAGAAGATAATAAGGTATAAGCAAGGACTTAGTCGGAAGTAACAAAGAAGAGAAAAGAAAAGATTTTACCTTAAAAAGTAGCCTCGCCATACGCCCGAGAGTCTGCAGAGTTGGGGCATTGTAGAAGCTGGCGAAATCTCTCTCGCTCCCGTGAGCAAGGGCCGAAGGGATCATCCCCGAGATGACCTTGGAGAAGGGAGATAACTCCTTTTGAGTCTTCTCCCCTCTCGAGGATTCACCGCTTGGTACCTCTTTCGGCCTCGGGACCTCTTCTACCATAGGTCCTGGCTCGGGAGCCGACTGAGAGACAGGAAGACTCAGCTCCGCTTCTTCCGCCCTCTCATCAGTGTCGAAAAACACGACTACCTATGGGGCGGCAGGGACAGGAGCAGACGGGGCAGTTGGCTCCTTGGCCTTTGCAGCGGTCTTCTGTTGTTTCGAAAGCCGAGACCCCGAAAAGAGTGCCAACCTCGGAGGAGCCTTGACCTTGGAGATTGGCTTTAGGGACGGATGAGATTCGGCCATGCTATCAGAAGCCGACCTAAGATACGGGCGAACCTCGGAAAGATCTGAAAAGAAGAATGAAGGTGGGTTAGACAGGAAACAGAAAGAATGAAATAGAGCGGGAGGCATTACCCGAGACAAATGAATCTAAACCCGCGAGATGAAGACGCTCGGGTTGTAGCAGCAGTTTCCAAGATCGGTCTTCTGCACTTAGTTTCTTCAGCTCTCTGATCCGAGCTAGAGCGCCGGACCCAAGCTTCCCTTTTTCCTTCAGGATATTTGCAAAGCATCATGAGGTCAGGATTAACACAAGACAATGAAGAAGAATTAAAGTTATCAAGCCGAGTCACCGAGTCACCTGCTTTCCGGAACGAGCGAGAGACTCGAGGTTCGTACGGCCACGGATCGGCCGACTCCCATTGTCCGCACGCCCAAAACCACCTCTCCTTCCAGTATTTGTTAGAAGTGGGTGGGTCGGTTATCAGAGACTCACCTTTGCCTCTCCATGCACTTAGGAAGTATAGGCCAGAGAAATTTGGGTTTGGTCTAAGTTGGTACAGATAAAGGAATTCGTCAACGGTTAGTGGGGGCTGCTCTAGCTCGGCCCATAGCACAACGCTCCTAAATAAATTTCTTCATCCGTTTGGAACAATCTGACCAGGAGCGAGTCTGATGCGGGACAAGAAATCGCGAGTAATAGGTTGAAGTGGCAAGCGCAAAGAAAATCAGAAGAGAATACAGGGGCGGGAGGAAGGAAGGCGAAAGTAAAAATCGTACGTTCCTCCCGCCCGGCCTTTTTATAGCCGAGCCGCGTGGCAGGGCATTTAATGAAGAGGCGAAACGACGCTTCCTTCGACTCTCCCGCTTGACACGTGGCGTGCTCTGACTGACGATAGTAATTTTCTCGCCACGCGTCCAACGCACATAAGCGGAAGACATGACCTGACGGCTGGCAGCGTGTGCAACCTCAGGAGATGCACCGTCATACATTAGGGACGATGCAAAGGGCACTAAATGTCTCATCATGACCTCGAACTCTAATACGAACCGACATAAAAACTCATTACTCCTTGGTGCCGTGAACGACATAAGGAGTAAGGGGGCTCACTGTTGGGGAAAAATATGTTAAGTTCGGAGACTCGGATTTCGAGTCGGTCGGCTCCGCTGGCGCTGCCCGAAGAGTCCGAGACAACGGTCGGAGCCGAGGAAATAATGGATAGGCCAAGAGGCATAAGCATAAGACGACTAAAGTTACTTGGTCAGAGAGATAATTGCGTTTGCGTAAGCCTACAGAATCCCTAATAAGTTAAAAGCTACCCGACCTAGAGAGGAAAACTGACATGGTATGTCAGTTTCGTCGACCATGGAGTAAGGAAGGGTGGCGAGTACACACCGAGATTATTCCATCCGTAAAGAGACAAAACTTACTCGGTTAAGCCGACCGAGACTCTTTCAGAGTCGGTAACGGTCGAGCCAAGACAGGAAAAAGCAGTGTGAATATAAACGCTGTCCCGAAAATCTGGAAATAATGATATCCGATCCTGAGATTCTCGGGATCGAGCGAAATCAGTTGAAAGGATTAAATCTCCGAATAATCAGGAGACAAATCCTCGTATAATGAAGATTCTTAAGATATATAAATATCCAAGTTCTTTACAGAAGTAGGTACGCAATAGAAAAACTTTAAAAACCTTTTGCCACTGATCAGAAGACTGACTTAAGCATCGGAGGTTCCCCGGCTTTAGTCAGGGTCCCTTTTATATTACTGATTGTGCAGAAGGGAGACGAGACGACCGGGGAGCCGTCCCATAAAAATACACCAACATTTTTAACCAATCTTTTAATTGTATCGGGTTTTCTTATCTCGATAAAACTTAGTACAGTTGAGTTTTAAAACTACTGTGTTATAGTTCCTCTCAATCAACCACCTCAAACATGGCAAATGGTAATCCTCCAATCTTAATGATCTGATTTTCCCAATTGAATTTAGATGGCTGGCCATTTAAGCTTTAATCAACACAATTGTTAATATGGACTCTGAACATTTTGACTTTTAACACCAATCAGCCTAATCCACGACTTCAATGATCTCAATTTCATGTGTTGATGAGCACCCATCAATTTCATACTAGTCAGATGCGACTTGTCTGAGTCAACTCGGTTAGACTCGATCTGGTTATGCACTGCGAGTCCCCCCAACTCACCATGGAAAACATTGTAAATCTTCAATATTTGTAGGACATTTTAAGTTAGATTTTAGTTCACTAAGTCTTTTATCTTCTCCATACTTAATGTGATCCAATTTCCACGTGACTGACACAATGTAGTATTGACTTGAATGCAATGTTCGTGGAAATGAATGCATGCACTAAGAGTCATGCACCAGTCTGTGTGACTTCAATGCACATGAGGCTCATGAGAGTTGTGCATGCGTATTTCTCACCATTTAAGGATATATGGTGGTAATCTAGCTGGCGCAGGGAGGGAAGTTATGGGGTTGATCACCTTCTTCCTTGGGAGATGACTACCCTGAATCCATGGAGGTCTCTTGACTTCTCACAGAGTTTACTTGAATCCATGGAGGATAAAAGCAGTCATAATTCTTAATAAATTCGAAATAATTTGATTAATGATTTTTTTTTATTTTTTATTTTTAAAAGGAAATTACAACTCTTTAAGGAAATCAAAATTAGGAGGAGTTTTAGACTTAGAATTCAACTCAAACACCTTAAAAATGTTACCTATTATAGACAGAGTCCTACATGGTTTTAACCAGAAAATAGTAAGTGCCCAATTTGACCAAACCATGTTATTATCCTAACTTTTCTAAGCCATTTTCATGTTGAGCATGATTTCTACCATTCAAAGGATCAAAAGTTATACTCGAATTAAAACTTACTATTTATAGTAAAAATGAAACCAAATAAGACTCTTGACAGTGATAAAATCTTACAAATCCGGTATAGGCAACTCGGCACAGTCAGGTTATTTAGCTTAAGTAGATCCACATAATCTAAAATCATATACAATATGCTGAAAAACTTGTCCCAATTTGCAAGATGCGACTAATTTAAGGTTCTGACTGTCCAAATCATTTTTGCCTCCAATCAGGTGGTCCATCTTTGCCTTCAAAGTGTCTCTGACCCGCTCTACATCACTAGCAGATTTTGAAATTGAAATTTTTAGAATCCAATTCAAAATATGTATAAGGATTCCCATCCACCATTCATGGATGGTAGTAGATATGAGCATACCGACTCTCAGTGCACACAATCATTTCCTCCTTTTTCAAAAGAACACAGAGAAGCATCAAAGGGTTAGTTCACCAAACATTGGATTCCTTTGTCATCTTTCTTCATTGTCAAGGCAGGGAATTCTACAATCTCTGCCCGAGGAAAACTAAAAACGAAAAAGCTAAAAAGAAAGGGACTTTGTTGCTATCTGCTTTTTGTACCGTTTATTACTTCATTCTATATGTTGTATGATTATACGACAATCCAAACCGTCGAAATTGTTGGACCCATATTCCAAAATCACATTGATTAAAGAAGATGATCAGAGGTTCAAATCCAAATATGCCAATATCAGATGGATAAGATTATGGGGTCAATTTAAGTTCATGATCCGGTGTATGGTTCAACTCAGTGGGTCAAGTTGAATTATGACTCAGTGTTCAACTCAGTGAGTTTAGAAAATAATCTCTATCTCAAACTAAATAATAATAATAATAATAATTAATAGTAATTATGTATTAAAAATCAAAATTTTTAAGGTGCCTGACAAACAGGGATTTATATGCCTATTCTTCTCATTTTGTAGGAGAGACCAAACCAAGTCTCTGAAGTTAGGTCAGATAATCAGGTTGAAATTTGAAAGCTCAAGCAACCTAATTTTTCTTACCTGATGATTCTGGTTGACCCAGTGAGACTAGAGGTTGAGTAGCTAGATTTGCAGCTTAGGTCTAAATCATAGCTTAAAAACATGATTTTGTTCATCACTCAATTAAATCTCCACTAGAAGAAACTTGGTAAAACTAACAAAATATAGAGGGTGAGTGGACCCCTGGCTATGGGGCTTACAATGATGTATGTACCTTAAATCCATGCCGTCCAACCATTTTTGATAGTGCATCTTATAGCATGATCCAAAAAATGAAGCTAACCTAAATATTAGGTGGACCACACCACAGGAAACAGTTGTGATTGAATTTCCACCATTAAAAGCTTCATGGATTCCACCAAAATGTTTATTTTACATCCAACCAGCTGATAAGGTTACAAACACCTAGATGAAGAGACCACACAAATATCGTTTTGATCCAAAGCTTTTGTGGCCCACGGGAAGTTTTTAATAGTCAATCAACACTGTTTGTTTCTATGGTCCATTTGGGATCTAGAACTGCTTCATTGTTTGGATCGTGGTTTAAAATGAGCCTTCAATACATATGGACGGCAAGAATGTAGTCACATACATCAAAGTGGGCCCCACAGTCAGGGTCTCACCCAATCTGCTTGCCCAGCTCACAAGATACACCTAATTTTTCTCTCCAGGGTGAATTGCCTGTGGTGACCTTTTTGTTTGCAAAACTTCTCCACGAGCCACCATGTTATTTTTTTTAATTTTTTAATTTTTTAATTATTTTTTTTTGTATTCTACACCATCCATCAATTTTTCTAGATAATTTTACAAGATGAGCCCAAAAACAATAAAGCTCAAATAAATAATATCATAGAAAGTTGTGAGGATTAAACGAACTACCATTGAAATCTTCTTAGAGTCAATGTAAGGCTTATTTATCATCTAACCTGTTCATAAGGTCACCAATACCTAGGTGAAGGTAAAACGCAAATATCACCTTGCTCAGAGTTTTCTGACCTCAAGAAGTTCTTAACAGTAGCAGTAATTTCTACTATTCCTTGTGTTGTGGTCCACTTGTTTTGGATTTGCCTTGTTTTTAAGCTCATATTGAAAAAAAATGGATAGAAGGGTGTGGATCCAAGAAATGCATCATAGTGGGCCCTTGTAAATTTCACACGATCAAGAAAGTTTTATTGCCTGGGGAGAAGAAAACTTGAAGTGTTGACTAGTGGAACTTTTGTGGGCTCCATCATGTCGTATGTATTAGATCTACACCCTCCATTCATTTTTTTTCATAACCTTTTATGGCATGAGGCCAAAAGAGAGGCAGATCCAATACTCAAGTGGGCCACATATAGGAAACAGTGGGAATTAGACGCCTGCCAATGAAAATTTCTTCGGGCCACATAAGGCCATGTTCAAGCTGACATTTGTGTTTTCCCTTCATCTAAGTATGTGTGACCCTATGATAAAGTTAGATGGAAAATAAACCTCACATTAGATTCTAAGAAGATTTCAACATTGGTTATTCAATCACCACTGCTTTTTGTGGTGTGGTCCATTTGAGCTTTGGATGTGCCTCATTTTTGAGCTCGTGCTCTAGAATAATTTAGAAATATTGATAGATGGTATGAATCTAATACACAAAATCAGGGTATGAATCTAGAAAAGTTCTACATGCTAAAAGTTAAGTTGTACAGTCCCCAATTCACCCTCTGATCAATGAGAAGGACCAGCATTGGAATTTCTTTTGCTATCAAGAGAGATGATCCACACTCATGTTATATATGTCAACTGGCCAAAGACTCTCCAACTCATGTAACTCAACAAATAAGGACTTTTCAACAGTGATAATAGGACTTTTTAGTAATCTCTCAACATGACTTCAAATACGTCAATAGGTCAGTCATGTCTTGAAAAAGAGCTTGGGCTCTGATTCTCCACTCTTTGATTGTACATTTGATAATATTTTTTTCAACTATAATATCAATAAAATAAGAAAGTGATTAAAAAAATTTATTTTGTCAAATATTATTTACAATTACATTAAATATACAATTTCTAACTAAATAAATACATTGTGAAACTAAAAGATTAGAACATCAGACTGTGTATCCTCCTCATATAAAGCTAACGATGATCCAACCAATAATCCGTCAAATCCACATACAAGGCCACTAGATCTTCCCATCTCATGTAATCTTGTATGGTTGTAATCTACTTTTAAATGCATCTTATACAATTATCAAAAGATATCTTATTGTGGAATGCTAATAGGACCTGCTGTGCATTGGATATGGAGATCAGAAAGTCTGAGATCTTTGACTGGGGTCTTCCTTATCACCCTTTAGGGAAGAAGAGATGGGCTTGGAACTTCTGATGTTGGATGGTACCCAATTCTCTTAAATACTGACAGCAGAAGAGTTTGAAACCCATTAAAACTCTTATCCTTTCTTGAAAGCCTCCACATGCATTTGGGAACCCCAGTTCCCTTGCGTGACTATGTGCATAGCACAGTAGCAGTACACCGCTTATACGAATCTGCTACACCACCCCTTATAAGAATTTCTAAACGTATCACTGCTTAGTGGGGCCCGCTGGTGCACCCAATCACATTATCCAACCTTTAGGTAAATCTAGACCATGGATCACCAAGGCCCTCCTCATAGGATTCTTACAAAGTTATCTATTGTGTACATTTTAAATAATAGATACTAGTTAAAAAAGGATTTAAAAAAGATTCATATCATATCTCAATCGACTCTTTTGACTTTTTGAGATGACTCGGCTCGAGTAGACTCGGTTTCGAGTCAATTCAAGTATTCATGTTTTTAAAGATTCGTCCCAATTTTGAGTCGGCTTATCTTAGTTTGGAGTAATTTTATGTGTTTTCAGAGTCTGGTCTAAATTGGTGGGGGCATGTATCCACTTCCCAACAGGTCACCACCATTTAAGAAAATATAGGAAAAACACACCATAAGCATCCAATGGGCATTGAAAGAAAAAGAAAAAGAAAGTTCATGTTGTGCAATCAAAGGGAGGAATTAATGTGCGCACTCAGACACGAGTGGGTGAGTCACGAAGGTGGGATGGTGTAGGATAACTATCATGGGCCCACCGTGGATAATAGCATTTATGGCCAAAGGGAATAGCCCGTGAAGCCTGGCATACATGCCATGGAAGGAAAATCTTCTCCTTTTAACCAAACATGCATTCAAGACTCTATGCTTTTCTTTATGTGAATGAAAATGATTTCTCATGCCTTTGTTTGTACGTGTGTCCTTTAAAAAGGGCAAAAGAGATTTTTCTTACGGTGGAACTCGAGAGTACTGAAAATATGTTCGAACCCTGTCAACCCAGTAAACGTGGCAGGGTTAGGTGTCAATCTGGACCGTACATCTAGTTTGCCCAAGTGTGGATGGGAAGTGGTTTGAGATACATATGGATCAGATGATCCTGGCTATTAGATCTGCTATATTGCAAAGCAACAGTAGAGAGAACACCATTAACATTCAACTACTCAATCAAAGGTCCAATGGATCCCCGGTCCGTTCTATAAATATGTTATCACAAATATTCAGGTGAAAGTAATAGAAGTTAGACTTAAGACGATCTCAAGTAGAAAAACTTCAATCATTTCCATTAATTGGAAAGAGGGTATAAAAAAATGTTTATTATCTATCCCTATATATGAATTCAAATATCTCATGAATCTCAATGACCAAGAGTTAACAGTTGATGTATTGAATTTAAAATACTGGAATCTCACATGAATATGAGTTTTGATGAATTAATTGTTTTTTTTCTTTTTTTCACAATACAAAAACACGATTAGATGTATTTCATCGATGAGGATTCAACGCCAGAAGGTCAGTGGAAGATGATTATTATATAGCCATAAGTTCATATAAGTCTCCAATGTGTATAAAAAAAATGACATAGCGAAAAAATATGGAAGGAGACGAGGAATTTCATGTTCAGCAAAAGACAAATACCTTCATGGAAATAATAACACTACTAACATTATTTTCCTGAGGTGGCTATTAATTGTATGTGTGCTTCTTAAATTGATTAAGACCTGTATATTAAATCAAATTGAGGAAGGGAAAGCTCCCCATAATATGAGCACTCTTTCAGTCTTGTAAGTAGCTAAGAGCTTTTGGTAATTGAAAAATGTAAGTATTATTCTCAGGGTTTTATTGTTTAACTATTTACCAGAGTAAATGATGGTAAATAGGTAATAATTATTTACCAATGTAAATTCATGCAAGCCACCTGGATAATGTTGACAAGTGTAGCGAAATTGAGAGGAGAAAAATGAGACACTTAAAACCTACAGGATCCACCTTAATATGTCTGATCCGTGGATCATTTTATTAGCTCATTTTAGGGTGAGCCCAAAAACGAGGCAAATCCAAATTGTATATGGACCACACTACAAATTACATTGGGAATCGAACGCTAATTGTTGGAAACTTTTCGAGGGTCTATGAAAGTTTTGGATCAAGTCAATATTTATGCTTTTGGTTCATCAATGACTTTCTTACCTTATGAATAAGCTGGATAAGTGATACACATTGTTGTGAGCCTTGCACCAATTTTATCTTTTAATGATGGTCGCATTATATGCCTACGTTGTTTCACATGGTGTGGTCCAATTGAGCATACAATTTGCCTTAGTTTTAAAATGGATGACTGATGTGGATCATAAACATTCATCACGATGGGTGGGACTCATGCATTTTACAAACGCAATCACATCCAATGCAATTTCCCTCTAATCCAATCATATATTAAAATTAATCATTATGAAGTTATTAGTATTTACTGTGGTAAATGGTTAAACAAACAGGCAGTTTGGATACCACCAAATAAGTTACTTTTTCTCTTATACCTCTTTTTGATCTTTCTTATGCTTCTATTCAACAACTTACAAAAAGTAGAAAAGCTTTAAAAAAAATTTAATTGATCTCTCGTACGTCTTTTTGATCTTTCTTATGCTTCTATTTAGCAACTTACAAAAAGTAGAAAAGTTTTAAAAAAAATTTGACTGAAGTGATTAAATACTTTTAAGTAAAAAATTTACTTATAACTAATCATAAACCAAACCTACTCATTTGGAAAAAGTTACTTTTCTACTATTGTAAGTATAAAACTTTCAAAGGAGCTCTTAATTACTTCAGCTTAATAAGTAGAACTCAAGATAAGTTACTTGAACATAGGTAACTTAAGGAGTTTCAACACGAGATCTTGGGTTCGAAACCCATAGGTGGTGAAATCCCATTACGGCATGCGAGGGTGTGTGGTGGATGCCAGTAAAAAAAAAAAAAAAAGTGACTTAAGTAACCAAAGTACCATTGGGTGTCGAAGTGAAGATGATTTGAGAGTTATCTCATAAGAGACAGCACAATGGCAGTGGACTGAATAAAAATAGAGGATCATGTTGCTTGCTATGTGTCATTTTTTTAACATAATCCATCCACAATATGGTTTGCTAGATGGATGGAATTGATTAGTAAATCAACCTACCACATGTACTGTGGAGAGACGGATCTACCATATTCAAGTTCTTCCAACACTAAGAAGGGGAACAAGATTATTTAAGTCCAATTCCAAGATATTGTACTGTAATTAAATGCTAATAAATACCAACCCAGCTCATTTAAGAATCACGTCAAAATTTTGAATTCAAGCCCATCACATTAGACCTGGGTTGGGTCTAAAAGGTTGAAGTCATAAATAGACTGACTATTCATTGGCTTAAGGGTTCATTTGCTTTTCTAATTTCTTATGTAATTACAAGTAGATGAGCTATCATTATCTTTGAAAGATATAGATTGACGTGATAATTATGGCACAAGTCAAATCCATTCAAAAGAAGGAAATTGTCATCGTTATAAGTCTCTATTACAAAACTACCTCATCTAAGGTTTATTTAGTTTGATGTAATTAGACATATTTTCATGTAATTTCTCTCAAATCAGCATTAAATGCATACATGGAACAACGCCACATACAGTTTCCCTCTTATCAGATTTCATGATAATTCAAAGCCAAAACTTGGTGGGCCCCACCATGATATTTGTTATATTCACTCCATTCACTCATTAGTACATATCATTCTCAAGCATGGGCCCCAAGAATGAGGCATATTCAAAGATCAAGTAGACCACACTACATAAAATATTAGAGATTGAACACTAACTATTTAAATGTTCTTCCCATAGTGTGGTCCACTTGATCATTGGGTATGTATCATTTTTTAAGGCTTACCCTAGAATGATCTGGCCAAATGAATAGACACCGTAGATAAAACATATATATCATGGCAGGACTCAAAGATTCCATCTCCTTTTCCATACCTAAAAGATACTAATACAGCATCCCTTATGTCAAAAATTCTTGTAGCATGTAATTAACATTAAAAAATATAAAATACATTGTAATTCCCCTAACCTGTCTGGGAGTGAGAATTTGAAACCCTCTTGTTGTGTTTGGCACCATAGATTGAAAATCAACTTTAATTCGGAAGTAGCTATTCATAGTATATTTGCAGGGGTTTGAATTTAATTACTAAATCAATTTTAATATCTCTAATTAGTGAACTTATGTAATTTTTTACATGATGGCGGTAATAAGCTCGCTGAAATATATACTTTGCCAAAAAAAAATGATGAAATTCCAAGTCTCGGATGGGCCACAAGCACAAGATCATGTTTGAGTGACTAACCAACGAATTTTAACCATTGATTTATATGGACAATGTTTGGATGGTGTTGATCATCATATTAAAGTAATTATAGTGATGCAATTAATAATCTAATTATTTTAGGATATCATTAGTGGGTCATGTGTCCAAAAAATTAATAGCCTAGTGATACACATGTTACACTTGAAACTATGAGAATGATTTTAGATGTAATCCAAGGTCTCACTTTGGATTTCAAACCCTCTGGATGAGGGGATTTGAAACCCCCAATAGCTTTATGGTGCCAAACAACTAGAGGATTTGAAATCCTCTCAAATCCTCTCAATCCACAGTGCCAAATGGCTCCTTATAATGATTTACGGAGAAAACAAGCACTCTAAGCTCTATCATCACTGCACCTAAATTACACTTACATCAATAGGAAATCATAGAAACGAGTAACCATTACCCATTTGCATGTAATTGTAGCTGTAATAGGAAAAACAAACAGGATGGATCAGGCCTGAAGTACTCAGCTCAACCTTTTGATTTCCATCAGGTATGAAAATAATAATTGAGTTTTCACCCATAATTTTCCAAATACATTTAATTGGCAGTAAGTAATAAAATGGCCCCAAGTCCACTAATTTCAATGAGTATAATCAAATGACTAAGGTAATCCAATAAAAGCATGATTTTTGATACATTCTCGGACAACAAAAGACTCCAAATTTACACAATCCAAATTGTCATAAGTAGTGAATTAATAAGCACATTTTAGAAAAAAGGCAATGTATTAACTACTTTACTCGGGACTCCATCATGCTCATGCTAGTATGACCAAATCAAACCAATTCAAAAATAAGGTCCCAATTAGGCCAGGCACTACTAATTTGGAGTGGACCCAGGCTTCACCCATTACTAACTGGGGGTGAACTCTTGGACCTAGACCTGCCCATGAGTATAAATTTTAAACCTGGGCCCACAAGCTGTCGGGGTCAATTAGACCCATTTGCATTTCCTGTTTTAATAAAGCATTGTTGACTGGACTCTAAGTAGAAAGATTCTCTACAGTACTTAACCACCCAAGCATAGTTCTAAAACTCGATGACTCGACTCGAAACTGGACTGAGTTGACTCAATAAACACCGAGCCGAGTCGCTGTGAAACTCATTGGCTAGCTTGACTCCTTTCAGTCTCTGCTCCTATTCTCAAATTGTTTTATGAATCCTAGTTAAATATTTAAACATCGAGAGGAGTCGAAGCGAGTCATTGAGTCAACCCGGCCTGGTTGGACATTGAGTCGAGTTTTCAGCTAGTAGAAAGCTGTATGGTTTGTTCGTGGACTTTAAATCAGTGATTGCACAATCCTAACCTTTGATTTTTAGTAGATGTCCAGTAATCGATAGGTTAGAATTGTCTGTGGGGGTTATAATCCATCTATGGCAGTTCTTTGTTTGGGTGGCTCGGATTTGAGGCACGTGCCACCTGTATGGTAGGGAGTCACGTCCATCCTGCCAACTTGCCAATTTCACCTCTCTGTTTGGGTGGCTAGGATTTGAGGCACGAGTGGTTGGCGTGATTTTTCCACCGTGTGTTCTTCATGGCGGTGGGCCCACCTTGCATGCACTAGATTTCCTACACGTGGTTGTAGATTATCAGTTCTCACCGAAAGTGACTAACCACAATCAAGTGCTTGGGCGCTGTATATATGGCATCCGCATGCATAAAACCGAAAGAGTCTGAATCATGGGGCCCACTATGTGGATTGGATGGTCCACCTTTTTTTATTAGCAGGTGTTTGTTGAATTTGGACCGTTGATTTAGAGTTTCTGTTTGTTGGCTACAAATCATAGACATGGGCTCATTAGTTCAGCTTGATTTTACTGGTTAATAGCCATCTACAATGGGCCTTATGATATCTACGGCTTGGATTGAGCTACTTGCATGCCATGTGTACTATAGGGACACGCATCATCGTGCGGGTGGACCACACTCAGACACGCGTACCACCCTACACATGGAGCATCAAATGATTATGATCACGCACATTTCTACCATACACGTAGCTTACACGCAACAAATCTGGACCATTCAAATAGTCGCGCCAATTGTGGGAGTTTACTAACTAGGTTATAGGATGATCCACGGCAACGGCGCCAAAAACTTGTTTACTCCCCAAGTGCAGGGTTATGATGTAGTAATAACTCGGTAAGACCGAGGTCGAATTTCAAGGGACTGAAACTTGTACGTTATCTAAAATTAAGTAGAATTAGAATTAAAATGAGATGAAATCTAAATCAACTAGAATTTAAAGGAATAATTATGAAATTATTATCTAAAACTTAGGAGAAATTCAGAAATAAGGGCACTAGGGATTTAGAGGATCCACTAGTAGAGATCAAGGAGATCTTATGCATGTTCTATGAAAATTAACTGAACTGACATTGATCTAGTTTTCAAGAGATGAAAGGTATATGAATTAGACTCGATTTCATCACCAAACCATGCCTGGAAGACTATAGCAACCAATGGAATTAAACTAATTACCAACTAATCCCATGTATGAAGGTTAAGAAGGGTACCGACATCCGACCATGCCTAGGAGACTATGGTGAACAACAGTGCTTCCTGACGTCATAAACATAAAGGAAGACAGAAATATTTAAAGTCATTGCAGACCCATTGTAATTTCAGTCACAACAGACCATTAAAGACCAAAAATATTTCTATTAAAATCAAACTAAAACCAACATCAATTCAAAAAATAAAATTAAATTAAAAGCATATAATCTCACATCTCACTACAAGCTTCACCTCCTAGCCCTAGATAGGAGGTTTAGCCCAACATGAATAGGCTAGATCTCTCAAAACAAACTAAAATCAAAATAAAGATAAAAAAAACTCAACTCACTCTCTCTTGCTCCACACGTCCAGCCCACGTCCACGCTCCAGCTTCTCCCTTTCTTCCCCAGCTCAAGCTGCCCCCCAACCTCTACTTCTCCCTCTCCTTTTGTAGTTGCTAGAGGGTTTTAGATGGAGCTTCCGCACCCAGAGGCGGTGCGAAGTTGTGTGAAAGCAGAGGCGGTGCGAAACCACGTTCGAGTTACGTAAGTAACTCTACTGATCTCCATGCGACCCATCTGTGACAAATTATTGCTGAATCAGGGCCGCTCATTGGCCTCGTAGGATCGATTCAGGCCGTAGTCAAAAGTTTGAACTTCATCAGAGCTTTGGGTGGGCCACTGCGCTGATCAATGTGCGTCAGCTTTCGTATCTTTGTAATCTTGTTCTTGTGTATGGTTGCACAAGAATATGAAAGGCTTAGTCGAAATCCACTCATGGACGCGATAGACGGTTCAGATTTCTCCTCTGGATCGTAATGGTGGCCCACAAGTTCCGTCCGCAGGCTCTGTTGAGAAACAGAGCCTGCGTAGTTCGCTCGGTGATGATCGGCGGGCCCCAGATTGAAGGCATGTGTAAAATCCAATCCGTCCATTGGTTTTCCCACGCAAAAATAGTCAAAACTGTATGATTTTTGAGTCTGTTTCGGTGCGGCCCACGGAGTCTTGATTCAGCCGTCCGTCCCTTATTTTGAAAGAAAAATCCACAAGATCACCTGCATGAGACCAGAAGGAAAGCTAGGTGTTGGCATTGGCCGTCTCCTGAGACAAATTAACGGTTCAGATCATCGGACCGAAGGATTAGTGGGGCCCACAATGAAAAAATGAGCGGACAGCGTCCGTTCGCTGGCTGCCTTACGCAGAGAGGAGAGAGAGACGGGTCAGCGCCCGTTTTGACCGGGCGCTCTGACCGGTACAGTGCACGTGTACGTGCATTAGATGCACGCTCACCCTCTAATGGGGTCCAATAGGGATGTGTGTAGGAAATCTGCTCCGTTCATCTATTTACTCGTATCTTTTTAACAGTTGGGACCAAAATTGAAGCATATCCAGATTGCAGGTGGGCTTAGATTTAATAATTTGTGGGCTGATATGACTGTTGGGCCATTTCCAGAGGAATCTAATGGCTGAAAATTTCTGTGTACGGTTAATTTGTAGTCCCTTCACCTTGTATGAAGTTTCGTACTGAACGGATGGTGGGATCCCCATGATCTTGCATTCCGGACGTGCTACAGGCCACTTGAGCTTCAGTTCCTTGATTTTTGCAGATCTCTGGCGTGTATATCCATCGATCTCGATCCCATAGAGTCCGTCCCTGGCCTTGGTATCTTCGGATCATTAAATCCATGCTTTAAACACCTATTTTAGTCCAAGCTTGTAATTACACCTTGCAGCACAAATACGGTTAAAACGGCTATTAAGCAGTATCTTGTTCGTAAATCTAGGCAATAAATGGGGTCTAATATGCAATATTTGACCCTCAACACAACGCCCAACCAGATTTTGCTAGTCCCGAGCAAAGTATGCGAAAAATAAGTTGAGAATTACAGGACAATTTATATGAACTCGGGTGATTTTTGAAGAGCAATCCAGATACTAGAAATCTAAGATTCATGAATGTTGGAAATTACTTTCTCCCGAACTCAAACACACAGAAAATTTCATAGTCAAGTTCAAAATATTAATCCACTAATTAGAAAAATTTCTAAACATTAAGATCCATGAGCGTAAAATGTACGCTCAGCTCATCAACATTAAGATTCAATTCTTTATTCTTAGGATATCATTAGTAATCAACAAGAGAATTCATAATAACCAACGCTTGCGTCAAAGATCATCTTTTGATTTTTCAGTCTCTTTTTTTTTAAAAAAATAAAATTAAAAGAGTGTCAAGAGGGGAATCAAATTTTCACCAATAGGGAGCAAACATACGATGAAACTAGTCATCCAACTCTTTCCAATTGTTAACCATAGGGAATCGAATTTTCACCTATAGGGAGCAAACCCATGGTGAAGATTAATTGGCCAACCTTTTCAATTTTTATACCATGATGGCAAGATATTTCAGGCTGGTTCCTTTCATGCTCAGTGATTACCAAGTTAATCCTTCGATATGGAACTGAAATCTTAATGTGTAAGCGAGACGTGTCTTGAAATCATGATTCAATCAATGTTTAAAACCTCTAATCATGGATTGATAACTCGATCTCAACTGTGGAGTCTATCAAGTAGTTAAATCCAAGAGTCATAAATTATCAATATCACGTATCTCGCAATTCTAAATCAAAGATAGATGTCAAAATCACTTCAAATTCACAAGAAATTTCAGAAAAATTTTAAAAAAATTTTCACAATTTTTCTCAAGACCAAGAAAGCACTGATTAGGAAACCTAATCTCTCACCCCCAACTTAAAATCTACATTGTCCTCAATGTAAAAGATATATGAGCATGCAATGCACATGGGACAACGAAAGTAAAGTGATGGGAAGATAATACCCGAATAACGAATCAAGAGAGTTTCCAATAGATCACGGCATGAAAGCTTGTCAGCATGAGAGAGAAAGCAGGACAAAAATATCGAAAATAAAATCCTACCTATACCACTTTTGCAGGTGCTCTCGATTGCATTTAGTGTATGCAACAAGCCTTTAAACCCCTAAGTTACCCCTAGTGGACGAGTTGTAGTCTCGTGAGGGTTTGCAGTAATGTTACCCACAAACATTAAATTATTTAACTAGAAAAAAATGAAATGGAATAAAAAGCTAGGTTGCCTCTCAGGAGCGCTAAGTTTACCGTCTTCAGCCAGACAATTAAAGCAACTATCTTAGTCCTATGAAAGCGATAAACCTACCTATACCTCCATCAGACTAGGAGATCAGTCCTGGTAAACAGGAGCAATCAGAGGCATGGACATGTCCTCTGAATCAAATGTCTCGACAAATGGCTTTAATCGATGTCCATTTACTTTAAACTCCTTGCCATTGTCGGGATCTCTTATCTCGACGGCCCCATGAGGATAAGCAGTGACAACAATGTAAGGGCCGGTCCAACGAGATCGAAGCTTACCCGGAAAGAGATGTAGTCGAGAATCATACAAAAGGACTTTCTGGCATGGCGTGAATGATTTTCGTAGAATATGTTGGTCATGAAACGCCTTCATCCTGTCCTTGTAAATTCTCGAGTTCTCGTACGCATCGTTACGAATTTCTTCAAGTTCATTTAATTGAAGTTTGCGTAGCGAGCCAGCGTTGTCCAGATTGAAATTTAGATTTTTGATCGCCCAGTATGCTTTATGTTCCAATTCCACGGGCAAGTGACAAGCTTTCCCATAGACAAGTTTAAAGGGAGATGTTCCAATAGGGGTTTTAAAAGCAGTACGGTACGCACATAAGGCATCAGTCAATCGGATTGACCAATCCTTACGGTTAGGGTTAACCGTTTTCTCCAGGATATGTTTGATCTCCCTATTGAAAATCTCAGTTTGCCCACTTGTTTGTGGATGGTATGGGGTGCTCACTTTATGAGAGGTACCGTATTTCTTCATTAAGCTCTCGAATGGTCTATTGCAAAAGTGTGAGCCTCCGTCACTAATGATGACTCGAGGCGTTCCGAACCGCGACAAGATGTTTTCTTTTAGAAATTTAATGACCGTACGATGGTCATTTTTGCGGCACGAAATTGCTTCGACCCATTTAGTGACATAGTCTAAGGCGAGCAAAATATACAAATTTTCAAAGGATTGGGGGAATGGTCCCATGAAATCAATGCTCTAACAATCAAATGCTTCTATAATAAAGATGGGATTCAAGGGCATCATATTTCGACGGGACAATGCTCCCAATTTCTGACAACGCTCACAAGCCTTGCAAAACTCATGAGTGTCCTTAAACATGGTGGGCCAATAAAAGCCACACTGTAGAATCTTGACCGTGGTCTTTTTAGCAAAAAAGTGACCACCACAGGCCTGTGAGTGACAGAAGGAGATGACACTCTAATGCTCATCGTATGACACACATCTCCTTAAGATTTGGTCTGGCCAATATTTAAACAAATATAGATCATCTCAAAAAAAGTTACGTACCTTGGTAAAGAATTTCTTCTTATCTTGTGATGTCCAATGTGTCGGTATGGAACCTGTAGCAAGATAATTAGCAATATCAGCGAACCAAGGTGAATGGGAGACTCTGAATAATTGTTCATCAGAAAACATGTCGTTGATATGGGTCGCCTCAAGGGAATCAGATGAATTAAGGCGAGAAAGGTGATCAGCCACCACGTTCTCTACTCCCTTTTTATTTTTAATTTATAAATCAAATTCTTAGAGTAGAAGGATCTATTATATCAGGCGGGGCTTAGAATCATTCTTAGAAAGAAGATACTTAAGTGCCGCATGATCTGTATAAATAATGATCTTGGATCCGATCAGGTAGGACCTAAATTTGTCTAAAGTGAACACTACGGCTAAGAGTTCCTTTTCCGTAGTTGAATAGTTTACTTAGGCAGGATTTAGAGTCCTACTTGCGTAGTGAATTACATAAGGCCACTTATCTTTTCTTTGGCCTAAAACCGTTCCAAGAGCATAATCAGAGGCGTCGCACATAAGTTCAAAAGGAAGACTCCAGTCGGGTGGCTGCATGATAGGTGCAGTGGTTAACATGCCCTTAAGCTTGGTGAAAGCTTCTTGGCATTGCTTAGTCCACTCGTACGGTGCATCCTTTTGAAGAAGATTACATAAAAGACGAGAGAGAAGACTAAAGTCCTTTATGAATCACTTATAAAATCCTGCGTGTCCTAAAAAGGATCGCACGTCTCTGATGTTCTTGGGTGGAGGTAGGTTAGAGATAAGATCGATTTTTACCTAATCTACCTCGATTCCTTTGGACGAGATGATATGCCCAAGGACAATTCCCTTTTGAACCATAAAATGACACTTCTCCCAGTTAAGTACCAAATTTTTTTCTTCACATCTTTTTAGCACACATTTAAGACTTGCTAAGCACTCGCTGAAAGATGAATCGAAAACAGAGAAATCATCCATGAAGACCTCTAGATATTTTCCCATCATGTCAGAAAAGATACTCATCATGCATCGTTGAAAGGTGGCCGGGGCATTACATAACCCGAATGGCATCCTTCTGTAAGCAAAGGTACTATAGGGACATGTAAATGTGGTCTTTTCCTGATCTTCGGAGACGATTTCAATCTGATTGTAACCTGAATACCCATCAAGGAAACACTAATAGGAATGACCAGCTAACCTTTCCAAGATCTGATCTATAAAGGGCAAAGGAAAGTGGCCCTTCCTAGTGACGATATTCAGCTTCCTGTAGTCAATGCACATTCTCCAACCAGTAGTAACTCTAGTCGGCACGGGTTCATTATTGGCATTGGCTACGATGGCGATCCCGGACTTCTTAGGAACTACCTGAGTTGGACTCACCCATTGACTATCGGATATGAGATATATGATGCCCACTTCCAATAGTTTAAGAACCTCGGCCTTAACCGCTTCCTTCATGTTTGGATTTAGTCTACGTTGTGATTGCTGAACAGCTTTTACATTATCCTCAAGATATATGCGGTGAGTACCAATCGATGGGTTAATTCCTTTGAGGTCCGCTATCGTCCATCCTAGAGCTCCCTTATGCTCGATGAGAGTAGATATAAGCATACTCTCTTGTTCTTTCTACAGGTGGGCAAAGATCACCATTGGGTATGTCTCATTTTAACCTAAATAGTCATATTTTAAATCATCGGGCAAAGGTTTTAGGTCAAGCTTCGGTGACTTGAGGTTAGACGGTAGAGGCACTACATCAGTTTGGGGTAACTCTTCAATTTGTGGCCTTCACCGGTTAACTTCAAGTACCGGTGCAGTATCTAGTATGGCACGTCTGTAGAGGATCAGAGGATAAAGTGAGAGGTGTTTTATCTTCCAGAAATCGTCATCATCATCTGAATTGCTGCCGTTATTGAAAAAGATATTCGATTCCAATGTCAAATTTTCAAAAGATATGGTCATAACACCATTCTTGCGATTGATAATTGCATTTGAAGTGGAAAGGAATGGGCGACCAAGAATGACGGGAATCTGAGTGCTCGTGTCATTGATGGGTTCAGTGTCCAATATGATAAAATCAACAGGGTAGTAAAATCTATCAACCTAGACCAACACATCCTCAATTATCCCTCTTGGTACACGAACAGAGCGGTCAGCAAGTTGTAGTATAGTTCGGGTGGGTTTTAATTCACCCAAATCTAACTGTTGGTATACCGAGTAGGGAATCAAATTGACGCTCGTTCCTAAGTCAAGAAGTGCGTGATCAATTCGATAGTTCCCGATTACACATGATATGGTTGGGCAACCGGGATCTCTGAATTTTTTCGGCACATCTTGTTTCAGGATGGCACTCACTTTCTCAGTTAAGGAAATTTTCTTTTGAACAATTTTTCGTCGTTTGGTCGTGCATAAGTCTTTTAGGAATTTAGCATATAAAGGTATCTGTTTTACAACATCAAGCAGATGAATGTTGACTTTCACTTGTTTCAACACCTCTAGGATATCATGAGAGTGAGGGAGACGTTTAGGTTCAACCAACCGTTGGGGGAACGGAGCAACTGACTTTTCTTGAGGTTTTGGTTCAAATTTTTGTGGGGCGTCACTAGATCCATCATTGTTGTCCTCTTCTATTCTTGAGGCTTTTCTGGCCTAACCGGAAGAGTTTTATTAATAACCTTCCCACTCCTAAGAGTGGTAATGGATTTAGCGTGCCCCATTTGATTTGAAGAGCTTGAGTCACTAACTTCATATTGCGGTTTAGGATTGGGAAGAGGTTGAGCTGGGAAGCTCCCCTTGTTTTCAATCGTATTTTCAGCTTTAAGTTCATGTATTGCTTTTGTAAGGTCTTGAAAGGCTTGCATCATACCCTGATTGAAAAGCTCTTACTTTTGAAAATGTTTTAGAATCAAATCCTCTTGATGTTTCTCTTGAGTTGGATTTTAGTTTAGGAAACCTTGAGGTGTAGCCATTGGTCCATTCCTCCAACTGAAATTTGGATGATTTTTCCAACCAGGATTATACGTGTTAGAGGCAGGTCCATTGAAAGGTCGTTGATAGTTATTTACGGCATTAGATTGTTCTTTCAACACTTCTCGAAAGGCAGGTATTGTAGGACAATTTTCAGTTGAGTGAATGTTGCAATCACAGATGCCGCAAATAATTTCATTAACCTTATCCTTCTTTAATTCTATGGCCTCGAATTTTCTGATGAGATTAGTCACCTTAGTGTTAAGATCATCATCCTCTTTCAGGAGATATATTCCGCCCTTTTCCTTTGAATGAGTCGGTCTAGACGTAGTGTTCGGATTTGGGTAATAGTCTTATGATTGTGTTTTTTCAGCCAGACTATCAAGATATTCTCATACCTCGTCAACATTTTTATTAATGAATTCTCCATTACACATTGTCTCGACCATTTGGTGCATGGAAGATGTCAGTCCATCGTAGAAAAAATTTGTAATGCGCCACGTTTCAAAGCCGTGTTGTGGGCATGAACTGACCAAATCTTTGAACATTTTCCAACATTGGAAGAATGTTTTATCTTCCTTTTGGGCAAAGTTTATGATTTCTTTTCTGAGGGTAATTGTTTTATTATGTGGGAAAAATTTCTTCTTAAATTCCCTCTGCATATCATTCCATGTGCCAATGGATCTAGGACACAGTGAGTGAAACCACGTCTTGGCCTTCTCTTTCAAGGAAAATGGAAAGAGTTTCAGCCTAATAGTATCCTCAGATACATTAGGAAAGTATAAGATGGTTATCATCTCGTCGAACTCTTTCAGATGTAGATATGGTTCTTCAGACTCAAGGCCATGATATTTCGGAAGGAGTTGGATAACCCCTGGCTTGATGTCCATGTGTCCTGTATTCTCAGGAAAAATCATGCATGAGGGTGTACTCACCCCCGCCGGTTGTAAATAATCTCGTAAAGTACGAGGCGGGGGTACCTGATGCACCTCATTCTCAGCTTGTACTTCCTCTACCCTAGGTTGAGGTAATGCTTGAGGTTGATTTTCAGCCATAACCTCAACTAACTCAGGGGAATTCAAGTGGTGTCTAGTCCTGCGATGGACAGTCAACCCCTCAACTAATCCTCCTTCAGTCACGAGACGTCGAGTGTTATTGCGTGCCCACTGGGCCATAAAACACACTCAGCCCTCAAATTCTAACTTAAACCTAAGAAAAAGGAAGAAATCTAGAAAATAAAAGAAAAAGATGGAAAGAAGTTACTAAATTTGAAGTTCTAAGTTAAGAACACGTAGAATGAACAAAACAAGTTAATTTCTAAGAATAGAAAGTTCCAATTAAAAGTAAACTAATTTCTAAAGAAAAGAAGAAATTCCAAAGAAAGAAAAATTGGAAAGAGGTTACTAAATTAGAAGTTTCGTACAAAACAGAAAAATTAGGTTAGTTCTAAAAATCAGATAAAATGAAGAATAGTAAGTTTCTAAAGTTAGGAAAAATTTCTAACAAGGAAAATAACTAAGCTTCTAAACGTATAATTAGAAAATTTTAAAAAGAAAATCTAATCTTTAACTAATCCTAAAACTAATTAATTTAAGAAAAACGTAGCCGACAGTCCCCGGCAACGGCGCCAAAAACTTGTTCACTCCCCAAGCGCAGGGTTATAATGTAGTAATAACTCGGTAAGACCGAGGTCGAATCCCAAGGGACTGAAACTTTTACGTTATCTAAAATTAAGTAGAATTAGAACTAGAATGAGATGAAATCTAAATCAACTAGAATTTCAAGGAATAATTATGAAATTATTATCTAAAACTTAAGAGAAATTCAAAGATAAGGGCACTAGGGATTCAGAGGATCCACTTGTAGAGATCAGGGAGATCTTATGCATGTTCTATGGAAATTAACTGAACTGACATTGATCTAGTTTTCAAGAGATGAAAGGTATATGAATTAGACTGGATTCCATCACCAAACCATGCCTGGAAGACTATGACAACCAACAGAATTAAACTAATTACCAACCAATCCCATGTATGAAGGTTAGGAAGGGTACCGACATCCGACCATGTCCAGGAGACTGTGGTGAACAACAGTGCTTCCTGACGTCATAAACATAAAGGAAGACGGAAATATTCAAAGCCATTGCAAACCCATTGTAATTTCAGTCACAACAGACCATTAAAGACCAAAAATATTTCCATTAAAATCAAACTAAAACCAACATCAATTCAAAAATTAAAATTAAATTAAAAGTATATAATCTCACATCTCACCACAAGCTTCACCTCCTAGCCCTAGCTAGGAGGTTTAGCCCAACATAAATAGGCTAGATCTCTCAAAACAAACTAAAATCAAAATAAAGATTAAAAAAACTCAACTCTCTCTCTCTTGCTCCACACGTCCACGCTCCAACTTCTCCCTTTCTTCCCCAGCTCAAGCTGCCCCCCAACCTCTACTTCTCCCTCTCCTTTTATAGTTGCTAGAGGGTTTCAGATGGAGCTTCCGCACCCAGAGGCGGTGCGAAGCTGTGTGAAAGCAGATGCGGTGCGAAACCGCGTTCGAGTTACGCAAGTAACTCTACTGATCTCCATGCGACCCATCTGTGACAATTTATTGCTGAATCAGGGCCGCTCATTGGCCTCGTATGATCGATTCAGGCCGTAGTCAAAAGTTTGAACTTCATCAGAGCTTTGGGTGGGCCACTGCGCTGATCAATGTGCGTCAGCTTTCGTATCTTTGCAATCTTGTTCTTGTGTATGGTTGCACAAGAATATGAAAGGCTTGGTCGAAATCCACTCATGGACGTGATAGACGGTTCAGATTTCTCCTCTGAATCGTAATGGTGGCCCACAAGTTCTGTCCGCAGGCTCTGTTGAGAAACAGAGCCTGCGTAGTTCGCTCGGTGATGATCGATGGGCCCCAGATTGAAGGCATGTGTAAAATCCAATCTGCCCATTGGTTTTCCCACGCAAAAATAGTTAAAACTGTATGATTTTCGGGTCTGTTTCGGTGCGGCCCACGGAGTCTTGATTCAGCCGTCCGTCCCTTGTTTTGAAAGAAAAATTCACACGATCACCTGCATGAGACCAGAAGGAAAGCTAGGTGTTGGCGTTGGCCGTCTCCTAAGACAAATTAACGGTTCAGATCATCGAACCGAAGGATTAGTGGGGCCCACAACGAAAAAATGAACGGACAGCGTCCGTTCGCTGGCTGCCTTACACAGAGAGGAGAGAGAGATGGGTCAGCGCCCATTTTGACCGGGCGCTCTGACCGGTACAGTGCACGTGTACGTGCATTAGATGCACGCTCACCCTCTAATGGGGTCCAATAGGGATGTGTGTAGGAAATATGCTCCGTTCATCTATTTACTCGTATCTTTTTAACAGTCGGGACCAAAATTGAAGCATATCCAGATTGCAGGTGGGCCTAGATTTAATAATTTGTGGGCTGATATGACTGTTGGGCCATTTCCAGAGGAATCTAATGGCTGAAAATTTCTGTGTACGGTTAATTTGTAGTCCCTTCGCCTTGTATGAAGTTTCATACTGAACGGATGGTGGGATCCCCATGATCTTGCATTCTGGACGTGCTACAGGCCACTTGAGCTTCAGTTCCTCGATTTTTGCAGATCTCTAGCGTGTATATCCATCGATCTCGATCCCATAGAGTCCGTCCCTAGCCTTGGTGTCTTCAGATCGTTAAATTCATGCTTTAAACACCTATTTTAGTCCAAGCTTATAATTACACCTTGCAGCACAAATACGGTTAAAACGGATATTAAGCAGTATATTGTTCGTAAATCTAGACAATAAATGGGGTCTGATATGCAATATTTGACCCTCAACAAGGGACACACATCATCGTGCAGGTGGACCACACTCAGGCACGCGTACCACCCTACACATGGAGCATCAAATGATTATGATCACGCACATTTCTACCATACACGTAGCTTACACGCAACAAATCTGGACCATTCAAATAGTCGCGCCAATTGTGGGAGTTTACTAACTAGGTTATAGGATGATCCCAGCCGTCTAACCACTTCTCACACTGAACATTTATCAAATGGCCATTAATTGGAAATTAAGGATGGCCATTCAGGTGGTACCATTGGGCGATGAGTAATCCGGGGTGGGTCCCATGACTTAAATGATATGTAGTACTGGTTTGCATGCATGTGAAGTGGACAGGGTACGTGCGCGAGAGTATAGTACTCTGTACTCGGGAGAGAGTATCCTATGATTTTTCAAGATGGGCAAGGTAGGTAATCTGCCGATCTCATCGGTTGAGGTAGATGGCCGCCCTCTGCATATTCTGAAAAGGGTGGGCCCCACGTTAAACCCAAGTCGGGTTGTCAAGGTCCTCGGGTTCGGGTCGAGTCAGGAATAATCACATGTATTTGGGTGGAAGCGGATTGGCTGGTGTACCACACACCAGCAATATAGCTTGTGTAGGTACGTTTCGTGCGAAGACGAGCGCTGACGATACTCGAGCTCGCAGTAGTACGAACGGTTCAAAGGTGATCGAAGTAACATGCGCATCACAGTGATGTATTTATTATATCCACGCCGTTCATACATTTTTAGAGATCATTTAAAAGTACTATAGAAAAAATAAATCATATCCAAAGATTAACTGAACCACACCACAAATAGCAGCAGAGATTATGATTTTCACCATTAAAAATTTCGTAGGGCCCACCATAACGTTTAGTTTCCATCCAATCTGTTCATAAGGTCACAAGGACCGGAATGAAGAGGAAAAACAAATTTTATATCGATCCAAAACTTATATGAACCCCAAAGGGGTTTCAATGGTAGACGTTCAATCCCCTGTTGCTTTTTTCAGTGTTGTCCCATTGATCGTTGGATCTATCTTATTTTTTGTCTCAAGCATTAAGACGAGCTAACAAAATAGATGGACGGTTTGGATATAATACATACCTCGTGATGAGGCTCTCAGAACTTGCTGATGTTAATACATTGGCTATATAGCTTGTGTGTGGTACACCAGTAAAGATGTACAGGAACTGAGCTAGCTCGATTAGCTCCCTGAGGTCGAAAAAGCTTAATTTGACTTACTTTAAAGCTGAGTTCCAGCCGAGTTGAGCTGATTTTTGAGCTTGAAAATGAGTTCCAGCCGAGTTTGTGCTAGCCCTTGTTCGACTCGACTCATAACAAACTAGATTAGTGACTCAGTTACTTTGATATTGATGTTGCTCGCCAAGTATTTGATGAAATGACTCAAAAAAGTGTAGTTGGTGGCAAGGAAAGTATGTATAAAAAACCAACACTCTTTTTTATTTTATTTTTATGTTGCTTAAAAAGTGTTTGATAAAATACATATAAAATCATTGTTGTTGTCTCAAATACAATGAGGTTTTAAACATGTAGTCTCAGTGTTTGTAAAAATGTTGTAATGGTGAACTCGGCTCGATCTTGACACGAATTCGACTAGAGTTGCTAATTGAACCGAGCCAAGCTAGCTAGTCAAGCTCGAAGACCAAACCGAGCCAAGTTCAAGTTGAGGTCAGCCAGTGGCTGGGCCGTGTCTGAGCTGTAGCCAGTTCGACTCGATGTACACCCCTATACATCAGCCAATCCACTTCCTATTTGGGTCCAAGTGAGTCCCGTGTGACTCATCCGAGTTGACTCGGACTCATTAGGAACAAACCGAGCCGAACCCGAGGACCTTGATCTCCAGTTGGGTCAATCGGGTAACAAGAGAGGCCCATCAAAGCAACGGGTTAGTAGAGTAGAGATGCTTAAAAAGGACGGCTGAAGTAGGTCGGCATCAATTGATTGGTGGGCTTCTCTGAAAATGCACCATATGGACCAACGTGTATGAAACTTGATAGATCTTTGGTGGGTGGGCCACACCATGTGCAAGGCCAAGAAATTAAAGCCTCATAACATGCGTCGAACCTGAGCAAACCATGGACGACCGGTACCTTTCATTGAATGGCCTGGCCCACTCGATAAACACCAACATCTTGCATGTGTGGCCCACTAAATATTGCTGGTGCCATTCCAACGTCGCATGTACTAAGGAGTCGGCTAATGCAAGTCTTCTACATGATTCTTACCATTGTGGGCCCACCTTAGATTACTAGTGGGAAGAAGATTGCGTACTGAGTAAATTCTGTGAGGGCCCACCATGATGTAAATGTCTTATCCACGCCGTCCATCCTTTTTGCCAGCTCCCAAAATTGAAACTTATACAAAGCTCAAGTGGACCACACCACAGGATATAGTGGGATAGTGACGTCCACCGTTGAAACCTTCTTAGGGCCAGCTGTGATGTTTATTTGTAATCTAACCTGTTCATAAGTTCACACATACATGGATGAAAAGAAAAACAAAAATATCAGTTTGATACAAAACTTCTGTGGACCTCAGGAAGTTTTCAACCGTGGGCATTCAAATCCCACTGTTTATTTTGGTGTGGTCCACTTAAAATTTGGTTATACTTCAGATTTGGACTCATGCCTTATAATCACCTGGGGAAACAAATGAACGGCATGGATAAGACATATGCATCCATGTGGGCACCGCAGAGTTTACTCAGCGTGCAATCCGCGTCCCTAATCGTGACCAAAAGCCACTCCCATCAACGATCCTAACCCTTCATTCCCGCCAAGTATGAATGTCTAGCATCAAGGGTTTGAGCGTGTCTGACTGAAAAGAAATGAACCACCTACACACCACTGCACGTGACTTCCTCATTCGAAGTGCCACCCGTTTACATCGAGACCGTTCTTTGAGGTGGGCCTCACCGACGTGCAACGAAAAGAAAATAATAGGCAGGAGACAGAACGCGAATTCGATGAGACCGGGTAAACGCCTACTTCGGCGAGGCCGTTACCTTGGGGTCCATCTTGATGTATGAGTTGTTAATCCACGCCGTCCATCTATTTGTCCAGCTACTTTAAGCGCGGGAGCCAAAAAATAAAGCAGATCCAAAACTAAAGAGGACCATACCAAAGGAAATAGTTCTGATTGAATGTCCACCATTAAAAACCTCCTACGGTACACAGTAATTTTTTGCTTATCATCCAATCTATTTATAAGGTTACACATACATGGAAGAAGGTAAAATACAAATATCAACTTGATCCGAAACTTTTGTGGCCCACAAGAATTTTTTTAACGGTGAAAATTCAATCACCAATGTTTCTTATTGTGTGATCCATATGAGATTTTAATCGGCATCAATTTTCGGTACATATCATAAACTGATCTTTCAAAATGGATGGACGGCGTGGATATACAATAAGTACATCAAAGTGGGACCCACGGTCACGATCACACCCAAGTGGGTGTTTCCCAATCTCACCGAATCAAGCCTCGGCAGGACATTCTTTTCGAGGTACTTTAGTCATTAACGAACGCAATCAGTTGCTCTCATTATGAGAATCTAGTGGGCTGTTTGTACGGGAACCTACCAACGCACCAGTTGTAAATGCACTTGTTAGATTGGACACCACCAACACAGACCGTCCACTATCTCCACTGCATTCTCCATATTCTTCCATGAAAATATAATCTTGATTGGACGTTCCAAATCACCCTATTCCACTTGCAATAATTGATGGACACGATCATTCATAGACGATAGGTCCATTCACGGATTTTGTACTCATCCAATCGCTGAGATTTTCAAATGGTCGCGAAATAATAGTGGAATGGATGTAATGTACGGTCAAAATCAATGATGTGTATGTCAACGAGTCCAAATGCAACTAGGTGCTTGAGGGGTATCCGTACACCAAACTACTAAAATCATTTCTCCTTCAGCTTCTCCTTATGTTTCACGACTATGTTACTTTAATTATGATTCCGTTGTGTTTCTGTCGCGAACAGGATACCCAAGCAGTGTGGCCCACATGTTGAGATGGTATCGCACCGTCCATAGTCTCCTTACCATAGTACGTATGCTAGTTTTACGATAATAAGGCTACAAAGACGATCCTAGCCTTTGAATTTTGGAGTTAAATTCGAAGCATTGAAAATCGCAACCATCTTTTCAGTGTAAATATCATCATGTGATCCTTATAACGTGCATCCCACAAAATGGTCGGTTCAGATCATTTGGATCACTAAGTCTGTAAGCCCCAGTGGGTGAAGACACATGCTCAATCCTCACTCGCGATGGATTGAAAACAAACTACTTTGCGAAAAGAAAACGCCCGCGGACCTCCGAAACGCGTAGGAAACGACCAACGTCGATCCAATCCTAGCCGCACACCAGGTACTCCATCCTATTTTTTATGGAATAATTCATCCATCCGGTGACTCAGGGTTGTACAAGAGTCGAGCTAGCTCGACAAGCTCACTCGACTCGGCTTGAGTCAACTCAAATTGACTCGGCTTGAAAGTCCAATCGGTGGCAAGTTAAGTTTGTTTTTTAATATATATAATTTTTAAAATAAAAGAATTAAAACTTATAAATTTTTATTAAAAAGCTCAACTTGCTGCGTTGGATTGAATTGAGTTGGAGCTTGGATCAGGGTAGGAGCTGAGTTGAGTCGAGTTAAGTACCAAGTTGTATTAGATGTAAGGTTGGGTCAAGTTGGATGCTGAATTGGCACGTAAACAAACCCGAATCACCTTGAACAACTAGCTTGAACTGAGAATGCTTCTAATACTTTGGCCAACAAGTTAAAAGTTGTTTTTTTTTTTTTCCCTTGTTAGCTTGTTAGTACACTTCATTGTGAGTTTTACACTTCACGGTTAATCACCCCACTAGAGAACGGTACAAAGACCTCAGTGTTGAAATAAGGTATCTTTCACTCAATTTACTACTTGAGCAAACAAGCTAAGCTTTAAAATCTCATCTTATATTTTTCAATATAAGAATTATTTTTCAAAGCATATAAAATTAATTTTAATCTCATTCCACACACTTTTCAAATATATCATTTTCAATCTTGAAATAAGATTAGCAATATGATAGCATTTAATACAACTTAATATCACCGGTGAAACATGCCTCTAATGCTGAGCCCAAAGGTGAACTCAAACTAAGTATAGCACATGCTAGCCAAGCCAAGCTTGATCAGCTGCACTCAGCTCGGCTCCATGTACAACCCTGCTGGTGAGGCACATCAGATGAATGGACTGAATGGCATATAAACAGATAGGATTGGATGGCACATAAACGGATTGGTAACCTTAACGCGAAAGTAACGGTAGCCATTCCATCCCAACTGTTTCCTATTATTACAATTTTTAAGTTTCAATTTTTAGGTTTAACGGCTAGGATGATGCGTCCTACCTGATGGACGGGTTGGATCTCATTGAAAATCTAATCACGTGACTCTTCGGTTGGACCTAGTGCGAGGTACGCTAGCACGGTTCTCAATAGAAGGCCAGAACCCAAGTTTTGACTGAATCAAAAGCAATACCGAAGCCCCACCGTTTCCAAGGTGGGGCCCACTTCCCAGCTCAATCAAAGTACCAGCATCAAATCCGCCCCATGTAACAAGCCCTGAGAAATACATCCCACCCGTCGCTCTCATATATACGACATCGCCATAAAGACACTTCAGCCCTAAGCAACCCCTACTAGACACCCAGTCTACTATACGTACTCGCGCGAGTATCTGTCATGGCCACGTCACACGCGTCCCGCACGACACTCTGACAGCGGTCTGTACGGGCCAGGTTCGATGCGGGAGCGGAGTAGGTGTTATCCGGGTAACACCTCAAAGGGTGTTACCCTCACCATGTGGGACCCACCTTGATAATATTTGGTTAATCCACGCCGTCCATCTGTTTTCTCAGCTCATTATTTTAGGTTCCTAAAAATAAGAAGATTCAAATCTCAGGAAGATCACACCAAAGAAAACAGTGATTTCAATATGATCTTTGTATTTTCCCTTCATCCATCCAGGTCTACTTAACCTTATCAACGGGTTGGATGAAAAATAGAAAATACGGTGGGGCCTTTGGAAGTTTTTGATGGTGGCGTTCGATCACCATTTTTTTATTGTGGTGTGGTGAGGTTTGGATGTGCTTAATTGTTGGGACCACCGCTAAAATGGGCTCGTAAAACGGATGGACGGTGTGGATATACATCACATCATCAAGATGGGCCCATGGTAAGGGGAACGCGTGTTACTCGGGTAATCCGCTTCCGGTGCATTACCTTGCCCTTTGAACAGGAGCACAGAGATATATCAGTGCCCAGGGATGGGTGGTGAGAACATAGATGTTCATGACAAATCCACTCCGTCCATCTGTTTTTAATGACCACAGTATGTAAGAATTTTAAAAATCAGGTAGATTTAAAACTAAGGTGGGCCATATCTCATGAAACAGTTGGAATTCGTGGGAATTGAATGTCTTTGGTTGACGGAAGTTTTTATCTGAGTAGTAATAACCCTATGAACGGTTTGGATGGAATATAAACACCTTAGTCAGATCCAAGATTCCGATAGCCCACCTGAGTTTTGATTTTCCTGATTTTTGTAAGTTTTTACCGTATGGAGTCTTTAAAAAGACAATGACGAGTGGATTTCTCAGGAACATCTGTGTGGCCACACGCAGCCCAACCCCAGGCACAGGGAATCGTATTAGGTGAGACCCGAGATCCACCGAGGTGGGTGGGACCCCCAACTGTGTGACTCATAGTGATTTATATGCCTTAAATCTACACCGTCCAACCATTTTAAAATCTCATTTTATGGCATGATCACAAAAAAAGAAGCTAACCCAAATCTTACATACCACAAAACAGTCGTGATTGAATACTCACCATTCAAAACTTTATGGATTCCGCTAGAATGTTTATTTGACATCCAACCTGTTGAAAAGGTCACAAACACCTATATGAAGAGACCACACAAATTTCATCATCCAAAACTTTTGTGGCTCACAATAAGTTTTTAATGGTCGATCACCACTGTTTCGTGTAGTGTGGTCCATCCGAGATTTAATTGTGCTTCATTTTTTAATTATATCTTAAAATAAGATTTCAACAGGGATGGACGGCGTGGATGTAGTCACGTACATTGCACTGGGCTCCACAATCAGGTGTCCTGTACACCTCGGTGGATCCGGGGTCTCACCTAATCCAATCCTCAAAGAGTGGCGCCAGTACCGCCATGACGAAGAGCGTTGCCGTATTGAAAACGCCAAAATAGGCTTCACATCTGAATTAACGGGCAACGTGAGCCCGGATCTAAACCGTCCAAAATAGCGACGGACGTGATCAGAAGGGAGACATTAACATGTTAAACTATTACTATTTTAGCCCTTTTGGTATTATATGATTTTTTTTGTAAAAAAAAATACACCTTGGTTAGCCGTACAATTTAGCTATTTAAGGAAGTTGAGAGTTACTTCTGAGAATGGGGCCTGTATTTATTTAAATAAACAATTCAGGCTACCTGTGGTCTAATTTTACCATTTCACTTTTATTGGATAGCGGTGTATTGATGATACGATTATTTTTAAAATACAAAATTGTTTATGGCACGTATATGTATTTACATTATGCATTGATTCTGAACAATTTCTTCCGATGTTGTACATTCATGATGGCTCTTTTACTCAAACTTCAACATAAGGAATGAAATTAAAACTCATTTTCACGTGAACAGGTTGCAAATAATCCAATGAGCTCCACGTAGGGCCTTAAGTGGGTTAAAAAAAAACTCTGATCAACCTCTAGCAAGGTTCCATGTGGAAAAGAGAGAGAGAGAGAGAGAGAGAGAGAGAGTTTTTTAAGTTCTCAAGCCATAATTTCTAACATAGATGCAAAGCCAATCAAATGTGTGTTATTTTGTGTGTTGTGTTTGTTTTATTTGGTGGGTATCAATGGTGAGATTTTGTGAAGGGATGAGGATGTGATACTTCCTTACATTTTTTTTTTTTCCAAAATGAATGGTGAGAGTTTGTGAAATAGATGAGGTTGTGGATGAATGTTGCAATGGAGGAATTTTTTTAATTGAAAAATGTTGAAATAGATAAATTTTATAATAGAAGAATGTTATAATGAATGAATGTGATAGACGTTAGAATGGATGAATATTTTAATATAAATGGTGTCCAAATGAGGTGATACTAAAGCTATTAAAAAGTTCATCAAATTACATTTCCAATAAATGTGAGATCACTCCAATCAGATGTGTAACGAGGGTGTTATGACTATTTTCGTGTAATCGATGATCCACAATGAGTACTGGCAACCCATAGTAACTTTAGGCTCACTTTTGGGCATTCTAATGGTGTCCAAATGATATAATTCCAAAGCTATTCAAAAGTTCATATAAGTACCTTTCCAACGAGTATAAGATTGCCCAAATCGAACATATAACGAGAAAGTAATGACTGTCTTCATTGAATCAGCGATCCAAAGTGAATATCGGCGATCAACAGTTAATATCAGCGATCCTCACTGAATATCGGTGATTCACAATAAATATCAGCAATCTAAAGTTAATATAGGCGACACTCATCCCTTTCACAAACTCCCACTATTGATACCCACTAACAAAAATAAAAACAACACATAAAAGTCATTATTATCCTAACCTTATCCTACATTTGGTTGTCATAGTTTCTACATCGGAAGCTCGCGGTAGTGGCTACCACAAAGGTGATAATAGTCCTAATGGTCAAACAATCCCCTCCGTAAAAAATAATAAAATAAAAAGGAAAAAGTTAAATAGCTTTTCCTGCGCAAGGGACCCACATATTGAACCCATCCCATGTCTTATGTGGGACCAATTGGATCATCTTAGAGCATATATAAGCTGCATACATGAAATGAGTTTTAATTTCATGTCTTCTACTGAAGTTTGAGGGAAAAATATGTCACGGATGTACCACATTGGTGGAAATAATTTAAAATTAATGCACAACGTTAATATAGTTGTGGGCTACATATAACTCTAATTTTTTTTTAAATGACCATACTATGGGTTCCTGGTTGTCCGACAAAAGTAAACAGATGAGATTGGCTTAACGGTGGCCCAAATCATTGATTTAGTAGGGTCATCCCTATTCTCAAAACGTCATCTCAACTTCTACGAAAAGTTATCATCATATAAGGAGACAACCAGCAGATGGACATTTTTCTCTTACAAAAAGTCAAAGAGCTAAACTAATAGTGGCTTTATATATTGAGGTCATCACCTTTATAATATTATAATTGAGGACTACTTTAATTAATAACCTTATTTTCTAGCCACCTCTTACAATACGCTCTCTTATATAGAAGTTAATTGGTTGTGACCTCAATCCTGTATAGCCTGCATTGATGTATGTATTTAATATACACACCAATCCATCAATTTTTTCAGCTCATTTCATGGCATGATTCTAAACATAAAATAAATACAAATCTCAAGTGGGTTACACCACAGAAAATAGTGGTCAATGAACACCCACCATTAAAAATATTACAAACTTAATGAGGTCCATCGTAATGTTTATTTGTCATCCAACTGGTTGATAAAGTTCACACATACCTGAATGAAAAAAACACACAAATAACAGCTTGATCCAAAAATTTTATAGCCCCCAGAAGTTTTAGATGGTTAGAATTCAATTCTTATGATGTGATCCAACTAAAATTTATCTCTACTTTTTTTTTTTGGATAACCCTTAAAATAAGCTAGAAAAACTAATGCACAACATATATATACAAGACATACTCTACAACCCAAACATTTACCACATACATTGAAGTCGAACTAGTCAAGGTCACACCCCGCATGGCTGGATCCGAGCCAAAGCTAGTGGACTTACAGTTTATCCACGTTATCCATCAGTTTTGCCAGCTAACTTTGGGGCATGGATATAACACATCTATTATAACATCCCATCTTTTTGGCACACGTAACCCACCTAATATGTGGATCAATCTCATCTCCGGTTAGATGTCGTAATTAGACATTTAAAAGTGAATGAACGTGATGGATTTCTCTTATCACCTTTATGGGGGCCATTTTCAGGTGAGTATGTACATGGCGTGCATGTAGATGCGCACCAAACCTAGCGTACCTTGTTAAACGAGTGTTGACCCGTCAATTTATGAAAAATGAGAGATTTTCTCTCTTCCATTTTCCTGCTCAATGGTAGCTTAAACGGACAACCATCCGCTGGGATGATGGTGGCCCACACATTTTGTTAGTATTGATAGATTTGAACTATTCATCATATTCAGAGGACAATTCTGACCAACCATTTTCGAACATTAAAACACATGTGCAGGTGCACAATCTTTGACATTCATAAGACTTTTTTTAAAAAAAAAGCTTGTTAGTACACCCCACTATCAGTTCACACATCACTATTAGCCACCCCCACTTAGGGAATTGATACCAAGACCTCGGTGTTGAAACGAGGTATCTTTCACTCAGTCTACCGCTCGAGTTATGGATCAGGGTGTTGGCATTCATATGACATAAGTGCAGCATGTTCAAAAAGAAAATTTGCTTCCATTCTGCCACGTCGGGGATCCATGTGTAGGATGAATCTCTCATTCCTAGCTCTCCGTTTCTGATTCATCTGGACCGTAGAACTGTTCCTTCAATTAAGGTATCATAACAAATAGAAAGCCAAAAAAAAAGAGAAGATCTTTCCAATTTTTGGCAACATGTGTACCCTAAAAATGATACGAGCTATAGGATAGCCTTCCAAATAATACCAGACATACATTTCAAATGTATAACAATTGTAGAAACTTCATGTTTTGAGATTAGGTTTTCTAACAACCATTTGAGTTCACAAGCCTCCATATTAAAAATCCGAAGCCATCAATATAATGAGAATTTATGTCCAAAATGTGGGTCCCATATGTTTCTTTGATCCTATCTAAGCTGTTCAAACGAGTCAGATCGTATGATGACACGTCAATCATAAACTTGTCATTAACATCCACGTTATTTTCTTCATTGGGTAGAAAAACCCATCATCCGTACATGGGGTCTATTTTCCGATCAAGTACATCCATTCAAAGGGTCACACCATTAGATAATCAACTATAAATTCTGTATATCCCTACAGTCTTTCTTACCATACTAGTGAGTTATTTGTTAATCGGGTCTAAGCAAGTATTGATTTTTACCTCAACTAATCATTAAATTAGTTGTAGAATCATCTAGAATCGGTTTAAGGGCTATAATTACTTCATCTTCCATCTTTTCTAACCCTTTTTAGTTCAAAAATTAGAAAGAGAGAGATGGACGGGTGAGTTCATGAATTCGAGTCAAGTTATATGGATTAACTCAACCTTAGCAACTCATGTCATCAGTCAGAGTTTGTCCAGATTTAGATGGTTGTCTGGAGAAAAGAGAATCAATGGAAGAGAATTATGGTGGAGGCGAGTAGGGTTGTCGAGTCACATTAACTTAGTTGTGGTGCACGCAATCTGGAGTGTAGGTGTGCCATATGACTCAGTCAAGGATCCTTGGTGCAACTAGTTATAGAGAGTATATCGATCAATTTATTTTTTCATTTAAAGTAGTTGTGTCTCAGTGTTTTTTCTCAACTTGAAAACCCACTGAATTAGGTTGGGTTTGTTTCAATGGAGTTATTATTGAGTGCTCAACATGTATTAGTCCATTATTTTCTTTAACGATTAATGTTAACCCAATCATAAATTGAATTCAACTCAGTTAAGATTTAGGGTGACTCAAAAGTTTGATTCGATTTATCAAATATTAGTGTTAAATTTTTTTCTAAACCGAGTTGTACCTAGCTAATAATTAAGTTATCAAACTTAGTTCTACTGAGTTACATTTAATTCAATTTACGAATGTCGATTTAACTTATTGAATCATTGCTTGACAAAGTGCTAGCCGACACAGTTGGAATCTGAGTTATCTACTTATTTTGTTCCACATACTCCACTGAGTTTCCGAGTTGATGACTCAGTGTGTGAAGTTGTTTCTGTATTGAATCTAATTGATACATGCCTTCCTGGAGTAAAATTTCACCTGGAGAACTGAGGTTTAGGATCTTACACTAGTGATATCATTGAGTTGAGTTGAGTCTCGACTAGGTGAGTCAACTCAGTCTATTTTTGTTGAAATCTTGATTTTATTCCACTTCGTCATGAGTTGGTTCTTAAATCTGGATTTTTTGGTGTTCTTATTGTAAATCTTGACACCTTTGTACTCTAGATCATCTTGAGTTGATTTTGATCCGTGTTAACTCGGATTTGAGGTAAGTTATCTATATTTCTTTAGATTTTCAATGTTAGAATGCATTGGTTATTGATTAATTGATTTATTAATGAGTATATCTCCTTAATTATAAAACTTTGAATTTTTTATTTTATTTTTTCAGTTTCTTCTTCTTTTTCCTTACTTCTTAGTGAGGAAGATCCTAGCTTGAGGTGAAATCTACCCTTCATAGTAGTTTGAGATTTATTTCAAATATAATTGTCTTCTTAGAATATTGAACTTAGAAATATCCTTACATAATCTCTTAGTTAATTATTGAATATGATAAAATCAGCTATTGAAATAGAACATATATATATATATATATATATATATATATATATATATATATATATATATATATATATGCTTTTATTCTTGTATTATGAATTCTCTTGTTTAAGATTTATTATGTACAATGATTACCTATTGCTAGTATAATCATGCTTACAAGTAGGTTATGTCGCAATTATATTGTAATATGAAAAATCTTAAAATGAAAGCTAATGTGGACAATATATAGATTGGGTTTGTAATTGGAGAGAATTATATGGCATTGTGTGTCATTTGCATGCATGGTGTATTTCTATGGGGTTGTAAGTAAAAAAGTGTGTGTCAATGTGTGAAATATAGTGTGTTAATGTGTGTAGTGGTGAGTTAATGTATGCAAGTGAGTGCAAATGTATGAAATAGTATGTTAATGTGTGCAAGTATAAGTGCAAATGTGTGAAATAGTGTGTTAATGTGAATAAGTATGGGTCAATGTGTGTAGTGGTGAGTTAATGTATGCAAGTTAGTGTCAATATGTGAAGTAGTGTCTGAATATATGTAAGTGGTGTGGCACTGCATGCATGTGTTGTGGTTTGATTGTACGATGCATGGAAATGTAGAAAGACTATTTAATTTGTGAATTAATTTATAATATAAAATGTAAGTATATATTGTTTTGATTAAGAAATTATCGTTGGATTGTGGAAATATGTGTATATAAAATATTCCTCAAACTAGTGACCTCATTATGTATAATACAAATAGAATTATTGTAACTACCATCTTGGAAGCATTTGAATCAAAATTTAAATTTGTGTCCAAGAATGGACTTGTTTCCTTAGAAGGATTGCGGGTTAATATTGCAAGAAATAATTTGGATGGTAGGATTACTTGAAAATTATGTAAATAATGTGGTCGCTAGTTGTAAGGATTTACATAAATAGTTTCCTGTAAACAGAACTAATAAAGGGTGGATTAATCATGCATACATGACATGTGTTATCGGGGTGCCTGGTTGACTGTTTAATAAACTATTGTACTATTCAAACAATCCTAATTTAATTTAAATTGGTTGAGTATTTAAATGACACACTCTCTTTGCATGGATGAGCTAGCTGTATGAAAGGCTCATTCAATGGTCAGCTGGATATGCATCCCCAGGCTGAGGTGCATTTTATGAATCCATTCATTTAACAAGATTATCTTGTAAAATATTAGTTTGCTTGAATATTTAGTTTAAAATAATCTTAATTGTTACTTTTTATTATAATCTTGGAGAATTTTTCTCATTGAGATGGCCACTCATGATACTATTGTACAATTGTACCAACCGTAGGTGTTGTAGATGAAGAAGCAACACTCGTGAAAGTGAAACCAACTATTGATGTCAGGGAGAAATGGCCCTACTAGACCAAAGAAGAGCTTATCGAGTCACAAGTCGAAATTAGATGCGATGGACATTTCACTTTGCTAGAGACTCCTGGACCTAACTGATAATTTTCCTATTAATTTTTATATAAGCCCTATAGGCATTTACTTGGTTATGTATAAATGTAGATTTAATACGTTCCTTATAATGATTTTCATATTTTGGATATAATGACACTACTAAATGATTGTAAATATACTTAAATGAAAATGTATTCTTCATATCTAACAACTTGATTTTCATACATGAGTGTCAAACTCTATTATGAAATTTGGGGCGTTACATCCACTTTCAGTGCCCTGACGTGGTCCAATTGAAAGTCATCATGTGTTAACACTAAGAAATTAGTACCGACAAAAATTGTACTAACACTCGTGAGTATTTCGATAAATCTTTATTCCATAATACATATTTTGTTATTAATGCGGAGGCACAAACCCTTAACATTCCTTTAGGAGAGCAAATTAGGGGATGTCATGTGGTCACAATTATATTTGTCAATTAATGATGTTGTGTACCCAGTACGTATAAAAAAAGCACATTGAGAGAATATATCTTATAACATATTTAGCTATAATTACTTAGAGAAACTATTTCTCATGGTCCTTCCAAAATGGGAGATCTTGCCAAAAACGTTAGAAGAATTTATAGCGTTCGAGAAGTTTTGAATATCAGAAAATCGAATCAATATCCAGGAAAATTCAACTCTTAATTGGTCCCAAATCAGAAGAGAGTAGAGATTAAACATATTATGTCCCAATTCCATACATTAATCGGAATTAAAATAATAGCAGAATTCGATGAAATATCTGATTTGAACCGTCCGATAACATATCAGTATTATGTGTCAAATCTCTCCAACACTCCAAACTATCAAGGAATGGATAACAACATTAAATGCAAGAGACGGTTTGATTTGAGCCACTAGATGATTAGTCATGATTGATTCAAAGCCCAGATCAACAATCTCTGATCAATCTTAAATCCGATTAGTGGGCCATGAACATCTATCATCAAAGGGATTGAGTATGAGAAGAAGATCCTAGAAACCAATAATTTTGAATCTATTCAAGCGATTTTCTTTTTTGAAATATGCAGTGTAAGCAAGAACGATATATAATCAACGAGGGTTTTGCCACATTGACAAGTTATAAAAGGAGCAATCGAATAAGAATTTCAAGCCCTACACCTAACACATGTATCTAATTTTTACTTTATCTTTTGTTTATCCTTACATAACTTTTCTTAATTTTACCATAGTTATTTACTGCATAGCAGCTCCCGCTAGAGTACCATATTAGTCATTTAAATATCTACAATGTCAACTTGTTGTATCATGATCAATTAAGTTCTGACTTAGGTAATAATACCTATTCAGTCACATTACGTCGCCCAATCACCTCGATCATCTGTTTCAATAGACGAATTAGGTACTTATCTCTCATTTATCTATTCTTTTGATTGTTTGATATTTTATCGATTGTATTAAGATATATATTTAAATATTAACAAAATTGACATTGTTTAACCTTCTTTTTTTAATCTACTCATTTATAATCTTTTAAGAAATATTAAGCTAAAGTACCGTTGAAAGAATAAGTCATCCATTCACACAAGGGAAAAAAATCCATTCGAAAGAAAAACTCCTACCATTTAACAAATCTCCTAATCACTGATCACAATTGGTGGTTGAGAGGATAGTTGGATCTTGCATCTAATCTCTAATCAATTTGACTAAACAGGGGAGCATTCGAATTTCAATCAAACATTAAGTCACGTAAACTATAACATGCACGTGCATCATAATAGCAGACAAAATTTGAATATATGAAGTGAATTATACATGTGGCCTCCTATTTGATTGAATTGACACATCAGTAGGCCTTAGGATCAATGTCGTATCCACGATATGGGTTGCAACTAATCTACTTGCCTCTTATGGACATGGATTAGGTACTACCCCAAACCTAGGTAGAGTTAGGAGCATCCAGGCACTGGCTGAATGTAACTCATGTTGACATGTGTTTTAAGTTTGGATTCTTTGCTTGCCAATGATAAGGGGTAGTTTGGCATCGTGGATTTGAGGGGGTTTCTAAAGTAGAACGTGTCACAAATCCGTTCCTAGCATGGTTGGGCCAAAAGAAGGTGGGTCATCAATTGGCCGTAACTTTTGATCCGGGTATTGTTACGGGGCGCACAACATTTCAATCTTTACTGAAACAGGCCATCCGAGGTGAATCAACTCACTATGTGGGTCACATCTATCCGTTTCATCAGAAAACGAGCGCTTTTAGCTCAAAAACGAATTTTTAGAAAAAAATTACTATTTTTATTAATTCCAATTTTTTAATATTTTTAGAGTTTTAGATTTTTTTTTCCTTTTAGAAATAACTTTTAGTTATACTAGGACTCTTTTAGAGAAAGTTTATTTACAATTTTTATCTTTAGAAGTTAGGCCTTAGAAGAGTTTTATTAGAATTAAGATTTGTACTAGAGTTAGAATTGTGTTATTTTTGGTAATTACAAATTTTAATTTACTTTTTTCTATATTAATGGTGTAAGGAGACACATTAGACAATTATCAATGATTCATTAATTAGTTTTAAATTTTTTTAGAATTTATTTTTATCCTCATGCTTTCTTTCCTTGTGGATTCGAGAAGTCTCTATGAGGAGTCTAGAGAAGCTCCATGGATTCAGAGTAGTTATCCTTGAAGAAGACGGTGATCGACCTCATCACATTCATCCCTACGTCAATTGGTATCAAAGCAAGAATTTCTCTCGGGCTGACGGCAAATAATGAATGTATGAATCAAAATCCTGTAGACGGTGATCCAGAGATTCGTTATCTTTTGGAAAGAATGGAAGCTTTCCACCGGGAGAGTCAGTTGACCATGCAAGGGCTGCAGACAACCCTCAACTGTATTGCGGATACGCTAATTCTACCCCAAGTTCAAAGTGATGCTCAACCGGTTGTGGTCGTTGTACGACACAACCCCAATTTCTACAAAGCACCATTAGATGATGGTAAATCACAAGCCACTACTTCGATTATTAAGGAGCTGTTATACATGCCAAAGGTAGAAATAGAATTACAGCGAGACAACATCTTTCAAACAAGGTGCACTGCACACAAAGAAGTCTGTAATGTGATCATCGATGTCAGGAGCCATGAGAATTTCGTGTCGAAAATAATGGTGGAAAATCTAAAACTGAAAATACAAAGACACTCATCTCTATACACGATTGGATGGATTAAGGATGTCAACAAAACAGATATAACTGAAAGATGTCATATATCTTTTTCTATTGATAAATATTATAAGAATAAAGTAATGTGTGACGTGGTCGACATGGAAGCTTGTCACATATTACTTGTCAACCCTATCAAAATAATATTAATGTTGCACATAGGGATCGGAAGAACCAACCCAAGACTTCTAAAGTTGAAGAACAGTCTCACAACTGAACAGGCTTTTGTCAAACAATCTGAGGAAATTAGAGATATATATCCATTAGTTGAAAAGAAAGAATATATGGAGCCCGTGAATATCTCAAAAGTTTTGAAGCCAATGTTGCAGGAGTTCAAGCAGATTATGCTCAATGAACCCCCCCAATAAATTGTCTCTCATACGAGATATACAAAATCACGTTGATCCTATCTCAGGGGTAAGTTTACGTAATTGCCCACATTATCAGAAAAAATATAAGATCTTGAAGACAGATGTGAAGGAACTGATCAATATTAGTCAAGTAAAGGAAAGCATGAGTAAATATATTATGTCAGCTCAAGAGCTTAATGCCAAGTACAAAAAAAGGGCTAATGAACATTAGCATCAGAACTTTTCTCAGACTCATGTGTCAAGTCTCTTACGTAACTCGAGGACAAGTTTTTTTAAGTGGAGGGGTCTGATGTAAAACGTGTCACAGATTCGTTCCTAGCATGGTTGGGCCAAAAGAAGGTGGGCCATAAATTAGCCGTAACTTTTGATCCGGGTATTTTTATGGGGCCCACAACCTATCAATCTTTACTGAAACGGGCCATCCGAGGTGAATCGACCCACTATGTGGGTCGTGTCTATCCATTTTGTCAGAAAACGCGCGCTTTCAGATCAAAAACGAATTTTAAAAAAAAAATTACTATTTTTAATAATTTCGATTTTTTAATATTTTTAGAGTTTTAGATTTATTTTTTTCCTTTTAGAAATAACTTTTAATTATACTAGGACTCTTCTAGAGAAAGTTTATTTGCAATTTTTATTTTTAGAAGTTAGGCCTTAGAAGAGTTTTATTAGAATTAGGATTTGTATTAGAGTTAGAATTGTGCTATTTTTGATAATTACGAATTTTAATTTATTTTTTTCTATATTAATGGTGTAAGGAGACACATTAGACAATTATCAATGATTCATTAATCAATTTTGAATTTTATTAGAATTTATTTCTATCCTCTTTCTTTCTTTCTTCATGAATCGAGAAGTCTCTGTGAGGAGTCCAGAGAAGCTCCGTGGATTCGGAGTAGTTATCCTTGAGGAAGACGGTGATCGACCTCATCACGTTCATCTCTGCGTCAATTTCAAATCCCCTAGTTGTTTGGCAGCATAAGGGTCTGTTTGGGAGCCTAGAATTGGAACCCCCTGAATTTGGAACCCCTAGAATTGAAAACCCCCTAGATTGGCAATCCTCCCAGTGTGTTTGGTACCCCAGAGTGTGAATCAACTTTAATTCAAAATTACCTATGCATGGTATATCTATAAGGGTTTGAATTTAATGACTAAATCAATTTTAATATCTGTAATTAGTGAGATATATAATTTTTGACACTATGCTTGTGATAAGCCCGTTGAAATATATGTCTGAAAATGATGAAATTCCAAGTCTCGGAAGCACAAGATCATGTCTAAGCGACTAACCAACGATTTTTAATTATTGATTAATATGGACAATGTTTCAACAGTGCTGATTTACATGGACAATGTTTGGACGGTGTTGATCATCATTAGTGGGCCATGTGCCTAATAGAATGACAGTGCACAATGACACACATGTTACACCTGCAACTACTGAAAGGATTTTAGTTGTAATCCAAGCTCTCACCATGGATTGCAAACCCCTTCAAAGAGGGGATTAGAAACCCCCTGGATTTGAAACCTCCAATTACTTTATGTTACTAAACAACCAAGGGGATTTGAAACCCTCTCCAATCCCCTTCATTCCACTCCAATCCATGGTGCCAAACGACCCCTAAAGTAATTGGGGGTTTTGTCACGCCCCAAACTCGAAAACCGGGCTCACAAAATTCTCGATCGCCGAATCCGGCGCCGACAGCCTCCGTAGAACCCTATTCTCGGCTCCTAGCTCCCATTCGCCAGGTTCCGATCCTGGGATACTACGAGGAGGATTTTTTAACATCAGTCTGATACATAATAAGCATAACCAAAGGCATAACCCACAAACAACAACCAAGCACTCCATTACATTTCCACTATGATCAAAAATTTTACAAGTACAATGAGCATAAAGGGAAATACAATGGCAAATAACAAAAACTCCAAAATGATCAGCAACGTGCTCCTGCCTCAGCGCTGCTGCAGTCCAACGTCACCTGCACGCAACGGTCGTGCATAAGCTTACAGAAAGCTTAGAGGGTGGTGAAAGTGTGTGCGCAAGGTAGTAATATGAATGCAATGTCAGAGTAACGCGGAATATGCAGATGGAACCAAAACGTCATGAGTCGTACCAAGGCTATGCAATGCAAGACATGAATGGTATCGGCCATCCCAAGGCCATGCAATGTACAATGCAACTCAAGCATATAGATACTCATCAATGTCCACACGTCAATACAGCTCAAAGTATGGAATATCACCGGGGTCTAGTACACTCTAAACCAGATTGCCGCCACATCGCGCGCAATAAGGTAAGTGGAAGAGACCTCACTATCCGTCTGCCAATATCGGGCGCGACTCGTCGATAGCGGACCCATTCCTCGAGCTGGTCAAACTCAGCCTAGCATTGCCCCCTACACTCGGGCGGGTAAGGCCGCACCCCCTTCCAACCGACCACGACACAGTGGAGAGCACAGCCAACTGGTATTCGGCACTCAGTACTCATCTACCCACTCGGTCTAGACGTTGGAGCAACCTCTTGGTACCATAAAGGTTTAGGGACTTTCACCCAGGGATATCTATAGTACCCCATGTAAGTCAAGATTTTCGGTATCCAATCCTGCCAACCACGATGCGTCTGTGGAGGCTACGGCCCTGATGTCGCTAGGGCGTACAATAACCATGTCACACAAATGCGGAATGCATGAATCACGCTATCCAGTCATGCAACCAATCCTGCGCATACCGTGCGCTCATGTAGGGCAACACCGCCTAACCGGGAGCCCATAAACAACCTGCCCGAAGGCAAATGCTATGATCAGACAATTCTCACGTCAAGCATACATATGATGCGTATGATCATGAGTCATGAACTGTACTAAACATGTTATAACAAAATGAACTATTTACAATGCAGATGGACCTGGACGGCCTATACACGGCAAGTACGGCTAGTAATGGGCCCTAAGGAGAGTCGTAATGTGGACATCCAACCAACATTACACTCGCAATGTGGACGTCAAACCATCATTGCATTCCAGGTACGATCTTCTTAAACACCGCTACATAATCGGTATTGGGTTTATACATTGCAATGAACCTTAGGTTCCTCCCATTGGGCCTTATATATATATCAAATGGGCCATATCTCATGGGCCTTTTATTCATCAGATGGGCCATATCTTATGGGCCTTTTTATTCATCAGATGGGCCATATAAATGGGTCACACCAATGGGTCTTAAGTGCATTGCAATGGGTCAAAACTCGTGGGCCTTGGATTGCATCAATTGGACCTAATCATATGAGTCTAATATGTATCAAATGGGCTTAGTCTCATGCGTTTTAATATGTGACCAATGGGCTACACCAATTGGGCCCCCAAATACATATCAACTGGGCCTCAACCCAGAGGCCTTATATGAGTTGAATGGGCTTAAATCCCTAGGCCTTACACAATTCTAATGGGCCTAGTCCATGAGCTTGCATGCATATCAAAGTGGGCCTAATCCCATGGACCCTTTCTTAATCAAATGGGTGTAGTCCCATAGGTCTTACAATATAACAAATGGGTCCACTTCCATGGGCTTAAGAATGCAACAAATAGGTCCAATTTTATGGGCCTAGAAGTACATCAAATGGCCTAATCACATGGCCTTAGATCACATCCATTGGGCCTAAAACCATAGGCCTTGAATATCAAGTTAAGCCCATAGGCTTTACATATCAAGTGGGCCCAAGTCCTTGGGCCTTAAATGAATCAAATGGGCCTAGCCCATAAGCATTTCATAATTTAAATGGGACTAGCCCATAGGCCTTTTATGATACAAATGGACCTAGCCCATAGGCCTATTGCAAACCAAAAGGGGCTAACCCATATAATATAAAATGCAATATTATATTATATATTAATATAACAAAATATACTATGCTAATAAAAAAAATTCAAACGTCCAGGCCCTGGACGGCCTGGACATGCGCTGCATCAAGGGAGGGCCCCACCGTCCAGAGAATTTACAATCAAATATATATACATATATAAACATCACGGTGGCGCCCATGTGGGGCCCACTGTAGAATTTACTTGGCATCCAACCCGTTGATATGGTCAAACAGACCCAGTTAAAGGAAAAATACAAATTTCAGCTTGGTTCAAAACTTTTGTGGGCCCCAGAAAAAATTTAATGGTAAATGCTCAATCACACTGATTTGTGTGATGTGGCCCACCTGAGGTTTGGATCGACCTGAAATTTGGAGGGGGCCCACCTGGGAAGGGGGCCCACCTGATGGACGGTATAGATAAAACATATACATCGTGTGGGGCCCACGGCAGTAGTCGTGGGTGACTGCACGGCCGACCGTGCACGCAGCGTCTGCTGCTGCCGTGCACGGTCAAGGCAGAGGCACTGCCTCATTCTTTGGGTTTTTTTCTTTTTTTTTGAAAAAAAGAATATCTGAGGATTTTCACAGGTAGGGCCCACCATCAGGAAATCCAACCCATCCATTGGCTCCACCGGCTCGATACCGACAAACAGAGTCCAAACTTGGGCTTAATTCGGTGCGTAGGAGAAATCTAGGAGACTTTAAACGGTAGAGATTGCTATTTTCTAAGGTATGGCCCACCAGCAGGTCAGATCAGCTTCCCATCTTTTTTCAACGCCTAAACTGATATGAGTGAGCGGATGGACGGCTTGGATTGAACATATGTATCAAGGTGGGGCCTGCATAAGCCGGCCCACCAAAACCATTTCTTTCTTTTTTTTTTTGGTTGAAACGTCCAGCGTCTCTGACGCTGGACGGTTTTCTTTTCTTCTCTCTTCTTTTTTTTTTTTTGTAGTGGGCCTTGATGAAGTGGGCCACCATTGATGGGTGATGGGGTTCAACATGCAAGGTGGGCCCCACTTGAAGGACTCTTAGACCCAATAAATACCTCAAGGTGAGGTCCATTCAAGTGGGCCACACAACCCCTTTCATAAAAAAAAAAAAAAATCAAATAAAAATAAAATAAAATAAGAGGAATGAAAGAGAGAGAGAGACATGGAGAGTGGGACACGGGCTTGTGATGGAGGGACCCCGTCCTTATGGGCCCTCCTTTAAAAGCAAATGATACAAAAAAAGGGTCCCTCAACACATGGGACCATCAAGATCGAGAATCAACGGTGGAGATCCTCTCTCCACCAAAATGGACGGTCTAGATGACCTTTCTTAAAGAAATAAACATCATGATGGGGTCCATGGAGAATGGCCCCATCATGGAACGATCATGATGATCCAAGTGGTCCATCGGCCACAAATAAGGGTCCCAAGTGAGATCCACACCATTGATCGGTGGGCCTCACTTGGTCCACCATAAAAATAAGAAAATCTGCCCTATAGAAGCACCCACCGTCCGATCTTCTCGCTCCTAGGGGTTCCTTGGCACCTTGTCTTCAACTTCAATGGCTAAGATGAAGAATGGAGGGTTGAGATGGGAGATTTTGGGGTAGGAAGGTGGGCCACTTGAAGCTTAGAGAGACTTGGAAAATTCCATACGTGGGAGCTCTTGAAATTTTTTTGTTGCTTGGACATTTTTAGAATGAGAAAGAGAGAAAGAGAGAGAGTGATGTAAAGGGAGAGAGAGAGAGTGATGGATGGATGGGTGAGTGATGGTGGTGTAAGAGAAATTTGACTTTTGTGGCTTTTGTGTAAGAGAAGTATGGGTTAAGAAGACTTTTGTGGCTTTTTGTGTAAGAGAGGTATGGGTTTGGGAGACTTTTGTGGTTGCTTGGGAAAAGGGATGGAAGTGATGTGTACTTGATATGTGATGGATTGATGGGTGATTGATTGATGGGATTGATGTGATTGATGTGACACATCGTTGAGATTCCCTTGGTTTTCGCAACGCGCGGCGTTTTCTTGCACCGAACGTTGGCTCATATCTCTTGATCAGGGTATCGCCTTGGCGCGCGAGTCGCGGTATCAGAACCGCGGCGACGGTGCGGTCGCTATGGTATTGGTCTCGGGTTGAGTCGACTCGGGTTGTCGATACATGAATCCAGGTCGCGCGTCGATATTGTTTAAGGGTCGAAAGTTGCCAGAATTCGACCGGTACGACCGCGAAAGTCTTCGGAAAGGTACGGACCAAGATACGGGTCTTACAGGTTTCAAATCTAGTGGTTTCAAATCCCCTCTTCGAGGGGGTTTGCAATCCAAGGTGAGAGCTTGGATTACACCTAAAATCATTTTAATAGTTGCATGTGTAACATGTATGTCACTATACACTATTATTCTATTGGGCACATGACCCACTAATGATGATTAACCCCGTCCAAACATTGTCCAATACCGTCCAAACATTGTCCATGTAAATTAACGATTAAAAATTATTGGTCAGTCACTCAGACATGATCTTGTGCTTGTGGCCCATCCAAGACTTGGAATTTCATCATTTTCGGGCAAAGCATATATTTCAGCGGGCTTATCACAACCATTGTAACAAAAATTACACATCTTACATACCTCACTATTTAAAGATATTAAAGTTAATTTAGTAATTGAATTCAAATCCCTTTTAATATATTATGGATACGTACTTTTGGATACCCAGGGTGCCAAATACACTCTCCATAGGATTTCTAACCCCAGGGGGTTACGAATCCACGCTCCCTAACAAGCCCTACGGTTACCTATTTGTTTACTTGTTGCAATGTGATTGGGTCATGTCATCATTGACTGCATTTAATACAGTGATGCTAACAACATTATCAATGACATGGCTCAGTCACGTTGCACCAGGGAGGAAATCGGTGTCCATGGCTAGCAGCAATTATAAATTCACGTGGTTTATATATTATATCTATTTTAAAGATTATTACATGGCATGTGCCCAAAAATAGGAGATCCAAGGCTTGAATGTACCACATCACGAGGAGTAGTGGGAATTGAAATCCTACCATTGAAAGCCTCTTAGGAGCCACGGAAGCTTTAAATCAAGCTAATATTTATTTTTTTCCATTCATCACTGTCATTACCTTAAAATTGATCCCAGCCCTCCTAATCCCGTTCAACCGTGTCTGGGTGTGTTTGGTTGGATAGATTGGAAGGAATTGAAAGTTAAAATCTCGAGATATGCAAAGCGTGGCAAATAGACTAGGTGAACTTACCCCGGGTTATAGCAATCCTATCGATCTTAGGGCTTGTTTGGATACGCGTTTTGGGATGTATTGTATCGCATCAGAAGTTATGATTTGACGTTTACCGTGTTTGGATTGGAGTGAATAGGACTTGAATCCCATGTGTGCGAATACAAACTCCAAACAAAATTTCAAACCGACGGTAAAGTATTATTAGTGGGTTCTGTTACTGTCAATACTTCGCATTCATTGCGTTGTATTCGGCAGCGGATGAAAGTTTGAAATTTGTATGATTACAAGATATCTGGTACCTATGTAGTGTAAGATCGGGATCATTCATTTGGTACATTTTAACATGAAAATCATCTGAGTTAGAAATCAGAAAGTTCCATACGTTAAACAAGCCACCCAACTCAATTAAGATTGTACAATACACAGATATATTATGTCTTATACAAACATTGATATGTATAACGTATTATATACTACGCCAAACAATACCTCCTATCCAAATATTGACTAATATCTGATTGATTTGGATGTATTCTAAAAACCATCTAATGTATACCTCTTATCCAAACATTGACCAAATACAATACAATACTATATTATATATAAATCCAAACAGGGCCATCGTTACTTTAAGATCCATTCCATCCTTCCTAATCCCGTGGATCTGTCCGGCCAAACGGGCCCTTAAGCCTAGTAGACCCTATCACGCACGTCCATCACATCTTATTGGCACACAAAATTCAAATATATGGCATCGATCACACATGTGACTACCTATTTAATTGAATTGACACATCAGTAGGGCCTAATCTCTTCACGGGTTGAACGTATCCCTTGTTGACTAATATTTCCCACCTGTTTGCTTGTTGCCGTATGATTGGATCATCTCACCAGGGACTGCATTTAATGCAACAATGCTAACAACATTACCAGTGAGATTGAGACATGGTCCAATCACACTGTAAAAGCAGAAAATCTTTACTCGTAGCGAGGAGAAGATATATATTCATGTGTTTTATATACTACATCCATTCTGAAAGACTATTACAGGGCATGTGCCCCAAAAAGAGGAGATCTAAGGCTTGAATGGACCACACCACAAGGAATAGTGGGGATAGAAATCCTACCGTTGAAAGCCTTTAAGAGCTACGGAAGGTTTAAATCAAGCTGATATTTATGTTTTAAATTCATGTTATTTCCATGTCCATCTGTCTCGCAAGCCATTAAACGCTCTTAACTGGGCCACAACATAAGCAGCTTTAGAATGGTAAGATCACCGTTGAAACTTTACTGATCCCACTGTGACGCACGTGTTAAATATCCAAGCCGTTAATCTGTTTTGTGAACTACTCACACTACAGCAGCATAAGCTCAAAAATGAAGGAGATCCGACAGACAAGTAGACCACTTGTCGCACCCAAAAAGCTTTTAGCGGTCGGAATTCAATCACCTGTGGTGTGGTCCACTTGAGATTCGTATATTCTTCGTTGGACTGATGCCCTCAGATGAGCTGGCATACACATAGACGGAGTGGATAAAACACGCTTTCTCTTTCGTTAGAAGGAATGAAATCATACAGCGGGCCCACCAGGAAGATTTTATTAGTGGGCGTCTCGCTAGTCTTTTCCTGTGATGGGATCCGGCAAGGGGCCCATCTTATCCACACCGTCCATCCATTATTACCGTTCATTTTAGTGCATTATCCCAAAATTAAAGCAATATCAAAAGCTCCAGTGGACCACACAAAGGACATTGAAAACCTCAAAGGGAAGAAAGCTTGATATTTGTGACCTTACAAAGGTTTCACGTCTTTATCACCACCGTGTAATCCCCACTTTAACTTTCGAATATGCTTTGGTTTTGGACACATGCCTGAAAATGAGGCAGATAAAGGATGGACGGCGTGGATAAGACCACATACATCAGTAGGCCCCACAGTATTTCCCACGGAAATCAAGGTGGGACCCACGGTTTTTTTCTTTAAATCGCACCCTTTAACATGAGCTCATGGAATTCAAATAATTCTTCCACCAGCATGGTATGGAGCAAGAACACCAAAACGAAACAGCCTAACCGTCCGATGAACTTCAAATCCACACCGCCGAATTGGTGGACCGCCGGCATCAAATCCAAACCGCCGAATTGGTGGACCGCCGGCCAAACAAGTCATATCAATCAGAACACAAACACCATAGTTGACTTTTGAACGGTCTTGATTTCCAAGTTATGGTCGGCGAAGATTTCGGCCCCCACATCAGCATCTTGTGGTGAACGCGTGTCAGCAGCGACTAACGTCGTATCCTACCGAAAGCGCACCGCAATAGCTCCAACAAAGCGGCGCATGTGCAGATCTTTTCCGTGCGCGAAGTGGGCCATGCCATTTATTATCTCTTCTTCTACACGCATCAGTTCTCACTTTTCGAACAAATGGCGCCACCACCATTTTAAACGGAGATGTGCTGTTGTGGGGGCCACTTCTTAAACCCACCTTGTCCGTCATATGCAGACATTTGTCCAACGTACGGTCTACAGAGCACATCATGCAATGTTGACCATCCAATTCTTGGGTATAGGATAGATGGTTACTGGCCTAGGTATTTGAACGGCTTTGATCGCCATAAACAATGGTGGTAAACTACCACGGAGTGAGTGTGTTCATAACACGCCGAACGCCGGCGGATACTTTTTTAAGGGCAGCTGACCGGGCAGGGAAAAGAAGGCCAGCTGGATATGTTCTCCTTCCAGCTAATAAAATAAAGAAAAAACAAAGGCACAACACCGAAACAAAACCGCTCTGGTATTAAACGAATACCACTTCCTTTAATTATACAGTACATATCAGGATTACATAAGCTTTGGTGCACCTTCATCATCATAACACAACCAAAAACAAAAAAGAAACAGATTCTTCTTTTATTCTGGGGTTTCTCCCCTACTCTGGGATTTCAAAAAAGGAACTTCAGAGGCCAGAGGATTAAAACCAAAAACACCCCTTCGGAGACTGACTTATTACAAAAACGCCACTCCTCACTTGCCATTCTCTTCTGCAATCTTTTTCCCAACACCTTCCACCTCCAAAAAAGAAAAAACAGGACTTATTTCTTCTCATTTCTTTCCATTTTTTTTCCTTTTTTCTTCCCAAATCGAATATAGAATTTCTACTCCTATTCAAGCTTTTCCTTTTTTTTCTTCCTTTTTTTTTTAATCTTCAAAAACCCATCATACATCAGTAAGAGAGACTAGTGAAGAAATGAAAAGAACAACGGCTAATAAGTCCATTCCTGGGGGAGACGGATTTCGTGGTGACTGGTGTTGGTGTTGATGATGGGAGTGGGGCGGATGTTGCTGTTGTTGCGCTTCTGCTGCTGAGTGAGAAGGGTCGGGTTGCTTCGAGCTGCTACCATTGCTTCTGTAGAGAGAAAAAATGAGATTCTTGTGAGAAAGTTGGCACCGTTTGCTGAGAAATTTCCAGGGATTAGAACTCTACAAATGGTTTGTCAGGTTCTAATGGGGGGAGGAAAACCCCATTTGTGGGAAATTTAAAGGAGATGGAACTTTTTTGGTGTTCCACGGTTAAAAATAGGAAGAAATCCATTAGCTGGGAAATAGGACTGGATTTGATTTCTGCTAGAAAATTCAAAGAAGGGTAATATTACCATGATCGAGATGATGGAGAAAGGCCCCTCCTTGGAAGCGAGGCTGAGCAGTGCCCATTTCGTCGAGATTCAAGTTCAGAGCTTGGACGACTCTGGCTGGGAGAAGAACAGTCGAGCAAGCTACAGAACATTTAAAAAAAAAATCATCATCTAGAAAAAGAAAGGAACATCTGATTTTGATTTCTATCAAGCAAAAAAACAACAGCTTAATGTCAAAATCAAAGAAAGTTTAAAATCTTAAAAAACGTAAAATACCCATCCGAGATTTCAGGCCAATGTCTAGATAAGCATAAAAATCTGAAACTTGGGGTGAAATACCCATTATTTCAGATTTCAGGTCATTTTCCAATCGAAAACAGAAATGTGGAATTTGAATGAAATACCCAATCTGAAATCTTTTAGGCCATTTTCAAGATTAAAAAATCAAACATATGAGAGTTGGGCGACAACTCATTTGAGATTTTAGACCCTCCAAACTTAAAAAAAAAATTAAAAAATCTTTAAGTTTGGGGGACTACTCATTTGTGATTTTAGGCCATTTTTCAAACAAAAACAAAGTGGGAGAACACCCGAAGTCTCACATTCAAGCAGTAGCTTTTCCTCATCTATTTCAGAGCTAAAGGCTACCTGGCTTCTTTCTTGTGTCGGTTGGATTGCCAGCTCTCCTTGGAAGAAAAACGCCGGTTCCGCAAGACTCCCTTCTTGAACCGGCACCTCCAAGGAAAACCGCTCTCATCCCCGAACCGGCCTGCGGTTGCTGCTGCTGCTGCTGCTGCTGCTGTAGAGGCGGCCATGCGGAGGAAGATAAACCCAAGGGCCTTCCATTTCTTCCATTCCCAAATCCACCAACACTCGCTCTACTCTGAAGCTGCTGCTGGGCTTGAACGACCTTCTCCTGTCTTCCCCAAACTGAGCATTGCTGTTGCTGTTGTTGCTGCTGCTTCATCAGCTGCTGCTGCTTCAGCTGCTGAAACTGCAATTCCAAACAGGGAAACAAGTAAGAACATGCTGAAATAAGCTACTATTGGGACTCAAAATCGACATTTCCATCATTACCCACCTGAGAACTCTGCATTTGCTGGTGGGCAAGAGCTTGATTAGTGTAGTACCCGGCGCATGGCGTTTTCAACGGCCCAGATGTTGCCGGTGGTGCTGGTTTTCTTGGAGGACCAAGCAGCCCCCGACCGTGGAACTTGGGCACCTCATCGTTCATTTTCATTCTCACTACCTGGCCTGCTGCAGCGTAAAGCAGATCCCAAGCGTCGTCTTTTCGATCCAAAGGTGTGGATGGCGGCGATGATACCTGTGATGGTCCGTTCGAGCTTCCACGGCTCGACCCGTGGCTACATCCAGACCAGCTCCCGACTGCACAAAGCGTCGATTGTGGGGAACTAGCCAAGACCTTCGTCTGCCAAAACCATGAAAACGAAAGAACATGAGACTCAGATAAAGATATCACAGTGAATCTCAGCAGTTGTAAGACAGTAACCTTCAAAAACTATGAAAAATCATCAAATCAGAACCAACTAAGAAAAACCAAAAAGGCAAGTGGAGTAATATCAGATGCAGATATCACACTGAATCTCAGCAGTTGTAAGACAGTAACCTTCAAAAAACTATGAGAAATCATCAATCAGAACCTACTAAGAAAAACCAAAAAGTGGAGAAATATCTCCATCCGCTGCAAGAAACAAAAACCAACAAAAATATTTAAAATTTTGAAAAAAAAAACCCATAAACACCACTCAAAATCCCTACAGCTTTAAGATAAAAATCTTCGAAAATACCCTGAAAATCCCAAGAATCAGAGCCTCCTAGAAAAAACCAAGAAAGGTTGATGATGAAACATCTCCATCTACTCGAAGAATCAAATATACTCAAAAAAAAAAAAACCCAGAAACCCAAAAACACAACTGAAAACCTCAGCAGTTGTAATATTCTAAAAACCATAAAAGTCCCAAGAATCAGAGCAAACTAACAAGTCCCAGGAAGCGAAATCAAGAAACATCTCCATCCATTTTTTTTTTTGAAGTGAACAAAAATCTAAAGAACCCTATAAACCAAACTGAAATCTCAGCAGTTGAATAACGGTAAGATTAAAAAATAAATAAATAAATAAAATAACTAGAAACCCAAGAACTCCCTTCCTCAAAGAACCCAGAAGTGGAAATTAATCCATCTCCTCCACAAAAACAAGTGATCCAAAAGCCTCGGAAGAACATGTTCTTCAAAACCCCTAAAATACCAAAAACAGACACCTTCCACAGAGAGAAACAAACCCAAAACCCACATCTCACGGAATCCCCGATAAAATCTCCTCTCAAAACTCCAAACCTGATTCTCTAAAACCCAAGAAAGAAAACCAAAATCCAAGAAAACGCAAAAAGACATACGTTAGAGTTCTCCTTCCCATATGCTGGGAAAGTACCGAGTTTCTCCTCTTCCTGCAACATGGTATGGGCCATCTGCCGCGTCAACCCAGCGAGGTAATCCTCCTCGTCGCTCTCGGTCTCAGTGGAGCCGACAACCGACTCGACAGGCGAACTCAGTGCTGAGCCGAACCAGTAAGGGAACTCGTCAGGAAAGCAGAGAGAGTTATCATGAACAGCAGCTCTGTTTTTCTTCTCCATGAAGGTATCGTCAGCTAGGAAGTGGGAAGGAAGCCAAAACTCTCCGTCGTCTAAATCCTCTGCCATCTCACACCCTACTAATAAAGCAGAGAGATAGATGAAAGTGAGAGAGAGAGAGGGTGGAGGCGTGGAGTGAGGTTGCCGTGTGTAGAAGAAATAATAATAACAGGAGAAGGGTCCCAGCAAAAGAAGTAGAAAAAAGCAGATGATGATGAGAGAGACTCAACAAAAGAAACAAGGAAAAAACAGAGAGAGAGAGAGCAGCAAAAGAAACAGGAGAGAGAGTGGTGCAGCAAAAGAAACAGGAAATGGGTAATGAGTAAAAAGACCCAACAAAACAGAGAGAGAGAGAGAGAGAGAGAGAGAGCCAAGAAAAATAAGAAAAACTCAGAGGGGGAGAACCCAACAAGATAAAGGAAAAACTCAGAAGAGAAAGGACCCAAGAAAGAGAAAGAAATAGAGAGTCTTGGATGGAGGATTTGGAGATTCGGAGAGAGAGAGAGAGTGAGGGGTATGAGTGTCTAATAAGGAGGAGAGGAGAGAAGTGGGTACTGAGTTAGTGGTTGGAGCAGACATTTGTCCTTCTCTCCAACTCAACTGCCATCTGTTCTCTTCTCCTAATCCAATACATTACAACTGCTTCCCTCTCTCTTTATTATTCCATTTTTACCCTCCTTCGTTTTACAGTAATCACATATCATTTGGATTTGGATTAGGGTTTGTTTCTTAATTTCCCCTTTTGGGTTTTCGGAATTTACATTTATTACCACCATTTTTTATACATCGACAGGTTAAGCTTAACCTACAACCCATTTTTATGGGGCTCATACTGATCTTTTGAGGCAATCCAATCCGTCTATCATGTCTGGCGACTCAGGTTCTCCTTGATAACGAAAAATCACACAGACCCAAATCTCGATTGGGCCACACCATTGAGAACAGTAGGTAGATCGGATCGTGCGCCACTTAAACTCTCCTAGATTTTGTGGGACCCACTGTGTTTTGTATATGAATTTCATTATATTCAGAAGACACAACGGGATGGATGGATAACCCAGAAATCCAGCCATTCGAAAACACAGGTGGGCCACACGGCGTGATCTTATAGGTTTTAGGAATGGTTTTAAACCTAAGTTTTGGATCCAGGTCATTTGATTTACTAGAAGAAAATGAGTATCGGCATTTGATGGATGGATTGGATGTTTTCTACATATCTCTGTGGGTCCTACTCATCAGGTTGTAAATTCAGGTTACCATGAGATGCTTTACAGGGATCCCGCCTCCCCTTCTTTTTCGGGCCTTGCATCGTATTCGTACAATTATTATTTTTTCCTTGCATATGTAGACAGTTCAATTGACAATCTGGACCGTCCGTTCATCACATCCCTGTCGTTGCAGGTCTATACAAAATCACAACCATCCAATACACCATGGACCCATGGTATTACAAGTGGTTGTATTTCTTTTCTTCTTTTTTTTAATGTTTGGCGTTAGGTAATGGGATAATCAATCCATTGCAACTATCCAAATGGTGGTGACTCGTACAACCACACGTGGCATAGATTATCCATACAACCCAAATGCTTATCCCTATCGTGGAGGAAGCAGAACCTTTAATTGATAATGATCAGGCGATCTTAACCATCTGATGTTAAGTTTGAATTGGCATCCCTGATTATTTTATCCACAACCATCCATTTCCTAGCCAGTACGCATATGGTTAGGATCATTTAATCATTGCGATTTTTGAAATATGGTACATCCACGATGGACTCTGTGGTTTCGATGGTCTAGATCCACGCACGCATGCCCGTATGTGCGATGAATGGGTCACCACCGCCTTGAAGATGGTGGACTGAGCAGTGAGGAGCTCACCACGCTCTGTGGATTCTCTGTGGGGCTCATCGTGATGTATGTGTTTAATCCACTCCGTCCATCCGTTTTTCAGCTAATTTTAGTGCACAAGGTTAAAATTGAAGTATTTTCAAACTTCAAGTGGACCACACCACAGAAAACAGTGTGGAGAATGACGTCCGCCGTTGAAACCTTCCCGGGCCCACAGTGACGTCGATTTGTCATCTCACCTGTTCATAACATTGCACAGATCTGGATGATGGGAACATAAAAAATTTACCTTAATCCAGACCTTCTATGGCCCTCAAGAAATATTCAACGATAAATATTTAATTCCCACTGTTTTCTGTGGAGCATTGGATATTCTTCAATTTTAGAATCAAGCCCTAAAATGAGCTGAAAAAGTGGATGGACGGTGTGGATAAGACACATACATCACGGTACAGTATGGTGTGCTCCTCACCACGCAATCCTCGTCCCACCTCGAAAATGGCTGAAAGTGTTTATGTCAATCACGACTAACCACCTATGGCAGGGAAACATCTCCATCAGGACCGTCCATCTAGTTTTCCTTGGAGTAGAGCGTGTATGGTTAAAAAACCAAACAACTAGCCGATTTTGACAGCTATCATTTTCATGAAAATTTTTCTAAATATCTACCAGTAAACCATGTTTGATTGCTGCCATTAGTGTCAAGGACTCTGATTGGATGGATTGGATCCCTAATTTGAATTTAGCTTGGTCAATTCCCATCCACAATTGTATGGCCCCGATTCAAACAACTATACACGTGGCATAGTTGGACGGTAGGCGAGGAGTCTACCTGCGATATTTACGTATCAAGCCTCGTGACTCCCCTACATGGACGAAATGTGGTGGAGCTATTTGATACTCTGCCAGAGCATAACGCCTGATACGCAGGTGCCTAGAAACTTTACACTTGGCATGCATTAACTTAATACCAGTATCCCTGTCTGAGCAATCGTAACTTCTGATTCTGAAATGTGGACCCTTATTTGTGGAAACATAACCGTTGAATTAATATATACTGCGACCCATCATTTGGACACTTTATTTTGAATTATTTGTACATTTCCAATGCAGATGGTAAGTAATTTTTAAGTGCCCGCGTATCATCCATCACCCGCTGCCAGAGTATTAAAGTTTTTTTTTATTTTTTTTTGTAACTAGAGTGTTTGTAATTCACGACTCACGTGTGGCAGTCTGCAGTAATAATGCTAGCTATTTTTGGCCACCGTTTTTACGCAACAATTAAGAGCATGAGAGCCGTACACATGCATTCCGTCACAAGACACTTTGAATGTCTGTATCAAATCCAAACCGTCCAAATCGGATATAAAGTTAGATGGTATATACCCTTTAACTTCAAACTGGATTATAACTTTCTTGAATATGAGATCTTGACTACTTATCTTAACCATCCATTACTTATACTCCAACTGGTCAGCTCCACTTATAAACAGGGGTGTACACGAACCAAGCTAGCTTGACTCGACTGGGAAAGGCACAATTTGACCCAGTTTGAAGCTAAGTTCGAGCGGGACAAGCTGAATTTTTTTAGCTTGAAAATGAATTCAAGCCAAGTTTGAGTAGGCCTTAGTTCAACTTGGCTTAGCTTAGATTGAATCCAACTCCAATTCAGCTTGAATTGAACTCGGATCAAATCAGTTAGGTAACTTGATTACTTTGTTATTGATGTTGCTCACGATGTGTTTAATAAAATGACTCAACGAAGTGTGGCTGGTGGCACGAAAGGTGTCACGCCCCAAACTCGGAAACCGGGCTCACAGAATTTCCGATCGTCGAATCCGGCGCCGACAGCCTCCGTAGAACCCCATTCTCGGCTCCTAGCTCCCATTCGCCAGGTTCCGATCCTGAGATGCTACGAGGAGGATTTTCAATGTCAGTCTGATTCGTAATAAGCATAACCAAAGGCATAACCCACAAACAACAACCAAGAAATCCATTACATTTCCACTATGATCAAAAACTTTACAAGTACAATGGGCATAAAAGGGAAATACAATAGTAAATAACAGAAAAACTCCAAAATGATCAGCAACGTGCTCCTGCCTCAACGCTGCTGTGATCCAACGTCACCTGCACGCAACGGTCGTGCATAAGCTTACAGAAAGCTTAGAGGGTGGTGAAGGTGTGTGCTCACGGTAGTAATATGTACATGCAATGTCAGAGTAATGCGGAATATGCAAATGGAAACATAATATCATGAGCCGTACTAAGGCTTATGCGATGCAAGACACGAATGGTATCGGTCATCCCAAGGCCATGCAATGTACAATGCAACTCAAGCATGCAGATACTCATCAATGTCCACACGTCAATACAGCTCAAAGTATGGAATATCACCGGGGTCTAGTACACTCTAAACCAGATTGCCGCCACATCGCGCGCAATAAGGTAAGTAGAAGAGACCTCACTATCCGTCTACCAATATCGGGCGCGACTCGTCGATAGCGGACCCATTCCTCGAGCTGGTCAAACTCAGCCTAGCATTGCCCCCTACACTCGGACGGGTAAGGCCGCACCCCCTTCCAACCGACCACGACACAGTGGAGAGCGTAACCGTCTGGTAATCGGCACTCAACGCTCATCTACCCACTCGGTCTAGACGTTGGAGCAACCTCTTGGTACCATAAGGGTTTAGGGACTTTCACCCAGGGATATCTATAGTACCCCATGTAGAACAAGTATTTTCGGGATCCAATCCTGCCAACCACGATGCGTCTGTGGAGGCTACGGCCCTGATGTTGCTAGGGCGTACAATAACCATGTCACACAAGTGCGAAATGCATGATTCACGCTGTCCAGTCATGCAACAATCCATGCGCATATCGTGCGCTCATGTAGGGCAATACTGCCTAACCAGGAGCCCATAAACAACCTGCCCGAAGGCATATGCTATGATCAGTCAGTCCTCATATCAAGCATACATATGATGCATATGATCATGGGTCATGAAACTTTATTAAACGTGTTATAATAAAATGAACTATTTACAATGCGGATGGACCTGGACGGCCTAAATACGATAAGTACGGCCAGTAATGGGCCCTAAGGAGAGTCGTAATGTGGACATCCAACCAACATTACATTCGCAATGTGGACGTCAAACCAACATTGCACCCAAGTCACGATCTTTGTAAACCTCAGTACTTAGTCTATAATGGATTTACACATTGCAATGGACCGTAGGTTGTCCCCATTGAACCTCACATATATATCAAATGGGTCATATCCTATAGGCCTTTTATTCATCAGATAGGCCACATAAATGGGCCACACCAATGGCTCTGATGTGCATTGCAATGGGTTAAACCCGTGGGTCTTGGATTACATCAAATGAGCTTAGTCTCATGGGTCTTATATATGACCAATGGGCCACACCAATTTGGTCCCCAAAAGTACATCAAATGGACTTTAATCTCGTGGGCCCTAGTACATCTCAGTGGGCCTTCACCCATGGGCCCTTAAAACAACAAATGGCCTAATCTCATGGGCTTTAAAATACACCAAATGGGTCTACTTCCATGGCCTAGAGGCCTACTGAAATGTTTATTTGCCATTCAAACTGATTGGTAAGGGGGCTCGCGGAAATATTTGTTTGCAATCCAATATGTTCAAAAGGTCATACGGACCTTGGGCCCACATATATAATATGTATAGTAATATACATACATTATAACTACAACAATAACTTATACATTAAGGGAATAAATGTATATAAAATAACCATCTATAAATAGCTGCTGCTGTAAATTTTTAAGCATTTAAAAAGGGAATAGAGGTGGGTCCCACGTATGGCCCACCACTATATACATATTATGAAATATATAATATAAGATATAAAATATATAATAGGTAATATGTATCCTTATATAATGGTGAGACCCACATAAGTTGTTGTGGCTGGGGGACAGTGGGCCCCACCATCAAAACAGATGGACGGCAATGACAAGGGCACAATGCCCCATGGGTTCCCCCGTCCGTTGTACGGTGAGAAATGGCACACGCACAACACAACACATTCATCACTGTGGGTCCCATGTGGGGCCCACCCTGAAGTATTTAGATGACATCTAACCCGTTCATATGGTCACTTAGGCCTGAAATGAGTGGTAACCCAAATTCCAGATTGATCTGAAACTTTCGTGGGCCCAGAAGGAACTTTCAATGGTAGATATTCAATTCACTGTTTCCTGTGGTGCAGGCCACCTGAGTTTTGGAATTCGCTGAAATTTGGAGGGAGCCCACCTGAGGGTGGGACCCACCTCATGAACGGTTTTGATGGCATATAAACATCAAGGTGGGGCCCACGGCTGGTGGCCGTGGGTCCATTTCGTCCGCCCGCCCGCCTGGCAGCCGTGAGGCGCTGCCAGCGCTCCTGACGCAAGCAGCTCCCTGCTGCCACATCCTCTCTCTCTCCTTGAATTTAATTTTTTGCCAAAGATCATGTGTGGGGCCCGCCACCTGGAAATCCACTCCAACCATAGTGTTCTACAGCTCGCAACAGACGAAAAGAGTACAAAGTTCGAATTTTTTTGACGCTTGTAAAGTGAAATAACACAAGAATTAACATTTGAATGGTGAGGACGCAACATTCGGCGCTATGGCCCACCAGGTGATTCGATCAGCTCCAAACTTCTACCCAACGGTTAAAACGCCGTGGGTAAGAGGATGGACGGCTTGGATCAGACTTAAACGTCAGGGTGAGGCCTATGCAAGGGAACCACCAAAGCCCCTTCCTTTTCCTTCCTTTTTCTTCTTTCCTTAAAAACGTCAAGCGTCCCAGACGCTGGACGGTGTATTATAAAATATATATATATTTTTTTTTTACGATGGTGGGCCTTGATGAAGTGGGCCCCCCACTGATGGGTGGCATGGGAGCAACGGCCAAGGTGGGCCCCACTTGAGAAAAAATAAATATCTCAAAGTGGGATCCATACAAGTGGGCCACACCATCCTTTTGCAATAAATAAAATAAAATAAAATAAAATAGAGAGAGAGACATGGAGAGTGGAACATGGCTTGTGATGGAGGGTCCCCGTCATTATGGGCCCTCCCTTGCAAAGAAACATACAATAAATGGATCCCTTGCACATGGGACCATTAGAAATGTAGATCAACGGTGGAGATCCATTCTCCACCGATATGGACGGTCTAGATGACCTTTCTAAATGAAAATAAACATCATGATGAGGTCCATGGAGAATGGCCCCATCATGGAACGATCATGATGATCCAAGTGGTCCATCGGCCACAAATAAGGGTACCAAGTGAGATCCACACCATTGATCGGTGGGCCTCACTTGGTCCACCATAAAAACAAGAAAATCTACCCTATAGAAGCACCCACCGTCCGATCTTTTCGCTCCTAGAGGTTCCTTGGCACCATAGCTTCAACTTCAACGGTTAAGATGAGGAATGGAGGGTTGAGATGGAAGATTTTGGGGTAGGAAGGTGGGCCACTTGGAGCTTAAGGACTTTGGAGAAATTCCATACGTATGGAGCCCTTACAATTTTTGTTGCTTGGAAGTTTTGGAATGAGAAAGAGAGAAAGAGAGAGAGTGATGTAAAGGGAGAGAGAGAGAGTGATGGATGGATGGGTGAGTGATGGTGGTGTAAGAAAAACTTGACTTTTTGGCCTTTTGTGTAAGAAAGGTATGGGTTGAGAAGACTTTGTTGGCTTTTTGTGTAAGAGAGGTATGGGTTTGGGAGACTTTTGTGGTTGCTTGGGAAAAGGGATGGAAGTGATGTGTACTTGACATGTGATGGTTTGATGGGTGATTGATTGATGGGATTGATGTGACACATCGTTGAGATTCCCTTGGTTTTCGCAACGCGCGGCGTTTTCTCGCACCGAACGTTGGCTCATAACTCTTAATTAGGGTATCGTCTCGGCGCGCGAGTCGCGGTATCGGAACCGCGGCGACGGTGCGGTCGCTATGGTATTGGTCTCGGGTTGAGTCGACTCGGGTTGTCGGCACATGAATCCGGGTCGCGCGTCGATATCGGTTAAGGGTCGAAAGTTGCCGGAATTCAACCGGTAAGACCGCGAAAGTGTACGGAAAGGTACGGACCAAGATACGGGTCTTACAAAAGGTATGTACATGAAACAAATACTCTTTTTTTCTTGATTTTTATGTTGTTTAGAAGGCATTTGATAAAATACCTGTAAAACTATTGTTTCTGTTTCACATACAAAAGGGTTCTGAAAGTGCAGTCTAGGTGTTTATAGAAATGCCTCAATAGCGAACTCAGCTCGATCTTGGCTCAAACTCAGCCCGAGCTGGCCCGAGCTGCTGATCGAACGAAGTCGAGCTCGCCAGTCAAACTCGAGGATTGAGTCGAGCCGAATTCGAGCTGAGGTCAACCAGTGGCCGAGCTGAGGCCAGCTCGGCTCAGTTCAACTCGATGTACACCCCTTCTTGTAAATTCACAATAGTTTTTAGTTAGCAATTTTAGATGCTTGTTAATGATTTAAGTGATAAATGATTTATGACCTGTACTATTCACCTATAATTTATAAACAACTACCTATCTTTGGATCATATATAAGTCGATAAATATACTTACATCCTAGAAATCAAATGAGGCTCAAAGCTATAAATGATTTAAATGATTTATAAGCATTTTTCACAATCCATAAACATAACGTAAACCATTTACTAGTAAATCATTTACAAAGCAGGGTTTAAGTATATTCTAACTATGGGGCCCTTCATGATGCATGTGTCTTACATCAATGACACCATTCAATTTGACATTTTTCTTTTTCCTTTTTCTCTTTTTTTACACACTCACACACAAGGCAATGAGTAGGGGTGTACTTCGAGTGGATCTGAGTCGAGCTGGCCTCAACTCAACTCGGCTCGGCCACTAGCAGACCTCAACTCAAACTCGGCTCGGCTTGGCTCGATCCTCAAGCCTGACTAGCTAGATCGGCTCGGTTCAGTCAGTAGCTTGGGCTAAGTTCAAGCCAAGATCGAGCCGAGTTCGCCATTGAGGCATTTCCATGAACACCTAGACTGCACCTTCAAAATTCCTTTGTATGTGAAACAGAAGCATTGGTTTCACGGGCATTTTATCAAACACCTTATAAGCAACATAAAAACTAAGAAAAATCAAGAAAAAAAGGTATTTGTTTTATGTACATACTTTCCTTGCCACCAGCCACACTTCGTTGAGTCATTTTATCAAACACCTGATGAGCAACATCAATGGCATAGTAACCGAGTCATTGAACTAGTTCGATCTGAGTTTAATTTAAGATAGATTTGAGTCGAGTCGAGCTGGGGCCTACTCGAACTTGGCTCGAACTCATTTTCGAGCTAAAAGAACAACTTGGCTTGGCTTAAACTTAGCTTCAAATTGACTCGAATCGAGCTTTTTTGAGTCGAGTCAAGTGAGTTAACTGGGCTAGCTCGGTTCATGTACACCCCTAGCAATGAGTATTCAAACCGGCGACCTTAGTTACGCGTCTATTGTGAGTCTATCACTAAGCCATGAGTAAAAACTATAATTTTAATAGTTCATTGAAGGGCATGATCCAGAAACGAAGTAAATCCAAATGAAGTAGATGCAAATCTTAAGTTGACTAAGCAATAGGAAAAAATAGTGTTTGATGATTACAAGCATTTCGTTGGCTATAAAAGTTTTTGATCAAGTTAATATTTAGGTGGCCCTTTCATCTAGAACTTTGTAATCTAATCAACAAGTTGGATGGTAGATAAATGTACTAGTACCCCTTAAAAAGTTTATTATTGTGAGTATTCAATCACCACTATTTTATGACATTGTCTATCTAAGATTTGGATTTGCTTCATTTTTTGTATCATAGGCTAAAAGGAGCTTTTAAAATGAGTGGATAGCGTGGATTTAAAGTACAAAAATCACAGTGGACCTCACAGGTAGGGATCCACCAAAATCACGCTCCCATTCATTGGCATCCTAACGACCTCTTTTGACGGCCCACATTTTTTATCAGTTATTTCACGGTGTATACAATTTTGTAAGTAGGAGCATTGAGCATCTTACTCATCCAGAGTACCAATATTTTCAGGTCATTTACCTGGATAATTTCTTCTTTTTACACACGCACCCACGCGTGCATAATTTCAAAGTCATTGCAAACTGAACGAAGAAATATACTTTGGTACTCTGACAGTGTGATGGATGATGCGCAGGCATTAGGAAATTACTGGAATTGCATACGTGGAATACAATTAATTCAAATTATACGGTCCAAGTTATAAGTGCCATTTAATATGTATTGTGAAGTAAGAATTACTTCTATTCGGTTGTCATTTATTGAACGGTTAAAAATAAGAAAATATCTGATGTCCTATTTCAATAGCCAAGTGTACGTCTGTCATAGGTTGGGTTTCTTCAATCAATGTGGATTTGGAAGTGTAACTTAACAATGGGTGGTCCCACAATTCAGTCTGATAATTTTGAGTTTATATAAGCCATGTGTACCATTTCTAAGTGCCTCGTGTATCAAGCTAGGTACGCATCCAGAGTATCAAATGACTCTCCTTGAATTAAAGTGGGATGATTGAATGCTAGTAAAAATGCCAGGATGGCTCTGTGAGAGATCCAGACCATTCATCAGCACGTTGCCACCACGCATGAGAAAATGGATGGTTGTAAAATATCACCAATGGTCTATATTCAACTTATATATGCGGTTAACTTGATGAGTGGGACTTGTTAATTTTGGGGTCCACCGATCTTCAGTGTGGCCCCATGAACAAAAAAATTACACAACGGGCGATCTTAACCGTTTAATTGGTAGGTGTGGACAACAAAATGGTTACAGCCACTCAAATGAATTGATAAAATGATCATCAAAATCCTAACGGCTAGGATTTTCTGATCAAGAAATAAAATGGTTAGTGGCTAATCAACAGTGGGTTCCATGGGCTGAACAACATGGATCTCTTATTTATGTGCCACGTGTAAGGCAAGATTGATGTAGGGGAATGGTCACTCCATTCCTTCAATCTATGCCAGTCGCCTTATTAGTAGTCCATCTTTCTACTAGAAATTGTTATTGGCCCTCATCCATGTGGTTCCCATGGCTAGCCTATATATGGGTGGCCAGTGCTACATTCTAGCCGTCTAATAGGTGGGTCCTTAGATCACTCTTGATCCAGCCGTCCATTCATGTGATAAGGTAAAAATGATTGACAATGTCCCGTAGCTACATTGCAACATTTAATTCCAAGCATTATTTTCTTTGGTTGAATTATTCAATCCTCTTTTAGAAAGAAAATTACTAAAATGGCCTCATCCGTTGTAATTTGCTAAGAAGTGCTAGAGCCAAGGCATTGTAGGGCTCACGTGGGTGTGTCATCCAATCCATCCAATATGTCCATCCAAGCTTGTTGGTTATACAAACAAAATATCAGACTCGTCCAACCATGAGGTGCCCCACACCATTGAAAATAATGCAGAAACCACCAAATTCATTCTGACCCATCTGGTGATTTCAATTGGTCTAGTGATTGGTTCTTATGATCACAGTAAGGGCCCATTTTGGAGCATGGATTTGAAACCCATGGATTCAAAACCCCATGGATTTGGAACCCTTTGTGTTTAGATTTCGCTGTCATTCAGATGTAGCTATGCATGGTATAGTTATAAGGTTTGAATTTAATTACAAAATATGTAATGTTTGATACAATGGTTGTAATAAGCTTATTGAAATATATACTTTGTTTAAAAATGATGAAATTCTAAGTCTTGGACAGAACACAAGCCTGATATCACATCTAAGTGACTAACAAGCGTTTCTTAGTTGTTAATTTACATAGAAAATGTTATCATATTAAAGTAATTATAGCAATGCAGTTGATAATCTTTATATATATATATATATCAATGGGTCATGTGCCTCGTAGATTAGTAGTTTAGCAATGCACATATAATTCTTGAAATGATTTTCGATGTAATACAGGTTTCCACTTTGGATTTCCAACCCCCTCTTTAAGGGAATTTGAAACCCATGGTTACCTTGTGGTGCCAAACATAGGGGGTTTAAATCCCCTCAAATCCTCCAAAATCCATAGTGCCAATCGACCCTAATGAGATGCACCTCTTGGATAGGTTGGACGTAGTAAACATACAACGTACCTACGAGTGCTTGACTCTACTGCCTTTTTAAAAAATAATATATAAGGGCACTTTAATCATTTCACTACAAATATACAAATCATGGTGCTTTAGAACACCTCACACATTGCTTGGTGGTATCAGAATTTTTTAGATACTTAGTATAGAAATCCCTAAATTTCTTTATGAGATCAAAATAAATTTTTTTGGATAAAGAGATAAAGATATAGGCAGAGATTCTAGGATCAAGTTGCTCGAGACTACGTGAGAAGTGAAGAAATTAATTATGATTTGAACATTTTTATTTCCAACTAAAATTTCAAAAATCATGAATCAAAAGGATGTCCCAAAGATAGAGTTATTTCTAATTAGGACATGTTTCGCTAAAAAAATCTAAGTCATTGACATTAAAAATACAATTTAAAAAATATTCACATTGGCAATGTTGAAAAAAACAAAAAAAAACAACAAAATCCATGTTAAACAAAATTTACCAATACAAATTTTCAATTAAAAGGTTATGTTTCTTTTGTAAGGGAAGAATATAGACTCATTAGCATAAAATATTTATGATTGTAGATAAGATTAATAATTACTCCATAAATTTTATTATTTTCATTATAATTCAAATAATATGGAAAAAAAAAACCATCTGTTATTTTTTCATGGATTTCATCTATACAAGCAAGTGTATGTTAAGGATTTTGCCTATACAAGCAGGTGTATATTAATATGCATGCTTCGGTGGTAGACTCATAAGAGTTTCAACATGAGGTCATGAGTTTAAATACTTAGTGAATAACCACTGTGGTGTGAGTGTATAAGTGTGTGGGCGCATGTAAAAATAAAAAATTTAAATATTTTAAAAAAATAACAGGTGGGTATTAATACTTTATTTTAAAAAAAATCATCAAAATTAGAATATTAAAAATTACAAATTAGTTTTCTTGTCAAGTCAAGCACATGTTAGAAATATTTAGAGATAACTTGTTAGTAAATTTTATAGATTTTAAATTCTTATTTTGTCAATATATGAATGATTTTTAATATTTACATTGTGATATATGTACCAATGACTTTATGATTACAAGACAGACCAAGACTCATTGTGCCACAAGGGTTAGAGCCCATGATATGACTAATTATTGAGCTTTTAAATTTACTATGGCTACGTCGAAACTACAAACATGCATATTTACGTTACTCCTAATTCTTATCTCTATCTGGTATTATGCATATGTAACAAACGATAAGTATTCAGCCCTCCCAAGAAGATACATGTTGGAGAAATACATGTATTACGGTTCTGGATACATGGTATGTTTCTTTGTGCTTATCGATTTTAAAGCTCAAGTAATGACAAGGAGGTGGAACATGGTATTATTATTGGCCTATCATTGTTCATTTGACTCTATCTAAAATTTGGTTGGATAAGGAAGTGGGATATTTTCTTTTCATCAATGACTTACAAGTTATTCTTAATTTTGTGTCTTGTTAGTATTGTGATGGATTTTCACTAAGTTACTCTTGCAAACTTCATTTGTTTATTTTATTATTGATGTAGTAATGTGATAAAGGCATATATTAGCTATTTATTTATTTTAACCGATAGTTCATTTCACATATTTAGATAATTAAAGAATATTGCCAAAGTTAAATATTTAAATGAATTTTTTACTATTTGCTTTCAATAGTTAAGATAAATTTAACTTTGAGAATAAAGACATTCAAATTTTATCAACTAACATGCACGACAACAGGACCGACGAGGCACACGTGAGCGGAGGCATTATAATATTGGCACTCCTTAACAAATTTCAGTCAATGTTAAGTGAGAGGAAGTTGTCATAGAGTGCGTTACATACACGATATCATCTCCACTCACATGTACCGCATGTCTTAATACCACGCAATATCATACAAGCGGAGAATGTGCACTTTCTTTTTCAGTGAAGCTAAACAAACTCTATATTAAGAGTAATTATATTCATGTAACACTTTTTTAAGATCTATTCATTTATGGCTTGTTTGGATTATTAATTACCACGATAATGTAAATAAAAAGTGCAATGATTATTAATTTATTTTTTATTGTCAATTACATTAATAATGTACTGCAAAAGCATTATCAATGTGATATTATCATGATTATCTAAACATGTATTTCGACGATCAAATATAGATGTAATAAGAATTAAGTAAAGGAATTCATGATCATTATAATTTTACATTGCAACAAAATTTTCTATTTAAATATGTATATTAGTGTATTTTTCTTCATGATTTGGCATTGAAGTAATTTAAAACTATCACTATTACAATTTTATCAGGATAAACAAGAAATAAGCACTCTTAGTGAAAAAATAATGCATTTAGAAAATATGTAAATTTTTTTTTATAATAATTATACTTTTATAATACATTACTGATGTAATTCGCAATTCAAATAAGCACTCGTCTCTTGATAACTTTTGATTTGACTGCCAACTCCCCGACTTGGTTCATCAGCAGTAAGATCGCAATTACAACATTTTTTTCATTATTAAAATATCGAATTATCACATCTATATACTAATGACATTGTTTGCATTCAATGACAATATTGTAAAAGAGATGATTATAACTTTTAGCTACCTGTTGTAAAAGGTATATACATTTAACCGACAAATTCCATATTAATTTGTAATAATAAAATTAAAATAATAGTACTTTTCCTTTACATTGCCCTAATAATTAGTAATCCAAACAGTCTAATGTTTATGTTAATAAAATATACTAAGTAACCTTGTTGTGCTATAGATTATTTTCAAATATCAGTCAATCAAGATGAGCTCCCCCATACAAATGTTCTATTCACCAATTGTGGATTGTATCAATGGTGGAGAGCTAACTAACTGCACTTTTGTAATTTGAAAAATCTCTCTTTTGAAAGTTTTTTTTTTTTTTGAAGAGTAAGTGTGATAGATGAGATTTTATTGTAATTACCATTTTCTAAATAGAATTGCTTCCTAAGAGAATTAAGGAGGTCCATTTTTCATGGGAATTGACCCACACCCACCCTCAATCAGCAAATTTTCGGGCCACACAATGGATCGTTGGAGTCCATGTGTGGCCCACCTTTTATCATAATCATAGATGGACCCACAAGACAATTGTACATTAATGACCTTTTACCAAAATGTTTGGGACCATTTATTTGTTTGACACTATTTGGATGGTTAAGATCATTGGATCAAAGTGATTTTAAGAATAAATGAGATTTATAGAAGTCTCACCCAATAAACTCCATATCCATAATTAGATACTAGTTATAAATGAGTTAAGGAATCCACTTCATTTGGCCATGAATTGGTTGGCTTGGATCATTATATTAAAGCGACTCTTTCAAGAAATATGGCAAGTAGAGTATGACCCACAACAAAGTCTATCTATATCAAGGAATTAGATGTTGTTGTCATGAGTGACATGGGTCATCCATTTTGTTGGCCATTGATGGATGACTAGATATCATTATATCAAGGTAATCTTTCATATGAACAAGGACTAGAAGGTGGGTACCACAAGATCAATGGTCCATATCCATGATCAGATAACTTACTTAGTCGGATGGCTAAAGATCATTAGATCAAAGTAACTCTTGAGAGTAAGAGGAAATCATAGGTCGGTCTTAAAAGATGATCCATCCAAATCAATGACTTGACAAATTTTCATAAATTATCAATGGACCATTCATTTTGTAAGCCACTTATCGGTTGCTAGACCCAGGATTAAAGCAATTCTAAAAATAAATGAAGAGACTTGGCTTGAAATTAAGTTTGAGGTGAGCCGCACACTATTTTAATGAGCTCGAAAAAAAATTTAAGCCGAGTCCAAGCTGGACCAAGGTCGAACCGGCTCGGCATGAAACTCGACTCGGTTCAACTCTACCCGGATTTAAATATGAATATAATATATTATATATAATATAAATATAAATTTTGGCCCATCTCTTAAGACCTAATCAACCAATCCCCTTTATGCTTTTCATTTTTGCCCGAGAGCCCCCAACCTTCCTCTATATATCTTTGCTCTAGCCGACTCGAGCACACGAGTGGCCATTCTTGCCTGTTTGAGCCCCGCCCTAAATCCCAACCGTGCCTACCTGTCCGAGAACGACCCTTAATCTTAGCCATCCTTGCCTGTCTGAGCCTGGCCCTAAATCAAATCCTGACCATCTGAGCCCGGCCCTAAATCCTCATAGAACTCTCTCTCTCCACTCCGGCCTCTAGGTCGTCCCTGTTCAACCACTCGACTGTGAAGTTATTGTTAATTAGATTTTTTTGTACAATCTTAAACTCAAATTCAATTTGAAAGCTTAACTTGAACACAATTCGAAAGCTCAAGCACAAACTCTGGCCCGAGTAGCTGACCAAATTGAGCTAAGATGGCTAAATAGGCCCAAGGATCCAGCCGAGCCATACTCGCACTAGGGTAGGCTATTGGCCTAACTGAACTGAGTTGTGCCAAACTCGACTCGATTAGACTCAGTGTCCAGCTCTAGGCAGTGCCCCAAAAGACCCATCCATCTCTCTGAACTCACTCTAATCGGAAAAAATCTCAACCATCCAATCCATTGAAATTAACATTAGGCCAAGTCCAACGAATGGGATTCATCCGATCAGTGGGTTTTTTGGGCTATGCTCCATCTACATGTAGCCCCAACAATCTGGATGGCCCAGATTAACATACATAAATGCTATGTGTGGCCGGATAGGCCACCACTATCACCATATCTCTGTCCCATTGTTGCTTGTGAATGATGTTTGGAGGATGTGTTGGTCATTTGGTGTGAAGCAGTGTCCACTTACCTTTATTGCACCTCTGTAAAACAGGCTCTTCATATATTCCATGCTAAACAGTGGTATGCATGTGGATGGATGGACGGTCAATGCATGTGTCCAAATGCCCGTGATAGAAGAAAGCTAGCCTGTTTGCGTATTTTATCCATCTTCGCATACACCTCAAAGTACAGTAAGTGATCGTCCATCTTGCACACATAAGTCCCAATTTGTGACGTTTATACGGCATCCAAACCATCAGAAACGTGTCCCCAGCCATGATGATCAAGTGAATCTAGTATCAAGCGCATCCACTCATCATATGCACCACAATATATGAAGACAATGGACAGATAGCAGCGATGCTGACTTGATGGGTGGATCAGCTTGATTTTTGAACCAGATGATCTTCACCGTAGGGCCCACCTTCTGGATGGCTCGGATGTCGTCTATACGAGACACATCAGCATAGATTAGCAAAAGTGCATGGCGTGTGTAGGGTGCATTGAGGTGTATTTATGAACATGTCTCCTTAATTTACATGCGTCGTATATCTCTCTATTTTAGCTTCTTACCTAATGCTAACCGCACATGTGAAGCTACCTGTTTGGGAAAAAAACGAAAAGAAAAAAAAAAATGATATTTTTGGAGAATTTGATACCTGTGAATGAGAGATGAGGACGAGAGATTTAAATCTAGAAAATGCGATGGACGCACACGTGATTTTCAGGAGAAAAATGGACCCCACCGTTATTTTCTCTCCAAATGTCATTTGCACTTTCCTTACACGTGGAAACAATTCACACATGTATAGAATTAGACAGAATTGTCCGCGGATACTCCCGGTTTGGATTCCATGGATCTATAAATGGGCAGATATGATTGTCATTGGGTGGGCCATGCATGTTGCTGATGCAAAAAATTGGTGAGCCTTCCCTCGTCCTACCACCTACATAGTAATGAAACAAAGGAGACCTGGCTAGAGCTAGGGACCCTCCGATGCTTAAGTCAGTAATAGGACCATAAAAAGGGTTTTTGAGAAGAGTTTTCTACGTTCCTTTGACATACGAGGTTCCTATTTTTATACGAATGGGAAGGCCCCGTTGTGCAGGGATTCTTTCCCTGTTATTTTCGAGATTTGATTTCGATCCATTTTTTGTCTCTACTCGATCCCGAGATCCTCAAGATCGAGGATTCTTTTACGAGATTTTCGGGACAACGTTGTTATTTACGTCATCTTTTCCTTACTCGGTCCAACTTTGGCTGACTCTAAGTCTAGACCGGCTATATGGAGCAAGTTACTTTGTCATCTGTCGGATGACACGAGGCCGATCCGTAATCGACATCCTCTTTTACTTTGATAGCCGACCTTTTAACCGACCTAATTGGATCGGTTTTACGGTCAGTCGGGCGGCTTCTGAAGTGTAGGCCTTAGTCAGCCTTTTAGATGTTGTTGCCTTGTTTTCCAAGTCAACTTCATGCATCTTATGTACTTTGTACTTTGCCTTTTGGCTCATGACTTTATAAATCTCGGTAAGAGTTTTATTCCTCGTGATCCGATCTAAGTCTTTCCTTGAGGCTTTTAGTTCTTTTGCGTCGGTCAGGCTTATTGCCTCGGATTCCCGGGCCTTGTCAGTAGAGTTGGTCCATGCCGTAACCGTGTCTCCAGGACTTGTCATATTTTTCCCCAACAGTAAGCCCCATCAACTGTGTTGATACAAAGGAGTATAGTTTTGAGTTGGAATGGACTGGAGACCGATATTATGTTAGAGCATTTAATGTTCTTGTATCGTCCTGAACATGCATCGATTTATTAGTCGAGGCCGCATATGCAAGAAGCCATCAGAGAGTTTCTTCGGCTGAGCTTGGGACACGTGGCGAGAGCGACGTATCAGTAGTCGGCATGCGCCACATGTCGGGCGGGGGAGTCGAAACGACAGTCAATTCAACTCTTCCTTAAATGCCCTTACCACGTGGCCGGGCTATATAAGGAGGATTGAGACGCCCCTCTTCCATTTTTCGCGTGCGCTCTTCTCTCCTTTCTATTCCCGTTTTTCCATTTTCACTGTCCTCCCGTCTCTTGCCATTTTCGTCTTCTTCTTTGATTTTTGCTTCTACACCCACTCCTTTTCCGATCTGAATCACCATCTCCGGTGAGTTCTCAAACTCTCTCCCTCCCTTTTTCTTTTGAATTTCAATGGCAATGCGCGGTTCCCAAAGCCCTTGGGAGGGAGCTTCGGGTGACGAGGACGAAGCTAGATATTTTTGAAATGTCTCGGAATCGCCCTCGCTGCTGCAGAGATGGCCATTGGTGCCGATGAGGCCTTTTAGTACTCTGAAAGGGCAACTGAGTCCTCAGCGGAGCGCCCTGCTTCTGTGGGTCCCTCTTATGGAAAGACGTCACTGATGACTTCCCCTGGCCGACCTAATCCTCCTGAGAAGGAATTGGAGGAAGAAAAAGAAGAGATTGAAGGAGCCAATGAGTTGGTCCCTCCCCGGAGATCGGCAAAAGCTGTTGACTCAGTGGCCGAGGGAGGAGAGGCTGGAGATGAGCAGAAGGGTTTGGTTCCCTCGGTCTTGACCGAAGTAGACCAGGATAGGATTAGGGCCGGGCATCATATCCCGGACTCGGTCATCCTTCGCCTCCCTTGCCAAGTGAGTTACCCGACCATCATCCGGCTGGGATGGTCGCAATCTTCCAAGTCGCTTTACAATGCGGCTTGCGTCTGCCCCTCCAGAGCATTGCTCGGGATTTACTTTTTCGACTCCATATTGCACCGAGGCAGATAGTTCTGAACGGATGGAGGAACTTATTCAAATGCTCGGTATTGTGGGCTGAGACAGAGCAGCCCCCACTGACTATCGATGAGTTTCTCCATTTGTATCAAGTATGGCCGAATCCACAACAACTCGGTTGGTACTTTGTGTGCTTGATGGAATAAGAGTGGCCCTTTGATTACCAACCCTCCTTCCTCCAACAAGCACTAGAGAGAGATGGTTCTGGGCATGTTGCCGCTGGGAGACTGCCGAGCCAAGACTCTTCGAACCTCGTGTTCCTCGGGCGTTCTCCCAAGCAGGTGACTCGGCATGCGTTTTCCCTTTATTTCCTTATATTGTTGAGTCTTTGAGTCTGACTAAATGTGCCTTGCAGATATTCCTGCGCGCAGGCCGAAACTAGGAGCGGACGCCCTAGAATGAATCAAGGATCTGAGGGCATTGAATCCAGAGGAGCGGTCTTGGAAGACACTTCTTCAGCCGGAGCATCTTCTTCTCTCGGGTTAGACTCAGTCATAACAGGTAACTTATAAATGTTTGATTGAATTTTCTTCGAACTGTTCCTAACTCTTCTTGCTCTTCCTGATGCAGAGATGGTCGAAGCAAGGCCCATTCTTCGTTCGCCTTCTAAGATAAAAGCTCCTCCGCGATCAAAAACCCGTCTCGAGGTTCGTCCTCCAAAGAAACCGAAGACGATCTCGAAGGAAAAGGGGCTAGCCACACCGGCCGTCTTGACCGAAGTTTCGACCATAAACTTGGAGGAATGGGCGAAAGTGGTGGACATGTGGCTCCCGTGCCTTAGGTAGCTCCCAAGCTGGAATAGAGGGAGGAGCAGAGCGGGGAGCCCTTCGAAGCTCCTCATAAGCAGACTCTCTCTCATGCTGTCAAGATTCTCCTTGAGGTAAGACTTAGACTTCTCGCTAGTCTTACTAATCCCTTCGATTTCAATCTGATTTTGCCATTTCCTTTTGCAGTTCGCTCATTGTTTTCTTAGGGCTAGCTCGGATCTAGTTGAGGCCCAGAATTGAGCGACGGATGCTGAAGCAACTCAGAAACACGCAGTAGAGGCAGAAGCACAGCTTGAAGCTACCATGGCTCCGGTCGGTCGACTATCTGGCGAATTAGGGCTTGCCCGAAAGGCCACCGAAGATGTCAAGGCCGAGTGTGCTCACGTGATCTTATTATTGAAAGAGGCCTAGGAAGAGAGTCGGCAGAATCATCTGGCCCTTACCGCTTCCAAGGAGAAGCTGGCTCGGCTTAAGGCTGAAACCAGAGCTATCCTTGAGGCAGCCAAGGAAGATGCCGGGGACCAGGCCATAAAGGCCTTCCTTGAATCCCCGAAATACTTGGAAGAACGAGATTGCTTGTTCTAGGACGACTACACCAAGTGTGCTAGACTAATGAAGGAAGCCTTCCCCAACCTTGATCTCTTAGGATTTGATGAAGTTGCCTCAGGGTCTGAGGGCCCAGAAGTCGAGTCAACCAGGTTTGCTGACGCAGTGGCTGGTATTGAGGTCGAGCCTATGACAGCCCCAGAGGTCACTCCGAGTGGTGGCAGCAGCTGAGCCGGAGACGACTCCTGAGTTAGCTCCTGATGAACCTTGGAGATGGTTTGAAGATGTTAAGCACTTTAAGCGCACTAAGCTTCAAGCACTTCAAGTACACCAAGCTTTAAGTACACCAGGCGAGCTCGAGAGCATCTGCGACTGAGAGGGGACACGACGTATCACGACCGACTCTTTCTGTTTTCATCCAGCAATGTAATTTCACAGTAGACGATTATATAATCTAATGTAAAAGTCATTTGATGAATGAATTTACTTAGTCTTTTTGCTCATTTGAATCAGCTTTTTAGTTCAGCTTACAAGTTTTTTCTAAAAAAAAACTGAGTCTTCGTGAAGGCTTCAACGGCCAACCTAAGGATAATAGGTCTTTAGATGTTCGGCATTACAAGGATGGAGCAATAATTGCCTGGTTAAGTCTTCCAATAGATAAATTTCAGGTCGCATGGCACTTGAGACAACATAAGGTCCTTCCTAATTAAGTCCCAGTGTCCCCGCACTAACTTCTTTAGTGTTTAGGAACGTTTTTTATAAGACCATGTCTCCCACTCAAAAGCGCCTAATTTTGACTCGGGCGTTGTAGAACCGAGCTACTTGGTGTTGTCGAGCCATCATTCATAGCCGAACTTTCTTCCTTTGTTCTTCTACAAGATCGAGTCCGAGAGTTAGCAGTTCTTCATTGTCCTCTTCATTAAACGAGCTGACTCGGGCTGAAGGCAACCCAATCTCAACCGGGGTCATGGCTTCCGAGCCATATGCAAGGGAGAAAGGAGATTCTCTTGTGGCTGTTCGTGCGGTGGTTTGGTATACCCATAGTATTTTATGAAGCTCTTCAGCCCATGCACTTTTAGCTCGGTCAAGTTTGGTTCGGATATGCTATTTGGTGACTTGTTAACTGCCTCAACCTGTCCGTTCGTTTGAGAATGATGTGGAGATGTATAAACATTTCTGATCCCGAGATTACTGCACATTTCTCAGTACTACCTGTCGTTGAACTGCTTCCCATTATTGGTAACAATGGTTCGGGATATCCCAAACTGGCAGACGATGTTCTTCCATATAAAGTTTGTGATCTTTTGTTCAGTTATACTAGTCAATTGTAACATCCCGAATTTTTCACTGTTTCGAATTTTTAAAAATTTTTATTTTTTATTTTTATTAATTAACTTAACATCACTTAATGACTATTAACACTCAATATTAGTTTATACAGGGGTGGTACCAATAAAGAACCGCACAAGTCCGATTAATCAACCGTAGGAAGTCAACGAATTCGCCCGATCGCTTGAACATTAGGTGTAGCCCCATAATTTACTCACATAGGAGCCAAATCTAACTGACCCGTCGTTAACTAATCAAGACAAGCATAACTAAATTAAAGATCTAACCAAAGCCGAGTCAAATGAGACCCGGATCTTAACAGTAGACCAAATCAACCCTTGTAATGTCCCGTCCAACCAGCACAGTGTCCTAGGGCATCCACGTAAAATTTTCTACAGGACCATTTGTTTAAGTCACTCGTGGTGGGGTACCACTAGTTGATTAACGTATGATTAACTCATTAGAGTAGACCGGATAGGTCATGATAGGGCCTAGTGCGAGCCGCCAAGCCAGATGGCCTATTTACACTTAACAACAGCCCGTGTGGGCCACCCAATGACTGAGGAGGGTCAGAAAAATCTAAAAATTTAAGAAATCATAGATCTCACTGGGCTTGTGGTCCATCGTGGATTACAGACCCAATGGACACCCAGAATTAGGATCTGGCACTTACCAAATGCACCCCATCAATGCTAGAATTGGAATCTGATGCTTGCAAATGAAACCGAGACTCTGAGCTTTTCAGCCGTTGGATTTCTTTCAAATTTACAGCGAAGATCTAATGTATTTTCCTACGCCCGTCCACAAAATCTGGAACCCAATCATGACACGGTAACCATTGATCGTAAATTGGACCCGTACGATCAAACCAAATATCCGATCATCCCCAAATTTTACATGCTCCTTCATCGGGTCATGGTCCACCTATCCTATAAGTTTCATGGCCAGGGGACCACCAGAACCTCTCCAATCACTGGAATAGACCCCGTAGGGCCATTTAAAGATCGGAACCGTATGATCAAACTGCATATTCGTTCATCCATTTGCTTTCAAACTTTGCATAACCCCTCATCAGGCCATGGAGCACCTGTCCTATAAATTTTGTAACCAGGGATCCATCAGAGCAACTCCGTTACTCTTTTAGCCTAAAACCGACGGTTTAGAGTAAGCACGACCAAATCTCTACTTTCACTAATTATAAGTAGGCCACAGCATGAACATAGTTAATCCAAACCCTAATCATCGCCCACGATAAATCTCACTACCTAATTCATTCCAGAAATGCCCCGATTTTTCGAACAAGCGTTAGACCGCTCGTTGACGGGCCACTAGTTTCAAAACTATAGAAGAATGACCATCTCTCTGGGCTCGATGTCCATCACGGAAGTCAGACCTGGGTGCTATCTAGAACCGATCAACTTAAACTAAAGGCGAGTGCATGAGAAGTGCAAATACCCTAAAAGAATGAACTGAAACTTAAGTGAATTGGGTCGTCCACTCTTATGCTAAGTTGAGGATTTCGGACCGTCGGTATGTGACCAAACTTCACACGTGGAGTAAGGATATTTCTCTGCCCATATCCGTATAGCTGCGGCCCCGATCGACTATCAGTGACCGTTGAACAGACTTCTCATCATATCCATCGATCGGCGCATCCAAATGGCGATCCGATCATATCCATACGTAGATCGTCATTAGGGCTAACTATCATACGGTGTGCATTGACGTGTACACCCCATAGTGGGCCCTAGGGGCTAGAAAAACCCTCCTATAGGGTTAGTTTGGTAAAAACCCAACACTTAGGGCTATTGGCACCGAATCTGGCACTATATAAGGGTTTCTTTTGGGCACCCCTCTCCCCATACGATTTTTGCCCTAGGGAAAGAAAAAAAAAAGAAAAAGAGAGAGAAAGAGAGAGAGAAAGAGAGGAAGGAGTGAAAGAGAGAGAAGGGAGAGCTAGAAAGCAAGGAGAGAAGAAAGAGAGAAGGAGAGGAAGGAAGAGAGTGAAGCTGGGCCCAAGAGAAGTCGATCCTTGCATCTTCCTCCCTCTTCCTCAAAAGATCTCACACCCACTACTCTAAGCTCTAATTCCAACCGATTGAAGAGGTAAACACCCATCCTTTTTGTAATCTTTTGTGTTGAGATAGGATTTGTAGGAAATCCTAACATGTAAATGCTTTGCCTTAGGGATTCCGGCCAATCGACCCCAAATTCAAGCTCTCCTAGGTTGTTTCTCAAGAACTCAACAAATCCATACGTACGGACTATTGCTCTTATGTGGCCTAACACCAATTATATTATAAGTTTAATGATTTTGATTGCTTGGATGATATGATTGGAGAATCTAGAAAAACTCTAGGAATTGTATGTCGGTATGGAATTGTATGATTGACTCTCTCATGATGTGTTCTTGCCTCTAACATAATTTTGTGTATGATTGATTACATGCGCATGCCTTGTTCATTTTTTTCATATGTTGTTGCTTCATGGTATGTATGATTCACTACTCTTGTGCATATGATTTCCTATAATGGAGGAAGTGCTTAACTTCCTCACCAAACCACACACTCACATACACTTTGTTTCATGATAGCAGTAACTTGCTTGTTAGGGATATTTGATTTGTGTGATTGAATTGCATGAAATTATGAGGATGATACGCTAGTTGATAACTTGAATAGTTGGCATGTTATGGATCATCATCATACCATTGGGTTGGTCAGGAACATGAGGAGAGCGAAGGTGGTCTTGTTAGTAGAACTGCCTCGAGACTAAACCTATGAATTTGGGCGGGTGTGTTCGGGTGTCTGTAGTTCGACTACATGGGTCTCTTGTGCCCGATGTCACTCGTCTTACGCTCGTCTGACTCTTGCGGTTTAGTCTACTGTCTGACCAACCCTGTTTGTTAACCCTGTATACTCATATATGTATGGAACCTGAGCCACCCTACAATCGTTCCAGCCAATTAATAACTCACTTGAAATTGGTCCACAGCCTCGTGAGCTAGGCATGGTGGAATGTGACAATATGTCCAAGCTGTCGGCCTACGCTGGGGTGTCACTCCTCCCCGTAGTGACCACGAGCGATCTCTTTCTCTTGGCACTCCTCATGTGCTTAAATTCGAGGATGAGGAACCCGACAAGATCACGGACCGTGAGGTCTCAGCCTCACGCATTGGGGGGTCTTAACCTCGCAACCGGCCTAGGGCATTGATTCATGAGGTGCATCAGATTCTTAAACCTGCTGGATGAATGGATTAACTAATAACTCGGCTAACACAATCTCATTGCATCGCATTAGTTAGGGTGGCGACTTGGAAGTTGAGGTCGCAATGAGGGAGTGCTGACGTACGTGATCGTTAGATGGAGTCGCTCGAGGGAGTATTGTGGCGAGGGCATGCATGCATTTTAAATAAGAGTTGCTAGGTATTGTTGATTATCTGCTTTTCATTAAATTCATAATATAATTGATGCATGTTAAAACTTAAGATTAATAGCACCCACTGAGTTGATCACTCACTCCCACTCTGGGACGGTGTTTTAAAACACCACCCAGACTCTTCAGTAGCTGCAGGTTGTGTTGAGTTCGACGAGCCTGGTGGCAAGAGCTTGAGCGAGAAGGACGAGTTTTCCTACTTCCAGTTGATGAGCGACTCTCTATCGACTTAGGAGACTGGATTTTAGATCGTCGAGTCGTGGGCTCAGCACATCATTCCTTTAGATTATGATTTTTTTTGTTATTTTTGTTGGGCAACGCCTTGGGCGACCCCTTTATATTCTTTTGGACTTGTACATATATATATCTCTTTCACTTCAGTAGACTAGTTGTGGTTGCATTTCATGCTCTAAGTAATTCCAGACTGCGCGTTTAAACTTGATTAATCATAAAACCATAAAATTGATGATAAGTAACACTCGAAAACTCGGGAGTCGAGCGTATGCACGACCCCCGATTTTTCGGGGCGTTACACCAATGGCTCAGCCTCGGCTCATTTTGTAAAGTAGTCCACTGCAATAATAATGAACTTCGTTTATCCCTTCCCAAGGGGAGTGGTCCGATGATGTCAATTCCCCATTATGTAAATGGTTAAGGGCCGATCATTGGAATCAGTTCCTCTGTGGTTATCACGAAACGGTGGCAAATCGTTGGCATTTGTCGTAACATTAGACGAACTTACGAGCGTCGTGTTGTATAGTCAGCCAGTAGTATCCTTGTCGTAAGACATTATGCGCAAGTAATCGTCCTCCTGAGTGATTTTCACAGATCCCTTCATGGATTTCTTGTAGCACATAATCGGCCTCATCAGGACTTAGACACCGTAGTAAGGGAGTGAAAAATCATTTCTTGTACAATATTCCATTAAGTATGGTGTAACGAGAGGCTCGAATTTTCAATCGTCGGACCTTGACACGATCCTCGGGCAACTCCCTGCTGCTGAGATATTGGACGATCGAGTAAAGCAAATTGGTCCCGAATCAATTACATGTACAATCGAGTTAACCAGGTCATCGATACTCCGCTTAGCGACGTACTCAATCGGGACAGACCTGAGTATGTCGTCTTCATCAACAGAGGCGAGTTTTGCTAGTAGATCGGCCTTAGCATTTTCTGTTCGAGGGATCCAAGTCACGATACATAGTTAAAAACTATTGATTAATTCTTTGACTTTCTTCATGTATGCTTTCAGTTGCTCTTTTCGTGTTTGATACACGCTGGTGACTTGGTTGATGACCAACAGTGAGTTGCTGAATATGTTGAGATGAGTAACACCCATACTGGCTGTGAGTTGGAGGCCGAACAAAAAGGCTTCATACTCTGCTGTGTAGGTTTGATCATGAGTTTTCAAGACGACTCCTGCCTCGCTTGCCTTAGAGTTGGATGAGCCGTCGACGTAAAGCTTCTAGGAGATTGGGTCGGGCAGAGACTCGGGAGGAGCAGTTGTCGATTTTTCAGTTTTATGCTCGATAAGTGAGTTGATTTGTAGTGTAACTTCAGCGATGAAGTCAGCCACAGCTTGTCCTTTTATCGTTACTCTCGGCTTGTACTGAATATCGAATTCACTGAGCTCGATCGCTCACTTCGTTAGTTAATCAGAGGCTTTTGGTCATAACAATGATAGTGTTAGCTTGAAAGTATGACCGAAGCCGTTACGAGGAGACGACTGGGACTAGGGCCACCTTTTCTAGAGGCGGATATCTTGTTTCTGCCGGCAATAACACTTGTCTGACGTAATATACCCGTAATTATTTTCCTCTATGCTCGTGTGTCAATGTCAAGCTTATGGCTGCGTTGGAAACCACTAGATATAATAGCAAAGCTTCCCCTAGCTCAGGTTTCGATAATTCAGGTGAAAATCTGAGGTACGACTTTAACTGCTGGAACGTTGCTTCACACCCTTTCGTCCATTCTACGGTTTACCGACCCTTAAGTTGTTTGAAGAACGGAAGACATTTATTGGTAGCACGGGAGAGGAAGCGGTTGAGTGCGGTTACTTGTCCAGTCAGTCTTTGTATATCCTTGATCATTTTTGAGGATTCCATATCGAGTAATGCTTTAATTTTCTCTGGGTTTGTCTCGATTCCACATTGGTTGAATAAAAATATGAGAAATTTACCTGAGCCAACCCCAAAGGCACATTTACTCGGGTTTAACTTTATCTGGTACTTACTAATGATGAGAAACATCTCTTTTAGATCGACAATATGATCAACTGCGTGTATACTTTTGGCGAGTATGTCATCAATGTATACTTTCATGGTTCGACTGATCTGCCAAGTAAACATTTTATTTACTAACCGTTGGTATGTCGCTCCTGCATTCTTTAAACCAAATGACATCACACGATAAAAGTAAAGTCCTTTGTCGGTGACAAAGGTAGTCTTAGATTTCTTAGATTGATGCATTACAATTTGATTGTATGAGAAGTTATCCTTCGGGCAGGTTTTGTTTAAGTCGACATAGTCAATACAGATTCACCACTTCCCATTGGCTTTCTTCACTAGGGCGACATTGGCTACCTATTTTAAATAGTAAATCTCCTCGATGAATTTCGTCTTGAGGAGCTTGTTGACCTCTTCTTCAATGATGGCATACCTTTTAGGGCTGAGAAGATGTCGCTTCTGTCGAATCGGCCGATAGGTCGGATCAATGTTAAGTCGGTGAGTCATCACTGAGGGGTTGATTCTGGGCATATCTTCATGTCTCCAAGCAAATACATCAACGTATCGTCGGAGTGGTGATATCATCTTGTCTTTTAGAGGCGACTGTAGAGACGAGTCAATCTGTACCGTTTTAAACACGTCTGTCTCAACTAGGGGTACTGGGATGAGGTCTTCTACTGGTTGTCATCACTTGTATGTCTCGACCCGAGGGTCTAACGATTCAATTGTGATTACCTCGGCTGGAGCTTTTACGACCGTCGCGTAATAGCGTCGTGAGTCCTGTTGGTCGCCTTTTACCACCTCTACTCCCGACTCAGTTGAAAATTTCATGAAGAGATGGTATGTTGATACCATAGCTTGGAGAAGGCTCAGAATGGGCCGGCTGAGTATGGTATTGTAAACTGATACTTGGTCGACTATTAGAAAGTCGACCATTACTGTCGCTTGGTGCAGAGAATTACTAGCAGTGAGAGGCAATGAGATGACTCCCTTAAGGAGCATTCGTCCACCAGAGAAACCAATCAAGGGAGTGTGAACCGGTCGTAACGCCGATCGTTCAACACCCATTTTATCAAATACTTGTGTGATGACCCTGTATCAACGAGAATGCGGAATACCTTATGGTTTGTTATTGTAATGGTAACGACTAATGCATTATCGTGCGGATGATAAATGCCTCGAGCATCTTCATCAGTGAACGATATGCAATATTTTTTTCTTTTCTTTTTCTTTGAAGGCCGAGCTAATATGAGGATATCGAACTCGGGCCGACTAATGCTTCTGGCGTGATTCTTCCGAACATTGTTTGAGTTGCTTCCGCCTCAGGGACCACCGACAATGGTTCGAATTTCCTCCATGGGTCGGTTATCGCCCAGGCATTCTTCTATCGTCCCGATTCTTTCGACGTGCTCTCTGAAACGGCTTTCTCTGATGAGTCGCTCGATTTCTTCTTTCAAGTGATAACAATCATTTGTGTTATGCCCATGATCACGATGATAGTGATAATACTTGTTTTGCTTCGTTGATTCGAATTGTTTCGGAGCCTATCCGGCCAGTCAACAAATCCTTCACCCTTAATTTCCATTAACACCTGTTCTTGCGGCATGTTGAGGGGGTATATGTCGAAAACTTGTGATCCGAACTTCTTTCTTTGCTTACTCTTTGGCCGAGACTTTTGCGCTTTGGGCAGCTTCACGCATGATTCAGGTTTCTTCAGCATCCGCGTACTTATCTGACCGAGCCGTAAACTCGGCCAAAGTTGTAGGCGGGTTCTTGTCCAGTGATGTCAGGAATGGCTTGTCTCTGACACCTTACATGAACAAATTGAGTGTTGTTTCGTCCGAATGCTTCCGAACCTGGAGCGACTCGAAGTTGAAACGCTTGATATAGTCTTTCAACAATTCTCCCTCTTTTTACACTATGTTATTTAGGTGCGCGGGTGGTTTTAACTTTTTCTTCCTGCCAATGAAGTTGGTGAGGAATGCATCGCTAAGCTCTACAAATGAGCTAATGGACTTAGGTTTCAACTGCTTAAACCAAAGTCAAGCTACACCGGCTAATGTGAGGGAGAAGGCTCGGCACATTACTGCATCCGAGGCATTGTATAGTTTCATATATGTTCGAAAGCATTCGATGTGTTTGGTTGGATCGATCTTGCTAGTAAAGGGTGTGATCTATGGAAGATAAAATCGTTTTGGTAGCCGAGCTTGCATTATCTCTTCTATAAAGGGAGAAGTTTTTGTCTCAGGACTCATCTGATATGTGTCGCGACCCTACTTCATATCTACAATCTCTTCCCGCACTTCTCTCCTGAAGTCCTGAAGGTCGGCTTTTTAGGGTTTGTCACTATCTACCGTACCCTCAACCGGAAGCCTGTTACGCCTGCTCCAATATATTTCGTGTCATAGATCGGAGGCTGGAAGTGGGATAGTCACGGAATGAGCAGGCGTAGGCTCGGCTGGACCTTGATGCTGACTCGGCTGAGGGACAGACCGCAGAATGACAAGCTGAGGGTCGATGAATTGTTGTAGAACATTCGCCTGACCGCTATCACATTGGGGTGAACTTCTCTATCCAGCCGACCGTTTCCTTGGTTTAGTGGGTTTTGCCTGGTTGAAATGGAGAATGCTGGTCGAGGAGCTGGGCCTTGTCGGTTGTCGGGTTGGTTCTGAGCCCCTCGGGTCCCGTTCGCACCCGACGGACCTTCAAGTGTCGGTGGTGTAGTAACGGCCTCAGCGGGCTCGTTTTGAACAACTCTTCTAGTTCACGCCATAGACCCTTATTTGAAGCTACTAGATAGAGCCTGGAAAACGACTTTCAGACAGCGTCAATCTGTTGATTCAAAAAACTGATAAGCCTTCCCTCGTGCTACCACCTGCACAAGAATGAAACAAAAGGAGACCCTAGCTAGAGCCGGGACCCTCCGATGCTTACGTCAGTGATAGGACTGTAAAAAAAGTTTTTGAAAATAGTTTTTTACATACATTTGAGCTAAGAGGTTCCTGTTTTTATAGGAATGGGATGGCCCCATTGTGCAGGGATTCTTTTCCTGTTATTTTGGAGATTTGATTTCGATCCATTTTTAGTCTCTACCCAATCCTGAGATCCTCGAGATCAAAATTCTTTTACGAAATTTTTAGGACAGCGTTGCTGTTTACACCGTCTTTTCCTTACTCGGTCCAGCTTTGGCCGAATCTAAGTCTGGACCAACTTTATAGATCAAGTTACTTTGCCATCTGTCGGGTGAGATAAGCCCAATCCGTAATCGACATCTTCTTTTACTCCGATAGCCGACCTTCTAACCGACCTAATTGGAACGGTTTTACGATGGGGCGGGCAGCTTCTGAAGTGTAGGCCTTAGTTGGCCTTTTAGATGTTGTTGCCTCATTTTTCGAGTCAACTTCATGCTCTTATGTACTTTGTACTTTGCCTTTAGCTCATGATTTTATAAATCTCGATAAGGATTTTATTCCTCGTGATTCGAGCTAAGTCTCTCTCAAAGGCTTTTAGTTCTTTTACCTCGGTTGGATTTATTGCCTTGGATTCCCGGGCCTTGTCAGTATAGTTGGGCCATTCCATAACCGTCCCCGGGACTAGTCATATTTTTCCCCAACACATGTAAATTTCTATCAACCGTTCATTTTGTACTGGGTTGCTGTGATCGCCTAATGAACGGCTTCGATCCGTTTCCACATGCAGAGGCAAGTGCGCTTGAGTGGTTGCACTGAGCACTCTACATTTGTGGGACCCTCGGTTGAGGATGTTTGCAGCACGCGTACCAGTTTTATAGACGTGTGCGAGATCCAGACGGGTCATCATGTGTGCTCATAATGACAACGTCTCGGGCCCAAAATCATGCCAACCCACTTATATAGGTGGGCCACACATGTATATTGCGGTTTCCTAATTCCACACGCATGTAGAGCTGTGCACATCAACACGCAGGCACACGTGTAAATAGTAAGCACGTGTGTGAGATCTGAGCTTTCCATAAGATGGAAAATAATGCTTAGAGCAGCTGAATTAAGAATCAGAGGACTTAACTCTTCAGGTGGGCTACAGTGTGCAAATTGAATGAACGGTTGATAGTTTCTTTTCTAGCCCTTCATTTATTCTGATATTTTTATGGCCCACCTGAGGCGTAGAATGGCCTGAATTTTATGCTAGAGGATATGAATAGCGTCATTCACCTAATGGAAAGCTCAGATCTTACATTTTTCATGGTGTGAGATTCGCCCTTGCGTGGATGGGTACGTTTCCACACGCGTGTGGATTTAGCAACCTCTTTTCTTTCTAACGTGCCTCTTTTTATTTGATTGTTTTAGTAAAAACAGTCGGCCATTTTCACATGCATGTGTGGCCAGCTAATGATGGAACCACCTGATTTATTGTCCCATGGCATGGTTTTCTTTGGGACCCACATGATGACTTTCTGAAATTTGCACGCAGGTGCAACGTTGGAAATGATATTCCCTTTCTTAATTTTTTATTTTTTTTTAAAAAAAACTATCCTTTGTTAAGCATCCATTTGTTGGGATATTGATCTAAAGGTCAGGATCTTTCGAAAAATGGGATTTTTGGAACCATCGTTCATCCATGAAGAGACCAATCAAAACAATGGCTTGGATCACTGAACCATTGATCCCCATTCGCACCCATGTCCTCATAAGTGCCGTTTTGCACCTCATATTTTGGTGCATTGGTGCATCTGTGGGAGGGAATTGGTGTAAATTCTCTTGTTGCTCCGTAAGGAAGGAAACGGAATCAGGTACTACCCTAATCAGGATATAGCTTGATGAGGATGATCTTGTCAGGGCCTTTGTAAGCCCACAACCTGATGATGTAAATTCTCTTGTCTATCCACGCTGTCCATCCATTTTGAAAAATCATTTTAGATGTTGAGTCCAAAAATGAGGTAGATTTAATGCAGAACTGGACCACATCACATGAACGCCTACGGCTGAAATCCTCTAGAGGCCACAGAAGTTTTGGATCAACATAATACATATGTTTTCCCTTCATCCAGGTCTAAGTTATCTTATGAACGAATTGGATGGCAAAAAAACATTACATTGGGCCTCAAGAAGGTTTCAACGGTGGGGATCATTGTCACCACTGCTTCATGGGGTGTGGTCTACCGTAGCATTGTCGGCCTTAATTTTTAAATCATGTGTAAAATGATTTTTTAAAATGGATCAATAGTGTGGATAATACATGTACATGTTACATTGGAACTCAGTAGATCAGATCGCTTCATTGTGGATGTGTAACATCCCGAAAATCGGGGGGTCGAGCAAAAACCCAACTCCCGAGTTCCAAAATGTTATTTATGCAACATGGATATGTATGATTGAATGTTGTCTGTGATAATGTATTAAACATGAGTGAGATTAAGCCAGAACAGCATATCATACTCCAGAGACAGTGAAATTTGCAAGCGGAAGACTATAATAGTATGTATAACGTACATAAACTGTTGTATGTCTCCAGAGTGTGAATATATTACCAGGTTATGCACATACATGTATACTTCAAAAGTAAACAAAATGAATATACATGAGGGCGCTAAAAATTCAAAATGACAAATGTCAAAGTATCTAATCAATCTCCCTGCAATCCCGTCAATCAGAACACGCATAAAGGAGGAATCCTCCTTCTCATCATCAAGTCCAGCTCCGCCTCACAGGCCGCGCCATCATCTGCAATCACAAAAGGGACTGGTGGGTGTCCGGAAACACCATCCCGTAACGTGGGAGTGAGTGATCAACTCAGTGGGATAAGAGAGCAGAGATTAGCATGTTCACAATTCAATCACACGATAATAGTAAAGCAGTAAATCAGACAATCCTAATACTGTTGTTAATGCAAGATGATATGACGTGATGTATGCCCTCACCGACGATCACCTTCATGCGGCAACATCTTACGACCGCGGCATGCCACACTCCCTAGAGTGCTCCACATCTTCCAGGCACATGCAATGCTATGGTGATATGATTACCAAGTTGTTATTAGTCCATTCAAACAGCAGGATTGGGAAACTAAGGTACTTCCCTTGTATCAATCCCAACACAGATCCTGTCTAGGGTCGTCACTCCTAGTAATCTCATACGATGTATATTTCGTAGGTCACTGCAAGGGCTGCCAGGGCTGTTGCTCGCACTCGTTGCACCGCTCCCCCATCACCTTATCAATACAGGCCTACTGTACTCTACTGCACGGAAGGGTCGTCGCCTCCCGTGAACTCAGAATACGCTCGCGGTCACTACAAAGGGCTCGTCGCCTGATCAGTGTAGGCCGACAGCTAGAATATAGTGTCCCATACCACCATAATCTGCTCACGAGTCAAGGTGCTCATTGGTCACTACGGGGAGGTTTGTGGCCCCAGCGTAGGCCGACAGCTCGACCACGGTGTCCCATACCACCATGCCCGGCTCATGAGTCTTCGTGGATCAAGGTACCACGGTTAATAGGGTTTACAATGGTAAGTTCAGTACCGTAGGTTCAAGCAGTTATGATACATACAAGGTGAACAAACATCGGCCAGTCGGGTTACTTGACGGGCTCGACTAGCGCGATCACATCTCGAATTGAACGACATGAAGTGCGTAAAACACTTCGCGTGGCCTAACCACTGCCGCCAACTCTCAACACGAATCACATTCATCGACGCGTCGTTCGTGGCTATGACCAGTCAGCCACGAATTCGCTCGGTTACCGACTGCCTGGACTAAGTCAAGTCCCACACATCTATGGTATTACATTAACACTATATACCAGGGTATTGGAATTGAAATACATCATGTGAGCATGTTAACACATGTTATAACATTCAACTTAAGCAAATCTTCAAGGCATACCTTTCATGCATATTCAACTTAAGCAAATCTTCAAAGCATACTTCCTATGCATGTAACGCAATCATGCATAAGGTCAACATGTAGGAAATCATTTAGGTCAGCATTTTAATCATGAAATCAATCTCAAACTACTACATAACATCATTCAATACAATACATACTAGTACAAGCATTTATACAAACACATACACTACACACTTAAGTCCACATATAGTATGTCGACCCAAAGTGCGCAACTAGGCGAATCTCTTCGCCAAACTGATTATGCAATCATTCCTAACTCTCTAATGCGGCGACAAACCATGTCAATCACATCAGCAAAATATGAATGTAAACAGTACTTCCTACAAATGACTAAAATGCCCTAAATCTCATATTCTTCGTTAGCTTACGAAACGGGAAACGGAGAGCATTTTGTACATGTCAAACGGCGATGCCGTCAAGAATCTACTATTAAACGACATTGAAAGCGTTGGGAACCGTCAATCAAAGCGTCTAAAATCCTCACCTAGTGTCTTGTAGACTCGGGAATTGAAGCGGAGTGTATATGCTTCGTCTACGGCGAGTAAGGAGCCTAATACATAAGATCCATAAGCTACATCGCTATGGAAACAAGGGAAACTCAAATCAACAACTATTTAGGATTTTTACTTACCTAGGATCGCGGTGGAATCGCCGGGAAAGCGGTGGAGGTGTGTTGCTTAAGCACGTGCAATGCGTAGTACAAGTGGCAGGAAGAACTCTCCCACACTCTCACAATCTCCCACCTTTTTCTCTCTCCCAAGCTAGGGCTTCTCTCAAATTCGGATGGAAGAGAGGAGTGAGGGTTTCAACCCCTTTTATAGCCTAAAACATGCCCAAAATAGGCTTGGGAACAATGTTTACTTGGTGCCTAACCAAATCGGGGCCGTTTCGGTCCAAAAGGGCATTTCTGGAGGTCCCCAGGCCAAATGCGGTCGGACTTAAGCTCATGCATACTGGATCTAGCACACATCCAGTTTTCAGACCGGTTGGGTTCCCAGATCGCACGTGGCGGCCCAGTTTCAGTTTAACGGTCACCGCACCAAGATCAGGCCTATAAGTCTCGTGATATATAATAGATATTTTTCCTGATCCAAGGGTGTAATTTGGCTGTATTCTGACGGTCAGAACGCTCAATACTGATGCGTCAAATTGTGTGCCAGTTTTGAATTTTAAATTCCAATTCTAACCCTATTCTCACTCTCTTCGGTCCGGGCTCAATGAAATAGCCTGTGATTATCGGTTTGACTTGATTTTTGGAATGAGTGTCAAGTCCAGCTAGACGGTTCTAACGGTCTAAGATAGGAGGTATCGGACTTTCGACGTGCGGTCTAGATCCAATACAAAGATTCAAAGTGGTCCAGAGAACAAACCTGCTTAGAGTTTGGTCCGAGGTTTTAGAGCATTATAGCACCATTGGTTCCACTCGCTTTGGGCCTTGTAGAACGTATTTAAAGTGATCAGGGACCGTTTTCCAGCTATTCTAACGTTGCACTAGCTAACTTATGCTTAGTTTCTAAAGAAATTTATCCTAAGTGGTTTCTTTGACTATGGAATTGGGTTCTGAACGATTTTTCAGGTGTTTTAATTGACCCACTGCCTAAGGACGTCAAATCCCAGATTGGCCAAAATCCGGGGTGTTACAGGATGCTTTTGGGCCACTGGATAATGATATAACCGGGCGTTTGGCTCATGGTATTAGGTGGGATTGGTGGGATAGTAACATAATGGTCGCTTGCCAATTCCACTCCAATCATGGGAAGAATGGAAAAGCTTGGAGCTAAATGAGATGAAATTGCATTGGGCCTTGTGCTAATTTCACTCAATATTAGTTAGTAGTGTAAGTTCTACCATGATACGTGGGCTATATCTACTGTTTACCTATTTTTCAAGATCATTTTAAACCATAGGCTAAAAATTCAAGTTGAGCTAAAGCTCAAGGGGACCTATCATAGAAAGTAGTGGAGATTAATTACTTACTGTTTTGCAGTGGGGATTACTTATTGTTGAAAATTTCTTTGGGGCCACATAAGTTTTGGATTTACTTCATTTTTAAGTTCATGCCATAGATGAGGTTGCAAAATAGTTAAATAGTTTGAATATAACACATGTATGTTATTCTCAGTAGTTTCAAATGATAGCAGGTATATCTATTTAATGTATCACGTGTTACAAACATAGCATGGAATTAAGCTTATTTTATTTAGTAACAGGTGTCATATGTATTAATAAGGTTTGTTTTTTAATCCCATCCCACCTAATCCTCTACAGTACCATGCGTGAAACACCCTCAAAAATCTCATAGTTTATTCATTTTCGGTATGCATACGGTAGAGTTCCAAACTAGTTATACACAATGAATTAATTAGTTTTATTAAAAGTATATTGGGGCCGTGTGGTTTTCATTTGTTATGAACATTATTTTTGTAGTTATATATTTTAAATATTATATATATATATATATATATATATATATATATAGACATTTGCTTAGCCTTTATACCAATGATTTTAAACCATTATGTTTATGGAGTATAAGCAAATGTTAATTGACAGGCTACGTGGGAACTCGTGCAGTGACGTCTTTTACTACTTTCATACCATAAAACATTAAAACTTAAGATTGGAGTCTCCCTATTCATGTGCCGAATCTCGAGGCATAACACTTATAGACATGTAACTGATTTGAAATAAGCTTGGTTTAAGATCAATGATATATAACTTAGGAAATGCTTGAAAATTGCTTGGGTTGTTCAATTATAACCACCCATTTGTGGCAATGAAATGGATCAACGCCAGCAGCATCTCCTCTACAGTTATCATCACCATTTTACAACCATGCTTCATCTGCAAATGGAGCCCACAACATGGAGGGTGCGATCATGCGACCTGGTCGAGCAGGTGGGTGGAACCTACCTGGATGTGTGTTAACCATCAGTATTTTCTGCTTATTATAGGGTATTGTACAAAAAATAATCAGAGACAAACATCAGGTGGACCACACAGTATGGATTAAATTCTTACCAATAAAAATTTATTGGGGCCATGAAAGTTTCAGATCAAGCTATTATTTATATTTTTGTTATATCAATGTCTGTGTGACCTTGTCAACGGGTTAGATAGAAATTAAATGTAATTGTAGACACAAAGAAGATTTTAATAGTAGGCGTTTATTAACATATGTTTCTTGTGGTGTGGCCCATTAGAGATTTTCATCTGCTTCGGTTTTTTGTAACATGCCCTGAAATGAGCTGGTAAAATGGATGGACGGTGTGGTTATTCAATACATATAGCATGGTGGGCTCCACACCCACCTGACTCGAGCCGTGGGTCGCACCGAACCCTCGTTCGAATGCCACATACGCCATTACCACGCGCGTACTGTTCAGCCTACACTAGCCAATGACACGTAGTATGTTGGATAAGTGGTCCCCACGGATTAATGATCCACACGGTTGATCCAGTGGGCCACAACGTGGATAGAGAATGCCCAGAAAATGCTGAAGATTGGAAGAAGGTGCTTGCCCCTTTTGTTTTTTTTCCAAATGTGGACTGTTGATGCAGTCTCTTCAACCATCTAGTTCCAAGCCGTTGAAAGAAGGGTCAGGATTTTTCTCCCCACGGCGATTTTTTGAGTAATATTCCATCCACAGTAGACCCTCAGAAACCAACGGTCTGGATCTCGTATTTATGGCAACTCATTTGTCTAAACTCCATGCTCGAGAATACTGGTGAATCATACGTTGGGAGCGCGGATTCTGCCACGTCGGATCCTGATCGAGTTCAGTTAGGTCGTGATAGTGGGGCCAGCTTATCTATGTATTGTATATCCACGCCGTACATTCGTTTTTTCAGTTCATTTTAACTTGTGGGCCAAAAAATGAATCAGATCGAAATATCAGGTGGACCACACCATAGGAAAATGTGGTGATTGAACTTTTATCATTGAAAACAGCTTCGGGCCCACCATAAATATTTTTTTTTTCCATCCAACCTGTTGATAATGTCAGAAATAAACGTATGAAGGGAAAATACAAATATCAGCTTCATCGAAAACTTTTGTTGTCCACCTATACGATGGTTGGCCTTACCTAAAAATAAAATAAAAATGAGGCTCTTACCTCCGTTTTCCAGGCCTTTGATCTAATGGGCTACTCTCGAACTTGGTGAAATATTTTATACGCATCTCCATCTATGCTGTCCTTCTGTTTTAACAGCTCATTTTAATGCATAATACAAAAAATGAAAAAAATTCAAATTTCAATTGGACCACACTATAGGAAATAGTGGTTATTGACTCTTAAAAGCTTCTTGTGGGCTCCAAATGTTTTGGACCATGCTGATATTTGTGTGGTCCTCTCATCAAGGTCTTTTTAACCCTATCAAAAGGTTGGATGGCTAATAAACATTCCGGTGGCCTCTAAGAATTTTCTAATACCCACTGTTTTGTTTGGTGTAATACATCTGAGATTTTAATGTACTTCATTTTTGTGATCAAACCGTAAAATGAGCTTTTAAAATAGATGGACGGCTTCAATATAATGAAAATACATCAAGGTAGGCCCCACGGTCAGGATCCACCGAAGCCAGTCCAATAAACGGGTGGATTTAGGCCAAGGCCCATCAACAGTTGAAGACAGGTTTGGCAAGTAAATGGGCCCCACATGATGAAAGCCCGAGTAAATAAATATGGGTCGAGGATTATATACATCTTGTTACTCCCGTCGTTTGTGTTGTTTGTTTTTTGCGACTGACGAACCGAACCGAACTGAACCGACAATCAGTACAGCTTTGTGAATGGTGAGAGAGAATCTCAAGATTCTCGGTATTAATTTTTCGTTTTGTACGTACCTGATACCACGTACATTCCTGTTTTCTACCTGAGGAACGCCAGTTGCAGTAGCTCGCACTCGCTTCGTACGTGTAAATTATGAATTATCGAGAGATCTTACCCACTCATCAGGTAAAAACACCGTATAGATCCCTTTTAAGAGATTAGAATGGTATGATGATCGGATACCAGATGGGCATATTTGTAAGAAATAAATAAACGGTTGTTAGAAATTGATTAACGGTTCGAATTCTTTGTGAGTATGGACCGAACTTATGATCAGATCTGCAAAGATGAACTTATCTTCTGATGAGCGGTAGTTATCTGGCAAGCGTGTTTCTCGATTATACGTGTGATGCCGGAGCAACTTCTAAGCGCACACGTGCAAGTGCACTTAGGATGTCTCTCCATCTCTGTTTTGTTAGGGCAGGAGCTTGTTCCTGTAACGTTGACTATTCAACATCCGTCACGTATCCTGATCTCTCCACACGTGCCAACGTGTCACGTGCGAAGCAGAAAACAAGTTTTCTTCATAGGGTCCCACAAGGGATCATATCTTATCCATAGTCAGGTGTTTCAGAAGGGTACTAGGAAAATGGATGGTTTTCATTGATCCAACCGTTCATATCCAAGGTCACGTGTGGCTCAGGTAATAGATGACTCGCGTGCTTCTTATTACAGTTGTGGGGCCCACTTAGCAAGAACTGGTACATGTACGCGAGGGAGCAATGTCATTTTTGGACGCGGATTTCCTGGACAGCTGCAGGGAGGCCTGAAAGCGATTGCGGGTGGAATTGACAACACCACCCCCCGTGGTGGCGTGGTGATGTGTTGGGACGCTGATTACGTCCTAGGGCTCTGTGGGGCCCACCGTGATGTAAGTGTTTTATCCACGCCGTTCAACGCTTTTTTCAGAAAATTTTACTATATGAGCTACAAAATGACGCAGTTCCAAAGCTTAAGTGGACCACAAAGTAGGGATTGAACGTCTACCATTAAAAAGCTTCTTCGGAGCCGGAGAAGTTTCGGATGAAGCTGATATTTGTGTTTTCACTTCATCCACGTCTACATTACCTTATGAATAGGTTGTATGGTAAAAAAAATCACAGTGGCCCTCAAAAAGGTTTCAATGGTGGGTGTCGATATCAGTGTCAGTTCCTCTGGTGTGGTCAACTTAAGATTTAGACTTATCTCATTTTTTCGTTTATATATTAAAATTATCAGAAAAAAGTGTTGAACAGTATGAATAAAACACTTAGATCACAGTGGGCCCCACAGAGCCCCGCCCAGAAGGTAATCAGTCCGGGCGGGAGTAGGACGCAATCCTCATCCCATGTATTGGGCACCGTAGGACTCAGTTTGGGTACCCTTGTCCACGGGTAGGGCGGGAGGTAGGAGGGGATATCGTGATGTACGTGTTTTATCCACTCCTCGTCTCCTCCATTCATTTTTCCATATCATTTTAGGTTATAGTCTCAAAAGAGAGGCAGGTCCAAGGCTCCAGTGGACCACAGTGGAGATTAAACTAATACTGTTGAAATTTTTTTAGGCCATAAACTTTGGATTAATCTGATATCCATGGTTTCCCTTCATCTGTGTCTATATGAATTTATTAATAACGTCAGGTCAGCCTTAGGTAAGTTCCAATGTTAGGTGTCATTAGCATGGTTGATACCTGTGTTGTGGTTCACTTAAGTCTTGAATTTTTCGCATTATTTAGCTTGTAATCTATAAAAAAAAAATAGATGAAAGCTATATGTAACACTTGTATCCCGACCTGTCCCAAGCTTCGAATATAGGGCAGTACCCAATTTGGTCTCGTGTTGTGGCTTAGCTTATATGTTTTATATCCATGCCCTTCATCTGTTTTTTCAGCTCATTTTAGGGCATGAACTTAAAAACAAAGCATATTCAAATTATAAGTGGACCACATCACACAAAAATACCCTCCTTAAAACTTTCTACGGCCCACTGCAATGCTTATTTCCATCCAACCTGCTGATAAGGTCCCACTTAGACCTGATGAAGGGCAAATAAATATACTAGTCTAATTCAAAACTTTTGTGGCTCCAAAAAGGTTTTAATATGTGTTCAACCACCGCTATTTCCTTAAGTGTGGTCCACTTGAGCTTTGGATATATGCTGCATTTTTTATGTTCATGCTTGAAATGAATGAGGAAAACATTGATGCAATACTAGGGTTGCATTGACAACACAACTGATCCACCGCGTCCTGCCCTGCCTAGATGGACTAAGTCCAGGCAGGAGCTCTGTGGGGTCATTGTAATTTATGGATTTTTCATTCACCTTGTTCACTGATTTTTTATTTATTTAATTTTTAAATCATTTTAAAGTATGGACCCTAAATGAGTTAGACTTAAGGGGTCCGTTTCAGAGCATGAATTGGATTTGAAACCTCCAAGATTTGAAATCCTCCCATTGTGTTTAGCACTTTAGAGTGTGGATCAACTTTAATCCAAAAGTAGTTATGTATAGTATATTTACAGAGGTTTGAATTTAATTACTAAATTAATTTTAATATCTCTAATTAGTTAAATATGTAATTTTTGACACAATAGTTGTGATAAGCCCACTAAAATATTTGCATTACCCGAAAATGATGAAATTTCAAGTCTCGGATAGACCACAAGAACAAGATCATGTCTGGGTGACTAATCAACGATTTTTAATCGTTGATTTACATGGACAATATTTGAACGGTGCTAATCATCATTAGTGGGTCATGTGCCCAATAGAATGATAGTGTATAGTTACACCTACAATTATTAAAATGATTTTAGGTTTAATCCAAGCATGGACAATGTTTGAAGTGTGCTGAACATCATTAATAAGCCACATGCCTAATAGAATGATAGTGTATAGTGACATACATGTTACACTTTTAACTATTGAAATGATTTTAGGTGCAATTCAAGTTCTTGCTAAGGATTTCGCACCCCCTCAAAAAGGGATTTGAAACCCCTTAGATTTAAAACCTCCAGTTACTTTATGCTGCCATACATCTAGGGGATTTGAAACCCTTTAAATTTCCCTTGAATTCATGGTGCCAAACGACCCTGTGGCACAGGTAATCCACCTAGTAAAGACCGAATCCCAACATTAAAAATTTCTTAGGGTCTGTTTGGCTAGGCAGATCACACGATATTACGAGGGATGGGATCGGCAATATCCTTGGATAGGCATGACGAGCCAAACAAGTTTGGTGAACTTGTCCCGGGATATAAGCCATCCCATGGATCTTAAGACAATCCACTGACATCACCATCATTACCTTAAAATTGATCATATCCCTTCGTTGAATGGATTGAAAGGTAAAATCCCGGGATATTGGGGGCGTGCCAAACAGACCCAGTGAACTCGTCCCGGGATATAAGCAATCCCATGGATCTTAAGACAATCCACTGACACCATCATCATTACCTTAAAATTAATCCCATCCCTCCTTATAACATGGATTTGCCCGGCCAAACAGGCCCTTCCACTCAATCTGATATTTGTACTATCCCTTTTCCAGGTGACCAGTAAGTAAGAACGTGGCCTACGGAAGGTTTCATGCATAGGTTTCATTACACCGTTGCTTCCCATTGTGTGGCCTACTTTAGCCTTAGATTTGCCTCATTTTTTAGTTCATACACTATCTATACATCATAGTGGATCCAACATTGTTATAATTGGATAAAACCCAGACATTATGGTGTGATTCTAATGTATGTATTTCTTTCCTGCTATTTTGTTTTGATACTTTTAGGGAGCAATTCTAAAACTAAAGTATATATAAAATTCAAAATCATACCATAGGAAATAGTAGGGACAACAGTGCCTACTTCTAAAACCTTCTTAAGCCCTGGTGTGATGTTTATTTGTAATTCAATCAGTTCTTAAGATCCAAAGGACCTTGATAAAGGGAAAACACAAATTTCAGCATAATCCAAAACTCCAATGGCCTCTAAGTTTTTAATGGTACACGTTCAATTCCCATTGTGTCATTTCGTGTGGTCTGCTTTAGCTTTAAATCTGCTTAATCTTTAACTCTAGTCATAAAATAAGTTAATAAAATAGATGGACGGCTTCTTTTTTTTTGGATTAACTTGTTAGTACACACCCATGTCAGTATGCACACACCATGTTAGCCACCCCTACTAGGGATCGATACCAAGACCTCGAGTGTTGAAACGAGGTATCTCTACTCAGTCTGTCAGTTGAGCTGGGTGTTAGATGACGACCTTGATGACACCAATCGGCTTCAGGCGAACGGTCCATGACTCTCTCCGGCTCATATGTTACGACACGATTAAAAGCACAAAGAACTAAAACTCAGGTGTGTCACACGAAATCAGTGAGATGAAACCCCCACCGTCAAAATTTGCTTAGGGACATAAAAGTCTTAGATCAAGCTAATATTTATGTTTTCAGTATTTTTCAGTTAGAATGGCCTTATTAACGGTTTCAGTTGGCATTTTGATGTATTGTACATTGTGGGGCCCATATATTATATATTGATGTATGCGTTTTATATCCACACCGTTCATCTAAGCTTTGATCAGTCTGGTATTTGTGTTTGTTACTCATCGAGGTCTGTGTGACCTTGCGGTGGGTCCTAAGAAGGTTTCAACCGTAGGATTTCTTACCCCATCGTTACCCGTGGTGGGTCCACTTGAGCTAAGGATCTACTTTTTTTTGGTTCATGTCCTTAAATAAATTAGCAAAACGGATGGACAGCGTGGATGCAAAACTCCTACCAAAGGAAAGATGGGAAATGGATCATTCAACGATGTGGGTCTGATGGATTTTATTTGACTCTTTCTTAGATGGAAGGGATAAAGAAATTTCATTGCAGAAATGGACGGACTGGATGGCGCGTACACCGGTGGGCCAGGGAAGTTTTTGTTTCGTACCGTTTCTCCAACAATAGTAGAAAATACGGTCGTGCGGCTCTCATCCATCTCGTCCTACCACTGCACGCGGCGACAATCAAAGACAATATTTCGCGATATGCACGAGAAATATGTTAGGATGTGACCACAGGTCTACATACAACGAATACGCGGCCCACCAAACCCTCTCCAATATCGGGCCAGGTTGCATGCATGCAAACTGCAGGCTCCATATCCTTCACACGTGCCTCAAGCGCGCCTCAAGCGCAAGTAACTCAAAGTGGACCGTTCAACATGGTTCCATAAACAAAAAGGAAGATTAACATCCGTTAAGTTCCGAAAAGATCGGTGGATACTAGACGGTTAAAATGAGAAACAGCCAACGATCCAGATTCAACAAACGAGTTTCCACGAATCAGAGGTGGTGATTGTACGATATTAGTTTAAAGGCCAGTATCCATATTTCCATCCACGTGGCCGACCTGACAAACGAAGTGGCCTTATTTTTCAGCAAGGTTACATCTGCAATGGTCCACATACGATGAACGGCGAGGATCTCTCTAAATTAACGAAGTAAAATCCCTACACGAGATCTCTTTCTTTCTCGTAGACGAGAAATCGTACGAAACGATAATTTGAATACAGTCAAAGGCCGAAAAGGGCAAGCGTGCTGGATGTCGTCCATCTCCAGCTATCTTTTTAACCATTTCTTTCCAGTTCCCAAACCAGAAACCCCGTTCCGTTATCTGACACGTTGCCAGCTGTCACATCTTTTCAGAATCTGAATCTCCGTAACGTGTCCGTCGTACAGATCCTCCACAGTAACCGTCATCTGTCCGTTTCGGATTTCAAAGACCCTTTCTTTTCAAATAATATCTACCCGCGCCCGTGCCTCATTTACTGGCCATCGACACGTGTGAGAAACGCTGTCCATTCATCGATACAGCACGAATTGAACATTTGCCGGTGAAAAAACGGACGGTTTTGAATTGGAAAGGCCAAATCATAGAAAGCCAACACAAATTAATTTCTAATATGACAAGATCAATGGATAGAAATTTTTTCGATGAAATGGAACAGATGGGCCTCTCTGTTGGACGCTCCAGATCTCTCAACTATTTTCAGAATGCGTACGGATACATGGATTTCATCTCGCGCGTAGATTTTGCGATCCGCTGGGGAGATTATTTCCTTCCGTTAACGTACTAACGGAGATTTCGCTTTCCGTCTACCATTGACGGAGTGTCGTTTTCAGTTTGCCGGCTATAGACGGCGCTGCGGTCTGTTTCGCGGACGTGAACTCCTTTATCAAATCCATTTAATAGACTTCCCGCCAAAATAAATAGAAAATTAAAAAAGGAAGGCGTGGTAGGGACGTTCCCACTGCCGAAAGGTACAGTACAGGCGATGGGGTTTGGTGGTCCACAGGACTACCCTTTCACATGGTCCCCACCATACATCGAAGTGGATTGGATAACAAGATCCTCGTATGATCACCACCACAGAGATGGAGCAATGCAATCTTAACCATCTGATCTTTACCTCTTGTTCCGGTCGATCATTTGGTACAACTTTCATATTCGACGGTCAAGATTTAACTATACACATCCTCCCACAATGACCAAATATAATTATTTGATGCTTTAGTAGAGTAGGATTATCTACGGACACACAGGCTTCGAAAGTTGCCATACCATAGACGTGTCTGATTCTGAACCGTCCAAGCAGTCGGTTTTACGATTCAAATATTACGTTAGCGTACGGGTGCTGGCCCACCTAAAAAAGCGAACAAGATTCTGACCGTTCATATCGAGGCAAACATTTTCCGCAGGCATGCATATGGTATATGGACGGTCACACTGAGCCGGAGTACTTATGTTTTATCTTTTCTCATCAAAGTGGGCCAGGGGACCACAGGAACCGGTAGGCCAGCGGTCTTTGTTCCTTGAAAACTGGATTTCCATAAAGAAAGGGAAGGAGATATTTCGAAATTTCGAGAGAAAAAAGGCGGGAGAAGCGAGAAAAAGATAAAAATAGGGAGCGTGTCTGCCGGCCAGCCTGCATGAAAGCCTTGTGTTGGGTTTTTTATGATAAAAGGAGAGAAAAATCATGCAATTTCTTCCTTTTTTTTGTTTTTTCTTTTTTTTTTTTCTTCCCTCCCGAAATTTCGAATTTCCCGCCGAAAGGAGAACCAACGGTCGTTATCTAAAGTCCTGTGGGTCCCATCAATCTTTTGAAATTTTGAACTAGGGTTAGTGCTGCTTGAGTGGCCAGTACTTGCTAGTGCTTACAGCTCGAGTTTCCTGCGTCCAGTTTTAGGTGGGCCATGGTCAGGCAAATCACGTGATGATAGTAATGGTAGTGTGATGGACTCGTTTACACACGGGGCCTGCGTGGTGTGATGCGTAAGATTTGGACCGTTCATCTGGTACGGCCCACCACGTGCGTGGCCTACTTTAAGAATCAGGGTGGTCCACTCATCAGGGAGGCTACAGTGGGCGCTATATATCGACCGTTGGTTTTTTCTCAGGCCGACCCTCTTATCTCATACAAATGTGACCTGCCACGTAGTACAGTATAGCTAATCAACGACTCTGATGCTTTGCGCGTGTATCATGTGGGTGCATGTGGTTGTCGTCCATCACACGTGTGCGAGGGCAAATAGGGCCTGTTTGGGAGCGTGGATTTGGAACCCCGGGGATTCGACACCCCCTGCATTTGTAATCCTTCCAGTCTGGGTTGAGAAACAACTTTAATCCAAAAGTTTTTATTCATGGTATATTTACCGTGGTTTGAATTTAATTATTGGAACAACTTTAATATCTTTAGCCAGTGAAATATATAATTTTTCACACAATGGTTAGGATAAGCCTGCTGAAACATAAGCTTTGCCTGAAAATAATGAAATTCTATGTTTCAAATGGACTACAAGTATAAAATTATGTCTGGGTGACTAACCAATTAACTTTAATAATTGATTTATATGGACAATGTTTAGATGGTACTGATCATGGTTAGTAGGGCATCTGTCCAATCAAATAATATTATATAGTGACATAAATACATACATGTAACTATTGAAATAATTTTAGATGTAATTTAAGCTTTTACTGTGAATTTAAAACCGTTATGCTGCCAAACAGCTAGGGGATCTGATACTCCCTAAAATTCTCTCCAATCCACGGTGCCAAACGACCCTTTCACACAGATTATCCAAATAGTACCCAACGGGCGGGCCCCCCTTGCCAGCGTGGAAATGATGATTGCTCAGTTACTTCTGGATGCGAGTTGCGTGCAACGAACCTTTCTTGCTGCGGACGCGGATTGCTGTGGTGAACCCAACACCACATGTCGATCCTATACCGTGGAGCCCATCATGATTTATGTGACTTACATCCACGCCATCCATCTGTTTTGAAAACTTATCTTAAGGCGTGATCTAAAAAATTAAGCAGATCCATATCTTAGGTGGACCACAATACAGAAAACAATGATAATCGGCCATTAAAAACTCCTCGTGGGTCAAATTTTTTTCTTTTTGATCAACCTTGATATTTATGTGGTCTCTTCATTCAGGTCTTTGTGACCTTATCAACGGGCTGGATGGAAAATAAACATTCCAGTCGCTCCCATGAAGTTTTTAACGGTGGGGATTCGATTAATACTGTTGCCTGTGATATGGTCCACTTAACATTTGGATCTAGGACAATATTTTGAATCATGCCTTAAAATGAGTTTTTAAAATAGATACATGGCGTGTATATTAGTCACATGCATCTTTGATGTAGAGCGGGTAGCGGACAATTTCATGGCCAAGATGGATCAGAAAAGGCACGATCGGTGACAGAAGTGATCCGGACCATCGAATCTTAGATTGGGCGTATCTCACAATCCGGAATGAGTTATCCGACGTAAAATATATGAATTTAGGGTAGAACGAGCTACTTTAGCCAACCAACCCTGCTATGCCGGGTTGCGCAGCCTGGATTTGCGAGAAACCCCCTGATCGACGGCCGTTTCCTCATTTTAATTTTATTTTTACTATAAATAGTAAGTTTTAGTTTGAGTACAACTTTTCATCCGTTGGGCTTTAGGAGTTGTGTCCAACATGAAAAGTGCTTAAGATAATTAGGAGAACGGTTTGGTGAAGCCAAATAGGACACTTACTATTTTTGGCCGAAAACCTTGCGCACTAGTAGACATCACCACCGTCTATAAATAGTAAGTTTACTATTTATAGTAAGTTGCGAATTCTAGGAGTTTTAGTTGTAGTTTGAGTCTAATTTCTTTCTTATTGCTTGGTTCCCTTATTTAAAGGGCTGTGAACTCGATTTTAGGATTTCATTAATCAATTTCAAATTTATTAGAAATTATTCTTATTTTCTACTTCCTTTCCTCGTGGATTCAAGAAGTCTCTGTGAGGAGTCCAGAGAAGTTCCGTGGATTCGAAATATTTATCATCTTGAGGAAGACGGTGCTCGACCTCACGTCCTTCCCTGCGTCAGTTTGGTATCAGAGCGAGGTTTCTCCTCAGATTGATGGCTTCTAACGACGGGTCGAGCAACAATCTCATGGGCGGTGCCCCAGGGAATTTACCTTTAACGGCGGTAGTTTTCGAAGCAACCATGCAAGAGAATCGACAAGCCATGTAAGGGCTGCAGGCTTCTATGGACCGTATAGCGAATCTCTTGGCGAAAATCCTAGGGCAACTTCGTGTTCCTGGTGGTAATCTTCCACCACCGATTGTTGAAACTCGCAATCGCCCTGATCGTAGGATTGTACCAGCGATGCATCCACGAGTCATTCCTGAGGAAGGGGGCTCCAGTGAGGAGAAAATCGATGACATAATCTTTCAACACCCCAGACAAGGCGGCAATCGAGTATATCGGACAGATCGAGAGTTTAAGATGCGGGTTGATATTCCTAACTTCAATGGCCAACTACACATTGAGGATTTCCTCGATTGGCTTTCTAAAGTTAAGCGATTTTTCGACTATATGGATATCCCTGAAGCAAAGAAGGTCAAGCTTGTGGCCTACAAGTTGAAAAGAGGAGCTTCATCTTGGTGGGAAGAACTGCAACTCGCACGAACTAGACAGATGAAAGCACCAATCCGCACATGACAGCGGATGAAGCAGCTATTACGTGCCCCATTCCTCCCTAGCGATTACGATCAGGTATTATTTCAACAATACCAAAATTGTCGACAGGGTAATCGGTCGGTGAGAGAATACGCAGAAGAATTTTACCGTCTGGCGGCGCGTAACGATTTAGTCGAGACTGAATCGCGGCAAGTCGCCCGATTCAACGGTGAACTGCGTATGGCGATCCAGGATCGGGTCCAGATGCGGCCCGTCTGGACGATGAATGATGCGATCAAGTTGACTACTCGGGCAAAAGTATAACTTGAACGTTCTACCACACAGCCCTATTCTACCGCAAGGATCACTACGGCAGGTCCACCCCAGGGAGCTCCACAGGCTAAGAGGAAGGAACTCGTAGGAGCACGCACTCAACCTCTTACGTCTGAGAGCCGAGATCAGGAAAGCGGACAAGCTAAGACCCAAAGGGGCGTATCGACTGCTGCAGGTCCAAGTAGAATCCCGAACCCTTACGCTCGATCCCGGCCTGACAACTGTTATCGTTGTGGCCAACCGGGCCACCTATGAAATACTTGTCCCGAGCGAAAGGTGGCGAACCTCACCATCAATGATGGTAGTGCTGATAACGCCGATGAAGATTCAGATGATGAAGAGCAGGAGCATACCACCGAGGATGAGGTAGATGAATCAAGTTGGGTTTAAAAAGATCGCGGCGAGTCACTCGTCGTGAGGCGGCTCTTATATGCGCAAAGAAAAGAAGTGCATCCACAGAGGCATAACATTTTCCACACTAGGTGTACGGTGAATCAAAAGGTTTGTGACGTGATTATTGATAGTGGCAGCAGCGAGAATATCGTCTCCAAGGTCATGGTAGAGAAATTACAATTGAAAACAGAGTGGCATCCCTCTCCATATACAATCGGTTGGATCAAGAAGGTCAGTGAAACAAAGGTAACTGAGTGGTGCACCATATCCTTTTCAATTGGTAAACATTATAAGGATTAAGTACTATGCGATGTGGTTGACATGGAAGCATGTCACATACTACTCGGTTGACCCTGGCAATCTGACCATGATGCCACTCATAAAGGGCGAGATAACATATATATCTTCATCAAGGATGGCCGAAAGACCATATTGGCCCCTATGGATCCAGAGGGACCACCTGAAATTTCTAAAGTGGAGGGTCATTTTCTCTTAACCATACGGGACTTCGTGGAAGAATCCAAAGAAACAGGACAGGCTTATGCATTAATTGTAAAAGGGGAAGAACTCGAGCCTACCATCATCCCTGAAAGACTAAAGCCCTTGCTATATGAATTCAAAGAAATCTAGCCCGATGACCTTTTCGATGGGTTACCTCCCATACGGGATATCTAACACCATATCGACTTTATCCCCAGGTCCAGTCTACCCAATCGGCCTCATTACCGAATGAGTACGAGATTTTTCAAAGGCAAGTAGAAGAATTGATCCGTAAGGGTCTTATTCGAGAAAGCATGAGTCCATGTGCTGTACCAGCTCTATTAACTCCAAAGAAAGATGGGAGTTGGGGCATGTGTGTCGACAGCCGAGCCATCAACAAAATCACCATAAAGTACAGGTTTCCTATACCCCGGTTGGACGATATGCTGGATATGTTAGAGGGTGCCAAAATATTTTCTAAATTGGATCTAAGGAGTGACTATCATCAGATTTGAATACGACCGGGTGATGAGTGAAAAACGGCCTTTAAGACCAAGGAAGGATTGTATGAATGGATGGTCATGCCCTTCGGTCTTTCGAATGCGCCTAGCACGTTCATGAGATTGATGAACCAAGTTCTGAAACCTTTCATTGGACGATTCGTTATGGTTTATTTCGATGATATTTTGATATACAGTCAAGACGAAACTACCCATATGGAACACCTCAAGAAGGTCCTTCAGGTGCTTACTGAAAATAAACTGTATCTTAATTTAAAGAAGTGTAACTTCATGACTAATAACCTATTGTTTCTGGGTTTTGTCGTAACGTCCATGGGCATTCGAGTGGATGAGAAAAAAGTGAAGGCAATCAGAGAATGGCCAGTTCCCACAAATATTCACGAAGTGCAAAGTTTTCATGGACTGACGACATTCTATCGTCGGTTCGTGAGAAATTTCAGTACTATTGTGTCACCAATCACAGATTGCATGAAGAAAGGGCAGTTTCAGTGGACTGACGAAGCCGACAAGAGCTTTTCCGAAATCAAGCGCAGATTATCCACGACCCTAGTTCTTGTACTTCCCAACTTCGACAAACTGTTTGAAGTCGAATGTGATGCCTCATATGTCGAAATTGAGGGAGTTTTGTCTCAAGAAGGTAGGCCGGTAGCCTTCTATAGTGAGAAACTTAGCGATGCACGCAAGAAGTGGTCTACATACGAGGTCGAGTTATACGCGGTGGTCCAGGCACTGCGACATTGGCGACATTATTTGATTCAAAGGGAATTCATACTTTACACGGACCATCAAGCTCTCAAATTTATTAATAGTCAAGCTAACATTAACCGTATGCATGCTAGATGGATCTCGTTTTTATAGAAATTCACGTTCGTGTTAAAACATAAGTCAGGACAACAGAACAAGGTAGCTGATGCGTTGAGTCGCCGTGTAAATTTATTAGTAACTATGAGCAATGAAGTCGTCGGGTTCGAGTGCCTCAAAGACCTATATGCCGATGATGACGACTTCAGGGACGTATGGGTTAGATGCCAAGAAGGTCACTCCGGCGACTTACATATGCAAGATGGGTTCCTTTTCAAGGAAAATCGATTGTGCATCCCGAACAGTTCACTAAGGGAGCAGATAATCCAAGAGCTACATGGAAGTGGCCTCAGTGGACACCTTGGGCGAGACAAGACGCGAGCTCTTGTGGAAGAACGGTATTACTAGCCGCAGTTGGTACGTAATGTGGGAAGGGTAGTCCAACGTTGTTATATTTGTCAAACCTCTAAGGGGCAATCTCATAATACCGGCCTCTATATTCCGTTGCCCGTGCCTGATGGCCCTTGGAAGGATTTATCTATGGACTTCATGCTTGGTCTCCCACGAACACAACGTGGCATGGATTCGGTGTTCGTGGTAGTAGATCGTTTCTCCAAGATGGCGCACTTTATTCCATGCAAGAAAACTCTCGATGCAACACACGTGGCGAATCTATTCTTCAGAGAAATTGTGCGGCTACACGGGGTTCCCAAGACTATTACTTCTGACCGTGACACGAAGTTCATAAGCCACTTTTGGCGAACTTTGTGGACTCGATTCGATACACGACTTCAGTTCAGCAGCGCCTACCACCCACAGACTGACGGTCAAACTGAGGTTGTGAATCGCACTTTGGAAAACCTCCTTCGATGTATTTTAGGAGAGAAACCGAAGTGGTGGAATTTGGCCTTGTCTCAAGCGGAGTTTGCATTCAACAACATGGTGAACAGCTCGACAGGAAAATTCTCGTTCCAGGTTATTTACGGACGAGTACCTCGCCACACACTAGACTTGGTCCCCCTACCTAAGCTCCCAGGCATGAGTATTACAGCAGAACATATGGCAGACAGGATCATGGGTATTCATGCGGAGGTGCAGACTAAGCTACATGCTTCGAACGAAAAGTATAAGGAACAAGCGGATAAGCATCGTCGACAAAAGGTGTTCAAGGTGGGCGACCAGGTAATGGTCCATCTGCGAAGAGAAAGATTTCTGACCGGGACGTACAACAAGCTGAAGAATAAGAAGATTGGACCGGTACTGATCATCCGAAAGATCAATGACAATGCTTATATTGTAGATCTTCCAGATGACATGGCGATCTCACGGACTTTCAATGTTGCGGACCTGACCGAGTATCATGAACCAGCGTAGGAGGAGAACTCGAGGACAAGTTCTTTTCAAGTGGAGGGGACTGATGTAGAGCGGGTCGCGGACAATTTCATGGCCAAGATGGATTAGAAAAGGCACGGTCGGCGACAGAAGTGATCCGGACCATCGGACCTTAGATCGGGCTTATCTCACAATCCGGAATGAGTTATCCGACGTAAAATATATGAATTTGGAGTAGAACGAGCTACTTTAGCCAACCAACCCCGCTACACCAGGTTGCGCAGCCCGAATTTACGAGAAACCTCCTGATCGACGGTCGTTTCCTCGTTTTAATTTTGTTTTTACTATAAATAGTAAGTTTTAGTTTGAGTATAACTTTTCATCCGTTGGGCTTTAAGAGTTGTGTCCAACATGAAAAGTGCTTAAGATAATTAGGAGAACGGTTTGGTGAAGCCAAATAGGACACTTACTATTTTTGGCCGAAAACCTTGCGCACTAGTAGACATCACCACCGTCTATAAATAGTAAGTTTACTATTTATAGTAAGTTGCGAATTCTAGGAGTTTTAGTTGTAGTTTGAGTCTGATTTCTTTCTTATTGCTTGGTTCCCTTATTTAAAGGGTTGTGAACTCGATTTTAGGATTTCATTAATCAATTTCGAATTTATTAGAAATTATTCTTATTTTCTACTTCCTTTCCTCGTGGATTCGAGAAGTCTCTGTGAGGAGTCCAAAGAAGTTCCGTGGATTCAGAATATTTATCATCTTGAGGAAGACGGTGCTCGACCTCACGTCCTTCCCTGCGTCAATCTTGGTGGCCCCACAGGCAGTATCCCACCCACATGCATCATGGTGACCATTTTTAATAGCTAGTGATTACTGTTTGTCGGGGACTAAGCTACGATCCACCGTGATGTATGTGTTTTATCCGCAGTATTTATCTATTTTTGCAGTTCAAGTTACAGTATGATATCAAAGTTAAAGCATATCTAAAGCACAAGTGGACCGTACCACAAAAATTAATGAGGAGAATAATGTTGACATAGGATCGATGCATAAATCAAATATCATATGAGATCAAAAATTAAAATTAATATAATTAACAAAAAATTACAAACCTTACCATAATCATCACAAGTACTACGAAAATCAAAAGAATATTATGTAGAATCCTAGCCTACGTTGTCGATATCGTCACACAAAATCATTAAATAAATAGAAGCTAGTATCTAATAGATGTGTGGGCATCCAATTAGCATGGGGTATAGTTTATTTCAAAGTAAAGGACCTAACACAACATAGGGTAAAATTACGCATGATATTCTTTTGGCTTTGTAGTATTTTTGATGATTATGTCAATATTTGTGTTTTTTTTTAATTATTTTAACTTTGCTACTTGATTTCATATAATATTTGATTCATGTACCAGTCCTACATCAAATTTGGTATCAGAGATCATAAGTTTAATATAGGATTTTTGTGTTGCATCTAGGTTAGAGTCACATCTAATGTTAGTAGAGTATACATTACACATATGATCATATTGTTGATTTTTGTTGTTGTCATAGTTGGGAGTATCCTATTGCTGAATTTTCAGTTAGCATTTCCATTTATACCATTGTTGAATTTTCAGCATAGTAATCTCGGGTTGTCATATTGCTAAAATTTCAGCTTGTAATTTTTAGATTACACTCTTACCACTGATTAAATTTTCAGTTTGGGACATTTGGATTACCACCCTACTAAATTTTGAACATAATATTTGAGGATAACAGCTTGTTGAATTTTTAGATTAGTGTTTGTAATGTATCTATCTTGATTTCTAGGTTGGTTTTATCCTTGTCATAACATTGTCATATGACCTAGGTTTTCCTTTTAGATTTTCTTTACGTATGCCCACTTATTCTTGACGTGGTTTTGATCTATATCTCACTATCAATTTAAAATAGATTACCAAGGCCCTTAACGTTATCAATAACCGTCTGACGGTCATTGAAGCGCACAATAAGACCATCACAACTCAATTGACCATGACCAATGTACGTGTCAATCATCTTGAAGCCTCTCTTTAGGTGAACTCCGACACTAAGGAAGATGTTCAATCACAAGTCGATGATCAAATTGAAGGAGTTGAGACTACACCACTTGCAATTGTTAGCCACACATTAAGCCAGATTGTAGAAAGTCATGGCTGACTCAGGAATTCAATTTTCTACACTTATGCCAAGTGTAGTGGCAAAAATTGAAATGTGATCATTGATAGTGGCAATTGCGTCAATGTGGTATCTACTGGCACTGTAAACCGCTTAGGTATGCTACTCATTCCTCACCCTCAGCCCTATCGAGTCTCATGGGTTGATGTGTCTTCGATTTCAGTTTCTCAGCATTGTGTCATTCCCATCTAGTTTAGTTCTTATGTAACATCCCAAAAATCGGGAGTTGAGCAAAAACTCCACTCCCGAGTTCCAGACCATCATTTATACAATATTTTCAATGATGGATGAATGTTGTTCATATTAGTGCAGAAAATATGAGTGAGATTAGACCAAAACAGTATATCATACTCCAGAGACAGTTAAATTAGCAAGCGAAAGAATGTAATAGATATATAATGTATATGAACTGTTGTGGGTCTCCAGAGTGTGAACATGTTATCAGGTTAAACATATACATGTATACTTCAAAAATGATAAAAAGAATATACATGGGTGTGTAAGAAAAAGGCAAAATACCAAGTATATTGGCATCTAATCAGTAACCCTGTAACCCCGTCAATCAGAACCTGCATATAGGAGGGATCCTCCTCATCATCGTCAAGTCTGGCTCTCCTTCGCAAGCATCGTCATCATCTGCAATTAAAATAGGAACTGTTTGGTGTGTGCAACACCGTCTCGTAACGTGGGAGTGAGTAATTAACTCAGTGGAATCATAGAGCAAAGATTAACATGTTCTCAAATCAATCATGCGATAATAGTAAAGTAATTAATCAAACATTCCTAGATACTGTTGTTAATGCAATATGACATGACATGATGGATGCCCTCACCAACATTCTCCCTCATACGAAACCATCTGCGTCCGCGGCATGCTTGCGTACTGCTCAGTGCTCCACATCTTCCAGGCACATGCAATATGATGTTGATATGATTACCGAGTTATTATTAGTCCTTTTCATACAGTAGTATTGCGAAACTAAGGTACTTTGCTTATATCAATCCCAGCACAGATCCTGTCTAGGGTCGTTACTCCTAGTAATCTCATACGATGTTATATTTGTAGGTCGCTGCAAGGGCTGTTGCTCGCACTCGTTGCACCGCTCCCCCATCACCTTATTAATACAGGCCTAATTATCCTTAAGACTGCATCAGGACTCGTCGCCCCCATGCGGTGTCAGGATAAACTCAAGGTCACTACAAAGGGCTCGTCACCAATCAGTGTAGGCCGACAGTAAGAATATAGTGTCCCATACCACCATAATCTGCTCAGAGTAGGGTGCTCACTGGTCACTACGGGGAGGTTTGTGGCCCCAGCGTAAGCCGACAGCTCGACCACGGTGTCCCATACCACCATGCCCAGCTCATGAGTCTTTATGGATCAAGGTACCATGGTTAACAGGGTTTCCAATGGTAAGTTCAGTACCCTAGGTTCAAGCAGTTATGACTCATACATGGTGAACATACAATAGTCAGTCGGGTTACTTGACGGGCTCGACTAGTACGAGCGCATCTCAAACTGAACGACATAAAGTGCATGAAACACTTCGTGTGGCCTAACCACTGCCGCCAACCCGAAACACGACTCGCGTTCATCGACGCGTCCTTTGTGGTACATAGAAACCAACCACGAATTCGATCCATTACCGACTGCCTGGTCTAGATCATAGCCCCAAACATTTGTGCATCAACATCAGTAAGCATTATGAGTAACAGAAATGAAATACAACATTGTAAGCATGTTGACACGTGTTATAGCATACAACTTAAGAAAATCATCCAACACATGCATTTCATACATATAATGAAATCAATACATATAGCCAACATGATGGAAATCATTTACATCAGCATATTACTTGAGAATTCAATCTCAAAACTCATTTACAACACCATATACTCAACACATACTAATACAAACATTTATACAAACACTTAGTCTACACACTTAAGTCTATATAGTGTATGTTGGCTCAAAGTGCGCATTTGGACGAATCTCTTCGCCAAACCAATTATGCACACATTCCTAATATCCTAATGCGACAAATAGCCATGGTAACTATTTCAGCAAAATATGCATGTATACAATATTTCCTACAAATGACTAAAATGCCCTAAATCTCATATTTTTCGTACATTTACGAAACAGAAAACGGACAGCATGTTGTACATGTCAAACGGCGTTGCCGTCGATAATCTACTATTAAACGACATTGAAAGCGTTGAAATCAGCCAATCAAAGCGTCTAAGATCCGCCCCTTTCACTTTAGATGTGTACCGTTCCGAACGGAGCGTATACGCTTCGTCTACGGCGAATAGGCGACCTAATGCACAAGATGTATAAGCTACTTCGCTATTGGAATTGACGGAACCTTAAATCAGCAAGTGGTTAGGGTTTTTCTTACCTAGAAATGCGTTGGAATCACCGAAAAAGTGATTTAAATGCGATGCTTAGGCACGTGTAGCAGCTGCAGCAAGTGGCGGGAAGATCTCTCCCCACTCTCTCACAATCGCTCACTTTTTCTCTCTCTAGCTAGGGTTTCTAGCAAATTCGGATGGGTGAGATAAGTGAGGGTTTAAAGCCCTTTTATAAGCTAAAACCTTTCCAAATTAGGCTTGGGAACAAAGTGCACTTGAGGTATAACCAAATCGGGGCTGTTCTGTTCTAAAGAAGTACTTCTGGAGGTACCCTGGCCGAATGCGGTCGGACTTAAGCTCATGGATACTGGATCCTGCTCACACTCAGTTTTCAGTCCGGCAGAGTTCGCATATCGCACGTGGTGGTCTAGTTTCAGTTCAGCGGTTATCGCACCTAGATCAGGTCTACAAGTCTCGTGATATGAAAGAGAAATTTTTCCTGATCCGAGGGTGTAATTTGGCTGAATTCTGACGGTCAGAACGCTTAATAATAACGCGCCAAGTCACGTGCCAGATTTGAATTAAAATTTTCAAATCTAACCCTTTTCTCACTCTCTTCACTCCAGGCTCAATGAAATAGCCTCTGAACGTCGGTTGGCCTTGATTTTCGAAACGATTGTCAAGTCCAGCCAAGCAGTCATAATGGTCTAAGATGGTAGATATCGGACTTTCGACGCGCGGTCTAGATCCAATGCAAAGTTTCAAAGGGTTCCCGAGAACAAACCGGTTTAGAGTTTGATCCTAGGTTTCAAGGTATTATAGCACCATTGATTCTACAAGTTTTAGATCTTGTAGAACGTATTTAAAGCAATCAAGGACAATTTCACAGCTACTCCAGCGTAGTGCTAGCTAACTTACGCTTAGTTTCTAAAGAAATTAATCTTAAGTGATTTCTTTGGCTATGGAATTTGGTTCTGAGCGGTTACCAAGGTGTTTTTGTTGACCCATTGCCTAAGGACGTCTAATCCCAGGTTGGCAAAAATCTGGGGTGTTACATCTTATATAGACACATTGTGGTGTGATATTTTGCTTATAGATATCCAAATGTATATGTAAAATCCACTCAATTCATCAGGTTCAATCTTTAATTTTAGTTCCCTTAGATATATAAAAATCAGCCAAATCTTAAACTTGGGTTATAACAAGGGAAATAATGAAGATTGATGCCAACAGTAGGATCATATGTGGGCTACAATGGTGAATATAAATCAAGTATGACTTAATAAGATGAAGTGAACAAAAAAATAAGTCTAATTCAAAATTAAGGCGATCTACATTGCAAGAACTTTGATGTTTTAATAGTAGCACTTTTTCTTGTGTAGTATATATGTGCAACATCAAGATCATTAATTTGTAGAACATGCGCTAGGTTGATGGGCCACAATCTTCTTTTTTTTTAACTATCCATTTTCTCTAAAAAGTGTCGCCTAGGGCATAATGGTCTAGACAACGAAGTGCACTGCATAAAGAGTTTACTAAAAGTAGTGATTTAATATCCAAAACATTTGAATCACCTTAAAAATTTTCATAATATACATCTACAACAATATTAAGTTTTAAATGTTATGATTGATAAATTAGTTCTCTTTGTTGCTTGGGTGGTCCAATGAGCGGTTTAATAGTATATCAAGAATCATGATTCTCCTAAATATAAGTGAAAATAAGTTCGAATTCTAAAACTATCTCTAAAGAGTTAGATTCCAACTTAGATATCAAAGAATCTCAATACGCGAAACCAACTTTCTAGTGTTAGGATCCATAGAGCTTGATCATTAGAGATGTATTGTTCATCCAGCCAACTCTTTTGCAGTTTCAAGGTTAGTTTTGAAATTTCACATGAAATTTTATGTAAGCTCGAATTTGTTTATGATAATATATATTCCGTCGTGAGAGACTAGAGAGAGTCATCATTATATTGAGAGTTACTTTTTTTTATTTTTGCCTTTGAGTATGGTGGATTAGCACGAATATATAAACATAAAGGGAATCATGTAAATTTATTTGTTGTGGTCTCTCTCTCTCTCTCTCTCTCTTTGTTCTTTCTTTCTTTTTCTTCTTTTTTCTTTTTCTTTTTGCCCTTGTTTTTATTTCAATATTACTATGCATTTGGTTAAGAAGGGATCTCTTCTTTTAACACTTAGTTCATCTTTAGCAAAAAAAACATATAATGTCTAGTTTAAAAGTACACAAAAATACCTATATGGCAAGTCCACAAGTGAAAGATAAAAAGAGAATTTGAAACTAAAATTTTCAGCAACATTGTAACATATCTCTTCCTAATAGGGTAGGTCCGAAGTATATATAAGTATTAGATAACTCTTAGTAAAAGGTAATACATTAAGGGGGCGTTTGGCGCATGGTATTAAATAGGATTAGGTGGGATGGAATTGCATTTAATCTCATGCAGGATTTTCGTGGATTTTGAAATCTACTATACATGTAGAGCCAACATTGATGTACGCCATCCATCTATATGGGCCTTTTACACATGACATTTTGGTCACATGTACAAGTGACCGACATCCTTTGTGAATTTGGTTTGTTGATTACAATTCTACGGTGCACCAAACAAGGTTTTTTTAATCAGTGTTTTCTCATAACAAGAATTTTATCCCAAACATAAGATTGGATGGTCAAAATACTATGATATTTCCAAATATAGTAAATCTATGTATCCATGTCATCCATTTAATCTAACGGGCCAAACAGGCCCTAAACAACTATGGCGCATACATGGATGATGTTAACATGGTGAATATATCAATGCTCCATGCATGTTTTATAATAATAGATGCATGATATGCTTTTATGGATGATGTGTTTATGCTACTTTACTGTAGATAGATACATACACAGTAGATTTAATTTTAAAACACATGTTATGTTAATTAATGAAATACATTTTTCAAAAGTGTATGAACTTAATATACAAGCGCTAAAAATAGGTAGACATGACATACATTAGCTCAAACTAATTCAGCTAAATGGTGAAATCTACTAACGCATATAATATTTTTATATAATCCTAATTTTTTGTATTTTGACAAAGCAGTCGTAAGACATTTTACATTATCAACTATTCAATAAATATCTACCAATTCTATAATTAGATAATAAAATAAGAGTATTTTTTTTGTTAATGATACAACTAAATTGCAATATAGCAAGAGTGTAGAAGAGAATAAGGGAAGGTTACCATTTTTTTCTTCTATCATGATAACCCTTGAGTCCACACGGTAAAGAAAAATCTCTAAAATGATAATAAAATTTAATAATAATGACTAAATTATTATTTTTATATATTACTTATGTAATCTATATACTTGCGACTTACTATAAATAGTAAAATTTTTTGAATTAATTAACTTTCTAAAGATAATAAAAGCATACAAACCTATATAAACTCGTTTAAATAATTCAAAAGGAATATTAAAAAGAGATTAAACTCTTCATATCATAAAATATTTCAAAATAACAATTGTGTCCTACTAAAAATAATATTAAGGTCAAATTATAATTTGACTCTTAAAATGACTTTGTGAAGTCATTTCAACAAGCAAGCAAGCCTTGTCAATACCACCTTATATACACTATTTCAATAGCTAATTGCAAAAGTATTTTGTTGGAAGATACAGGACATGTTAAGGGGGTTTGTCACAAAACAAAAATTATAATGATTTCTTTTCTTCTTAAGGTGCCATTGGTACCATGCATTTGAGTGTATTAGTGGTAATTTAAGAGAATTTTGAAGTGTGTACCAGTAAAGTTAATCTCCCAAAAGAGAGACAGAGAGAGGGAGAGAGAGAAGATTTTAAGGGGATTTTATTCAAATTTATCATTTAGTGCTATGTATTTGGAGGTAAATGAAATTAAAGGTATTTGAAATATATACTTTTGATATATTTTGAAATCTCAAGTTTTTGTTATGATTCGAGCGTGATTAAAATGAAATATCTTATGACTCTCACCTTAAATGAATGAGAGTTTTAAACAAATTATAATTCAATCGTAACAAAAGTGTGACCGAGGTACTAATCTATTGCACGTGGTATGCTGATGATACCCTAAAATGATCCATTATCTAACACTAAAAACATATTAGTAAAAATGTCTAAGCTATTTGAATGTTGGTTTTTAAATGCACAGCTAAAAATGTCATTTAGTCACTGATTTGTGATTCTTACATTTGTGGCCCACCCAGCACTTGAAATTTTCTCATTTTTGCCTGAATATATATTTAAATGGACTTTAGTATCATCATTTTATTAAATATCATATATGTATACTAATTTAAGATATCAAAGTTAATTTAGTTAATTAAAATCAGGTTGTCTAAATATATTAAAGAATTTCAATAAATTGCAAATACAACCTTTCAAATGAAAGGTTTGGATATCAGTACATTACAATTACAAGTTATCAAACACAACTCAGGATACAAATAGGGTCCAAATAAATGAACGGCCCTGATCCAGTCTCCCACCATTTATGCATGGCATGATTTCCAAGCAGAAATGGTACCATCCGTGGTCCATCAGATGGGTGGCCTATGAATGGACAACTAAACTAAAAATAACAGATAACACCCTAGTCCATTTCTCTTGATTTGAAATTCGCCACAATGCTGATATTTGAATATGGCCCATTAACGGTTGAGATTATTACCTTTGAATTCCAATTGCAGACGAATCACTTTGATTGGACCGTCCTAACTGTCCCCTCCAAAGCTTTCAAAATGTAGACTTGAGAAAGAGAAAAAGCTGTAAGCACCAAGCAACGGTCAACGACAGTCCAACCTAAAAGAAATCTTTTGGGTCCCAAGCAATCCAAAGTGGGGCCCACCATTCGAACGTCCATAGGATCAAGGCAGGGAACATTATAGTGTTTGGTTGCATTGGGTCATTGCTCTTAATATCAAACTAACGGCCATAACTGTCCTCCTAGGCCACCGTTTCAGGAGAAGTGACAACTCAATCCACCATACACGTGGGCCCATCCAGATCTTCCAAATGATGGGCCACAATATGGATGGAGCCTGGCAAGAAAACCACACTGATCACATGATCCTAACCATCCAACAGGTGACTGTCAAATGGACGGTTAAAAAGAAAACACCACCTTGCCCAAATTTTTCAGGCGCAAAATCAACCGTTTGAAATCATCAAATCAGATCAGCTTACAGAATACTCTCCATCCAAATTGGGGCCCACAATTTGGACGGTCTAGAGTAAGTGTGCACCCATAACATGTATGCCGTTGATGAGGTGGTGTACGTAACTGAGATTAACGGCCAAAAATTAACCTGAGGACCAGTAACCGTGACCGTGACTAGAGTGGAGTACAGATGGATTGTGGGGCCCAGCTTTGATGGAGTCCGGATGTGAATGTGTTGCCCTAATTATTTAGGGTTTTGAGTGACACTTAAGCTTACATCATATCTTCATAGCCTTTCCTTTTTAGCTTTTTGGGCATGAAATATAAAGTTGGTCAGCTACCCTACCCAACGACATTTTCTGCCTCATTTCCTCAGGGCTAGGTGGGCCACACACATTTAAAAAAAGATATTTGTGGCGAAGGGTAAGATATGCGGTCATCATCATTGCTTAAATGGTGGTGAGTCATCTACAGTAAATGTGGAACTTGTAGTTTGATCCAGATTGTCAAAATAGTCGGGGCCCACTTAAAATGGTACATGTCCAAAGATTACACCGATTGAACTATCCGAAAAACCAGATTGACAGCCATTATAGAATGACTCAATTAACGGTCCAAATTTCTCTGGAAAAATCAGATATTGAAGATAAACCATCCCATCAGTGTGATTTCAGGGCCATGCAAGATGCACAAAACAAGGCCCACTATTAGATGGTTCAGATCGCTTTACGTCCATGCATTGCTAACTTGAATGATTCACCACCATTTAAGAACTAGAAACTACTAATCCTGGGAACAAACTGCCCTTGTGGAGGTGACATGGCCCACATGTACTAAATCTAGGGAAACTACGTCACCTTCTTGGGGAGTAATTTGATACTCTGGAGGAGTTACACACTTGATACTAAGGCACTCAGAAATTGTATACGTGGCATAGATTAATTCAGGCTCAACCGTCTAAATTGTCAAACCCACTGTTCTTGATCCATATTCACAAAATCAAATTCGTTGGACCACCTTAACTTCTGATTCATGTATACTTGTTTGCTGAAATAGGACCGTAAAAATATTTCATTTCTAACCGTCCAATGAATGCCCACTGATCCAGTAGTCAGATAATCAAACAATTGAGTAAGTTTAATTCGTGGTACATCCAAAGCGGGACTCATAATTTGAACGGTTTAATTGGAATTACCTGGGTGTGACATGTATAATCCAAATGTAATTGTAAGTGCACGTGTATCAACAATCAACTCTGCCAGAGTATTCTGCACCTTCTATGGTCCTGCCTTGAGAACCCCTTCTCCGCACCAAAAGAAAAAGGATAGGGTCCATACACCCACCTTTTGATGCATCACCAGCTGTGTTTTGATTTGATTGCAGTACCATGCACCCTAATAAACTGGTCAGCCAAAGAGTGGGACCCACGCATGAAAAAAAAAATCTCCAACATTGAATTTGAATCTAGCAACAATTTAATATATCAGAAGATACTATAGTCATTCTCAAATAGTTCATGGATAAAATCTGTACCGCTCACATGCATCAAGTACACCATCCAACAGCTTGAATTGATTGAAGTGATGTGGATGATCATGTGTGTATATTATACACCGAAGCTTAGTGTATATGCCCTGCTTCTGGTCAGTCTAAGTGCTCTATTTTCTTATTTATTTACACATGCTTCAAATGGGCACCCGAACCCTATGACCTCAGTGTTAAAATGCACTGTATAAAAACCCTATTAATAAGCCAGTCTTCAACTTAAAACCATAGTTTTAGATTCCTAAACTTGGTTTGATTCAACCCGATGGGTTAATCAAGCTGAGTCAAGGTTTTTTCTTTCATGTTCTAAGTTTAAAATTTAAAAATATTGTAGAATTCCGGTGATACTAATCAAGTCATATTTTAGTTGAGTTAGGTGAATTCTATAATTTTATGAACTTGACAATCGAGGTGATCTTATAGACTTTATGTTTTTGAATCCTAATTGAATAGTAATCAAGATCCTAAGTCAATGGAGTCTCCAATTGAATCTTAACTTGGCATGAACCAATTGGGCTTTTTGGTTTTTCATGAAATGTGATCTAGTCAAATCAACCTATTTTTTATTTTTATTTTTTGAATTTTCAAATAGAGATTTAAAAAATGAGTTTTTTCAACATAGCCCATAAGCAACCTCTACCATTTAATTCGTGACACGACACGCGTTTATGGCTTAAAAATGAGAGATTGAAAGCAACAATTGCCTAATGTTGAGCTTGGGTTTGAATTCACCTACAACTCACATGAATGGTGATTGGACCCTGGAGGTGGCTTATGAGAAATTGCTATCACAACTAATGAAGGAACAACACAGTACACTATATTCATCGGAAAAAGTACTCTTCAATTTCAATAATTGAAATTAGTAGGCCCTACAACATGGAAAATAAAAGATTGCTGCAAAAAATATAAATTTAGAAGACATGAGAAAAAGTTTAAGACATGTAGGGATGTAATTAACATGTGAATATATTTATAAATTGAGTTTAAGGCTTGTTTGGATACAATGAAATTATGACGTGGACATGGATAATTATAATAATCATGTTTTCCAGCACTATCCACCCATAGATTTTAAAAAGGTAGATCAAGTGGATTGTAAATTGAAAATCTTACATTAAGGGCCAGGGCCTGTTTGATTTTCCATGATAGAAGTAAATCTCAGTATAAGTCATTATTACTCTTTTGTCTTGTTTGGAAATTTGAGAGTAATTCCATCTCGAAAATCCATACAAAAGTGTTGACTTAAATTAGTAGACCCCACAGTAATGTATATGATATCCTCACCGTCCATCTATTTTATCGAGACATTTAAGGCATGAATTGAAAAATGAGGCAGATCTAACACTCAAATGGCCCACACGAAAGGAAATAGCGGCATTAATTCATCCATCAATGAAAGTTGTTTCCTTCGTTGGGCCCACATTGAGGTCTTTTCCATCATCTAACTTGTTCATGGGGTCACACAGACATGGATAAGGGGAAAACACAAATATCAACTTGATTATAAACTTTCTAGGACCTTAAGAAGTTTTTAATGGTAGGCATTCAATTCCAGTTGTTTCATATGGTGTGGTCTACTTGAGCTTTGGATTTGCCTCATTTTTTTGGTCATGCTCTAAATTCAACTAGTATAACAAATGAGCGGTGTAGATAAATCACCTACATCACGATGGCCCCATGTTGATTTTGTAAATATCTCCATTTACGTGTTAAAAAAGTAAGTTGTCATATCTGTGTTGGGAAGGACGTGATAATTACATATGAAAATAATTATTATCCATTTACATGGTAATTAGGGTTGAGCTGAAAAATCAAACAGGCCGTAATTAGAGAATGGTCATCTCGTATCTTACATTGGAAAACTTAGGGGTGCACACGGTTCGGTTCGATTCGATTCTTGGGTGAAACTGGAACTAAACTGTTCCTTACGGTTCTAGGATTTTTGTAACCAGAATCGGACCATTAGCACCCTAGAACCTAACTGGAACCAGATCGTGAAAACCAGTTCGCTTCCGAATCGGTTATGCGGTTATGGGCCTTTTAAACTCTAGCCCAATTGTGCTTTTTTAACAATTCATTAAGGTCTTTATGCATTCAAATGCGATTGGGCCCAGGATTAGAGATTTTATCCACTGATCTGACGGTACCAACAGTGAATAGGTGACTCCTTAAATAAATATTTTTTTAAAAAAAAAAAACCAAGTCAGATGAAATGAATGGTTGGATCACAAACAAAGGGATACCATTTATACAATGTAAATGCATAAGGACCTTTAAAATTCCTCAACACATTTGTTCTATTTTACTTAGTTCACTATACTAGTACAGCAACATTAGCTAGATGGGGCCTACATGGTTGAATTCTGCATATTGTTGTGGATGGGCAATTTTACAAAGTGTTCCTACATAGGTGAATCCTAACCGTATGATAATTTTCCTTGGAACGAGATAGTTGAGAATAAAATATAGGTAACGGTCCAAAAGCAACATGTGAAAGTATTGGCATATGAAATTTTTAAAATTAATCATCATCAATCCTAGTGGGTTCAAAAGCAACATGTAAAGCTCAAATTGACGATTCGGATCTATGGTTTGGTTCTACAGGGCCCTAAATCGGAACCGATCCGTAATCAACGGTTTTAAAAATTTTGGAACCGGAACTAGACCGTTAGCACCCTAGAACCGGACCAAAATGGATCGATCTAACAGTTCCAGTCTGGTTACATGATTCCACCAGTTCGATGTACACCCCTAAGAGAACTGCAACTATCGATAAAGCTAATCATTATAATATGGAATTTATGAATTTCTTTATAATCCAAATGTTAAAAACATTAAATCAAGAATTTAAATAATAATAATAAGAAAACCAATTGTTTTCCCATGGATTTCTCATATCTAAAACAGTGAGTTTGTGAATTCCTTGTATCCAAATAGAGAATTTAATGTTTCTTTGTGAATTCTTTTTATCCAAATAGGGAGTTTATGTGTTATTGTTGTAGACATGCAAGTTGTTATATGTTCATCATCTTGTTGATTGGACCTACTCAATCATCGATGGACCTCTCATCTAGACCGTGAAGCCATCTACTTATCAATTCAATCTTCAAACCAATTGAGGTACCTCTCAAATTTACTTAAAATTAAAACCAATTAGAAGTCCCAATCATCTATATATCGCTTGTTATTTTAATGAACAAACAAAATAGTCAACTTAATGAACAATTATGGCCCATTATCTACATATGAAAATGGGGCTATGGTTCATCAATTGGGTGGTCCCTGATCATGATAATCTAGCTATGGTTACTCAATTGGATGGTATGGATCAATGGATATATTAACTGATTAGACCATAAGGTAGAATGAACGTTTACTTTCAAGATTTGATTTAATGTTGGCAAAAGAAAAGAAAATTAAAGAAAATTTTAATGATTATTTAATTATGATTTTTTAAAGATTTCTACAAGTATTATTAAAGTAAAATTTCATTTTTTGGATCTTATTTGAATAGCAAGTGAAAACCTTATAAGCTATCAACAATGGTCATAATAGTTTTTCTACACATGAATTTAATTATGTTATTTGGATGATGATTGTTTTTTCAAATTCAAAAATGTCTTTCTTGAAATATCTTGTTACGAGAAAATTCATTCACCTTTTCTTTCTTTCTTATCTTATCTCATTATCTAAGCAAACATCAAGTCTCATTTAAGTTGCTTAAAATAAGTTACTTATTCCACGAGTAGCTTATCTTAATTTATACTTACTAAGAAGATTAGTAAGTTTGGCAAACAACATACTTATAAGCTTCTCTTCTCTTTCATCTCTCCTAATGCCTTTCATCTCTCTTTCGTCTCTTCTGATGCCTCTCTCCGGTAACTTATGAAAAGTAGAAAAGCTATAAAAAGAATTAATTGAAATGATTTTATACTTATATGTTAAAAATCTTAGTTATAGTTAATCATAAACCTTGAATACAAAAAGTAACTTATTCGGTGGTATAAACGGCCCCAAATGTCAATATTTGATACTATACCAACTCAAAAACCTAAAAACACTCAACTCACCCACATCGACTCATTTCATCAAGACTCAAGAAAAACTCAAAACGGGTTATATATGACTGTCAAAACTCAAGAAAATCTCCCTTTAACTATTAAAAAAAATCCACAAAACTTGACAAAAACTCACTAAAAATATTATTTATTTTTAGGATATTAAAAATGAATAAAAAATGCAGAAAAAGCTCATACAAGTTTTCAAGAAACTTGTGGACTCTTTGAGTAAACTCGAGTCGAGTTTAGTCCTTTTAAACTATGATCCCAAACTTCTATTAGTGAGCCATTTTTGAATTTAAACAATTGACTATTTTTCATTTTAATCATCCAATCAATGGCCACGAACTGAATATTTAGAATAATTTATTCATTATAATCTTTGTTTTATGATCCATCTAAATAGGGGTTCATGGTTTGAATGGCTAGGATTATGCACACGTAGACCAATTGCACACAGTTGCTATATGCACACGTATGGATCGTCATACTCTACCATCATAAGAAGATATGATGAGTCAGCCTAAGATTAACGATTTGAATGGAAGAGAAACAAAGGGGAATATATGGCTTCAAGATCAAGATCTATTTTCTCTCTCTTTTGCAAGGTACATGCATGGGATCTTTTCTTATCTTTTATTCTCTCTTTTTTTCTTTTTTCTTTTTTTCTCAATCTATTTCCAAATGGCGTGGAGATCTTCCCTCCCTTTCTTAGAAGAGCCCCACCTCCATGTTAGTGAGAAAGACAGACTAACCGAGAGAGAGAGAGAGAGAGAGAGAGAGAGAGAGAGAGAGAGAGAGAGAGACAGAGTGGTGTGTCCGGCCACCGCAAAGCTTTGTAGGTTAAGCTTAATCTACAACGCAGTGTGTGGGGGTCTACCTTGATGTGTTCATAACATCTAATCCGTCCATTGTGTGTGGTCTATCATGTTCTCCTTCTGGCCCAAAATTCGTACTGACCCAAAACTTAGGTACCACACCATATAAAATCATGCCTAAAACCTCTAAAATCACGCGGTGGACCCCACATGAGTCTTGGAATGGCCTGATATCCAGGGTCACCATCCATCCTTGGGGACGATTGTATTCTGAACGGACTGCATGGGATATACAAACACGGTGAGTCTCGTGAACAATCTGAAACTTTTTTACGACAGTCGTCCCATTCCACCTATTCCAAGTGGTGTGGCCCACTTGAATATTGATTCAGCTTGATTTTCAAATAACAAGGAAAAAATGAGCAAGAAAACATGATAGATGGATTGGATGTCATTTATACACTAGACTAGGGCCCACACCTGGCATTGTAGGTTAAGCTTAACCTACAAAGATTTCCAGTGGATACGGCCGAAAGAGCCAAAAAAAAAAAGAGTGGGGCATGAGGTGTGACTAGGTTGCGTAATGTCGTTATGTACATACCTTTGGAGATGATGGTTCCATGCAAGTGGGTCCCACCTCATGGGACATGATCTAGTAGCTTTCACCTCATCCATTCATTTTTCTAATGGGTTGCTGTCGTTTAGTCAGCATATCTAAGGAATAGATGCACATGGGTCTGGGTTTGTTGCACCACCCGCCGACCCATGATCATGCACGAGAGAGTGTGTGTCATCAGACCACCACAATTGTTCTTTGGAAAAGGGACACGTGTCATGGAATGCACGTGCATGCATTTTGTGTCCTATAAGGTCGATCATACCGTAGGTTACAGTAGCTCTCCTGTAATATTGAGTTGAATCTAAACCGTATATCTGGCGACTCTCCTCTTAAGCTTGGGTTGTCCAAAAAACGGACGTATTTAAAGGCTTGCGTGAGCCACATCATGAAATAGTGCAAAAGCATATCTAAAACATTCACAATCATTTAGTGGGTCCACTTAAATGGCCTGAAATTTGGTAGAGTCCTTTATTCAGGTTGGATACACACAATGGAGCGGTTGGATGTCCGAACCACCTCTGCGGGCCCCGCATTTAAATCTATGGTGGGCCTTACCACTCTCGACTATTTCCTTTGTTGTGGCCCACCTACATCATGGATCTAGCTGGATTTCAAGGTCTACACCTAACTGTGGGACACATCTGATGATAGACGAGGTGGATTCCAACGCAGATCACCATCGTGGAGATGGACCGATCGAACCGTTCAGATTATTTAACACAGACATTGAAATGGGCCCCGCCCTGCTGCGTGTGTAACATCCACCCCGTGCATCAGTCGCCGCATCTAATGTTATTTTACAAAAATGGAAATCAGACAGATCCAAAACTCAGGTGGGCCACACCACGCGAAACAATGGAGATGGAGATTCCCACCATAGAAACCTTTCTAAGGCAATCACCTTGTTTATATACCATCCAACCCGTTCATCAGGTGAGGCCCACCAAGATGAAGAGAAAATCAACCTGATTAAAATAAAAATAAAAAAACTCAGGTGGGCAACACATCGTGAATTTAGAAGTTGTTTGGCGTGGCGCATTTGTTATGTACAAAGAACATGAAGTGACGCAACTGATGGAAAGAATGAATGTCTCACACGCATTACACTGGGGCCCACGAAACTAGAGCGTTGCACGCGCTGCCTGCAGCAGGTGTTGCAGAGGAATGGGGCCTACAAAGCATGTGCTGGATGGAGTGACATGCCTCACTGATTAACGGGAAAAAGGAGATGTATGTAAGATGTATGGATGTTGTCCTTTTGCTTTGATGATAGATTGAAAGGAAAAAAGGATTAGGGTTTGAAGAGAATCTTGAGATTGACCATGTACCCACCGCTACAATCCCTTTGACCAGATCCCCCATACCTGATCTAAGGTCAGATAACCTCAATCACATAGCTATCCTACACATGCAACAATTAATACTGTCCACATATCATACACTTATCTTAATCCAAACCGTTCAAATTGTCACCCTATAGAGATAAACCAGACCCAAAAAATCAGATTGATCCTGACCATTCTAACCTCTTTTTACTCGAGATTTTATTAGCAGTAGATGTGATTTTTGGACTGTGAAACATCTACACTTGGTCCCACAATTTAGATGGTTTTGATTGAGGTAGATGTAATGTACACTCACATTTTAGTGGCTATCTGCATGTGTATGGATTTCCATACTTCGCAGAAGAATCAAGTGGTCCCTAATAAACCTAGATTATAATATCATTTGGTAGCTTAGGTTGGATGGGAAGGTGCTCTCAAACAGGTAATAATAATAATAATTAAATAATTAAAATAATAATTTAAAATGTCAATGAAATGCTTTTGAAAATGCATTTTCTGGTATTTGGCCATGTCTGTGGTCACATGACACGTCATAACATGTTTTATTCTAGTCAGGACAAATCTACATAGTCTGAGAGACGTGCATGAGATCTGGGCCGTTAATCTGATGGATTACACTAAAGGTCGCACTAATCCGATGATCCTAACCATCCAATAGGACTTTTGAGAATTACAAACCCGGTTTTGCTAACCTTCACTATGTTGGTGGAGTGTGTTGATCATCATTTCATTGGCGAATGTGTGGCAGTTGATTCATTGGCCCACTAGACCGGCCATAGGCCAAAACCCAGATGGTAACCTACTTTTTCTTAAAAGTTTTTAGCTGAAATTATATTGACCGTTCAATTGATGGATATTGTTTGATTCTTTTTCACGTTTAGGACCGTCAAATGAATCCGCCGTTTAGCCAATGGCTTATCAAGAAGGTGGCCATTTTAATGAACGGTCAGATGATTCAGATCATTGGCACATGTATGGCTAAGAAGGTTCCCACGCTGAACAATTGATGGTATCCAATTAATATTTTTTTTATAAAAAAAAAAAAAAAAAAACAAAGAAGAAGGAGAGATTCCGTAAATTTTCCTAACTACGACTAGTGTATTTTGTGTATGGCCCAGTCCATGGTGGGACCCACCTGTTAAACAGTACGGATCTTATGTGTCACGTGATTATGTAACAGAAAAGGTTTATGTCACTGGACGATAACAGGTTCGACGCAGCTTGCTTCTCGTCGGCGTGAAACTGAAATGGGAAGCCGATTCGCGCGATTGGGAAAACTTGAACTAGTCGCGTGATGATTGGCTAAGTAGCCACACATAGGGGGCACTTCGGGAATATTGGAAATTCAAGAATGGGCCCAGATGGGTACTTGACCAATCACCGCTAGGTATTGTTCTCCTAGTCCCGCGGTCCACCTCATCTTGTGGTACCGTGTCATCTTTCCTTCCACTAGGCCATTTATGTAGAACATCAGTGCCATTAAAACGGTAGGCCCCACTATTAAGATGAACAATTTCAAAGTTCAGCTGTTAAACTCACTGGGTGGGCCAAACTGTATGTTGAGTTGGACCGTCGGTTTTTCACTGATTCCAACAGTGTGGCCCACTTGATGAACGGAATGGATTGATTTTTATCCCAGGTGATCTTCATGATGCTTACTACCTTTTTCATCGCACTGATCTCGTGGCACGTTGGTGGGGAAGATGACAGTAAGGTAAGCCTTTTAAACATACACTTACAAAACAATGTGTTTTCAGCCGTCGATCATGGGTATAAGAATCCATCGAGTCTTGTGCAGGCTTGTCCGAGTTGACTCGAACTTGGTTGGACTCGATCCAGTTCCACAACATGAGTCGCTTTAGATGATTCACCTCCGAGCAAGTAATGACTCGACAGACGGAACAACTCGGTCTGACTCGCCGAGTCTTTTAACCTTGCGGTTTAACTAAATGGGCTCAGCCAGTCTGGGGTATCCGTTATGTGTTGGGCCTGAAATTTAGGCTCAGACAGCCCACCGGCTGAACATTTACCTCATGACAGCTGAGCATGTGATAGAGATGTCATTAGATCTACATCAAGGCCCGGGCTGTGGTGGACCCCACTCTGATGGGCCAACCAGGCCTATTGATAGCCCTCACTCTCTCTCTCTCTCTCTGTGTGTGTGTCATTATTCTCTATTGTCTCGTCTGTCAAGATAAGAAGGCCTGCATGAAAAGAATGTGACAGTATCAAAACGTCCAAAGATTGGACGGCTAGGATTTCCAATCTGGAAGACTTCTTTTCATATATCCAACATCCATGGTCGCACATTAGTTCAACAGTCTGGATCACCTACATGGTTCCATTTGCGCTGACTGGGAACATCAGCACCCTACAACTCTGAAAAATAGATATTATAGGCTAGCAACAGTAGCTATGCTTTGAGAACTGATCAGCTACAATGCAGCCCCATGTACATGATGGAAAAACCATGAAGATCACCTAACCCTGAGAATCAGGCTTATATACTCATTAGGCGGGCCAAACCTAAGTGATGAATCAGACCAACGCCACCCGTTTGATTTTGACCAGGTGGCCGCTGGATGGTTGGATGGGTCCCATCTAAGGGAGACACTACAACAGTGACACCTTGGCAGGAAAGATAGGGCTGCATGCTGAGTTAGCATACATCCAGCTGTAGGTGATCAAATGAAGGGTGATAAAGGATTCAGAAAGGGAAGAAAGACAATATTACAATGCCATTTCATTTTGCAATAGTCATGGCCTTGTGACTCAGGCAAAGTCAAGGCGATTAGCCTGACTCTCGAGCAAGTCCCAACTCAACTCAGGGCTGGATGAGTTAATTTGAGTCGCCGAGTCTTTTACCCATATAGCCGGCAAGTCCCTTTTAAAAATATATTGTAGCCCTACATATTCTAGTCTTGTTTAGATAGCAAATGAAAATTCAAAATTTACCAGATGACAGATGCCTTGAATCTTGCACCAAAGAATTAAAACTATAGATAAGTGTAACAATTACTTCATAAAATCCAATAGTTTTCTTTACAATCTAAACAATAGAAAACATTAAATTATAAGTAAATATTGTTTTCCTGCATCCATACAATCCCCCATGAGATTGAGAAAGTCTGCTCATATTTTCCAAACTGCACATTCTCCCAATTTCATTTAAATTCATAGCCTATTCAATATTTTCTCAAATAAATGTTACAACATTAACTCCAACAAGCCCATGAAATGCAAAGAAAAGCGAATAATATTTCAACATATGAAAGCCCAAATAAATTGCAAAAAATAAATTACAACCCAAATGGACCCCACAAACCATCAATGTAGACTGATTGTATTGAGATCAGGAGATCACTATATGATCCTCCAGTATGTACATTGGGGGTTCAGTGATCCAGACCGTTTCTGTTGGGCCTCGAAACCAGTGGATCATGCCCAAAAAACTCTGGTATTTAAATCCTAGCTGCAGACCTTGGGCCCTTTTTTTAATCCAATGTGGACAGTTGCTGTACTTCTCTACTTCAACATCTATTTGCTGACCACGACAGAAAGATTAGGACCATCAGATGAGATTCTTACAGATGGTCGACCCAAGGTGGGTCCCGACAGACTGTCTAGATTTCTGAACCATGGGCTCCACTTCTCCAAACTGAAACACTCTGTATACAATGCATATCATCAGGTTGAGCGTCTTATAATTCCTCACACTGAGAGCTTGTTTCCACTCCTTTCCTTTCCAATGAGACCTGCACAGACAAATCCACCAAGACATTGAATGAGATCATTGATATGGCCTGCTTGTGGAAGAAGTCAGATTTCAGCAACCCAAGATCCCCCACGCTTCCATGAAAGTTTAACTTCGGTTTCAGTGAATAGGAAAATACAAGCACATGAAAGCAGCAAGAAAAATAATACAGAAAACCATGAAACTCATCAACACATTAAAGATGGAATATGAAAACACATTCAAGCAATGCACCGCACTACCTAAAGTTATCAATGATCGGGAGTCTTCTGTATGGTACAACCTTTGCAAAGATTCAGTGGCAACACGATCTATCCAAGTTATTCCATATTGAGGACAGATGAAACTTATCATAGACTGCAGGCATGCTACTTGTGGACGCCCATCGGCCAACTCATGTGTTAGTTCACCCACATGTGCCAACATGGCACAGGTGTGAGAGATTGGGCACAGTGGGCCACATGCCAAAAAGAGTGGATGGTTGGAAAAAGATAACCTACTTTTTGACATTCGCCCACATCTGACAAGGCGTCTTTGCATGTATGTGTGCATGTGCACGCAGAGGGGGGCCATGCACATGACATTTGAAGATGGTTCCCTGCAGGTATCATACCTCCACTTTTCAGTTATGTACTTTTCAACTATGCATCCCTGGCAACCAACAGCAGAGCTTCCTCCTGCACAACCAATCTGCAGAGGAAGAGCAACAAAACCCTGCATGCGGTTCTTCTCAGGAGAGTTCACTCTCATCATGGTTTTAAAACTCAGATGAGTCCCAAGTGACTTTTTTGAGTGACTCAGACTCAGACCAGATCTGGCCTGGTACCACAACTCACATAGACGATTCACCCCAGACTTAGACGAGTCGGGCCGATTCACCCCCAACAAGGGTGAGTCCCAACTCGACTCGAGATCAAACAAGTCAGTCCGAGTCATAGTCTTTTAACCATGCTCTCAATACCTCTTGGGTACCATTTGTTGTAGCTCATTGGTTATCCATGTGAAAGGGATAACTGTCCCCTTTTCACTGCATTTGGGGGTGGCCCAAAAGCATTATTATATACAGTGGCAGCTTGATTTGTGCCCCCAGATTAATAGGGAGAAAAGAGGGGATTCTTATCCCACCCGATTTAGGGGGATCAAATCATGTGTGGCCAAAAAACAAGGGGCTACCGTCTTATTTTTATTTTATTCCAGCAAACAGATGATAGATTTCCTTTTGACATTTTCTATCAATAACCATCACAGGTTCAAAATTCCATGTAGACATGTAGCACACATAAATGTATTCCTTCAGTTCTTTGCCACCAAATAAAAAAACATGGGTCATGCTCACTGATTGTTTGCTTTACTCACTGCAAAGCAAGGATTGAAAATTGGTGTCAGTGTAGACCAGGTCATATCACCCCATATCAGGCCAATACAACCATGTTGTTTATGGACAACACCAGTTTGTAACAAGAGATTCATACCAGTTTCCAACAATACCTTGAACCCTGCTGCAAATGGCATGGTTGGGTAAGCTGAATGAGAATGGTATTGGATACACATCGGCCCACACGCATTTTGCAGATGTGGAACCATTCGGAGCATCCTGCCAAATGGAAATGGCGAGATGCTCTAAATGCTCCCATTTGATGATTTTTCAGATACACCCAAACTATAGCCTAGAAATTTTGATGCAATGCCACAAGCTATAAAAGTCCATGAACTGTATAATTACCAAAAGAATATCCTCATCTGTACCAAAGGATTTTCGGGCTTCTTCCAGGCACTCTAAGGATACTCTCTCACATTTCCTACAAAATCATCCCATGTTAATGTATTTAGGACTCCCGAAATGGATAAGCAACGAATATGAAGCCAGGAAATGGAAGGACCAAAATGCCAAGTAGACCACACATTTCTACGAATGAAGAAAATAATATGATAGGAGGGTTCAAATGAAAAGATGAAGAACAACTTGTCGTTTTGGATAGATTGCAGAACAACAAAGAGAGGAAAAAAAGGAAGGAGCCAAAATCAAGGATACAACACAGGACCCCGATATTGGCAAACAATACTTAAGACATGCAAGCAGAAGATTTGCTTAACACAGTCATTCAGCATAAAATGCATCATGCAACTGGGCTGGGCTTGGCCCAAGTTAGCCTGCTTTGGGTTGGACCTGAGTTGCGTCTGCCCAAAAGCAGACCCAGTGCATGAGCCAAATTTCTTAGCCTGTGTGCTGGGAGGGGCTGGGCTGGGCATGAGCTCAGGTCTTTAGCTCATTGACTGGATCTGTACATGCTTTGGAGCGGTCCAGCCTAGCCCAGTTGACTGAGGTCTGACTCCGGTACGTTTATGAGAAACTGGAAACTAATCTACAGTGGATATTGATGGCGTTTTACATACATAACGACCTAAAAACATTATGCTTTCACACTACAGTGATCAATTAGATAGATGCTTGTCCTCTTTTAATACTCTGGAAATTGACAGTAAGATGAGATGGGTTATCATACCTAGAGCTGGCTGGATCTCTTATTTCAAATTCATCCACATCAGCGTCATAACCACATATCACAACATAGTGACCTAAAAGAAAGAAGTAGGCCAGTTAAATAAAATCTTAGCTGATCTATAGAATCAAACATAAAATCAACACTACCAAAAAAAAAAAAAACATTTACATCTGATAAAACATAGATAGGATCAGGAATGATTAACCCCTGTTCATGAGGTTATGTGTAATTATATAAGGTTAGAAGTTAGGAGAGCTAACTGCTATGATTTTTTATGAATATTTTATTTTAATTAAAGAAATCAAATTACTTGAAGGGGGTAAGGATGCCCCACTATACAGTGACAGCCTCAGAATAACTTAAACAGAGAATCAGCTACCAGGTTGGCTTCTCTGAGGGAGAGGGACAAAATAGAAATATTCAAATCCTCCAGCAAATAAAAAACGTCCGAGGTGAAAGACAACCTCCATGCTTGTCTCCTTTTAGTCATGTTAAGCAAATCACCACTTGCAATGAGTTGGCCAGACTGCTGAAGGTGGCCTTGAGCCCCAACAAGCTCTTTCTCCTGCTTCATTAGCATCCATAATATGCAATCCACCTGAGAAATCAATTCTGACCTCCCCTCAAGGGCCTATTTGGATTAAACAACAAAATTGGAGGAAACAGTTTCAGAAGAAACACTTTCCAGGAAACTGTGGGAAAGGAAAGCTGATTCCCCTTATTCTTTCTCAACAAGATTTTACTGAAATTTTCAACAGAAAATTCACTTGAAGATGGAAGGCAGCACAGATGGATTGTGGCAAATGTGTCACACTGTCGCATGGGCACATTTGCACATGTGGGCGCTTGACGATGAACGGTGGCACATGTAGCACGTGGGACATTGACAAGTGGCAGCATAGAGCAATGCTTGAAGATGGACGTTGGCACGTGGCATAATGGCTCGTGTGGTGCATAAGGGGCACTTGAAGATGACAATTGCGTACTAGCAAATGTGGCACATTGGCACATGTCTGCCGCTTTAAGATGGATGGTGGCAAATGTTGCATATGTGGCACAATTTGGCATTTGGAGCCAAGGTATTCCATAACAGCAACGGTGCGGGCTGTGACAGCCGTTACGGATTTTCAACAAAACACAAACAAAACAAAACAAAAAAAACACTATTTCAGCCCCGTAACAAGCCGTTACGGGTCAAATTTTCAGTAATGGTCATTAACAGTTACCACCATTACCATTTCATAATGGCAGTTACATGAATGTTTTAGAATACCTTGCATGGACCGCTTGAAGATGGATGGTGGCATATGTAGCATATTGGCACGGTTTTCCTCGGTTTCCTTCAAGTTTGAGAAATGACATGTCTTAGGAATGGAAGCCAAAATGACTCGATTTCTTGGAAAATTTGGAATTGGAATCCTTTTCGATTCAAACAGCTTGCAAATGTGGATCCCATGGCTCCATGTCACTAGATGTCTCATCATTTTGCCACAAAGAGGCACATCATTATATTGGATTGTGTTCTTATTTCGACTCCAAAGAAACCAATGGAACTCACAAGCCTCTTCCCCACTAAAAAGCCATAGACCTAGTGATTCGTGCACCCCAAGTTTCAAGCCCCCTCGGAAACCAAAGGATTTTGAATCCTTTCCGGTTACAACTACACAAATGGACCCTTATGACAATCCCAAACAAGTCAAAGATCTACTATTTATATTTAGTATTACTATTGTGATAAAAGACTTGGGAAATAATACAAGACAACAGAACAACAGACACAGCAACCTGACATGAGAATATTCATATCATTAACAACCTGACTTCTTAGTCATAAACTAAATGGTCAATTAGTTTTCCATGTTCATGGAGAAACGAATGCAAGGAACCCAAATGTTGGAGTATTTCCAAAAAAAAAAAGAGGAGGCAAGCTAAGTGATGCCTTTCTTTTCGAGTGCAAAAGCCACATCGGATGGGGAGGATTGAAAGGTGCTTATAAAGCATTCTATTCCATAACCTTTTTGAAAAAAAGTGTTACGCCTGTACAAATGCACAAGGCCAACCCGGGGGGGAAACCAGCTAGAATTAACCGGGAACATGCAAAGGATACTCACTAACAATGGGGGTGCACATGCCTACTCAAATCCGGTCCTCCCTCCCTCCCTTGAAGGTGTGTTAGTGGTATTGGTGTTGGATTTTGGGCAGTTTGTGCATATTGTCGAAGCCATTCGTTGGGTAATTTGTATCCTATGGATAGCATGCTGTGAGCCTACGGCACTGGCGAATTCTACCCAGGGATGCAAACTATTTCAAAGAGAGACCGAGTCCACGCCTCGTTCCACCAAGAAATCAGATTCGTTGTTGATTGTGCTATTGCGTTTGTGGTCATCTGAACAGGTACAGTGTTCAATATTCTTTGATTTATTATTGTTTACATATTTCCCGTATCATTGTTTTTAACTCCAAATGCAAAGTATCTCTAATAAAACAAAAGCACCGCATCTTACCAGTATAACCTGAAGTTCCTCCATAACATCCTGAGATGCAAATACCCTCCAGCCAAGACCGACTGCATTGATGAATTTTTTTCATGAGTTACAATCACTGGAATTTCTACAAGAGAAACCATCAGTTCTAATAATGACAGTAAAGAAATACAAGCATAACTTTGCTAAGCACAAATGCATGCGCAATAAAGCTCATGTACACGCCACATGTGCCAGCATGGCATGTTTGTACAAGATCCAATCCATCCATCGGGTTGGTCTGACCTCCAACATGTTTTCCCAAAATAAACCTAGGCCACTTGGTATGTGAGCCCCAATATTGGAAACAGCTGTATGGTTATAAAAAACTTCAGCCAAGTTTTTCAAAGCCATACATTTGTTTTGAAAACTATGGCCCATCTGACCAGCAAATCAACCTGATTCCTGGGCTACATCATGAATATAGTGGGTCTTTTGTGATGGATGGATTGGATCCCAGACCTATCGTGCCATGCTGGCACATATGTGGCATGTACATAAGCTTTATTGCACACGCATGTGCGTGAAGCAACCTCCACATTCAATGCTGCCAGTCAAAGAAGTTTGATATTATTGCCTATTATTACAGGAAATAAAAACATACCTTAACTTGTACTTGTCAACCAGAGCAACAGCAATATATTTCCCAGACAGTATCAGGACAGAAATTTCTTCACTGCTGATGGACCTGCACTGTAAAACAGGGAAATTCATTAACCTATCACCAAAGTCCAACAAAAAATCTAATTAACAGCATTGAGATCATTTAAATAATGGCACCGGAACTAAATTTCAGATTCCTGTTACTATGTTACTTAAAATAAATAAATTCCAAGAGATATTAACTTTTAAGATGAATTGCCTTTTATGGCAGTGCTGTTTACACACAGCTGGCTGCAATTGCATGCTTCCTGCTTTAACCTGCCTGATCATGCCCCACTCTAATCTTTACCAAGGAAAATTTAATCCTGATATAATCTGAAACATGCATCGCAGCAGCACTGTCAAACTGGGCCACCCATGCTTCAAGAAAAGACCATTAATCAGATACCATCATCCTAAAATTGAGAAAGCATAGGCGGAGGCTAAGAATTTATAATTAGTGGTCGCAACAAAATCTCTGAAAATAATCACATAGAATCACCCATCATCCATTAGATGTCTTCAGGTCCAAAAATCAGTTGGCAGTCCCTCCCTCCCTCAACCTGAATCAGATTCTTGATTTTTAATAGGAAGTCAGCTTCCAGATATCCGTCCATTGTGTTCACAGTATCATGCAGCATTTTTTTTTCACGGGAAAGTAAGCAGATATTTTATTATTCATCCAATACGAGCCAAAGCCGAATTACAATCAACAAACCCAGAGGCCAAAGAAAAACAAAGAGACGAACCAATGCCCCATTTCAAGCTACAGAACAGAGACAAGAAAAGGGGACAGGATTCACACCCTGGCAACAGTTAAGGAAAGCAAGAAGTTCCCTTGTATTTAAGCATTGGATAGGGTGGTTATTAAAGGGAACATCTTTAAGCTTGGACAGCGCTTTCCTTTGCTGATGGGAGAGGATTTTTCTTCTTGACAAGTGGAACTTAGAGAGAAAATTGACCTTGTGAGCATGGCATGCATACAAACTGCCCAAGGTGCATTGGAGGGATCTTGAATAGAAAGTATAGTACGTCAGCCATGCATTGCCAATAAGATGTAGTCGATACCATCTTCAAGCAGTTTAGATAGGCCAGCCTGAAAGGCCAAGAGGAAGCTGTAGAAGGCATTTGCAGGTTCAAATGTTCAACTCTTTGAAGAGGGATTATAGCATCCTAATGCATCAATATGTGAATAGCATCCTGATGCATCCAAACCATACAAGTGGGGTTTATGGTTCATTGATCCAGGTGGTTGATCAAATGACCTACCTAGTGGATTGAATGACATTGAAAGATCATAACCATCATCTTCACCCATTTTTCCAGACTGTTACAGCATTTTTCCTTACTCATCTATTTGTGGGCCACTGAACAACGGGTTAGGGTCTTCCAAACTTGGAAAATGCAGCATAAAAGGATCTACGACAATGATGTTAAACACCAAACAAAATAATGTTGCCAGTGGCATGAAGAACAGACACAAAGTATACCTCTACAAAGTTATCACCCACAGCATAATTTCAGCATTGAATGACAAAACTAGAATCTTGTGTCTGCCTCCGTTTCCAAGATGGTTTGGCTCAATAACAGACTATTTTACCACATCACATTTGCTAGATAAACCAACAGCATTCAAGTAAGCTGGATGAATGTCACATACCTCTATGTTAATTCCAGCTTCTAGTGCCTTCTGAAACAGTCCATCCACTCGTCCTAAGTCATCTGGCAATTGCTCCTGGATATGTTGCAAACAATAAGCCCTAAAAGAAAATCATGAATCAACAGCATAAAGGTGAGAAGAATATAGGAGCCTTGACTTGAGGCTCTGCACAGTATGCTCAGGTTTCCGGTTCTCACAAATGGGGCGCATGGTTTAGTAATCCAGACCATTGGTCTGTTGCTCCCACCGTGTATGGACCATGCCTCAATGATCAAGTTGATTGGAGAATATTGGCCACTTAGCTTGGGAGTTTCTGTTGGGGAACCACAGAAGCAAACCCCGAATTCGGATCACACGATAATAAGCAAATGAAAACAAAGCATGCACAAGTACATAAGATTTTTACGTAGAAAATCCCTCGCGGGAAAAAAACCATGGCACAAAGCGACCACGATCACTATAAAAACAAAAAGTACAAGAGATGGATGCACTTACAATTAGAAAACCATTATTTTCTCCTCTCTGAACCCTAGAAACATTTAAGCCTTGATTGGAATACCCTAATCCTGCAATTACACCCATATATATAGCATAATACCCAGAATAGGAAACTAATCACACAATTACGCAAAATTATGTGCATCGTCGATCTAACCATCGATCGATCGACATCGATTGAGCAGTCCTCAATCAATCAAGCACCACATGTTCGATCGCCCAAATAAGCTCAAAAGTGTCCAAAAAGTTTACAGGTAATTTCCAAATCCAGTCAATAAATCGACCCAACAATTCGATCGATCGAGACTGTCCAAAACTGTCCAGAGACTAATTTGTATAATTCGGGGCTCACTCAATCAATCGACCATGTTGTTCAATCAATCGAGACCCTGTTCCATGTACAGATTGACGACATTAGACAACAAACTCCAATATGGCTTCAATCATCATGGATCATTGCTCCAAGCCCCATCTCTAATTACCTCTATCATAGCGTTACCATCGTCGTCATTTTTCATGCACACCCCATCTTCATCAACCTTTCGCCAGACCCAAAGAAGTCAAACATAATCGGAACTTCTTTGCGGGACCCACCTTAGGAAGCATGCCTGTTGAGTTTACACTTGTATGGATCTTTTCAAGAGTAACACCGCCTTCCTCAAGAACCAGTTGGATAAAATGATGACAAACATCAATATGTTTTGAACTGAGTTAGAGCTCACCTTGACTCGAAAAAGCTCGATTCGACTTGAGGTGATTTTTTTAGCTAGAAAAAATTTCGAACTGAGTTCGAGCTCGACTCAACTCAAATCGAACCCCAAGTCAAATCGAACCAGCTCAGTGACTCGGTTACTTTGATATTGATGTTGCTCACCAAGTGTTTGATGAAATGACTCGACGAAGTGTCAACTGGTGGCAAGGAAGGTATGTATATGAAACAAATATCATTTTTTTTCCTTGATTTTGATGTTACCTAAAAGGTGTTTGATGAAATATCTGTAAACAGCTGTTGTTGTTTTACATATAGTAAGAAATTGTAAGTGCACTCCATGTGTTTGTGAAAATGCCACATAGGCTTGAACCAACCCGAGCTGTTGATTGAACCAAGCCAAGCTGGCCAGTCAGGCTCGAGGACCGAGCCGAGCCAAGTTCGAGTTGGGGTCAGCTAGTGGCCGAGCCGAGTCAAGCTGTGCCAAGCTCAACTCGGTTCGACTCATGTACAACTCTAAACATGATAGATACATTCCTGACAACTGGTGCGAATATCTCACTGAAGCCGACGCCTTCTTTCTGAGTATACCCCTTAGCAACCAATCTTGCTTTATACTATTCTATTTCTTCTTGTAAATCTACTTAGACCCAATTATTTTACATCCAACGGGAAGCTTCACCAACTCTCACGTCTCATTCTTGTACAAAGAGGCATCGCGTCTTACATCATCATCATCCACTTCTCAGTAGCTGGATCATCCAGTGCTTCTTGTAAGATAAACGGATTCCCCTCATCCGCGAATGCAATGTTCGAGTCATCTCTGTATCTTGTTGATAATATGCAATCTCTCGATACATTTCTTCTCACAGGTGGCTGCTCCATCTGCTCTAGTACCTCCTGTTACGACTTAGCTTCATCCTGTGCTTTACCGTTGTCAATTTGAACATCAATCACTATTAATTTTTCAGATTCCTTGTTTTTTTCCTTATGGAACAAATAATCTTCATCAAACCAAACGTCACGACTAATCGTGATTTTCTATGAAATCTGGTCACACAACATGTATCCCTTCACACCATCACCATAGCCTACAAAGGTGCACTTTTTCACCCTTTGGTCTAACTTATCTGTCTCAACTAATGGTACATGAGAGTAAGTGTCACAACCAAATACTCGCAACCTTAAGTAATCTACATCATGACCACTCCACACTTCCTCTGAAATTTTACAACCAATCGGCGTAGATGGAAGCCGATGCACTGGGTAACAAGTTGTGTTAACGACCTCAGTCCATAGCTCATTGTCTAGCGCAGCGTTGCTCAACATACTTCGGGCTCCCTGCAAGAGAGTATAATTCATTCATTCTACCACACCGTTCTACTTCGATGTGTGCTTGACCGTTATGTCGTACGATCTCCTCATCTTTACAAAACTATTTAAATTCATTTGATGTGAATTCTTCGCCGTTGTCTACCCTTAACACTTTCAATTTTCACCTTAACTGTTTGTCTACCATCGCCTTCCACACTTTGAAGGTGACGAAAAAGCCTGATTTATATTTCACTAAGTATACCCACACCTTTCTAAAGTAGTCATCTATGAATGATATAAAGAACGATGACCCCCTCCAAAAACTACGAGCAACAACCCCTATACATCAAAATGCATGTAATCGAGCACCCATTTACGAACATGTTTTCTTGATTTAAAAGATAACCGTAATTGTTTACCATATATACAATACTCACATATATTTAAATCAATACTTTTAAAAGAAGAAATTAATAATCGATCAAAAAGTACTTTCATACCATGCTTGTCATGTGGCTTAGACATGCATGCCACAAACATGCTAGCATGGACTCCGCTACAGACAATGCAGCTCTACCCGATACGGTATTCCCGATCAACTTGTAAAAGTTACCACTCCGCTGTGCTTTCATCACTATGAATGGCCTTTTTGAAACTTTTACGACACGATCAAACTAAGTGAATTTGCACTCAAGTGCATCAAGAGCTCCCAAGGATATCAGATTCTTCCTCAGCTTAAGAACGTGTCTAACATATGTCAGGATACACTCTGTTCCATCAAACATCTTGATGCGAACCGTTTTAATTCTAATAACTTCACAAGTAATGTCATTGTCCATAAACACTTATCCACCATCGCACTTACTGTAACTGGTGAACCAATCTTGCTGAAAAGTCATGTGGTATGAGGCCCCCGAATCCAAAATCCACTCATCGATGATATAGCCAGATTTGGATACAATCAAGACGTCACTACCATCCACCTCTTCACTAGATTCTATCGTGTTGGCCTCCTTAGGCACTTCATCTGATTTTTTCCCCCTTCCGGACTTTAGGATTCCAACAATCTTTCATATGTCCGTCTCCCACAGTTTCAACACTTCGTCTTTCTCGTGTCCTTAGGCTTGGACCGTGATCGTGAGTTCGCCTTCTCCTGCTCAGAATTCCTTTCCCTAGTTACCAACACATCCGACCATGCGTTGTTGTCCTTCTTTCTCAACATCTTCGACTAAAGGGCTGAGATAACAATCTCGACATCGATGGTCTTTCTACCGTGGCACATGGTATCTATAATGTTATCGTAAGACTCTAGAAGAGAGTTCAACAAAATTAGGGCTTGGTCTTCCTCGTTAATCTTCACTTCCACACTCGTCAATTTGCAAAGTATCTAATTAAATGTGTTGATAGGATCATTAAGATCCAACCCTTCCACCATCTTTAAATTATAGAATTACTTTTTAGATATATACGATTCGACAGCGATTTCGTAATATACAAGCTATCTAACTTTTTCCTAAATTCTACAGTGGTCATTCGATCAAGAACATTGTAAAGGATGTTATCTGCAAAACATAGTTAGACCGAGGTTTTTGCCCTCTCATCCAATTCTTCCCACTCTTCATCGTTCATATGTGCAGGATGCTTCCCTATACCAACGAGTGCATGTTGCAGCCCTTGTTGACCTAGAATGTCTCTCATCTTCACCTTTCATAGTTCAAAGTTAATTTTTTCAGTGAACTTCTCTGTTTCATATTTCACATTTGATACCTTGATTGTCATGTTTCAAATCCAAACTCGAATTCCAACGTATAGCTCTGATACCACTTTTTAAAAAACCATGGAAGCAAACCCTAAATTTGGATCACACAACAATAAGCAAACGCAAACAAAGCATGCACAAGAACACGATTTTTACGTGGAAAAAACCTCATGGGAAAAAACCACGACACAAAGCAACAACGATTACTATGAAAACGAAGTACAAGAGATGAATGCACTTACAATCAGAAAACCCTCATTTTCTCCTCTTCAAACCCTAGAAACGTTTAAGCCCTGATTGGAATACCTTAATCCCACACACACTCTCGGAATAGGAAACTAATCGTGCAATTATGTAAAATTGTGCACGTCATCGATCTAACCATCGATTGATCGACATCGATCGAGCAATCCTCGATCAATCGAGCACCACATGTTCGATCACTCGAACATGCTCAAAAGTGTCCAATGAGTTTATAAGTATTTGTTGTTCAATCGATCGAGACCCTATTCCATGTATAGATTGAAGGCATCAGACAACAGTTTCTTCAGTTGAATGTGGACTGTTATTCTTGAGTTTGGTCCATCCTTGGTGTTATTAGTACTGTGAATGTCGATTGTTGATGTATCTCTCTTAAATGTCTATTTTCAGGCCTTCTAAAGTTGTTTCTCTCTTGAATGTCTATTTTCATGCCTCAATTTGAAAGTTAACGATCACCCCATCAAGAAGATATTGGAGAAATTGTCCATCCACAATGAGACACAGCAGACAAATGGTGTGGATTATCAAACCAGGGGTCCAACATGCGAAAATCAAAACCTGACTATATTGTGCAAAGCCTCACATCAAGAATCCTATAATTCCTACAAAATGAACTGAAAAGGTATGAGATATAATAACACATATGGCATTCAAGTATGTTAGAAATGAATCTAACAATCATTTTAGAAGGTATAGCATGCACAACAACCCTCATTTTCAAGTAACAAGGTCATTTTTGTAACCGTCTTCAAAAAGGAATTCAGGACTTGGACAATAAATGAATTCTCTTTCAAGTGATAAGCAACTCATAGGGGATGAGATATTCATACTATATCGTTAATTGCATGAATGATAAACTCTTTTTTTTTGAGTGAAAGAATTGTATTAAAGAAACCGTTAGCAAAAGCTAGGCAGGAAAAGTAACAACAAAAGCACCCATGGACAGGCAGAACCAAAAAAAAAAAAAAACCAAAACAGCTTTACAAATCAGTCCAATCAGACAACAAATGATTAATCCCCAACACCACCGCTATAGCATTCCAAAATTTTGCATGATATAAGGTTGTTTGTGCAGGCCAAGCTATTTGCAGTCAACTGCAGGTGCAAAAGAGCTCTAGAGATGAATGTTAGAGAACTGACACAGGAAAATGCCGTATTACAGGTATACCCAACACAGTGTAAAACCTGGAATACAAGATATGGGTACAACCACAAGTAGCATCTTTATTGATCTGGAAAGGAAATCTAGGGTTCTAGAAATCAACATGGACATTTTTTCTTCTTCTTCTGAAATAGGGTTAATGCACATGCATTCAAATTGCAAAGAAAAAATATCAACTAACCGCCAAAAAGTTAAAAAATTAATCACCACTTAAATGCCCTTACACAAGCATGAGAGCGTGGACGTGGGGAGCCATGCATGTGAGAAGTACACCTCTAATAGTGGCATGACTCCACTAGAAGATCTAGAACTGATGGAACTTCATTTCTATGGACTTGTTTGGGTGCCACTTAAAAATGAGTTCATCTCATCTTATTTATAATTGTAATTATGTATTAGAGATCATCATCAAGATTCATAATAAGGTTGTGGCAAAAGTTTCACGCCGGCTACCAACATGACGTAAACCCCCTCCTTTCTCTACACTAGGGACCGGCCATCAGAGCTTTTTCTTTTCTTGTACGGATTTATTATTTTTTTGAAGGATATTTTTGTAGGGATTAAAAATATAACCAAAAATTTATGTAAGCTATGATCTCTAAAACATAACTGATGATAACTAAAATGAAATGAACTCAATAAGTGGCAACCAAACATGCTGTAAATATTCAGTTCATTCCATAGATGCTGTTTTGAAGGGTGCCCTTGCTGATTTTTATTAATCATGTGTTCTTCTTAATCTTGTAAGTAGTTTTATACCTAATTTTCAGTCCCAGCCTCTGAAATGTAATAAATGTGTTGTCATATAGATTGATTCTACTCTACATAATTACTGTATAAAGTGTAGAACTTTTAAAGTTAAAAAGTACCTGGTGATACGTCCTTCCTATGATAATATTGGGTTTCTGTTGAACAGTTACAGAAAGAAAAGGATTGTAACTACAAATCATCTGTTTCCCAGAACATGAGTAAGAACTCACCTTGTAAAAAGTCTCCACAGAAAATTTTGGATTTGCTCCTAAAGTCACCGTGAGGAAAGAAAAACTGACAGAAAATTTATGCAACAAATATGCCAGATCAACCGTCCAAATGCTGCAATATGGAAGAAATAAAAAAGAAAAAAAGGAAAGACAAAAATATATTAAAAATATTTCATATTGACTCATTTGAGAATAAAAGCATGATATCTTTTCCGTTGGACTACATGCATCAATAAGTAAAAGATAACATGTAAACATATTCAACGTTGAGATTGACAGCCAATATTGCTATCCAAAGAGGGGTTACATATTTATACCTTTTCTCCAACACAAGAGTCAACCATGCTAATTCATGATTCTCAAAAGTGCATAAAGTTTTTTTGATGTGATCCTACTGGGTATGTTTTGATTTCGGAAAGAAATATGTATCATGGTGGCAAAAAATTTGAAGTTCTCAACAAGAAACTATTGTAGATTTTATTTACAAGGGTACTAATCTGAAAATAACATGACCCTATTCACCGCCTGTACCATTGCTGTGATAAAAATAAGAAGTGATCTCTCGTCATCAAGCATCACAGAAGACCTCTACAGTGAGAATTTTTATAGTGCATAATATCAGAATGTATGCTCCAATACTGAATTCAAATTCGTAGAGTATTAAGAAAAAACAAAATTACCTTGTCGTGCTGCAAAGCTTCCCCAACGAGTGAATGTCACAGCGGTCAACGCCGAGAGTCCTCAAAACCATCAAAACACAGGCAAGACCACAATCCCAGTTACATAGCTGGTGAACGTGGGGAACCTATGACAATATTGTCATGACTCAGTAGAGTAATGATGCACTTATGATTTACAGGTGATCAGAGGACAGATACACAGTTGAATGACAGAGGTTTAAAGAATACATCGTACTGAAAATTCAATGAGAAAAGATGTCTCGAATGGACCTACTTCAACAAAGTGAGAGCGGGGCAGAATGGTGTCACATGATCCAGCCAAACGAGAGTGATTTCCGACTGGCAATCCAATATTTTCTCCATCCATTCTTAGCAACTTGTTGGTGAGGGAGTTAACAGCCCACATCAGTGCCAAGGTAAACTACCAAAAATTATAACTTGGGCATACTGCCATCTACGATGTAAGCACAGTTAGATGCATCAGACAGGGTGCTTTCTTTCCATAGTACTCTCTGCTCTCAAACGCTGCAGTTAGACAAATCAGACAGGGTGCTTTCTTTCCATCGTACTATCTGCCGTCACACGCTGCAGTTTCTGATACACAAGTAATAAGAAGGAAAAAAGGAAAGAAGATCATACACTGAGTTGGAAAATAGAATTGTTCTGACAAAGTATGAGCCGATCAATTGATTACAAATAATGAGACAGGAAAAATTGGAAAGGAAAGCGTAGAAAGTAAATAAATGTTCTCTTAGACAGCATAGCTCACCAACATCATCTAATTGGACAACAAATTTTCAAAGATGAGATTTTTGGCATCAAACCCTGAGCGTTAAGGAGTTCCCCTCAGTTCGAGCCCGCAATTATGAATTTGATTTGTAATTAAGGGCTGACATATACACTATCCTACCAGCCTGCAATTCCTTGATAGAGGAGTTGAGTCAGGGCTGACCATATTCCCTAGGTAAGACAAAAGGCAAGAGGGGAGCTACGACACGTCAAGTCAAGATCTAGGACTGTTATTTTAGGGAGGGAGGTCGCTGAAAGGCTATTTCTCTTTAATCAAACCTTTAGACACTCATAGGCCCTCTGTAAGGTAAACACAACCTGATCTAAAGTTTTAAAAATGAAGTACTTCGGATCTGATAAATCAGGAAGAAAGAGAGTGGAGGCAGAGTCATATTTGTAACCAAAAAGGAAGAAGAAGAAGAAGAAGCCCATGCCAACCGAATATCTAACAAAATTAGATTCATTTCAATTCAAGCATTTGCAAAATTCTGCCCATTCAGACAGTTTGAGTTTTATCTAAAATGAAGTCTCCATGCAGGAAAGCACAACACATTTTTCTGCATGGTTTGTGCTTCGATCTTTAGGGCGTGTTTGATTTTCCAAATCGCGTGTAAATGCATTGGAAATTAGTAATTATTACTACTTCACCTGTTTGAAAATACACTTGCATTTCTGTCTTGAAAACCGAGTAAAAAAGACTAGTTTAAATTTCTGGGCCCCACCATCATATATATATATATATATATATGAGCCGTCCATCAGTTTTAGCGTAACATTTTAAAGCATGAGCCAAAAAATGAGCCTGATCCAACACTCAAGTGGCCCACACTAAAGGAAACAGTGGCACCGATACATTTTTAACGATAATGTTCGATTCCCTAAATCTTGTGGTGTGGCCCACTTGATCTTTGTATCAGCTTCATTTTTTTGGTCAAGCCCTAAATTCAACTGGCATAACAGATGGACGGTGTGGATGAGACACAGACATCATGGTGGGCCCCACATTTTTCACAGTCTCCTTGGGTTTAGAGCTCAAAAAAGCAAGTATCAAATCAAGCATCGATAACAACGTTGTAATTACCCAGTGAAGTAATTATTACTCACTTGCAATGTATTTACCAAATGCTTGGAAAATCAAACACGCGCTTAGGGGGCTAGCGAGTTCGGATAGGAATAATTCTGTGATCCCCCACCTAATGTATAGTATGTTCAGGTTTTTTATTGGCATAGAATCTCTTCATCCTTGGGTGGAGGATAAAATATTATATTCTGGTAAGACATTTGGATTGGTAGTCACTCTCTTGCTGAATATTTCCCCACTCTTTTTGCTATCTTTGTTGATCCTAATGCCCTGGTCATAGATTGCTTCAACCCTTTAGGGAGTGGACGGTCTTGGTCTCCTCTTCTCAGGAGAAATCTCTCATATTTTGAATCTCAGTAACTTACTACGATTTTATCTTTATTGCAAGGTGCTCCACTTCCTCTCCCATTTAAGCCGAAAGATGCCATTTTTGGTTGCTATCGCCTTCGGGTTAATTCTCTATGAAGTCCTTCTACAAGTCCTTGTTTGCATCATCTTTTTCCTCCCCTTGTCACACTAGTTCTATCTAGCTTTATGGGGTTCCGCCGAATATGGCTGCTTTTGGCTAGCTTGCGGGAAGAAAATGAATTCTGACTATCGACAAGCTTAGGAAGCGTGGGATGCAGATTCCAAATGCGTGCCCTCTGTGTCTCAAAGCTGAAGAATCGGTAGACCATCTTCTATTACACTGCTCCCCTTCCGATATCTAGTGGAGCAACCTTAGACTAACAAGGGTTCCTTAGGTTATGCCTAACTCGATAGATGATCTTCTTTCCGAGTGGCATGCGGATTCTAGTGGAGCCTTGGGTAAAAGAAAATGGAGGACAATCCTCCTAGCAGCAAGGTGTCTCGTATCGGTATCGGTTGGCGTAACGGTGTCATCCAAAACCGATACGGATACGGGGGCGTAACGGCGATACGGGCGCATAACGGCCCGTAACGGCGCAATTTATTTTTTTTTTGCCAAAAAAAATATATATATATGGATTAAATCCGGAATATTCTAAGCATTCCAAATATGCATTCATTTATAAATTGAAACATGTTTATGGTGGTGTAATGGTCTACTCTTTGGTGAAAAGTTGTATTGGACTGTCTGATTAATTTTTGAACAAGGTAACCTGAATTTAATTACAAAATTCATATATTTAAATTTCTAAATATAATTTATATATTTAACAACTTGATATCATTTCTCCCAATAGCTCTTTAAAAAAATGAAATTAAATTCAGGTAGATGGCGTTGCCAATTTGGGGCTGACTTGAAGGACCAATCTATGCTCCAAATCAACCTCAAATTCATGCAATTTATTGCCATTATCCTACTTATGAATTGGTGGACATTTATTAGATAGTGAATCATGAAAATTTTCAAAAGGCCCTATTTTAAAAAATAAAAGTCCACAAATTAACAATTAAAACTATTCAAACAATTTGATTTTGGCATTGTGAGTTAGCAATTACAGTCCATAATTTAATTGCTAAATTTTAAGTTAATATGTCTCGTGTACAATTTTTCAAGGCCCGAATTAGGCAGGACTCGGATTGTGAAGTGTAGCACACATGTCAAAGTTTTTTGGGCCCCACCCGTGATGTGTTATATCCACACCGTCCATCTATTTTGCCAAATAATTTTAGGGCATGAGCCCAAAAATGAGGCACATCCAAAGCTCAAGTGGACTGCACCATAAGAAACAATAATAATTAAACGTTCACCATTAAAAATTTATTGAGGGCTACAAAAGTTTTAGATCAAACTGACATGTGTGTTTTCCCTTCATTCACGTCAGTGTGACCCTATTAATAGGTTAGATTGAAAATAAACATTACAGTGGACTTTAAAATTTTTTTAATGGTGAGTATGATGTGGTCCACCTGAGATTTGGATATTACTAATGTTTTGGATCTTGACATAAAATGACGTGGCAAAATGGATAGACGACATGGATAAAATATATACATCATGGTGGGGCCTACTCGGGTCTGATCAGATTGAATGGAAAATAAACATTACGGTGGACCCTACGAATTGTTTAACAAGGAAAATCATTATCTACGCTGCTATTTTTGGTGTGGTCCAGATTATCTTTGGATATAATTCAATTTTTTGGTAGTGCTCTAAAATGATATCTGAAAATAGATGAACGGTGTAGTTATAATAAATACATCACCGTGGAGCCCACGTAACTTTGATCTCCTTTGAACCGTTCGTACAACTCGAAGCTCGAGGAGTGTCAACGCTCGTCTTAGCGTGACACGTACCTACAGCAGCTAGCTGCTGCGTGGTACACCTGCAAAAAAAAAAAAAAGGGAGCGCAAGGGAACCGGAAAGAAAAAAGAAAAAGAAAAAAGAGGGAAAAAAGAGAGAAGAAAAAAGAGGGAAAGAGGGAAAAGGGGAGAGAGAGAGGAAGAAGAAGAAGGAGGAGGAGGAGCCGCAGCCGCAACCGCAGCAGGGCCGCAGCCGCAACTGCCGGAGAAGAAGAAGAAAAGGAAGAAGAAAAAGAAGAAGAAGAAGAAGAAGAAGAAGAAAAGGAAACAGGTAAGTTTTCTTTTTCTTTCTTTTTTTTTTTTTTAAGGGCCGTAACAGCCGTTGCGGGTCCGTAACGGCCGTTATGCCCCGTAATGGCCGTTACGGTCACATAATTTCATAACGGCCGTTTCGACCCCGTATCGCGTAACGGTGTCAACCGTTACCGTTACGTATCGGCCGATACGGCCGTATCGTAACGGATATGGGACACCCTGCCTAGCAGTTTTCTAGGCCATTTGGGCTAAGCACAAGACAACATATGCTTTAGGAATATTTCAAGCTCAGCGGCGGGAGGGTTCTCTAGAGTGTTATTCCTTTTTAGAGACTGGGCCCCCTAGTTTTTGGGGGTCTAGTGTTTTTTTTTTTTTTTTTTGAGAGGGGGGGGGGGGGGGGGGGGGTAATAGCCCTTCTGTTGCTTTCTCTTTTTCCTTTGTTGCTTCGCTTTTTCTGTTTCTATTCAGTTTATGTTCTATTGTTCTTTTTCTTTCAATAAAAATATTACCTTAAAATAAAAAATAAAAAATAAAAAATAAAAATAAAAAAAACAAAGCAATTGGTAGCCATGGTTAATTGATTTTGATTCTAGACCATTGGTCAGATGGGCTCCACCGTGAATGGACAATGCCAAAAAGTCTCCTCAATGGGACAAAAAGCCACCAATAAATAGATGCTTAAGAAGAGAAACACAATAATGGTCCATCCCTGATTGAAAAAAGGGCCTGAGATTGTCGAGTAGTATATTCGATCTGGGAGATTTTGGGGAATGATCCATCAATTATGTGTTGCATCATACCAACGATCTAGATTACTGAATCATGGGCCCAGCTGTACAGACTAAAAGTATGTTGTGCTTATCCAAAGGGGGGAGATCATATTATCTTGTCAAATAGAGTTAATGGGTTGAAATAAGTTAGTAGAGCAAGTCTAGAGATGAGAAATCTTCGCCATGAAGGCAATGACAGTTGATTTTCACCATCGGAAAGGTGGACTTCTAAGAATCAGTATTTCATTGGTTAAGTTCTTTGGTTCTCCATATCATAATTCTAGTTCAAAGCTATTATTTCCTTTGTTTTAGTTTTAGGTCATCGCAAATAATTTACCTTTTGTAAGCCTCTATAGCTTAGGTGACTTCATGTGTTGTCAGTGGACATCATAATTCTGCTTTACTTGAGCAGATGAATTTTTGAACTACAAAGCACGAGAAATGATAATTCCCACCAGTGGTAACAGTGCACGTTCAATTTCAAAACAAGTAGTATCAAATCCAATAAGCCCAAACAAAAGAAAGTGATTGTTTCTTATGTTGGAAGGATGAAGAGACCGATCAAGTCTTTCTTCATTGTGAAACGGGTAGAGAAATTTCATACATTTTTCCTAAACTTGTTTAAACTAATTTGGTTAGGTCGAGGTTAGTTGCCAACCTTTCCCCTGGCCCTGGGTGGGGTGCTAATCACTTTGAAACTAGAAGAAGAATCCTTTTGGAGAATGCTCCCCATGAGATTCGTTGGATCATCCAGAAGGAATGCAATAGAAGAATTTGTGAGAACAAGATGTCCTCCATCAATAGCCTCAAGAAGAAAATTAAATTGCTCATTATGGAGTGAGGTCGTGCTTCAAAAGAGTTCCAAGGGTGTTTCGGGAGTAGACTTCAATATTTGTTGCAATGTGGTGATAGAAGATTACAGAAAGCTGCCGAAAAAAGTTGGCTTCTTAGTGGTCAATGCAAAACAATGCTTGATGGTGAATCCAAGTGAATCCTGTGTGGTATGGGTCATTAGGGATGATAGGATCGATTGAGCTTGCTTTCTCAGGGCCTTCTGGAGTGGGTAATTCCAACTGAGCTGAATTGGAAGTGATTAAGACTAGTTTAATCTTGGCTAAATCATCTTTTGGATCTTTAGATTGGCTTGTAATAGAAGGAGATTCCAAGCGTGCCTTCTCCATTTTGGTGGGATCCAATACAATGTCCACGGAGATGAAGTAGCCCTTGAGGTGAATTTACAATTCATTCAAGTCTAATTCTAAAGTAATGTAAATTGCAATTTAGGGTGCATTTGGTTGCAACTTCAACAAAGGAGTGGTTCTGTCTAGAAGTCTTTCTATCCTATCAACTTCTGAATTGGATACAGCCATAAGTAAAAAAGACTAGCCCAACATGTGAATGCTATTTGAGGCATTGTAAAATGCTCGGGTGAAAACATTGTACACTTCCGTTTGCGCTCTCGGTTTGAATGAGCCCACGGTTCAATTATCCAAACCGTTGACACAATAAGCTTCCCTACTGATGACCCTTTTTTATTTTTTTCTCGGTTGAATGTATATTATTTCTCTCAACCATCTCTGTTATTGACCGCCAATTGAAAGGTCATGATTCTTCCAGTCTGGGGGAACTTTGGTGCATAAGTCATCCACAGTGGGGAACACGATATCAACAGTTAATGTGAAGTGGAGAATTTTTCTATATTTCATTAATAATGGAGAAGCTCTCTTATAGAGATGTACATGCCTAAATTTGGAATAAGCCAAATCCAAGATTAGCCATATAAATAATTCAAAATCTAATTATCTACCAGAGACTAGGATATAATTACAAATCAGTGATTTTAATTACAGATTGTACAATCTAATAGTTAGGATCACTACAACTTGAGCACCATCGCATCAACAATTCAATCCGACCATTACAAAATACCTCTTAGATTTAGCCGTTTTCTCTCCATCATTCTAAAATATTGCAATTCAGTTCGCCATAGCATCCAAACACAGCACTAGTGGAATACGGATTTCCCGACAATCAGTAACAGAGCGCGCAAAGTAAAGATATTTCAATTTAAAAAAAAAAAAAAATTGTCTACAGAAATCGAAACGATTTGAAAATTTTCAGAATACGAAAGATTGGATTTTGGAGACGGAAGGAAAGATCGGAACAAACGAGGAAGTAGATGGAAATTGAAAGGATGCGAGTAGAGAAAAAAAAAAAAAAAAAGGAGAGAGAGAGAGAGTTACCTTAGATGGAAACGAGGCGTAGACGGGAAGGATGAAATGGCGGGGAAGAAAGAAGACCCGCGAAAGGGCTGTAAAATAGAGGGGATTTCTATCTTGCGCGTGGTGCGCAAGGTCCTTTAAACCGGCCGCGGATGGACAGGCGGGCGGAGGCTCCGAGAGGCCACCGTTATGTATGGATTATATTCACACCGTCCATCCATTTTTCTATATCATTTTAGGCCATCAGCCCAGAATTAAGGCTGATACAAGCCTCAAGTGGACCACACCACAAGAAGCAGCGGTGCTAAGCATGTCCACCGTTGAAACTTTCTTAGGTTCTCACCATGTTATTTATTTTCCATCCAACCTGTAGATACGGTCATATACACCTGTAAGAGGTGAAAAAACAAATATCATCTAGATCCAAAACTTCTGTCGATCCTATGATTTTTTGAACAGTAAGAATTTAATTACGAATGTGTGGTCCACTTGAGACTTGAATCTTCCTTATTTTTGGGCCCGTAATTTTTTAAAAAAATGATACGGGAAAGTGGATAGACGGTGTGGATGAAATCTATACATCACGTATGCCCCTCAGAGCCGAGCCTGTCCCGAGCTTGGAACAGACGGTGGTTGTACCTAATCCGCGAACCTTTAACCCTCCCAGAAATTATCTAGTGGGATCGTCGGTGTATTGAGACCTTACCACGCACGTATTTGCATTTAGACTCATCGTAAAACGAATCATCAAATCTGGACTGTACATTAGGTAAATTTCAATTTTTCTGTTTATATGAAAAAAATTAGGCTAACCTAGGCTTTTAGGGAAATAGGATTGCGGACTGAGTTACTCAGTGAGCTTTAATTGTATTGAGTAAACTCAGTTGAGCTTACCATGAATGTATGAGGGTTATCCCCGCCGTCCATCCATTTATCCGGATTATTTTAGTGGTTGAGCGTAAAATACAAGTATGCCCAAAGCTCAAGTGGACCACACTAAAGGAAGCAGTTTGAATAATGACTTCCACCATTGAAACCTTGCTAAGGCCCCACAGTGATGTTTATTTGTCATCCAACTTATTCATAGGATCACATAGACATGGATGAAGGGAAAACACAAATATCAGCTTGATCCAAAATTTTTGTGGGCACCAAGAAATTTTCAACGGTAGAATTTCAATTCACACGGTTTCCCTTGATGAGGTCCACTTGAGATTTGGATATATTTCATGATTTGGATATATTTCATTTTTGGGCTCAAGTTATCAAATTATCTGTTAAAATGGATGGACAGAGCAGATAAAATATGTAAATCATGGTGGACCCCATAGAGTTTACTTAGTATGCCATCCGCTACAGGCTTTAGGTGGGCCACACTAAAGTGATGTCCACACTTTTTAGGTTAAAATTTATGCCTGGGACAAAAAATCAAGGATATTCGTGATCAAGTGGGGAACTTGAAGGGGAACAATTTGGAAGTCGAGTGTTATCTTATATATTGCTTTCAATCATGTGGTCGCCTGTGCCTAACATGGGTGAGACATGTAGTGGGGTTGGATTTTCACGTAAACGTGATAGTGGGCTATGTGAGAATTTTTTACTTTTCGCTCTGTTTTAAATAATGCTTTTGGATATTTTGCCTAGAAATTCAGCCATCTTGTTCCTCAAGTGGGTTACTTTGATTGAAATAAACTTGGTCATGTAGAACAAATTTCTATGACTATCTTTTTATTTTGCATGTTGTGGCCCACCTGAGGTATGGAATGACCTGATTTTTGAACGGAGGGTTTAAACATTATGGCCTACCTAATGAGTTATTTGGCTTTATTTTTATTTGGATCATTCAATTCTTAGTTTATAGTTTTAAATGATAAATTTTATCATATTGAAGGTTGAGGGTATTTTGAATTATAGTAGATTTTGCATGTGGGAGGTGTTTCTAAGAGAGCATTGGAATTACAATTTAATTTAAATAAATTACTATGGAATGAGTAGCTTACTTTGATTTCTACTTGGATAAGTATGTTTGGTAAACTAGGTACTCATCATCAAAAAAGTGAGAAAGCAAACATCACAAGTAACCATCCCAAATGTATCTTTGATCCCCCTCGAATCCATAGCTAATTTGTCATGTGGGGCTAACCTTTCATGTGGATCGTTCATTGTGTGTACCCCACCTTTGATGTAGGTTGTCCGTCATGCATGGCCTACCCTAGTTGTGGGCCATTCACCATTAGGGTTAACCTTTAATGTGTATGGTTCATTTGGTAGGGCCCAGCTCTAATGCTAGTTATCTATCATGTAGGGTTCGCCATCAATGTTATTGTCTATCACATGAGGTTCATCTTCAATATCCACTACCCATCATGTGGTGCCCACCCTTAATGTGAATTGTCAATCATGTAAGCCCAACTTTCCCATATGGGTCGTCGTCCATCATACAAGACGCACCTTAAATGTGGACTACTCGTCATTAGGCCAACCTTTTATGTGAATTGTCCATCATATATGGCCCACCATTATTAATTCCATATCATGTGGAGCTCACCTTTAATGTGGGTTGGCCATCACGTGGGCTACGCATCACGTGGGGCTCTCCTTAGATATGTGTCATTCATCATCATCCATGAATTAAGAGGATTCATGGTCACACATAAACACATTTCCTAAAATCAATTCTTAAGCTAGTGAGTAGGGGTGTACATCGGGCTGAATCGAGTCGAACTGGTCTCAATCAGGCCCGGCCCGGTCACCATCTAAACCAGCCCGAACTTGGCCCCAATCAGCAATCGGGCAAGTTCAGGCCAATTTCAGACGGCCTTAATTTTTTGACTATGCTCCATATACTCCATGGGAAGGGCTTTGGCAGGTAACTTGAACGACTTTGATTTTTGGAAAAGGCTTTTGTCATAGATTTTTGGAACTTTGGTCCATCTATGAAGGGACCCACGATTTGGACGGCCTGGATTGTTGTAAATGGTTAGGATAATTGGATAAGAATTTAGATATACATATATATATAGGCTGAGTCGGGGTGGGTCCGATCAGGTCGAGTCGGGCCGAACTGAACCTATCCGAACTTGGCCCGACTCAATTTTGGGTTGAAGAAAATGGCCCGTTTGGATCTAAACTCAGTTCCGAGTCAGGCCGAGTCGAGCGAGTTAATCGAGCTAGCCCAGTTCATGTATAACCCTACTGGTGGGTCATCAATGAAAAAAAGGAAATAAGTTATTTTTAAAGTTCAAAAGTAATAAAAATAATGACTGATAAAAATAATTTACTTTTTTATATAAAAAAACTATCGATTAAAGTTTTATAATTAAACTAACTTATTAAAAAAATTTACTAATATACCTAAGTTTAAAAAGCTACTTATTTGGTAGTATTCAAATGGTCCCTAAGTAGCTCAGGAGACATATGCTCGAGGGTTAGGAGATTATTAAAGCCATACATGAGTCAAACTGAGTCAAGCTTTGCATAGCTCAACTTAACTGAACCAATGGTTGACCCCACCTTGAACTCAACTCAGCTCAGTCATCGAGCTTAATTGACTAGTTCTGCACAATTTGGTCATCCACTTGAACTAATTCGAGCCTGTGTGATATTTTCTTAAACATATGAAATACACCTTCAATTCATACTATATGCAAAACACAACAGTAGTTTATGGGTATTTCATCAAACATACGTTAAGCAGCATCAAAATCAAAATATGTGATGTGGTTTTTTGCCCCGTGCTCGACCGGCCGTGAGCCTTGCTCAACCGGTCGAAGGCTGGTCACGACCAGTTGTGGAGTCGAGTCGTAGCTCGACTCAAAGTCCAACGACTACGGACTAATTTTTCAGAGGGTGCTCGACCAGTGGTAAGTGGTCCACGACCGATCGTAGGTGGCGCTCGACCAGTCGAAGCTACGCAGATTTGTTCCGCGATTTTACACGGATTTCGTGTCGCAAGTCCTTTCGCAACCAAAATGGGGAAGAGAGTTGCCAAAAACTATAAATTGGGGTTTTCTAGGGTTTTTCATATACAGAAAAATCACAAGAGGGTTTCCTAAAGGCTTTACAAGGGTTTTACTAAAGGATTTAGGGTGAGAGAGTGAGAGAAAATAGATAGAGGAAGCTTGTGGAAGGGAGCCGTTGTCTCAGCACTTCTACATCCTCGTGATCGGTGAGATCTCTCAGTTTTCTTTTTATTCTCTTATTGTTTATTCGCTCCTGCGTGAGTGACGAAGGTTGTAACGTTCTGCTTTCATAGTGGATTGTTGATCTGGACGAGGTCCCGTGGTTTTTACCTCTTTGAGGGTTTTCCACGTAAAAATCTCTTGTGTGGTGTGTGATTGTTACTTTGATTTATTTCATTGCTATTATTATCCCATAATTCTGGTTTGTTCGGGAGGCTAGATCCTAAGGATTTGTGCAAGGCCCCCAACAAAGTGGTATCAGAGCGCTAAGTTCATTGAACGGGTAGGATCGGTTTGGAATTATGAAAGGTGGCTCATTAAGGATGATCAGCCTCAATGGTTTTAACTGGACCATATGAAAGGCTGAGATGGAAGACTTGCTTTATTCCAAGGATCTATATTCTCCAATTTTAGGCATATTAGCAAAATCCAAGGATAATGATTGGAAGAAGTTGAACCGGAAGGCGGTGGGGTTTATTAGACAATGGTTAGATGATTCTGTATTCCACCACATGTCTACAGAAACCTTAACCGCTAGCTTATGGCTGAAACTAAAAGGACTGTATGAAAGAAAGACAGCCGATAATAAGATTTTTCTGATAAGGCGACTTGTGAATCTCGAGTTCAAGGATGGTGATTCTGTGGGCGAGCACATGAATGAGGTCAACAATATAATGAACCAACTCTCTTCTATGAAGATGGTCCTTGATGATGAATTTCAGGCTTTACTATTGCTTAGTTCATTGCCTGACAGTTGGGAGACATTGGTGGTGTCTCTAAGTAACTCCGCGCCAGACGAAAAGATATCCATGGAACAGGTTACTAGTTGTCTCTTCAATGAAGAGACAATGAGCATGTCTCAGGGGTTTACTCAACAAGAGGCACTTGTGACACAAGAACGGGGGAGAGGAAAGAACAGAAAGGGCGGGAAAGCCCAAGATAAATTAAGAGGCAAGTTGAGTAACAAAAAAGATGTTGAATGCTGAAATTGTAGCAAGAAGAGCCACTATAAGCATGAATGTCGTAAGGCTAAAAACGACAAAAAAAGAAAAGGAAAGAAGAAGGAAGATGAATTTGATTCTACTGCGGTCGCTTCAAATGGCGATGTTGTTATTATTCTTTTCACAGATCACGATATATGTTTCACGGCTACGGGTCAGGACACCGACTGAGTGATAGACTCAGGGGCTTCTTTTCACGTGACTCCACGTATGGACTTCTTCATAAGCTACAAGTCAGGTGACCATGAGACCGTGAAGATGAGAAATTCTGGTGTATCGAAGATCGTAGGGGTCGGTGATATTTATGTGAAGATCGATGTGGGCTGCACATTGGTTCTCAGGGATGTGAGGCATATCCTAGACTTTCGTCTCAACTTGATATCGACAGGAAGGTTGGATGATGATGGCTATGAAAGCCGGTTTGTTGGTGGGTGCTGGAAGCTCATCAATGATTCGTTGGTCGCAGCTAAAAGAAAGAAGTGTTGCACCCTGTACAAGGCAAGTGTCAGTGTATGTAAGAGTGAGTTGAACACAGTAGAAGATTCAGCTATAAACATGTGGCACAGGCGTCTAGGCTACATGAGTGAAAAAGGGCTTCAACTACTAGCGAGAAAGCGGCTCCTTCCAGACGTGACAGGTATACCTCTCAAAACCTGTCTTAATTGTTTATCAGGGAAACAACATAGAGTTTCATTTGTTAAAACTGTTTATCATGTTAATAAAGTGCATGCATTAGATTTGGTTTATTCTGATATGTGTGGTCCTATGAGGACAAAAACCTTGAGTGGGGCATTGTATTTTGTTACTTTTATAGATGATGCATCTAGGAATGTTTGGGCTTATGCTTTGAAATCCAAGGACGAGGTCTTTGGTGTGTTTAAGTTATTTCATGCTATGGTCGAGAGAGAGACAGGTAGATCATTGAAGTGCATCCACACTGATAATGATGGTGAATATATAGGTGACTTTCATGAGTACTGCAAGTCCCTGGGTATACGGCATGAACAGACGGTTCTCAAGACCCCCAGCATAATGGTGTAACTGAGCGAATGAATCTCACTATTATTGAAAGAATTAGATGCATGATATCCCATGCGAAGTTGCCCAAGATGTTATGGGGAGAAGCAATGCACACGGCGGTGTATCTAATAAACAGGTCTCCATCAGCCCCATTGAATGAAGAAGTACCTGAGAAAGTGTAAACTGGACAGGATCCATCGTACAGTCATCTCAGGGTGTTTAGATGTGGGGCATCCGTTCACGTACCGAAGGACGAGAAGTCCAAGCTCGATATGAAGATCAGACGGTGCGTGTTCTTAGGGTACGGCGATGAAAAGTTCGGTTACAGATTGTGAGATTCGACCGAGAAGAAGTTCGTCAGGAGCAGAAATGTAGTTTTCTTTGAAGATCAGTGTATTGAAGACATTGGTAAGCCAGAGAAGAACCAGCCTAGTTCAGGTGAGCTAGAGGACATGGATCCGGTTATTCCTCCTGTGGTGCCTAATGACGGGGGAGTACAACGAGGTGCAGAGGACGAGGGGGTTCCTACAGAAGATGGACCGAGGGAGTAGCCCCCACTTGATCAACCTGTTGAGCCACAGGTGAGGAGGTCATCTAGGGATAGACAGCCGTCCAAGAGGTACTCACCGCATGAGTACATTATGCTGACTGATGAGGAAAAACCAGAATATTATTATGAGGCCCTAGCCGATAAGCATAAGGAGTGGTTAAAAGCTATGAAGAGGAGATAAAATCCTTGCATAAGAACTATACCTATGACATGGTGAAACTGCATGAGGGCAAGAAAGCTCTGAGCAACAAGTGAGTGTTCAGAAAGAAGGTTGAGCAGAAGAATTCACAGACGAGGTTCAAGGCCAGACTTGTGGTAAAAAGGTTCGGTTAAAGGAAAGGCATAGACTTCGAGGAGATATTCTCACCAGTGGTGAAGATGACATCCATACGAGTGTTGCTTGGGTTGGTAGCTAGCATTGATCTGGAGATAGAGCAGTTGGACGTTAAAACTGCTTTTCTCCACGTTGACCTGGAAGGAGATCTACATGCACCAACCAGAAGGGTTCGAAGTCAAGGGCAAGGAACATATGGTGTGTAGGCTGAGGAAGAGCTTGTATGGGCTGAAACAAACTCCACGGCAATGGTACAAAAAGTTCGATTCGTTCATGTTACAGCATGAATATGACAGAACGGAGTCGGACCACTATGTGTTCATGCGTAAGTTCTCAGATGGTGATTTCATAGTTCTGCTCTTATACGTTGATGACATGCTCATCATGGGAAAAGACATCAAGAAGATCGACAGGTTGAAACAGGAGTTTGGCAAGTCATTTGCGATGAAAGACTTGGGCCCGACTAAACAGATCGTAGGAATGGAGATAACCCATGACAGAAGCAGCAGAAAGCTTTGGTTGTCACAAGATCGATATATCGAGAAAGTCCTAGAGCGGTTCAATATGAATGCAACGAAGCCGGTTAGTACTCCACTGGATGATCACTTCAGATTGAGCGACATGCAGTGTCACAAGACGAAGGCAGAGGTGGAAGAGATGCAGAAGATACCCTATGCGTCAGCTATAGAAAGTTTGATGTATACTATGGTGTGTACACGCCCAGACATAGCATATGCGGTTGGTGTTGTCAGCCGGTATCTTGCCAATCCTGACAAAGAACAGTGGGCAGCAGTGAAGTGGATACTGCGGTATCTAAGAGGCTCATCCAAGTTGAGCCTATGCTATGGTGACGGTAAACTTGTACTAGAGGGCTACACAGATGCAGATATGACAGGCGACATAGACTCCAAGAAGTCTACATCGGGGTTCATGTTTACGTTTGTAGGGGGAGCGGTTTCTTGACAAAGCAAGCTACAGAAGGTTGTAGCATTGTCAACGACAGAGGCCGAGTACATTACAGTCACAGAGGCATGTAAAGAGATGCTTTGGATGAAGAGGTTCCTACAGGAACTTAGCTTGAAGCAGGAAGAGCACGTGGTCTATTGCGATAGTCAGAGTGTTATACATTTGAGTAAGAATCCAAGTCAGCATTCTAAGTCGAAGCACATAGAGATTCGGTATCACTGGATCAGGGATACTTTGGGACAGAAAGTGTTACAGCTTGAGAAAGTCCACACGGATGATAATGAGTCAAACATGATGACCAAGACATTGCTTAAGGGCAAGTTTGAGGTTTGTAGAAACCAGGCTGGCTTGAAGAAGGTGGATCCCTCCTGGGTCAAAAAGGGAGAGATTTGATGGGATTTTTAATCCCGTGTTCGACCGGTCGTGAGCCCTGCTCGACCGGTCGAGGGCTGGTCACGACCAGTCGTGGAGTCGAGTCGTAGCTCGACTCCAAGTCCAGCGACTACGGATTAATTTTTCAGAGGGTGCTCTACCGGTCGTAGGTGGTCCACGACCGGTCGTACGTAGTCCACGACCGGTCGTAGGTGGCGCTCGACCTGTCGTGGACTCGGTACGACCAGTCGAAGCTACGCAGATTCGTTCCGCGATTTTGCGCAGATTTCATGTCACAAGTCCTTTCGCAATCGGGATGCGGAAGGGAGTTTTCAAAAACTATAAATTGGAGTTTTATAGGATTTTTCATATACAGAAAAATTACAAGAGGATTTCCTAAAGGCTTTGCAAGGGTTTTGGTAAAGGATTTAGGGTGAGAGAGTGAGAGAAAAGAGATAGGAAGCTTGTGGAAGGGAGCCGTCGTCTCAGCGCTTTTACGTCTTCGTGATCAGTGAGATCTCTCAGTTTTCTTTTTATTCTCTTATTGTTTATCCGTTCCTGCGTGAGTGACGAAGGTTGTAACGTTTTGCTTTTATAGTGGATTGTTGATCTGGACGAGATCCCGTGATTTTTACCTCTTTGAGGGTTTCCACGTAAAAATTCTTGTGTGGTGTGTGATTGTTGCTTTGATTTATTTCATTACTATTATTATCCCATAATTTTAGTTTGTTCGGGAGGCTAGATCCTAAGGTTTTGTGCAAGGCCCCCAACAATATGGGAGTAGTTTTATCATATAAATGATATTTTTTTAGTGATTTGTTTCGTATCCTTACCCTTTTTGCCACCAACCAATTTCACGGAGAATATATATATCCGAAATAATACTTTGTTGAGTCATTTTATCAAAAACTTGGTGAGCAACTTCAATATTAAAATAACCAAGTCATGGAATTGATTCAATCTGAGTTGAGGCCCGATCCGGGCCGATTCAAGCTAAGACAACCTCGAACTCAGCTCGAAACATCAGTTCCACTCGACTCAAACTCAATTCCAAAGCGAGTCCAATCAAGCTTCCTCGAGTCAAGTAGACCGAGCCAACCGGGTTCGCGTACAGCCCTAGAGATTGTAATAAGCGACATGGAAATATTGTTTTACATTCATCAGACATGTCGACGAGACGTCTCTGATTCTGTCAGAGAGATCAGATGGATGACAAGGGTCTGCAATCATCGTTCCCTTGAATGTGGCTATCCACGGCGGGCCATCAAATGGACAAAATAAATTCACCCACTTCACCACATAACCGTTCATCGCAGTGACCATCTTTCACTTTGTGGACCCACCAGACAATTGATGACTTGCAATCCGACCGTTCAAATGAATACGAACGATCGGTTGCACTAAATGTGTAGGTAGTTTATTGATTACATGGTTCAGATCATGGATCTCTGCGACTTTTGGGTGGTGGGTCTCATCATTAAGAACGTTGGCTTGGATCATCATTTTTATTTCCTGTTAGGCTGGCTGACGGCCAAATCCAAGCTGTCATGCATGTGGGCCATGCTCTCTCAATGACAGGTGTAACCAACAAAGGAAGTTTCCGCATCTTCTCAATCTACCCTTTGATTTTGAGACTCCGTGTGCGTTTAAAAGAGCTAAGGCGATTTGAGCACTTAAGATTGAAGAGATGTTTCACTGTACCCATGCCGATATGGTAGATTTTTGCAAGATCCGAGACGTTCATCAGGTGGGCCCACAGAAAATTCTATGTCCCAAATGATTAGGCCGGTTTTATGTAAGTCAGGACACAAGTACGAGTTGAATTTAGATCGTTGATCATTTTCCACCCTTTGCCTTCCCTTTTTCTCATGTTTGTATGGTTTAAATCAGAGGTCAACCAATCTGATTTCTTTGACACAAAAGTTTCATGCTAGATTCATCTGATGAACGGCTCAGATCATGCAAAAGTTTGCTGAGCGTGTGGACAAGGCATCCCCTTTAAATCTACGGGGGCAGGTACAGCAGGAAGCGGATTTCCTGCGAAATGCTTTTGCAGGAAGTTCCTGCGCAAGGATCTGGGTGGGGCCCACAGAGCTATTTTTAAAAAATCCGCTCCGTCCATCCGTTTTTAGAGATAATTTAAGGATTTTCGATAAAAAATTGGGTGCTTCTTGAACTCAAGTGGGACACACGAGAGTAAACAGTGATCATTCAGTGAGCACCGTTGAAGAATTATTATGGCCATAAAAGTATTGTATCAGGCTATATTTTTGGTTTTTTCACTTCATCCCATTGAGAATTACCCTATAAACGGTTTGGATAACATATAAACATCAAAGTGGAGCCCAGTAAAGTTTCAACAGTCAAAATTTCTTTCCCCAATTTTCCCTCTCGTGTGACCCAGTTGAATTTTTTATCCACCCAATTTTTTGTCGCACGTATTAAAATGAGATCTTAAAACGGATGGACGGAATGGATTTATCACATAAAATGTAGTGGGCCCCACCCAGATCCTTGCGCGGGAACCTCCTGCGAAAGGCTTTCGCAGGAAATCGGCGTCCGGTACAGCATTTGGAATTTCTCCCACATGCGTTTACAACCACGGAACGCCCTTTCGGACGGTCTCCGTTTTATTCCTGGTTTGGAATCCTGTGTGCGTACTGTACCATCTAGTAAGAGGTATATACTATCATTCTAGAACCGTTGATTTGTGAATTTTGTAGGTGCGTCTCTAGGATCCGTCTAGTGGGCCACCCCATTGATGATTCATAGCAAAGATTCAAAGCTCACAACCACATGATCAATGGTCCATTCTTCCTAGTAAAGAAAAGGGATTAGAGCAACTGTTGAAAATAATAAATTCGTAGATTGTTGAGCAAAGAACAACCAATCACTAAAATCTTTCCATCATGGACCACCAACTAGGTGTCCTTGAACGGTTCGGATCGGTCAACATATTTTCCAATCTCATTTTTCTACGTTACAAAGCCATTTAGTAAATTATACTGGACGCACACTGAATCTTAAGGGCCTGTTTGATTTTCATTGATACGGGATTTTCACGGTAAACAAGCAGTTAAATATGAGCGTAATTTCACCTCGAAAATCGAAACAAAAGTGTTGACTTAAATACGTGGATTCCATTGTAATGTATAATATATATCCACACTGTCCATCTATTTTATTAGAATATTTTGAAGCATGAAACGAAAAATGTTGCAGATCTAATACTCAATTTGCTCACACTAAAGGAAACAGTAGCCTTAATTTATCCACCATTGAAAATTATTTTCTTCACTGGGCCCATATTGAGGTTTTTTCATCATCTAACTCGTTTATAGGGTCACACAAGCATGGATAAGTGGAAAACACAAATATCAGCTTCATCTAAAACTTTTAAGAGCCTCAAGAAGATTATAATGATAAGCGTCCGATTACCATGGTGTGGTCCACTTGACCTTTGGATATTTTTTTTTTTTGTTTATGCCATAAATTAGGCTAGCATGACAAATGAGCAGTGTGGATAAGTAACATACATCATGATGGCCCCCACAATGATGCTGTTAATTTCTCCATGGGAAAAGATACGGTAATTGCATACGTCAATAATTATTAAAAACACTTAGAAAATCAAACAGGCCCTTTAAAAAGCAACCCGCGTGGCCCACTGTTATTTCTCACGCGTTTCCTCCGTCTCCTTCTCTGGTCGCGGATTAGGTGAGGTAGGGGAAACAGCTTAGTGGTGGCGCCCTGATCGTGTGGCCCACCTTGATGATTGTGTTGTATATCCACGCGTCCATCCGTTTTCATTTTTGGGACCATGCCCGAACATGATCAGGAAAAACGGATGGACGGTGTGGATATACAACACGTACATCGAGCTGGGCCTCATGGTCAGGTCTCCCATTAAATCCGCACTTCCAACTCATGCGCCCTACCGAGCGGATTAGGTGACGCCCGTCACCTACGACGCTGCGGTCCTTACTGCGGGGCCCACCCTCATGTATGCATTTTAAATCCACACCGTACATCCATTTTTTCAGATCATTTGAGCGTATGAGGTAAAAAATAAAACATATTCAAATCTCAGGCGGACCATACGATGGGAAACAGTGGTTATTGACTACATCTTGTGACTATGAAAGTTTTGGATCAAGCTGATATTTGTTCTTTCCCTTCATCCATGTTTTTTCTAACTTATTAACGGCTTGGATGGAAAATAAACATTACTTCGGAGCCTAGCATGTTTTTAATGGTGTGGCGTTTAACCACCTCTGTTTGAGATTTCGATGAGCTGATTTTGCTTATACCTTCGTCCAGGTTTTTGTGATGTGGTTCTTTTTCGTGCATCATGTCTTCAAATGATCTGGTAAAACGGATGGACGGCACCGATTTAGAATACATACATTATGGTGGGTCCCATGGTAATGGCCACACCGTCGTGGGTGAGGCCGAGGTCGCACCTAACCTGCTCCCTACCTTATAAGTCAACAGCCAACGTTCCACGGTTCGCCCGCATTGTCCTAGCCCACCCAAATTGACCAAATGCCCTCGTCCCCTCTGAAAGTCAAATCACCGTTGCTTTATTTTTGGGCTCATCCCTTAAAATGATCTGGTAAAACGGATGGACGGTATCGATTTAGAATATATACATGAAGGTGGGCCGCACGGTAAGGACCACATCGTCTTGGATGACGCCAGGGTCGCACCTAATCCGCTCCTTGGTCCATACCTTCTGAGTCTGCGGGGAACTTTCCACGGTTCGCCCATGTTGACCAAGCGCTACCCAAATTGACGCAAATGCCCTCGCCTCTCTGACGGTCAGATCACCGTTGATTGTAACGGAGGGTTGCATGTGTAGTACTGATCTAGACCGTCCAATTCGTGGGCCCTGGCATGATGGGGCCATAGCTCTAAAATCACAAGGTTAGAAGAATGCGGTCATTTCATCGCAGCCACGCGTGTCCTAAAAACTACCGACAGCGTACGAAAACCTCGCAGCCATCCCTTGTTTTGGTACACGTGTGGCCTGCCTAATCGACGGATGGGATGCGTCTCACACGCATGCTGGCGTGGATGCATTCGTATAATGTCTCATGAGTATCATATGGCCATCTGACTTATTGTCAGGCCGAGAAAAGGTCCAATGGGGTTGACCGCATGGCAACTTCCCATCAAGTCGAGCTCATTCGGCCCACCGTAATGTGTTTTGAAAATCCACACCGTGAATTTTGTTGGTCTCCTCTTGCTTATGGAATGTCCCAAAAATCCAGCCGTATCAGATGCTGATATCGGCCATAAAATATAAAACCATGTAAAATCATGACTAAAAAATCTATAAGCACTTGGTAGGGCCCACCTGAGTTTTTAATGACCTTATTTTTTTTTTGATCCCTTATCTAAGTTGGGTACACATATTTTATGGGTTAGATGTATTAACAACATCTATATGGTCCCTATAAACAATCAGGAAGTTTCAATGGGTAGATATCCACTGTCAATATTTGTACATAGTGTGGCACATTTAACTGATATATTTATTTATTTTTAGTCCAATGGTCCACCCATGAAAGGATAAATATTATTGACGGTGTAGATTTCCGATACACACATTACAGTGGGGCCCACAAGCTCAACTTCATTGTAAGTTCCCATGAGGTTCGCTTCATTAACCTTCAACCTTTAAGACCGACGTGATGGAAACGATCAGTACGAAATTTCAAAAACCGTACACGCCTCTCTTTCTTTTATCCCTGCGACGTCTATAAAAAGCAAGCAATCTGACCGTCCATTTCCACTGTCCAAAGCCCAGAAACACCGTGCAACCATCTCATTCCATCGCCCAAACCTTCCCAACAAGAGAAATAAAAAATGGCTGGAGCTCGAAAGATCGGTGTCGCTCTCGACTTCTCTCAGAGCAGCAAGCTGGCCCTCCAGTGGGCCATTGACAATCTGATCGACAACCACGATACTCTGGTTGTTCTTCACGTAAAGCCCAAGAAAGGTGATGATAGCAAGCATCAGCTATGGTCGAAATCTGGGTCACGTAAGTATGGCCACCTTGGCGTGATCCCAACCGTTGAAAGATAATATTCTATTTTAGTTGGGTTTTTCTATGCCATTTCAATGACCTGGTTTTTTATTTTTATTAGCTCTGATACCATTAACGGAATTTCGAGAGCCTGAGTTGATGAAACAGTACGATGTGAAAGCAGATATCGATGTTTTGGATATGCTGGATACTATTTCTAGGCAAAAACAGGTTGGTTTTTTTTTTTTTTTTTGGGTTTTAAAGTATGTTTGGTTGCACCAAATATTATGATATTTATGTCATATATCAATATCATGATATTTGGTGCAACCAAACACTCCATTTATTATTTTGTTTAATGTTTTTTTTTTTTTTTTAAGGTAACTATCGTGACAAAGCTGTATTGGGGAGATGCAAGGGAAAAGCTGTTAGATGCAGTTGAGGAAATGAAGTTTGATTCTTTAGTGATGGGAAGCAGAGGACTTGGGCAAATCCAGAGGTAAAAGAAGAAAAAAGAAAAATAAAAAGGAAAGGTGAAAATCCAAGCCGTTCATCAGGTGGACCACACCGTGTTGGATCTTACATCAGATGGGCGTCTTGGATCTTGCACACCGTGTTTGTTAGATTGGCACCTGTAATGGCATGTGGAATGGATGGCCTAGCACGTAACCATTATCCCACTACCTAGAAATGTCTTTGCTCTGTATGGCCAACATTTCCACCATAGTTCACTACCATTTTCGAAATAGTAGTGGCTCTTCTTTCTCTCACGTGGCACTATCTAAACCATCCAAATTTTGGGGTACTTCATGAATGAACTGTATGTCTAAAATCGCTCTGATCAAGCAATCTTAACCATCCAATTGATAGCTATTAACTACGTGGTCAAAAGTAAAGAAATGAGTGGCCCAAATTCCAAGGAAAAATCAAATTGTTAGTATCATATTTCAGTGGAATTTTCGGGCTACACTACATCCATAATTAGATCAGTGATTTGGACGGTCTAAATGTTGGGGCGACCATGGCGCGTGGACCCATTGAAGAATCAGGTACGGTAGGAATGGGTAGGCCCCACCATGGCACGTGGACCCGTTGAAGAATCAGGTACGTTGATCGGGCTCATCTCTGACTTTGGCACTTGACCCAATCAAGTGTCAGGGTCACCAGGGATGTTTCTTGACCAGAGGGTCGCTCCACGTGATCACCAGAGGTGGATTGACCACCTCTGGCTCATATCTCAAGTAGTTCCAAAAATCCAGATTTTTCATCAGACTTCATCCATCCCCTAATAGCATACTCACGCAGGAAGGACGTGTTTAGGTCGAGCAAGGTGTTCCTCGAGAAAACAACTATTCCCCATTCAACTCCTCGCATAAATGCCGCGAATCCACGAGGAAATTAATAAGAGTAAAATAATTTCTAGAAATTCATATTGATCATGAAAAACAAACTTATAGTCTCTTATATACTAACATAAACCCTAGTAATGTGTTTTAGAATAAAGCTATAACCAAAACTCTAAGGAACGGTGACTCAATGTAAATAGTAAACTTACTATTTAAAGATAGTTGTAATTGTGTGTATGGTTTTTGGCCAAAAATAGTAAGTATCCTATTCAGCTAAATATTGTTGTTTCACTTTTTCATGTTGTGCATAACTCTAATGCCAACGAAAGAGTTATACTCAAACTAAAATTTATTATAAATAGTAAAATTAAAATTAAAATATAAATTTGACTGTCGGTGTTTTGCAAATTCAGCACGTGCAATCCGGCATGATAGGGTTAGGTGGCTAAAGAAACTCGTCATACCCCAAAATCATATATGGTACATCTTATAGCTTATTCTAGTTTGTGAAATTCACCCGTTTTAAATTCCGACAGTCAGGATCATCTTCGTCTCTGATCAGGCCTTTTCTAGTCCATATTGGCCATGAAATTATGGGCAACCCACTCTACATCACAACCCAGTGAAATTCAGCAACCGTTTGCCACTTAGTTGGGACATAATCTCAAGTACATCTTACCCGTTGGCATGTATTCCTACGGTTAGTGCATGTCAGGAAAGAAATGAAATGCATTAAAACTCATTTTTTGGCATCCGAACGCACCCTATCGTTTCACCTGATGATTGGCTCAAACACACACAAACATGTATCTCTGCTCACGTGCGTACCTCCGCTTGTGCCGATGGTGCAGCCCACATCAACCCGAGCGTAGGCCATTCAAATTTTGGGTTAGAAATTTTAGCCCAGACAGATCTGGGCCTGAGAATTAGGCCCAAGACAGCCCACAACAGGAGATCATGGGACTAGAGCAGTACGCAGTTGAACCGAGTCGAGTTTGGCACAGCTTGGCCACTAGCTGACCCCAACTCAAACTCGGCTTAGCTCGGTTTGGTGAGCAACTTAGGCTAGTTTGAGCCGAGATTGAACCAAGATTGACCTTATGCAGCATTTCTTAAACACATGAAGTGTACCTTCAATATATCACGGTGTGTAAAATAGTAGCAATAGTTTTCAAGTATTTCATCAAATACCTAGTAGGCTACATCAAAATCAACATACAGGGGTATTTGTTTCATATCCATACCTTCCTCGCCACCAGCCGATATTTCATTGAGTCATTTCATCAAACACTTTGTATGCAATAACAATATCAAAATGACTGAGTCATCGAACTGGTTTGATTCAAGTTAGGATTCAATCCGAGTCGAGTTAATGTTGGGGCAAGCTCAAACTTGGCTCGAAATTTTTACAAGCTCCAAAAATCAGCTTGACTCGTCTTGAACTCAGTTTTGAATTGAGTCGAATCAAACTTTTTCAAGTTAAGTGAGCTAACTGAGCTAACTCGTTTGTGTAACTAAAAATATTAACGTATATGGATGGTAGGGCCCACAAGCCCAACAGTCCAGCTCAGCCCATGGATAGCTTTTTTTATGGGATGAAAGTGTAATATTCTGATGTTGACGTGTTTGGGACATGTTCACAGGATTTTCATGGGGAGTGTCACAAACTTCATCATATCGCATGCGCCCTGTCCCGTGACGGTCGTCAAAGAGCCAAACTCCAAGCATTGATCAGAACCTTTTGATTTGGATCATAAAAGGAGTGGGATTACTGGATGTGCTCGAGAAAGTCTCGGTTCTTTAATTTCCTCTAGTATGGCATTGTATTTTCTCATAAACATATGATTATTTTTCTTGTATTTTTTTTCTCATGAACAACTCTTTGATCCGGTGTCATGTTGCAATGATCAAAACCGTTCATATGACGAGCATTGTTGTAGGTGGGGTACTGTAAAAAAATAATAAAAATAAGACTTTTATCGACGGTGTGCCAAACAGAAGTTAATTTTGAACAGTGGATTAAATGATATGATTTACTGGTGTGGCCCACCCATGAGTGGATTAGTCTGATTTCGATGCTATTTGATAATTATGGTGTGGCCCACCTTTTGCACAGCTTGGATATTCTACAAATATGACATGTTTCACAGATTCAAATGGCTGAGTCAATAGTCTATATATGATCACTTCTTATTCGACTTTGCCACATATCAATGCAGATATGGATGGTCCTCTTCTTTTTCTTTTTCTTTTTTTTCTTTTTTGGTTTCCGTATAGATGATCCAACCCATTGGAAAAATGTAGTGTAGAATGAGTCATATATTTCATGCTTATATCATGCCTATATCAAACAGTTTACAATGAGTCACATGGCAGCTATGCCACATGTAGTATAAATAAATTTTAAAGGAGTTATATATATATATATATATATATAGAGAGAGAGAGAGAGAGAGAGAGAGAGAGAGAGAGAGAGAGAGAGAGAGAGAGAGAGAGAGAGAGAGAGAGAGAGAGAGAGAGAGAGAGAGAGAGAGAGAGATGCTCCCCTGCGCACCTATGCACGTGCGCACCTTTGCACACGTGCCATGGGTGTCTAATCTGAACGGTCCATGTGATGCGGAATCCCATGAAACCATAAATGCTAAATTTTCACCCCAATATAAAAGTCTGGTGGGCCATAGAAAAGATAAATGCAAATCAAGGGAAGAAACTATTTTCAATTTTCATGGCCGATAAAGGTTTTAGATGAAAGTAAAACTTGGGCCTGAGGGGTTTCACGAAGTGCTGCTTCACTTGAACGGTTCAGATTTTGGATCCACATCACATATGATGGGTTCTCAAAAAAGTTTGTACGTAGAACGTACGAACTGGTTCACAGGTGAGCGTACCGCTATATATATATATGGAGAGGAAAAAGGTTAATGTGGTCGAGCTGTGTGGGCCCCACTATGATGCGTGTCGAACATCAACACCGTGCATTTGATGGGTCCCCTTTAAATTATGGGATATCCCAAAAACCAGCCGTACACGGAACTCAGGTGGGCCATACCATCTAAAATCATGTGAAGACATGCCTAGGACATATAAAGGCACTTGGTGGGGCCCACATGAAATTTGGATGCATTTAAAACTTGGTTTGACCCCTCATTTGAGTGGGGGACACATAATGGATGGGCTGGATTTGTGAACCACATGTCGGTGGGCCCAAAAATGATTATGAATGTTTTAATGGAGGGAAGCCCCTCTCAACTTTTGTATGTGGTGTGGCCCACACAAGTCACAGATTGACTTGATTTTTAAGCCCTGGGTCCACCATGGAATGGTGCATTTGACTGATGGGGTAGATGTTCGACACACATCATGGTGGGGCCCACATAGTGCGGTCTAGCTCATGAGAACTTCCCATAAGGTCGAGCTGTGTGGGCCCCACCGTGATGCGTGTCGAACATCAACACCGTGCATTTGATGGGTTCCCTTTAAATAATGGGATATTCCAAAAATCAACCGTATACAGAACTCAAGTGGGTCACACCATCTAAAATCATGTGAAGATATGATTAAAACATATAAAAGCACTTGGTGGGGCCCACCTGAAATTTGGATATGCCTGAAACTTGGTCTAACCCCTCATCCAAGTGGGACACACATAATGGATGAGCTGAATTTGTGAACCAGTTCTCAGTGAGCCCAACAAATGATCATGAATGTTTTAATGGACAATAATCCCTCTCGACTTTTGTATTTGGTGTGACCCACACAACTTGACCTCATGGGAAGATCCCATAAGCTTGACCGCATAAAACCTTTTCCCCATATATATATATATATTGCAAAAGTTTTAATGGAAGAGTTTGCAAAGAGTTAGGAAAAGTCAAGACTTAGCAAAGCTTTCTATAAAAGATTTTAATGATAATAAAACTCTAAGCAATAGCAAAGCTTCAAATGCACATTGTTATGCCAGAACATCAAAAGGTATGCTAATGAGGATAATTAAATAAATTTGTGCAGCCATCCATTTAAATTTCTCACGTTGTGAGAACCTGCCTATAGTCATTGTCTTTCCAAGTATATAAAAGTAGCATTTAAAAAAGAACTTGATACCACAAGCCAATACAATCAAATTCATCTCTATATTGCGTCATCTATCTATTCACTGTGGATAGTTGTATATCTCTTTATTTTATTTTAATTTAGCCTACATTGTTGCTTATAACATGAGGTCCTAGTTTTTATACTTAGTTTATCTTTTCACCATTCATTCACAATATTCCACTGAAACACAATGAAGATTGCTTAGTTTTGAATGTAAGATTGTGGGACTTTCTTGCTACATGCTAAGTGATTTTGTCAATCATCTTGCTACGAAGTTTGATATACACCAGATGATGAAAAAATAATTGAATCATGATCATCACAGACTGTCACCCCACCAACCATTTTACCGTGAAGTCTAGTTTTGACTGAATGATAAACAAATGGTCGAAGATCCACCGTCCATCAACCATCTCGCCAAGAAGCCCTACTTTGATCTAGCGATGAATAAATTGTCGAATATCTACTCTCTATAAATCGTCTCGCCACAAAAGCCCATTTTTCAATCGAGCAACAAAAAAAATAACCATTCCACACATTACAATCGTCTTGCTATGAAGTTCAGTTTATGATTGAGTGATGAATGAATTGTCATTCCTCAAACCTATTATGAGGGACAGGATTGTAAAAATTACTAATAAAATATTTTTTTTTAAAATACTTTTATCTCATTTTTTTATATCATTGAACTATAGATGTAATCAAACAAATATTGAAGTCACTTCGACCACAAAGGCAAGAGAAAGAATCGTTTTGAATGACAGACCCTCTCTTGTGGTGCCTTCACAAATTTGAAAAACCTGTAATAAGATAGAAAGGAATTCTTTGCGCATTCTACTATAGCATGACTTTTAAGTTATCCCATCCACATTTGGGTTCCCATCCAGGTGGTAGCCGCCGCAATAAGACTATTACTTTGTAAAATATGTAAATTAGATTGCCAATTCTATAATTAAGAATTAATATTGGTTAAGCTTAGTGGGTGAGGCCCTAACCGTGGGCCCACCTTGATGTGTGTCTATATATCCACATGGTTCATCGATTTTGCATATCATTATGGGACAATGTTTTAAAAACAAGGTAGATCCAAAACTCAAGTGGGCTGTGATGTATGTCTATATATACACATGGTTCATGCATTTTGCATATCATTTTAGGGCAATGTTCTAAAAATGAGGTAGATCCAAAACTCAGGTGGGCTGCGCACAGAATAAGTATTGGATCCCATTGCTAAAAACTTTCTAGGGGATACAAAAGTTTTATATGAAGCTGTTATTTGTATTTTCCCTTTGTCTTAGGTTTGTATGACCTCATGGACAAATCGGACTGTAAATAAACATTATAGCGAGATAGGAAGTTTTTAGGGGTAAGTGTTATGTCACTATTGTTTCCTTTCGTCTAGTCTACTTTAGATATGGATCCGCTTGATTTTTAACCAAATAAGCCCACAGAACTGATTGACGGATGGACGACATAGATATATATACTTCATGTGCCCACTTTATGATAGACGACCCTGCCTAGGGGTAGAATGAACGTGACTTTGGTGAATCCCTGACTGTGGGGCCCACCATGATATGTGTCTTATATCCATGCTGTCCATCCATTTAACAAGATCATTTTAGGGTATGAGCCCAAACATGCAATGGATTCAAATCTCAAGTGGACCACACAACAAGAAACAACTTGAGCAATACGAATTCATAGAGGGCCACCAAAAGTTTAGATCAAGCTGATATTTGTGTGGTCCTTTCATCCAGGTCTCTGGGACCCTATCAACAAGTTGGATGGCAAATAAACATTCCGATGGCCCATAAGAAGTTTTTAATGGTGGGCATTTAATCGCCACTGTTTTCTGTATTATCATCCACTTGAGATTCGGATCTGCTGCATGTTTGTGCTCATATATATCCTAAAATGATTCCACCAAACGGTACACAGTATATATATGGGTAACAGCTAACAGCAGACCAGTGGCCTGGATTATCTAGCAGGTGGGTCCTACTTCCTACAGTTGTAATTTGAAAACCTTTCTTACAACTACTTTTCATACCTTCTCTATCCTTAGGGCCCGTTTGGCCAGTCGGATTGTAAGGGATTCAATGGTAGTGGAAGGGATTGGACGTTAAATCCCGGGAATGGCCGGGTCTGCCAAACAGAGTCGGTGATCCGATCCCAATCCTATGGATCTTCAGACAATCCACTGACAACACTATCATTACCTTTAAATACCATCCAATCCACCCTAATTCGTTTAAATTTTCCTGGGACGTGTTTGGTTGGTGGGATTGGAAGGGATGGGAAGGTTTAATCCCCGGATTGGTTGGGCATGCCAAATGGACTGGATATAGCAATCCCATCAATCTCAAGACAATCCACTGACAACACCATCATCACTTAGAAATCCATGCCATCCACCCTAATACCATTCAATCCCTTCCAATCCACCCGGCCAAACGGGCCCTTAATACAACAACTGAGAATGCGTACTGTTATGGGAAATCCGAGCTCACGGTACAACACTGCCCCAAGCGCCCGTCCGAGCCGAGAAATGATCCATCCGACCTGTTTCTGGACGTGACCCATCCAAGCAGACGACACGGTTGGTGCGCGACTCGGAATCATACTCCGATCGGATGACCTTCGATGCCTTAACCACACCGCTTATTAAAGTCAGCCCTGCTAACTATGGTGTAACCAACTGAGCCGACCAAGCGGATCAGACTAGTGGTATCCTTAGATAAGCCGAGCCGAGTAGACTTTCCGACGTGCATATCCCACTCGCTTAATATGCAAACTGTCATATCGAGACGTGGCCGGTAACTTTGCTCGCAGGTGCGCACGATCCACCAGATACGCTACGCGATCAGTAGATTGCGGGCAATATCTCCATGATACTAGAATCCCTCTGATCGTGCCGAGATTATCGGACTCAGACCGCCTCACAGGCAGGTATAAATACTGCGCATCGCTATATCTACAGGTACGCAAAATCTAGCTCTCCTCTACTCTCTATCCAGACCCTGATTACCTTTTCCTGACTTATGCATCGGAGGGTCCCCCGGCTTAGCCAGGGTCACCTTTGCCTGTTTTCCTAGTGCAGGTTCTAGGGATAATACGTGGTGGACGACGTAGAAGGAGGGCCGACCGAATTTTGGCATCAACATTTTTTGACGCTGTCTGTGGGAACCTGAAACTAGAAGTCAGGTTCTCATTTTCCCAAGCAATGGCGAAGAAAAAGAAAGCTGCAGCGGTACAGCCACAACCTAATGAGCAGACTCGGTCATCATCATCGCTTCATGCCGAGTCCGTATCAGGGCCTTCCCAGCGTTCGCGTAATCGGTCGAGCAAGTATCGCGCTATGCAGAACGAGATCCAGGCCCTGCGCGACGAAATAAATCAAATGAAACAGAGAGAGCCAGAGCCTACCCTGCTCAAGAACAACCCGTCCTCGAACCGGTAGGGCCGTTTGTGAAAACTAGCTCCATACCGAAGAGTGTGAGGCCCGAAGCCCCCCAACATTCGGAGGTACCGCTTTCGGGTCAAAATCTTCCTGCGGTACGTGCTGAGGTATCCGCACGGAACCCCACTACTCGGGCTCCGACGACCGTTCATTCAGCAACATCTGCCCTACCGCCTTCGAACCTCCGTCATCATCTGGAACGAAGGAGAGAGAGGAACGTCGGAGGTCGAGCATGCGCCACAGGTCGTCGCTGAAAATAAGGATCCCTGGGAAGCACGCTTTACAGAACTAAAGGATAAGTTCCTGATATTGGAGAAGAAGTAAAAACAATCGACAGTTCCAACCACGATCCAGGCGATGATGGAAGAGACCGAACCTCCTTTCACCCCGACCATCATGGCTGAGTGATGCCACGGAGGTTTCGGATGCCTCGCGTCATCCAGTATTCAAGATCTGGGGACCCATCCGAACACTTGGAGTCCTACAGAACATGGATGCAGATCCAGACTGCAACGAATGCGATGATGTGTAGAGGGTTCTCCATCACCCTCATCAGATCCGCTCGGATTTGGTATCGCAAGCTGAAACCAAATTCTGTAGGCTCATTCACGAAACTGAGTCGACTATTCCTTACGCAGTTCATAAGCGGTAAGAGAAGTCGGAAGCTCAACACCCACCTCCTCACCATCAAGCAGGCCCCGAAAGAGTCGTTGAAGGATTACATCGCCCGCTTCAACGAAGAAGCATTGCATGTCAAGGACTACGATGATAAGATGACCCTCGCTGCCATTCTGAGTGGATTGAAAGAAGTAAAGTTTACCTTCTTCATCGAAAAGAATCCACCGAAGACACTAGCGGACTTCATGGCGAAAGCTCAGAAGTATACTAACGCAGAGGAGTTCACCAACGCCCGAAAGGGCACACAGGTGTCTGACTAGACGAACAAGGAGAAAAGACTCCGGAACGAAGACTCCCAACCGACTGGAAAAGGGACAGATGACCGCGCTTCTCGTGATCATCGTCCGAGCCGTAGGCCGAAGGAAAATTTCGTTCCTACACTCTGCTCAATACGTCTGCCGAGCAGATCCTGCTAGACATCCGAGGGGACAGGCTACTCAATTGGCCGGTTTGTATGAGGGCTGATCCAGATCACAGGGACAAGCGAAAATTCTGCCGCTTCTACCGGGACCATGGTCACAACACGGACGACTGTGTGGATCTAAAAGACGAGATTGAGTCCCTCATCCGCAAAGGACATCTACGTCGTTACACCAAAAAGGAAAAATCTGCTCGGAGAGAAGAACGGCCGCAAGAGCAGTCGAACAACCCCCCATAGGAGCCCGTCGAAATTCGCACCATTTTTCGAGGTTCAGCTGGGGGAGGGGATTCGAACAGGGCACGGAAAGCTCATTCTCGGAGCTCCGAGTCGGAACACCACATTCACCTGGCGGAACGTCCCAGCAAGGAACTTCGGGTCGATCCGTGCATCCTGACCTTCACAGAAGATGATGCACGCAGGATCCAGCATCCACACGACGACGCGCTAGTGATTACTATGACCATAGCCAATCACAAAGTGTACCGTATCTTGGTCGACACCGGGAGTTCGGCTGACGTCATGTATTCTGAGGCGTTCGAGAAGATGAGAATTCCACGGTCCAAGCTCCGACCTGTGAAGACTCCCTTGCACTGCTTTGCCGGAGAGAGAGTCATCTCCGAAGGAGCCATCTCCCTCCTAGTAACAGCGGGAGAAGGGCAACATCAAGTCACACTTTTAGTTGACTTTTTAGTTATCAATGTTCCATCAGTTGTCACGCCCCAAACTCGGAAACCGTGCTCAGAGAATTCCCAATCGCCGAATCCGGCGCCGACAGCCTCCGTAGAACCCCATTCTCGGCTCCTAGCTCCCATTCGCCAGGTTCCGATCCTGGGATGATACGAGGAGGATTTTCAATGTCAGTCTGATTCGTGATAAGCATAACCAAAGGCATAACCCACAAACAACAACCAAGAACTCCATTACATTTCCACTATGATAAAAAACTTTACAAGTACAATGAGCATAAAGGGAAATACAATGGTAAAGAACCAAAAACTCCAAACGCTCTGCAACGTGCTCCTGCCTCAACGCTGCTGCGATCCAACGTCACCTGCACGCAACGGTCGTGCATAAGCTTACAGAAAGCTTAGAGGGTGGTGAAAGTGTGTGCGCAAGGTAGTAATATGAACATGCAATGTTAGAGTAAAGCGGAATATGCACATGGATCTATAATATCATGAGCCGTAACAAGGCTATGCGATGCAAGACATGAATGGTATCGACCATCCCAAGGCCATGCGATGTGCAATGCAGCTCAAGCATACAGATCCTCATCTATATCCACACATCAATACAGCTCAAAATATGGAATATCACCGGGGTCTAGTACACTCAAAACCAGATTACCGCCATATCGCGCGCAATAAGGTAAGTGGAAGAGACCACACTATCCGTCTGCCAATATCAGGCGCGACTCGTCGATAGCGGACCCATTCCTCGAGCTGGTCAAACTCAGCCTAGCATTGCCCCCTACACTCGGGCGGGTAAGGCCGCACCCCCTTCCAACCGACCACGACACAGTGGAGAGCACAGCCAACTGGTATTCAGCATTCAGTGCTCATCTACCCACTCGGTCTATACGTTGGAGCAACCTCTTGGTACCATAAGGGTTTAGGGACTTTCACCTAGGGATATCTATAGTACCTCATGTATAACAAGATTTTCGGTATCCAATCCTGCCAACCACGATCTGTCTGTGGAGGCTACGGCCCCGATATCGCTAAAGCGTACAATAACCATGTCACACAAATGCGGAATGCATGAATCACGCTATCCAGTCATGCAACCAAATCCTGCGCATATGTGCGCTCATGTAGGGCAACACCGCCTAACCGGGAGCCCATAAACAACCTACCCGAAGGAAAATGCTATGATCAGACAATTCTCACGTCAAGCATATATACGATGCGTATGATCATGGGTCATGAAACTATACTAAACATGTAAATGAGTGATGAACCATTCATACGACGCGGATGGGCCTAGACGGCCTATACACAGCAAGTACGGCCCCGTAATGGGCCCTAAAGAGAGTCGTAATGTGGACATCCAACCAACATTACACTCCCAATGTGGACGTCAAACCAACATTGCTCCCAAGACACGATCTTCCTAAACTTCGCTACGTAATCGATATGGGATTACACATTGCAATGGACCTTAGGTTCACCCCATTGGGCTTTTCATATATATATATATCAAATGGCCACATCCTATGGGCCTTTTATTCATCAGATGGGCCACATAAATGGGCCACACCAATGGGTCATATGTGCATTGTAATGGGTCAAACCCGTGGGCCTAGGATTGCATCAAATGAGCTTAGTCTCATGCGTCTAACATGTGACCAATGGGTCACACCAATTGGGCCCCACATGTAGATCAAGTGGGCCTCAACCCATAGACCTAACATGAGTCAAATGGGCCTAAACCCCTAGGCCTTAATCAAATAAAATGGGCCTAACTCATGGGTCTCAAATAAGTCCAGTGGGCCTAATCCCATTGACCCTTTTTATAATCAAATGGGTTCACTCCCATGGGCTTTAAATTTCAACAAAAAAGGGTCTAATTACATGGGCCTTGAAGTACATCAAATGGGCCTAGTCCCATGGACTTGCAACACATCGAATGGGCCTAAGTCCATAGGCCTTATATGAATCAAATGGGCCTAGCCCATAAGCATTTTATAAATCAAATGGGCCTAGCCCATAGCCCTTTTGAATTTAAATGGGTCCCGATTCATGGGCCTTACAAAACATTTATTTCCATCCAAATTATTCATAGGGACACATGGTCTAGGGCCCACTACAATTTTCATATTATAAAATATACATTTAAACTATATAAGCATACATAAATATATATAACATAAAATATATAATATATATATATGTAATGGTGGGTCCCACAGAACTCGCTGGCGTCAGATGACAGTGGACCCCACCATCAAAACAGATGGACGGCATGGCCCGGAACACATACATGATGTGGGGTCCACGGCCTACTAACGCCAGAGAGAGAGAGAGAGACAGAGAGAGAGATATAGAGGGAGAGAGAAATATAGAGGGAGAGAGAGATGTAGAGAGAGGAGGGCACGTGGCCCTTGCTTTTATTTTATTTTTATTTTTATTTTTTCTTACTTTCTTTTTCTTTCCTTTCTTTTTCTTCTCTGACCAAACATAGGTGGGTCCCACGTAGGGCCCACCGTGATGTTTATTTGAAATCCAACCCATTCATAAGGTCACTCAGACCTGTATGAACGGAAAAACATAAATTTCAGCTTGATTCGAAACTTCTGTGGGCCCCAGGAAGAGTTTCAATGGTAGATGTTTATTCACACTGTTTCCTATGGTGTGGGCCACCTGAGTTTTGGATCCACCTGAAATTTGGAGGGGGGCCCACCTGAGAAGGAGACCCACCTAATGGACGGTGTAGATAAAACATATACATCATGTGGGGCCCACGGCAGCAGCCGTGGGTGGCTGCACGACAGCCCGCCCACCCGCAGTTCCACGGCTGCACGCAGCAGCGTGCAGCGCTGCTCTCTGCCAAAAAAATGCAGAGGCTCTGCCTCTTAGAAATTTTGGAAAATCAGTTTTTCTGGAGTTTTTCGCGTGTGGGGCCCGCTAAAGTGAAATCCGCAGTGGCTCGACGCTGTCCAAATGAGTCTAGAGTTGAAATTTTTTTGATGAAAGAAAATGAAATAAAATAAAATAAATGTATTTGCAAGGTGAGGATGGAATTTATGACACTATAGCCCACCAGGTGATTGGATCAGTTTCAAAATTCTACCCAACGGCTAAAATACCGTGGGTAAGAGGATGGACGGCTTGGATCGAATATAAACCTCAGGGTGGGGCCTATGCAAGGGGACCACCCAAGTCCCTTTCATCTTCTTTTCCTTTTTCTCATTTCCTTTGAGACGTCCAGTGTCCCAGACGCTGGACGGTCTTGGTCCATAATTGCAGTGTGGTAGGCCCTGATGGAGTGGGCCACCACAGATGAATGATATAGGTACAATGTATATGGTGGGCCCCATTTGAAAAAAATCAAGGTGGGATCCATTCAAGTGGGCTACACAATCATATAGCATAAAATTAAACTAAAATAAAATAAGATAAAACAAGAGAAATAAAAGAGAGAGAGAGAGAGATAGAGAGTGGGACACGACTTGTGATGGAGGGACCCCGTCATTATGGGCCCTCCCTTGCAATAAATCGTACAACATACGGATCCCGTTAAACATGGGACTATCAAAATGTAAATCAACGGTGGAGATCCATTCCCCACCGATATGGATGGTCTAGATGACCCTTTCTAAATGAAATAAACATCATGATGGGGTCCATGGAGAATGGCCCTATCATGGAATGATCATGATGATCCGAGTAGGCCATCGGCCTTATTTTAGGGTCCCAAGTGAGATCCACACCATTGATCGGTGGGCCTCACTTGGTCCACCATAAAAACAAGTAAATCTACCCTATAGAGGCACCCACCGTCCGATCTTCTCGCTCCTAGGGGTTCCTTGGCACCTTGTCTTCAACTTCAATGGTTAAGATGAAGAATGGAGGGTTGAGATGGGAGATTTTGGGGTAGGAAGGTGGGCCACTTGGAGCTTAGGGATTTCGCAAAAATTCCAAACGTATGGAGTTGGAATTTGCTCGGAGTTTTGAAATGAGAAAGACAGAAAGAGAGAGAGTGATGGATGGATAGGTGAGTGATGGTTATGTAAGAAATCTTTGACTTTTGTGGCTTTTGTGTAAGAGAGGTATGGGTGGTGAAGACTTTTGTGGCTTTTTGTGTAAGAGATGTATGGGTGGTGAAGACTTTTGTGGTTGCTTGGGAAAAGGGATGGAAGTGATGTGTACTTGACATGTGATGGATTGATGGGTGATTGATTGATGGGATTGATGTGATTGATGTAACACATCGTAGAGATTCTCTTAGTTTTCGCAACGCGCGACGCTTTCTCGCACCGAACGTTGGCCCATAACTCTTGACCAGGGTATCGCCTTGGCGCGCGAGTCGCGGTATCGGAACCGCAACGACGGTGCGGTCGCTATGGTATTGGTCTCGGGTTGAGTCGACTCGGGTTGTCGGTACATGAATCAAGGTCGCGCGTCGATATCGTTTAAGGGTCGAAGGTCACCGAAATTCGACCGATAAGACCGCGGGAGTGTACGGAAAGGTACGGACCAAGATACGGGTCTTACATCAGTCCACAACGTAATTCTAGGTCGACCCTCCCTCAATGCGATGAGGGCGGTCGTCTCAACTTATCATCTGATGATGAAGTTCCCGGCTGAAGGTGAGATCGGTTATCTCCAAGGCGACCAACGCGAGGCCCGGAGGTGTTATGCGATAGCCGTAAGAAAAGGGGCCGCCAAACAAAAGCTCGTAGTGGACGCCTTTGACCCTCGGGGATCGATAGAAGAAAGCTCCTCAGTCGAAGATCTGATAAGAGTGCCGCTCGATGAATCAGATCCGAACAAAACTGTTTAGCTCGGATCATCACTGAATCCTGAGTGGAGGAATGAGTTATTGGCCTTTTTGAGGCAACACCGAAACGTCTTCGCATGGTCACACGCAGATATGCCGGGGATCTCACCCGATGTGCTAGTCCACAGGCTGAACGTGGACCCAGACCACCGGCCAGTTAAGCAAAAAAGAAGGTCGTTCGATGCCGAACGATATGAAGCTATTGCCGATGAGATCTCCGTCCTGCTCGATGCAAGCTTCATAGACGAAGTATACTAGCCTGACTGGATAGAAAATGTTGTGCTCGTCAGGAAGTCAAACGGGAAGTGACGGGTCTGCGTAGACTATTCCGATCTGAATAAGGCGTGTCCCAAAGACAGCTTCCCGTTACCTCGGATCGACCAACTGGTGGACAGCATGACCGGACACGAGTTACTCTCGTTTCTGGACGCTTACTCCGGGTACAACCAGATCGTCATGCATCCCTCAGATAGGCAGAAGACCACCTTTGTCACGGACAGGGGACTCTACTGTTACCGGGTCATGCCATTTGGCCTAAAAAATGTTAGGGCAACGTATCAGAGATTGGTGAATCAGATGTTCGCCAAACAAATCGGACACACCATGGAGGTGTATGTGGACGACATGCTGGTGAAGAGTATCAAAGCCTCCGACCACCTTGTTGATCTCGAAGAACTTAGAGAAATTTCTAAGCTCTGAACAGCGGCTCTGCACCAGTAGGTAGCGCGCTTCTAAAATTTCAAAGTCAGAGTCAGGCACTTCCGACCAGGGGACTTAGTCCTCCGACGGGTTTTTCAGAACATGGCCAAGCCAGGGGCAGGAGCGCTCGGACCCAATTGGGAAGGTCCATATCGTGTGGTCAGATCTGCCAAACCGGACTCGTACCACCTGAAAAACCTCGAAGGCCGTCATCTCTCTCATCCTTGGAACGCCGAGTACTTGAAAATCTACTACCCGTGAGGAAATAGCCTTTAAGGCTCATAATAAAATGTATGCCTCTGAGCGACTAGCCTTTAATGCTCATAATAAAAGATCAATTCTACCTTTGAATGCTTGTACGATTACCCTATCCGCACAAGCACGAGTTAAATGGTCCGATCCTTTAAGGAATCGGAACCTAACCTTACGAAAGATCGATAAGGCATCCCTCCAAGGAAAAAAAGCCTAATAATAACTCGACCCTCTGTTTAAGTGTTCAGCTCGGCATACAACAAAACAAAGGCGACGAGCTGAGCATCCAAAGAGATCGGACCCAACTAAAACATGGGCCGAGAAGGCTCGGACAACCGACCCTAAAAACTAACTAAACGGCAGCTGACTAAACCCATAAAGAAACCAGCTCGACATCTCACAAACAAATAGACAATGTAAAAAGAATATTTTTCATTAAATTCCCTCGGAGGGACAAAAGTACATGGTTGAAAATACATTGATAGTTTCAAAAAAAATAAAAAAATAAAATGATAGTGTCTTCAGGCCGGAGGAGGAGCTTGGGCATCAGGAGCTATATCCGAACGAACGACTTCGACCGGGGCATCTTCGGAGTCGTCAGGCAGGAGGGAATCAAGGTCAAGGTCTGGGTATAAACTCATAACTGCCTCGAGGCAAACGTCGAAGCCGCGATTGTAGAACGTTGTAGCTTCAACGTCCCTCTCCTTGGAAGTCTTGAAACTTTCGATAGCAGCAGCAACCGCTGTGGCCAAAGAAGCCTCATCCTTTTCTCGCTGGACTTCCACGGCCTGATTCACGGCTTGTGTCCGTTCTTCAGTCGCCTCAGCCTTAACGTGGTTCAGAGCTTCTCCGAGCCGAGCGATCTCCATGGCCAAAGAATCCGCGTGGGCCCTGGCACGAGTCAGCTCAGGGGTCGCCGCATCGCCAGTCTTCTTGAAGTCATCTGCCTTGTCCTGCAGCTGCAACTCCCTGGACTCCAAGCTAATGACAACTCCTTGCAGTCGCCTAACCCTGGCCCTCTCGCCTGCGAGCTGTTGGTGCAGGCTGGTCTGCTCAGCCTTCATGGCCGCTGCCTCGACCTGTAGGGCCTCCAACTCTGCCTCCTTCTCCTTGCGCTCCCGCACTCTCTGCCGAATGGAGAGCAGTGTCGAGACGGCCTGAACAGAAAGCAAATATCATAATCTACAGTGCATAACGACATGAAAGAAAAAAAGTCTTCTCGGAGACATACCATGTAACACACGGAGGCGAAGTCGTTCAAGAAGCCGCCCTCCGACCGCTCAAGAGTCTGGGCGATATCCTCCTCCTTAGCATGCCTAGCAGCCCACGGAGCCAAGCAAGCCATGTGGTAACCGGGCTCAAACCTCCCACCGCTTGTGCCCGCCTAGGCCGAAGCCTCAGCCCCCTCGGGCCCTACCCTACTGTTGGCCGAGTTTTGACCCTCGGCGCGTACCTCCCCCCCGACCTCTGGCGGGGGGGGGGGGGGAGGAAAGCGCATTGTCAGCTATTTTATTGACCTCCTCCTGTTCGGAGGAAGAGGGCATAGCGATGGGGGCCTTAGGGACCGCGACAGGCACTTCCATTGTGGGGGAAACGGCGGCGGTGGGGGATCGAGGAGCAATAGTGCTCGGCACGACAGGGGTGCCGACCATAATCGTCTGGACCAGCCCGGGCGGAAGACGTACCACCGGACGCAGGACTACCGGGGGATCCGCGGCGGTGCTGGGGCGCGCCGGAGTCGGTGGTACGGAGGACGAGCCAACTGGCTTCAGTGTTGGGGCTGATGGAGTTGGTGCAGAAGAAGATTCCCCCACGTGAGGGAGAGTCGACTTCTTTCGAGTGATCTTCACTCGGGAGGCTTCTTTAAACAACTCCGCCGCCGTCGGAGCTGCTTTCCTCTTTCGAGCCCTGGACGCCTCGGCCATACCTGTAAAAATTTTTTTTTTTGTCAACTACTAAATAACTAAAAGAAAGCTCATCGAAAAGATCAAGACAACTTACTAAGGGATGAGAGCAGAGGCTGGGATTTGTAGAGCCCGGACAAGTGGAGGTTGGCTGCAGTGATCAGATCGGCCCAGGAGCGAAGCGACTCCGACCGCGCCCTGACTTTTGCAACCTGATTTTTCTGATCCGATTGGAGGAGCGGCAACCCCTTTTGGAAAACTACAAAAGGAGAAGGAAATGTTACTTCGACTGAAGTGAAAATCAAAGCAACAACTCGGATATGAAATGAAGTCTGACCTGATTTGGTAAAATGGGTTGAAATCCGGGCAGTTGGGGTCCTAAACTCAACCGTCGACGTCTCCCAATCACCCGCCGCCCAAAACCACTTATTCTTCCAGTCTTTATTGGAATACGACAGGTGCATTACCAACCCCGACCCTTTGCTCCCCCGAGTCGCGAAATAGTACCATGGGTCATTGCTATCATGCTTGACCATGTACAGGTTCAGCAGCTCATCTGGGGTCAGCTCGGGGTTCTCAACTTGCTTCCAAATTATGTAGGCTGAGATCATCACCCTCCATGCATTCGGAGTGAACTGTCCAGGGGCCAATCAAAGGTAGGTCGCAACCTTCCGGATAAAGGGATGCAGTGGTAGTCGGACCTGATTCCCCAAATTGAAAGGATTGGGCGAATGGTCTTCACCATAGGTTTGCTCCCTACAGGTGAAGGATTGATTCCCCAAGGTTGACATTAAAAAATTATTAGGCGACTGGTCTCTACCATAGGTTTGCTCCCTATAGGTAAGGACCTGATTTCCCTCCTTGGTGTTACTTTTACTATTAAAAAAAATCAAAAGCTAAAAGAAAGAAAAAGAATGATGTATGAGGCACGTTTTAGTTTAAATTTTGATTATCATGAATTTTCTTATTGGTTACCAATGATATCCTGAAATAAAGAAGTGAATTTTAATGTTGATAAGCCGAGATTTCACTGTGTCCATGAAACTCAATCTTTAGAATTATTCTAATTGATAGAGTAATACTTTGAACTTGATTATGACGTTTACCGTGTGCTTGAATCTAGGAGAAAGTTGCCTAACATTCATGAACCTTAGAATTCTGAAATTTGGATAGTTTTTTTTTAAAAAAAATCACTCAAGAAATTCTCCTATAATTCTCAACTTATTTTTCGCATATTTTGCTCGGGACTAGCAAAATGCTGGTTGGGGGTTGTGTTGAGGGTCAAATATTGCATATTAGACCCCAGCTATTTTCTGGATTTACGAGCATGATACTGTCTAATGGCCCGTTTTATCGTGTTTATGTTGCAAGGTGATTTTACGAGTATGAACTGCAAAAGGGTATTAAATGCATGAATTTAACGCTCTGAATTCATCAAATCATGAGATGGACCCCAAGAAACCAAGATCGATGGAATTTACGTGCCAGATATCTGCAAAAATTGAGAAACTGAAGCTCAAGTGGCCCGAAATTGGTCCAGAATGTAAGATATAGGGTTTTTGCTCTCGGATTGACTTGAAACTTCATACATGGCCTGGGGACCATAAATTAACCGTACACATCGAATTTCAGCTCTTGGATCATTGTACAAGTAGCTCAATCGATAAATCAGCCTATAAATCTCTAATTTGGGACCCACTTGATCAATGGATCTGTTTCCAACTTAGGATCGACCCCTTAAATTAGCTGGAAGAATGGATGGATGGAGTGGATTGCTCGAAACATCATGGTGGGACCCATTTACATTGGGTGAGTGTACATAGCACATGTGCACAGGAGGTGCACTGAACTCAAAGTCGGTTTGACCTGACTTTGACCCGCACTCACCCGACTTTCCTGTACAGAGAAGGAAGGTCTCTGTTTTCGCGCAGAAGCATCGTCCGCTGATGATGTAGTGGGCCACTATCATCATCCGTTTAAGTGATCCGAGCGGTCCATCGTGTTCAGGCTAAGATTTTGTCCAAATCCTTGTTACTTTGATATATCTACGCATGCATTCAAGATCACCTCTACAAGGAATACACCACTGCATTTATTGATGGTGTGGCCCATGTGAATCACAGATATACACCAAACTTGGGCCGGTGATTCTGAGCTGATGCAGAAGTCCGAAGAAGGGAGTGATTTCCTAGAAGGACAGTCGATGTGGACCCCACCGACCTTCGCAACGCAAGAAGATTCGCAAAGACGTGCGACCGAGAAAACCGGCCGTTGTGGGCCGTTGTGCGATCATAATCATGGTCGGATCAGTGATCCAAACCGTCCAAACTCATTAAAAGAGGGTCCTAACCCTGTCCACGAAGCCAAATTAAGGATTGGGACGATCAGCCTTCCTAAAAACGAGTCTGAACGCAACTGATGTGCGTTCTTTTTCTGTTGTAGAACTGAAGTCGGTTCTCCACTGACTCTCTACGCACTTCACTGACTGTTGCTGCACAAGACCTCCACCGTCCCTAGCATGTTATAAAGAGAGAAGAGAGAAGCTTGGAAGGGAGAATCTGGAGACGTTAAGCACAGGAGAGAAGGAGACAGTTTAGAGCTTTTCTTTTCTTTTCTTTTCTTTTTTATTTGATTCTTTTTATTTATTTTGGATCTAGTCTCATCATGTCTGTGATGGGCTAAACCTCTTAGCTAGGGCTAAGGGGTGAAGCTTGTAGCGTGATGGGAGTGATTTGCTTATGCCTTTTGTTTGTATTGAATTGGCGTTAATTTTGGTTTTATTAATATTGGAATTATTTTTAGTCTTTAATGGTCAGTTATGACTGAAATTGCAGTGGGTCTGCGATGGCTTTGAATATTTTCTTTTCTCTTTTATGTTTATGACGTCAGGAAGCCCTGTTGTTCACCATAGTCTCCTGGGCATGGTCAGATGTCGGTACCCTTCCTAACTTTCATAACATGTTAATTGGTTGGTAATTAGTTTAATTCTGTTGTTTGCTATAGTCTCTTGGGCATGGTTTAGTGATGGAATCCATTCTAATTCATATACCTTTCATCTCTTTGAAACTATATCAATGGTAATTCGGTTAAATTCCATGATTCTTAAAGCTGGCATAAGATCTCTCTGATCTCTACAAGTGGATCCTCTGAATCCCTAGCTTCCTTACCTCTGATTTCTCCTATAAGTTTTAGATTAATAGTTTATAATTATTCCTCAATTTATAATTCAATTCAGATTTCATCTCATTCTAGTTCTATTTCCAGTTAGTTTTAGTTAACGTACAAGTTTCAGTCCCTTGGGATTCGACCTCTGTCTTACCGAGTTATTACTACATCACAACCCTGCACTTGGGGAGTGAACAAGTTTTTGGCGCCGTTGTTAGAGACTGACGGTTACGTATTTTTGAAATTAATTGTTTTAAAATTAGATTAAGATTAGGATTTTACTAACTTTATTTTTATTTTTATTTTCCTAGAACTAACTTGCTTTCCTGTTTTGTAGGAGCCTGACATAAACTTCTAATTCGGTAATCCCTTCTTAATTCTTCTACTAATTCGGTAATCCCTTCTTAATTCTTCTACTTTTTCTCCTTTTTAGGAACTAGTTTAATTTTGGAAACTTTCTAATTTTAGGGTTTCCTATTTTAGAAATTTTCTAGGGTTAGGAATCTTCCCTTTTCTTTTTAGAAACTCTTTCTAATTTTAGAAACTAACTCATCCTTCCTTTATTAGAAACTTTCTATTTTAGGATTCGGTTTTCCGTTTTAAGCTTCTAAGTTTTTTTTTAGAAATTTCTAACTTTTCTATTTCTACTTTACGAAACTAATCTCTTTTGTTTTCCTTCGTAGGATCTTAACATAGTACTCCAATCTGGTAACTTCTCTCTAACTTCTCCTCTACCTACTTTTCATATTGTTGTAGGATCTTTTCTTCTATTCTTTAGGATTAAATTCAGATTAAGAGTTTCATTATGTATATGAATGAGTGGGCACGTCCATATGTTGAGATAGCTTATGAAAAACAACCTATGCCTCAAAATTTTTCTGAAAATATCTTTAAGAACCAATCAGAATATGATGCTCCACCGATTAAGAAGACTTTCGGTGATTATCTGCAGGAGAATAATTGCATTCCACGAGTTAAGAGAACATTACGTGATTATTCGAATGATGACGCTTATCAACCCCCGACAGATGACCCGTATGATTCTGATCAGTAGAAACAGAAATATTTTGAAGATGAGCCAGTAAAACATCACGGTAATAACTCCCGTGGATCAACCACTTATGAATATCCACCAGAAACGATCCAGGAGGAGTTATCTCCGAACTATACAGACTATATTACTAGCATGAGAAAATTACTAGAAGCGCTTGAATCACGCATTGATAGGCTAATGGAGGATAGGTCATCTCAGCCTCAACCCAATAGAGAAATATAATGCAAGGAAAGTGATCCTCACTTTCTTTTGAAAAACTCTGAAATTTGGAATGAGGAGTGAGATTCCCTTAATGAGCATGTGGTTCAATTTTTCGAGGAGTCGATCTGGATGACTGTTCGAAAGAATGGTGAAGATACATGGGTATTTTTTAAATACATTGATGATGACACACCTTCCTTACATGACACACAAGATTTCAATGATGAGGAAGGGGTTAGTTTATGCGAACCTCAACCCATGCTAGGTGTAGAATGAGAGGAAAGTGATCCCATCCCAAATGTGCACTGCACTGGACTAGAACATGATTGCGATCTTGAATGTGCAGCCATAGTCCCCCTGGAATCCCTCTCAAGTTTGGTCCAGATCAATGATCAAGACGTACATGAAGTGGTCGGTCATAATGAGCTACTCCCATCACCTGACATGTCTGATTTAAAGGTGGAGGATGAGCCCCTTATGACCGACCCTTCTAACTCTTGTGAGACATGTTTAGACCACTCTCCTGAATTGAATGATGATATGATTCGGGAGAAGGAGTTGCCCGCTACGACTCTGAAATTTGAAACCACTCAGTTAAGGCCACCATCTGAGTTGTACAGATTTGACAATTCAACGCCTCTATTGAGTAATTTCAATGAACAGAGTGATCACATCAATGCTTCACTTATTGATTTTCAATCTGTCTGTGCAGGACTGGAGCAAAAGAGCATACCTCCATTTACTTTCAAGGACGATAGATTCTTTGCACAGATCATCACAAGCCACAATAAGTCTCACTCAGCTGAACTTCCTAACTCTTGGGACTGCTTGGCACACTTTGTAGTTTCAAACAATCTCGTGTTAAGAGACAAAGGGGATGCCTTGCGAGACAACATCTCGGTAGTCACCACTGACCGAGAGAACCCTTACTCTGAAACCCTCTCTTCCTCTGATCCTAAACATCTACCAGTAAAGGAAGAGGAGTTAAAAATTGAACCGAAGTTTGGAGCTTTGGAATGTGCTGAGACTCTGACACTTCTTAGGAAGTTTTTTAAATTTTATTTATTTGTAGTCTCTGATTCACCATGCGATATTAACGTTGAAACTTCTTCTGTCATAAGTGAATCGTATATATTACAAATACCTCAAGCAATTCAATGGAAGATTTCTTATAAGATACATAAGTCTCTCTGGAAAGTCATGCTCCAGGGCGCCCAAGCCTATTGCAAAAAGGGCTTTTGGATGATCCTTTTGAGGAGCTTACTGAGAAACTTATCAAGATATTGGCCGGAAGGGGAACCTTGTGGCATGATCGATTCAATGTTTGTGGGTAACATTACTGCAAACCCTCACGAGACTACAACTCGTCCACTAGGGGTAACCTAGGGGTTTAAAGGCTTGTTGCATACGCTAAATACAATCGAGAGCACCTGCGAAAGTAGTATATGTAGGATTTTATTTTTTTTATTTTTGTTGGTTTCTCTCTCGTACTAATCTGCTCTCTCCCAGTGATCTCTTGAAAAATCTCTCTCGACTCATTATCCAGGTACTATCTTCCTATCACTTTACTTTTGTTGTCCCGTGTGCATTGCATGCTCATATATCTTTTACATTGAAGACAATGTAGACTTTTGGTTGGGGGTGGGAGATTAGGTAACCTAATCAGTGTTTTTCTTAATCTTGAGCAAAAAATGTGAAAAAAAAAAACATTATGAAAATTTTTTGAAATTTTTTTTGAAATTTTTTTTGAATTCGAAGTGATTTTGATAGTAATCTTGGATTTAGAATTACAAGATACGTGATGTTGGTAATTTATGACTCTTAGTTTCAGTTGTCTGTTAGACTTCACAATTAAGTTCTAGTTATTAATCCATGATTAGGAGTTTTAAACATTGATTGAGTCATGATTTCATAGACACGTCTCGCCTGTACATTGAGGTTCCAGTTCGATATTGAAAGATTAATTTGGTGATCACTAAGCTTGAAAGGAACCGACCTGATAAATTGAAAGGATTGGGCGAATGGTCTTCACCGTAGGTTTGCTCCCTACAGGTGAAGGATTTATTCCCCAAGGTTGACATTAAAAAATTATTAGGCGATTGGTCTCTACCATAGGTTTGCTCCCTATAGGTAAGGACCTGATTCCCCCCCTTGGTGTTACTTTTACTAAAAAAAAAAAATCAAAAGCTAAAAGAAATAAAAAGAATGATCTATGAGGCACGTTTTAGTTTAAATTTTGGTTATCATGAATTCTCTTATTGGTTACCAATGATATCCTGAAATAAAGAAGTGAATTTTAATGTTGATAAGCCGAGATTTCACTGTGTCTATGAAACTCAATGTTTAGAATTATTCTAATTGATGGAGTAATACTTTGAACTTGATTATGACGTTTACCGTGTGCTTGAATCTAGGAGAAAGTTGCCTAACATTCATGAACTTTAGAATTCTGGAATTTGGATAGTTTTTTTTTTAAAAAATCACTCAAGAAATTCTCCTATAATTCTCAACTTATTTTTCGCATATTTTGCTCAGAACTAGCAAAATGCTGGTTGGGGGTTGTGTTGAGGGTCAAATATTGCATATTAGACCCCAGCTATTTCCTGAATTTACGAGCATGATACTGTCTAATGGCCCGTTTTATCGTGTTTATGTTGCAAGGTGATTTTACGAGCATGAACTGCAAAAGGATATTAAATGCATGAATTTAACGCTCTGAATTCACCAAATCATGAGATGCACCCCAAGAAACCAAGATCGATGGAATTTACGTGCCAGATATCTGCAAAAATTGAGAAACTGAAGCTCAAGTGGCCCGAAATTGGTCCAGAATGCATTATCATAGGGTTTTTGCTCTCTGATTGACTTGAAACTTCATACGTGGCCTGGGGACCATAAATTAACCATACATCGAATTTCAGCTCTTGGATCATTGTAGAAGTATCTCAATCGATAAATCAGCCTATAAATCTCTAATTCGTGACCCACTTGATCAATGGATCTGTTTCCAACTTGGTATCGACCCCTTAAATTAGCCGGAAGAATGGATGGATGGAGTGGATTGCTCGAAACATCACGGTGGGACCCATTTACGTTGGGTGAGTGTGCATAGCACATGCGCACAGGAGGTGCACTGAACTCAAAGTCAGTTTGACCTGACTTTGACTCGCACTCACCCGATTTTCCTGTACAGAGAAGGAAGGTCTCTGTTTTCGCGTAGAAGGGTCATCCGCTGATGATGTAGTGGGCCACTATCATCATCCGTTTAAGTGATCCAAGCGGTCCATCGTGTTCGGGCTAAGATTTCGTCCAAATCCTTGTTACTTTGATATATCTACGCATGCATTCAAGCTCACCTCTACAAGGAATACACCACTGCATTTATTGATAGTGTGGCCCATGTGAATCATAGATATACACCAAACTTGGGCCGGTGATTCTGTGATGCAGAAATCCGAAAAAGGGAGTGATTTCCTAGAAGGACAGTCGATGTGGACCCCATCGACCTTCGCAACGCAAGAAGATTCGCAAAGACGTGCGACCGAGAAAATCGGCCGTTGTGGGCCGTTATGCGATCATAATCATAGTCGGATCAGTGATCCAAACCGTCCAAACTCATGAAAAGAGGGTCCTAACCCTGTCCACGAGGCCAAATCAAGGATATGGATGATCAGCCTTCCCAAAAACGAGTCTGAACGCAACTGATGTGCATTCTTTTGTTGCTGCGGAACTGAAGTCGGTTCTCCACTGACTCTCTACGCACGTCACTGACTGTTGCTGCACAAGACCTCCACCGTCCCTAGCATGTTATAAAGAGAGAAGAGAGAAGCTTGGAAGGGAGAATCTGGAGACGTTAAGCACAAGAGAGAAGGAGACAGTTTAGAGCTTTTCTTTTCTTTTCTTTTCTTTTTTATTTGGTTCTTTTTATTTATTTTGGATCTAGTCCCATCATGTCTGTGATGGGCTAAACCTCTTAGCTAGGGCTAAGAGGTGAAGCTTGTAGCGTGATGGGAGTGATTTGCTTATGTCTTTTGTTTGTATTGAATTGGCGTTAATTTTGGTTTTATTAATATTGGAATTATTTTTAGTCTTTAATGGTCAGTTGTGACTGAAATTACAGTGGGTCTGCGATGACTTTGAATATTTTCTTTTCTCTTTTATGTTTATGACGTCAGGAAGCCCTGTTGTTCACCATAGTCTCCTGGGCATGGTCGGATGTCGGTACCCTTCCTAACCTTCATAACATGTTAATTGGTTGGTAATTAGTTTAATTCTGTTGTTTGCCATAGTCTCTTGGGCATGGTTTGGTGATGGAATCCATTCTAATTCATATACCTTTCATCTCTTTGAAACTATATCAACGGCAGTTCAGTTAAATTTCATGATTCTTGAAGCTGGCATAAGATCTCCCTGATCTTTACAAGTGGATCCTCTGAATCCCTAGTTTCCTTACCTCTGATTTCTCCTATAAGTTTTAGATTAATAGTTTATAATTATTCTTCAATTTATAATTCAATTCAGATTTCATCTCATTCTAGTTCTATTTCTAGTTAGTTTTAGTTAATATACAAGTTTCAGTCCCTTGGGATTCGACCTCGGTCTTACCGAGTTATTACTACATCACAACCCTGTACTTGGGGAGTGAACAGTTGCCGGAAATTGCCTACTCACGAAAACTTCGAAGTCGGCCGGAATCGCCTCTTGTCGAAAATCGCCTCTTGTCGAAAATCCAGTATGCTCTTATGAAATAGAATGTAAAATGGTATGCGAAGGTCTGGGGCGCCCTTATATAGGCTGCGAAGGATTTTCGCATTGATGGCAAACCTTAATGGTAGCAGCCGAATCGGCACGAGCCGATCTCTGAGCACACATGGCAACACCGCATTGGATGCTTACCGAACCGTCGGTACGACGCCTGACATCGGGGAGTGCGCCTTGATACGCGAAGCAACGCCACAGCAGTCGGAGCCATTATGGGCACGTCTTCTCAGGTTTACGTGGCAGCTTCTTATAGGCTGAGAAAGGATGTGGGATTGTAACCGTCGCCACGCGTTAATCAAAGCGACGAGCACGCGCGTGATTCGATATCTGTCATCATTACGATAAGGGCGGAAGATTTCATGCCTAAGTACTCTCCGAGCTCGCGAGCAAGCTCGAAGAGTAAGGGGCTTCTGTTATGGGAAATCCGAGCTCACGGTACAACACTGCCCCAAGCGCCCGTCCGAGCCGAGGCATGATCCATCCGACCTGTTTCGGGACATGACCCATCCAAGAAAACGACACGGTTGGTGCGCGACTCGGAATCATACTCCGATCGGATGACCTCCGACGCCTTAACCACACCGCTTATTGAAGTCAGCCCTGCCAACTATGGTGGAACCGACTGAGCCGACCAGGCGGATCGGACTGGTGGTATTCTTAGATAAGCCGAGCCGAGCAGACTTTCCGACGTGCATATTCCACTCGTTCAATATGGAAACTGTCATATCGAGACGTGGCCGGTAACTTCGCTCGCAGGTGCGCACGATCCACCAGATACGCTGCGCGATTAATAGATTGCGAGCAATATCTCCATGATCCTAAAATCCCTCTGATCGTGCCGAGATTATCGGACTCAGACCGCCTCACAGGCATGTATAAATAGTACGCATCGCCATATCTATAAATATGCAAAATCTAGCCCTCTTCTACTCTCTACCCAAACCTTAATTCACTTGTCCTGACTTAGGGATCGGAGGGTCTCCCGGCTTAGCCAGGGTCACCTTTGCCTGTTTTCCTGGTGTAGGTTATAAGGATAATACGTGGTGGACGATGTGGAGAGAGGGCTAATCAGATTTTGGCATCAACACATACTTCTATTCATTTAGCCAGCCTTCTTTCCTTTTATTCTGGGCGGGCCAAAACGTGCGGTGGAGATTGAGGCAAAACATCCACAGAGGTTGATCTACATTGTTTGAACTTTCCCGCCGCAACTTACACTAGCCCGTCAAAATGTTAAGTTACTTGCGGTTTGTCGTATTTCATTCCGGTACATGAAATTCAACTCCCAATGCAATTGTTCGATACTTTCATAATAACGAATCCAAAAACCATAAAAAGAAAAGGGTGCATGCCTTTCGAAGACCAATAACAAACCCAGACGATAAAGAAATTTGAGTTACTGAGATAACAGTCCCAGGCAACAAAGGAAAGAATTTCATCTTCATTTTCTTTTTTAAAGAAAACCTAATACTGAGATATTGATACGTGATTCACGGACGGTTCAAATTTATAGAAAAATTAATAATTTAAGATGTTATTAAAGCAGAAGTGAAATATTCATCATTAATTTATCAAATGCAAATAAGAATAAAATAAGGTTAATCCACTAAATGCTAACTTGAATATAAGATGGCTTAAAAATATCACGGAGCTTTGATTTTCTTTTTTAATTGAATGTGATATTTAGTATTATTGTATTCATATTATTCTTAAATAATGATGGGTACACAGCAAAAAAGAAAGAGAAAAGAAAATGAAAAGAAAGAACGGTCTAGATTAACGAACAATGGACTCCATTTCTCATATCTGAAAAACCCGCGTATACTGTGCAAAAGGATCGGATTATGTGTTACCCCGGTAACACCTTAGTGGGTGTTACCCTTACCGTGTGGGCCCCATCTTGATATTTTGTATATCCACTCCGTCCATCCGTTTTTAAATTTCATTTTAAAAGGTTATAAGTTAAATATTACAGATAAAAGTTTTGGTGGGCCACACCACTGGAAAAACTGATAAGTGACTACTAAAAGATTTTTGCAGGGTAAAGAAGTTTTGTATCAAGCTGATATTTGTCTTTTCTCTTCATCTAGGTATTTTTAACCTTATCAACGGGTTGGATGGGAAACAAAAGTTATCGATCTTCTTACGTTAGGCCCTGGGAAGTTTTTAATGGAAAGCGTTCAATCATCACTATTTCTTGAGGTGTGGTCTACCTATGATTTGTATCTGCTATTTAATTTTTTTCAAAACGCTCTAAAATTGTCTGAAAAAACATATGTACGGAGTGGATATACAAAAAATCATAAAGGTGGGCCCCTCAGTAAGGTAACACCCACGAAGGGAAGCGGATTGGCTGGTGTACCATACAGCAGCTATATAGCTGCTGCAGGTACGCGTCGTGCGAAGACGAGCACCAACTCTCCTCGAGCTCCGAGTTGTACGAACGGTTCAAAGGAGATCAAAGTTACATGACCCCAAAGTGATGTATTTATTATATTTACACCGTTTATCTATTTTTAGTAATCATTTTAGATCATTTTTAAAAAATGAATCATATCCAAATATCATCTTAACCACACCATAAATAGCATTGGAGATAATAATTTTCACCGTTAAACAATTCATAGGGCGTACCATAACTTTTATTTTCCATCCAATCCGTTCATAAGGACAAAAAGAACCGAATTAAGAGGAAAAATAAATTTCATATTGATCCAAAACTTCTTTAACTCCAAAAAGGGTTTCAATGGTAGACGTTCAATACCCCCACTCCTTTTTGAAGTGTGGTCCACTTGATAGTTATGTCTGTCTTAATTTTTTTCTCAAGCCTTAATACGATCTCACAAATGAATGGACGGTTTGGATATAACACATCCCTCATGATCACACCCACATAAATTGCTGACGTCAATACAGCAGCTATATAGCTGGTGTGAGGCACACTAGCCAATCCGCTTCCCCCACGAAGGTGCTAGTCTTACCGGGGTAACACCTAATCCGCTCCCCTCTTAAAATTCTCTTGGCGGTAAATGCCAGAAATGTAATTTGAAAACCCTAAAATACCCGCCAATCTCTCTCTCTGAGGCAACGAAGACGATTCAAGCTTCCATTCAAGATCTAGGTATGTTTCCCTACCATTAGCGTTGCAATATCTTTTTCATTTTTTTATTATAAAGGATTCTGCATTCTCTCTATTTTACTCTCTGTTATTATTTTACTCTCTGTTATTATTATTATTCTTATTATTTTTTAAATTTCTTTGGCATCCTACTCAATCAATCTTGAATTACTAGTTTTGGTTATTTTTCATGTCGATTGTGAAATTCATGAAGAAATACGAAAAGGGTTTCGAAGGTTTCTTGAATTACAGGGTTTATGAATCGTAGCCTTCGTTCTGATCTGGATCTCTGTCGAATCATTTTTTATTATGCTAAATAAAAGCCAACACGCAGTTTGAATTCTTCTTACTGTATTGCATTGCGAATTTTCACATTGTGCCCAAGTGTGTCCACCTATGATAAGGAAGACCACTCGGTAAGTGAGGCCCACCATAGATTTGCCAAGAATGACTGTGTTTGGACTACAACAAGTCCACAGCCATAGAGCTAGGAGCATGCAAAATTGGGGGTATGGGTAAAATTGGTAATTTTTGAACATGAGTAGAATTGGTATTACCATCTATTTTATTGGAACTTACTTGAACGGCGTTGATTATCCCCATCATAGTGATATCAGATCATGCGCAATTCATCGTGGGCCCCTCCCATCCAATGCCTGTGTTGATCAGAGGTGTGTGTAATCGTCCGCATTTATAACTCCCCACTGTAATTATTCATATCAGATCATGCTAAAAATGGACATAGAGGAAAGGGCCTTGCTAGGCTTCTTTGCAGGTGTGTGAGATCTGTTACTTTCATTAAGTGGGCCCTATTATGATGATGCTTGGGCCCAAAAATTTTCCTGTCTATTGATCAGGTGGGCTGCATGTGTATGATGAGAAATGGACAATTAACTCACCAATTGCAACATTGAACATATGCTTGTAGTCCACATGTTGAATGGACCATCCTAATTTTCGGAAGAGAGTATGTTCATGGTGCAGTGAGCGGAAATATGCTCGCATGTGTGTTGCGCTCAGTCATCTTGTCAGAACACCTTCTGATTTTTCTAGAGGAAGAGATTTTATTGGCTTTTAGTGTTTGGGTGACAATTGGACGAGTATGGTAGATATCGTTCGATGAATTTTAAATTACCCTGAATTTTAACAATCAGGAGATTGGTTTCTGTACTGTTGTGGAAAAATGTCATTGAAGTAGGATCAGCCCATTTCACGTAGAACTGGTGATGTTTGAGATGGATTACATGAAGTGATAAACATTCACTTCGATAAACCATGATGATTTGGATGAATAATTCAATTCTTAGTAGCCTCTGCTAACGTCTGAAGTGCTTAGTTTTTTGAAATAGTCATTATGCAATTCTCGGCCTGGACCAGTGGTGGTATTTGTTGAGACCAGCATTCTGTGCATGTGGTTCTGCTTTCCATCAATTCATATGTTCATTGCCCTACTGCTGAAAACAATGGACTGAAAATCTCACCTATTGAACAATCCCAGCACTTGACAGGTGGACTTTTTCCTGTTACAAGTGGACTGCTGGTCATATTTCGTTCTTGACCATCCATTTGTAGGTCAATAATCAGATAGCTAGGATGATTGTTTGATGGGGATGATTTTCTCGACGTATAGTGCGAGAGAGAGCAAGAGAGTCTTGAGAGAGAGGGAGAGGGGGTTAAAATGACTAACTTGAATTTAGAATTAGAACTTCCAAGTTCGGAATCTGAAATCAGCTTTTGAGGTATAAAAAATGGGACAGAAAAAATTCATCATCATCAAATAAAATGTAAATTCACAAAATTCCCCTTGTTTGGTCACCCATATGACATGCCCAATATTGTCCTACCTGTCAAAGAGAAATATCAACACCACCCTTTTAATGCTACTTCTCTTTCATCTCCCCCAAAAGAATACATGATTTTTCATCACAATTACAATAACTCAGAATTAAGTATTTAAAATAAACAAGGAGAAACACCAAGCAAGTGAAGAGCTAATTTTAACAATTCCATGACTGTCTATGATTCTACATGCTTTGCAATTGTTCCATGCTGTAACTTTCCGTGGTGCTTTCTATTAGAACCAAGAGGTCTTTCAGCTGCCACTGATCAGTGATATATCATGCTCAAGCATGTCTCCTTGTTGGTGGGTTGCATTATTGGATATTTAAACTAATTGCATGATCAACAAAGCTGGGCATAGCCTTGGCTTCTTCTTCTTCTTCTTCTTCTTTTTTGGGCACCCAATGACTTGTTAACATCAATAAAGAACATCTTCTTGTCAAACATGATTGTAACATCTGACTGTTATTGGCCGTGATTGTCTGCTGGTCTTTGAATATTTACTATTGTCACCGCTCTCCATTGTTTACATGTGATTAGATTTTGGTAACTAGGTCTCTATTTGCGGATATTGTTTTACGAAGATGTATGGGAGAAGGGGAGCTCGACTTTTGAGAGAATTAGCCTGTGGTGAAACCGGACAGCTTACAGCTTTCAATGTAAGTCCCCCTTATCTGAGATGGTAGGTTTTATTACTACCAATTTTCCTGTACTGCAACATTTTGTAGAAGAATGAGTTTTTCTTGGTCTGTTACATGGAACACTTTGTTGTTTCCTTTTGCACTCAAGCAATAATGTCCATTGAAATTGAGAAAGTGTTTTGGGTCTATCATGCCTTTTCAAATTCCTTCCTTCTATGAACTGCTACTTTAACCATGAGTTGGATGGTTGTTCCATTTTTTTAACATTCTTTGAAGTAGCATTGCTTGAAACCTAAGCCCATCACTTTGGATTTGGACTTCACTCTTTCATGTTGTTCTGTTGACTTGATGGCGTACTAAGAGACTGCAGCTGACTAGTACTGTAGAGTCTATAGGTAAGGTGTATAGATACATTTATATGCTTACGATACTATACCGGTATTGGCACTATATGATATTGATATTGGTGTTGTGTACTTCACGGGTTCTTGTGCGATACCATTTAACTGTATCCTATTATATTAAGTTCGTTATTTCTGAAATCCTAGTATTTTCTCATGGTACTAACAGGATGCATGCAAATACCCTCTTTTGTATCTGTGGCCTAAAATTTGGAAGCAAAGAAACATGTCTCTGCTCCTTGTATCCGTTTTCTGAACTCTACCTATGTTTGAGCTGTTAGTTCAATTACATTAGATGGTTAGAACTCGTATAGCTTGGCTTAATCATATTTGTATCTCTTTAGCCTTCCTAGGTTATCCTCAGTATGCTGCAGTTTCTTCCATTCTTTAGCAACTTGTCCTACAGATGACTTGAAAGCATGTTTTTGAGGTGGTGAAGCCATTGATTTTCAATTACCTTAATTGAAGATAACCTCTTTCTAAGTTGAATTTACTAGTTTGGGACTTACCTTCATTTCATATAAATCCTGGACTGCTTCCCCTAAAGTTTTGCTTCTTGGTTCCGTTTCCCCTTTCTTCTAGTTTTCTTTGTACATTACCCTTTATATCTTCCAGTGTAGCTTAATTGCATGTATGAAATATTTTACTCAACAGTATCATGTTTCCACTAGTAATTTCACTTGCAATGGCTTGATAAGATTTGTATACCTTAAATTGAAATGCCAAATTTAAGAAAGAAGAAACATCAAGAGAGACTAAAAGAGTTCCCAAATGAAGGAAAAATCCAATAAAACCAACTTTGGTTAATTGTCTGCCAAAGTATTGCTAAAATGTCTTCGGAACATTTATCTCCCTTCCCACCTGGGTAAACGGAATTTTTAGAATCAAGCGAGTCCAGATTTCACAAAATGAAAATATAACTTCCATGGCCTGGAACAGCAAATAGCCACCCAAGAAACAGCATTTCTTAGAATCTCCTACCCAGGATTACTGATTTATGTATGTACCCTTCAATGTCATTATATCAGCATGCTTGTTTTTTCATGGGTATCTTGAAGTCAGGGGAAGGTTGTTAACTTATTCTTTTGTTGGAAGTCTTCTATTTCCTTCTCCCCATTTTCTTATCCCTTTGAGCTTGTCCTTTTGTCTATGCATGTGTGCTGAAATTTTATTTTCCATGTCTCTCATTTCTTGTTTGTTTGTTTGTGTTTTGGTTAGTGAAAACTGAAAAAGGCTGGGAAAAAAAGAAAAGAGATCTTTGTTCAATTCAAAATCTTTTTGCATTTTCAAATGATTAAATTCACCGAATTCTTCTCTTTGTGATGGGAAGCTTGTTTCTTTGATCATGCAGAATGATATGTTTGATCAAGTGATCAAAGAATGCAACGAACATCAGTTTCAGCTGCAGTCCTTGATGAGGTAACTCTGTTTGTTCTAAGCTTTCCATTCCACCTTTACAATGTGTATGTTCTCATTGGTATAACAAATAGAATGGAAGCAACCAAAGCTTCTCTCTGAATTTCTTTTGTGGAGGAATAATTTGATCCTAAATTAATGATATTCCTCAGTTTGTACAAGTGGGGTCCATGGTTCAGTAATCCAGACCGGTGATAAAGTGGACCCCACCAAGGATGGACCATGCCCCAAAAATCTTCCTTATTGAACAACCCTAACCCTTCAATTGGTGGCCCGCAGATTGACGGTTAACGTTAAAAAAAAATCTGTTAGACTGACTCGCATTCAATGGAAAAAGGCCCAAAATAGGATGGATAGTATCTTCTTCCTGGGATTTTTTTTTTTCTTTATTGGGGTCCATTCGTATCTGTCCCACTATGTCAAACGTCTGGGTTGCAGAGCCATGTTCCCTATTTATAAAAACTGAGGATCTGGGTATATTATGCATATCTTGAAGTCAAGTATTGTACAATTCCTCGGTTTTGAATTCCCGAAGTTTACAACATGTTCTTGGCCGGTTTGTGGTCATTTACGAAGCAAGTTGTGGAAGCTCTCTCTTCTCACCAGTTTATGAGCCATTTGGGTGGAAAGGAATGACAGATGTTTTGGAAACCGGTGTAGGACAATGGAAGAGGTTGGTTCGGAGGGTGGAGTTCGATGTTTTGTTTTGGGCTGTCTCTATCAAGTCTTTGGCCAGCAGTGCTCTTGCGTCTCTGGCAGTTGGTCTTTTGTATAGTTTGGCAGAGATATTTCATCCTCGCCCTTCTTCAACGAACTTTGCTGCCTCTCAAAGTAAGAAAGAAAGAAAGAAAGAAAGAAGAAGAAGTTGGGTGGTCTTTTGTATAGTTTTGGCATATATATCTCATCCATGCGAGAAGAAGGGTCATATAGACCATTCCCTTTCTGTTGATTGGATCCACAGAGCTATCCGATCCTAACAGCACCCTCCATCTCTTATTCAGTCTGCTCTCAGACCATCAATGTAAATGCTATGGAAACTATGATTTGGTTATTCCACTCAAGTCCATTAAATCCAATTCAATTCAATAGTGCATCCAAAGTGCAGTGAGTGCGCTTGGTAACCGTGATCAACCACATTTTTGTGGCACACTCAAATGGTATCCAAGTCTCATGTTAGTTTCAGATGGGTTACTTGAAGATCTCTTTGTTATTGCTCTGAGCAGTGGATGTTTATTGCTGACATGAATCGATGCTATATTTCAACAGGAAAATTCAGGAAGAAGGCTTGGACATACAAACAACTCGAAATGCAGATCATTTTGGTGCTGTTGTTCACCATCTTTCTCTAATTCGCAATAAGCGTTGCCTTATGTCTTACATGTAAGGCAATCGCATCACTGTTAATATCTAGCTGTTTGCATAAGGGTGCTTTCGGCTGCACGAAATATCATGATGTCATGATCAACCAATCTAATTGCAAAATATGTTGAAATTTCATAATGTTCGGTGCAGCCAAACACACCCTAAAAGAATTGGTTGCTGTTTACTTTTCTTTTTCTCCCCCTTCCATATGCATGTTTGGCATTCATCATCGATACATCTTGGTTGATTTCTTTTGTTTTTTGGTTATGTTCTATAGGTACAACCGCACGGAGATAATACGGAGCTTGAGATGGAAAGTTGGGCCAGTACTTCCACAGGAAATTCAAGAAAAATTCAATTACTCAGAAGAAGAGTATTTCAAGAATCATTCTGCAGCTTTAGAGTCATACATGTCCGAACTGGATGTGGATTTAACTGTGGTAAGTCTCTCTCTCTCTCTCTCTCTCTCAATACTATTATATTACACTTGTTTCTTTTTATTTCTTATACTCTATTCTAACTAATTTAAATACTTGCCACTATCCTAGTATTTTCTTTTTAATATATCGTTAATAAATATCAAGTCAGGCTACCTTTCAAAAAAATAAAAATAAAATCAAGTCAGGCTGTTTTCGAGTCAACCTGGCCCAGCTGGACATCGATTCCAGTCAAGTTTTCGGTTTCGAACTATGATTGCACCTACATGTATTCTATGATTTTCAATTGAGAAACATTGTTGGTTCAACCCAAAGCAATTGATTTAATGGGCCCTGTCATGGTCTGTGTGAAGGCTCATACCTTGACGATCAGATGATCCTAGCCATCCAATGGAAATGGACAGTTACAACTTACAACCAATGTGCCACATTTAATGGGATCTCATCGAAGCAGCAATCATCATTAGATTGTGGCAGGTTTTTGGGGGTCCCACCATATGAAATGATTCAAGCCACCAATTGGTAGCCCTCCAAATCCTGCACTTTTTTGGGCCACCTGAATGCTCGACAGGACATTGTATAATTGCTCATTCGCCAATGTTTTTTTAGGACATGGTCCCTCCCAAGGATCCATACATTCAGGTCCGAGTCCTCGATGACATCGGTGAAGTGTTGCTTGGTGACCAGTCGGCATCCCTTGTCCGTCACTCAGTGCACTCGCTCAAGCGCACCGACGCTGAACCATTCATTTCACAGGTGGGTGTTCACTCTCCACATCAAGTGCTGCCCTGTATAGCTTGTGGCTTTTATTGGCTTTCTGATGCAAGTTGTTTCCCGTGAATCAGGGCCTAATGGAGGAGTTTCTGGGTTGACACATGCACCCGCTCAGCTTAATAACCATACCCACATCTTAATTATGATGTAGTTACTCGCACATAAAAGGAAAGAAAATGCCTACATTGGTACGTTGTGATGTTTCATTTTCCATAATATCATGTTCTTTCATCTTGTTCATTTCCATAATAGCCATTACGTAGCATTGAGAGAAGAGTCTATTTGCACCATGGTTTTTGACTTGGCGACTCAGAGCGACTCATCCAGTCTCAAGTCGAGTCACGATTCACCCCAAGTCAGGGGAGAATCGATTTTGGTAGTATGCTTCCTTCTCTTTTGATGAATTGCATGCCGATTGTTACCATGTAGACAGGTGTAATTGGGCCTGGTTTAGGCTTGTCCAAATGCGGCAAGTGAAAGAAATTTGGGCCTCAAGGCTTATGTTTGAACCCGACTTGTGGCCCGTCAGCCTTTGCCCAAATCCAGGCCAAAAATGGTCCTAGATTTGGTCTTTCTTCCTGATGTTGACTAGGTAGGCATGTAATTGCCTGGCAGGGTGAGTATTTATTTATTATTATTTATTATTTATTATTATTATTTTCTTTACTAGCACACACACACCCCCGCACACTCACGCCATGGTTTTCACTGCCTATGGGTACTTGAACCCGTGACCCGGTGTTGAGACTCCTGAGAGCTTGTTGTAAAAAATATTGATTTTAATAAAATATATTTTAATAATAAAAATAATATATAATATATAAAAGTTGTTTGAAAAAATACTTTTTGTGGGTTTTTGAAAATAGTCCCACATGGGAAAGGAAAGAGAAAAAAAGTGTTTAAATGAAAAGTATGGAGTACCATAATATTTGCTTACTTAGTCCATGGACCATGAGACTTGCGTGTTCCGCGCATGCGCTCGAGCTCTGTCACGGACTTGATGCGAGGGCGTGGGCATGTGAGGTAGTGTGGCTGTAGAGGCGTTAGTAGCGCACTTTGTACTTCGCACGTGTTGCAGAGGATAAATGTGTAACAGCTATGGACTTAATTACAAGAAATTGTTGCCAACAGTCATAAAACGGCTAGCCTAATAGCTATAAAACGACTAGCCAACTCTCTCACAACAACCATAAAACGATTAGTTTCCAACAGTCATATAACGGCTAGTGTCTAATAGCCATAAAACGGCTAGTGAGATTTATGTCCCTGGACCATAACTCCCAGCCATCTGATCCTACAAAATGAGTGCTTGGATGAGTTTCCAAATCATTTCAATCTACTCCAGCAAACTCATACGAATTGAGACAACCAACCTCACTCCACTCCTATACTCCAGCAACATAGCAAGGCTTGAACCTTAGCTTGAAGAACATACTAGTGGTGTGGTCTGGGACGGTTCAATTGAACCGATGGCTGAAGATCTAAACTGACCAGTGTAGTGGTCGAAATCATATTTTCTCTTTCCTTTCTTCTTTTGGGATTTTTCTCCTTTTATTGTAATACTGCCAAAAAGTGTGTAATAGAGTTCCATTTAGTGGGCCTTTGTGTTTGCTGAACGCAGATCCACACCAGACTCGTGGTATCCTAGAAACGATTTGCCTGTAACCTATCAGCATACTTAATTCATTTGAGTAGGGGCAAATTACGCTTTAAGGACAGTGTTTAGATATGCTTCTGCCTGTCAACATTTCAGATTTACTTGCAATTTTCGGTTTCCACATTATACAGAAATTAAATTAATCTGTATAAAATCCCATCAATCTTAAAGCGTTATTTGATATGGAAGTCGACAGTGTTTCATTCATCAAGTTGATGAATCAAAACTTGATACATCTTGATCGGTTTGATGGAACCAATTTTACAAGATGACAAGACAAGCTGAAATTTCTTCTAATGGCACTGAAGATCTACTACATATTAGATCCAAACCTGTAAGCGTTACTTGAAACAACTGACAACGACACACCTGAACAGGTGGTTGCCGGCACCAAACGAGCTGAGGATAAACTCTTATGTTGAGGACACATTCTGAACGCGCTCTCCGACTGTCTGTATGATCTATACCAACAGACACCATCAATAAAGGAGATCTGAACCGCTCTGGAATTCAAGTACAAGGCTGAAGAAGGAACCAACAAATTTCTTATTGACAAGTATTTTAATTTCAGCATGGTAGATAATAAACCACTGTTGTCTCAAAACCAAGAACTGCAGCTAATAGTAAACAAAATTAAGACGATTAAAATTGATATTCCTGAATCATTCCAAGTCGAGTTTATAATCGTTAAATTGCCACCGATGTGGAAAGACTATATAAAGAAGTTGCTGCATAAAACTGACGACTACACACTGGAATAAATTCAAAAACACTTTAGGATTGAGGAAGAATCCTGTAATCGTGATAGAAAGAATGATAATGGGAATGCCTCGTCTAAGGTACATACAGTAGAGAACATTATTTATAAGAATCCCGAGAAGGACGTTTTCCTGAAACCCAATAAAGCGAAATTTATGAAAAATGTCCAAAAGAAGAATAGAAAGTTCAAAGGCCCATGCCATGTCTGTGGGAAAACCGGGCACTATGCTTGAGTATGCTGATATCGCAAATCTAAAAAAGAGGCAAGTACAGTAGAAGAAGACGATATCGTAGTTATGATCACTGAGGTGAATACCATCCAAGGCAAAGTTCTAGGGTGGTGGTATGATACTGCTGATACAGTACATGTGTGTTACGACAAATCAGCCTCCAAAACCTATGAGGAATTGACAAATGGTTAAGAAGTCCAAATGGATAATGAAGTCCGATCGAAGGTCGTTGGCAAAGGAACTATCGAACTGATATTCACCTCTGGAAAGAAAGTGATTCTGACTAATGTACTGCATGTCCCAGACATGAGGCGAAACTTAGTTTCTGGGGATCTTTTAGGTAAACCAGGTATAAAGGTGGTGTACGAGTCAAGTAAACTGATTCTGTTTAGGAATGAGAATTTTATCGGAAAGGGATATGCTTATAATGGGATGATTAAGTTTTTTTTTGAATGAAAGTAATATTTCTACGTATATGGTTGAATCCGCTGGGTTGTGGCATGATAGACTAGCCCATATAGGGTATAGTATCTTGAAGTTCATGGCTAAGAATGGTTTAATTTTATATACAAATAATGAAACCGATAAATGTGAAGTGTGCATACGATTCAAAATGACGAAAAAACTTTTTCCAAGTGTTGATAGATCGTCTCAAATATTGGATCTTGTGCACAATGATATTTGTGAGTTAAACGGCATTCTCACTCGTGGTGGTAAACGGTATTTTATAATCTTTATAGACGATTGCTTAAGATATGTGTATGTTTATCTGTTAAAGAGAAAAGATGAAACATTGAACATGTTTAAAATATATAAAGCAGAAGTAGAGAATCAACTAAATAAGAAGATAAAAATTCTCCGTAGCGATAGAGGAGGAGATTACTTCTCGAATGAATTTGATAACTTTTGTGAAGAACATGGACTAATATATCAATGTATAGCGTCATAAACACCTCAACAAAACGAAATAGCTGAAAGAAAGAATAGAACATTAGTAGAGATGGACAACTCAATGCTGATAAGAGTAAAGTTGCTACTAAATTTATGAGGTGAGGCACTTCTTGCAGCATGCCATATAATAAAGAGTTCCGCCTAAAAAATATAAAATATCTCCATATGAAACATGGAGAGGTAGAAAACCTAACCTATGATATCTTAAAGCGTGGGGGTGCCTTGCATATTGCAGAACCCTTGATCCAAAAAGAACCAAGTTAGGATGAAGAGTTATTAAGTGCGTCTTCGTAGGGTATGTACAAAATAGTAAAATTTATAGACTTCTAGACATGAAGTCTAATATAATAATAGAATCAAGAGATGTTGAGTTTTTTGAAAATTCATTATCCTTGGAGTCAAAGGATAATGAAATCCAAACTCCTAATATAGAACCAGATAACGCAACTCCACAGATAGTGGAAACTCTTATTGAACTCCGTAGGAGTCAAAGAACAAGAATAGAGAAGAGTCTAGGAGATGACTACATAGACTCACAACGTGTCATTTTCCATCATAGACTCACAACGTGTCATTTTCCATCTGGTAGAAGCATATAGAAAATGTTATTAGACAAATACCTATAGTAATGACTATACAAGATGATATCCTAAAACATATAAAGAGGTTGTATCTTCTAGAGACTCAGTCTTTTGGAAAGAAGCTATAAATGATAAAATGGAATCCATACTGTCAAATCAAACATGGGAACTAGTAAACTTACCTCCAGGTTTTATACCCATAGGTTGTAAGTGAGTATTTAGGAAGAAATATCACACTGATGGGACTATCCAAATTTTTAAAGCTCGACTAGCAGATAAGGGTTTTAGACAAAAAGAAGGGATAAATTACTTTAACACATACTCACCTGTAGCAAGAATAACATCTATTAGAATATTATTTGCGCTAGCTTTCATACATTATTTTTACATCTACCAAATGGATGTAAAGACTGCATTCCTGAATGGTGACCTTAATGAGGAGGTATACATGGAACAACTTGAAGGTTTTGTTCTAACAGGAAATGAAAACAAAGTATGTAGATTAGTCAAATCTTTATATGGATTAAAACAAGCACCAAAATAGTGGTATGAGAACTTTGATTTCAAAATTCTATCTCATGATTTCATGTATAATGTAGCTGACAAATGCATATATTTTAAAGTAGATGATAGTTATATCGTTATTATTTGTCTATATGTTGATGACATGTTAATAATAAGTAATAAAATGGAAGGTGTAACTGAAACAAAGAGGTTTCTTTCTTCCGTATTTAAAATGAAGGATCTTGGATAAGTTGATACCATCCTAGGTATCAAAGTTAAAAAATATTGTGGGGGTTATGCTTTGTGTCAATCTCATTATATTGAGAAGATACTAAACAAATTTAACCATCTAAATATAAAGGAAGCAAAAACCCCATTTGATCCAAGTATCAAACTAAAAGAAAATATTGGAAGAGCAGTTGCGCAATTAGAATATGTGAGTGTTACAGGAAGTCTTATGTATGATATGCAATGCACTAGACTTGATATCGCATATGCTGTGAGTAAACTGAGTAGGTTTACTAGTAACTCCAGTACTGAACACTGGAATGTAATTAGTAGAGTCCTTGGTTACTTAAAAGCAACCAAAGACTTGAGACTATTTTATTCAGAGTTTCCTGCCGTATTGCTGGATGTCGAGTGCAGGGGACAACAAGTCTATTACAGGGTGGGTATTCACCCTAGGAGGTGCAACTGTATCTTGATGATCCAAGAAACAGACTTGCATAACGCACTCAACTATGGAGTCTGAATTCATAGCCCTGACTGTAACAAGCAAAGAGGCTGAGTGGCTAAGGGATCTTCTATTAGAAATTCCTTTCTGTGTAAAGCCTATATCGACTGTGTCACTATATTGTGATAGTGAAGCTACATTAGCTAGAGCTTATAGCGGTACTTATAATGGTAAGTTTAGACATATCAGTCTTAGACATGATTATGTCAGACAATTGATTCAAGATGAAATCATTGCTATGTCCTATGTGAAATCAAACAATAACCTGACAGATCCTTTTATTAAATCTATACCGAGAGAGGTAGTAAAGGCTACATCTAGAGGGATGAGGTTGAAACTCTTCAACCAAAGTTTCACCAGTGATGGTAACCTAACCTAAAGTCAGAAAAATTTTAATTTTGGGTTTAATGGGTAGGAATAAGTCACTGATATGTGAAAAATTTTTAGCACCGAATTATAAAACCTTATCCATAATGGATAAGTGATGAGTGTTACGAAAGAAGGTTGAGTCTTAGAACTTTTAATGAAATTTAGTCTTTAGGACAAATGTCTTGTAGTAACGGAGATATTGGAAAGATTTCACCTATATGAATGTAGAGATGATGTCGTCTCTCATGAGAGTTAGGAGTTTTCTCTCGGGATCGTTCACGAATTAGGATAAGCACATGACCATTAATTGTGCTGAGTAAGACTGTGAGAACTTTAAAACACATAACTAATATGTGTGTGATTTCTCCAACTTTGTTATCTAGGAATAACTGATTCAAACCTGCATTTACCAGTCATTTCAACTGAGTTTTGAGATACTTACACTAAAGAAAGATTAAAATCGAAAGATATCTTTCTTTATGCATATAAGCTGATTATTCTGGCAAAAATGTTTAACCGAGAAAATATATTTTTATAAAAAATCAAGTGGAGGATTGTTGTAAAAAATATTGATTTTAATAAAATATATTTTAATAATAATAATAATATATAAAAGTTGTTTGAAAAAATACTTTTTGTGGGTTTTTGAGAATAGTCCCACATGGGAAAGGGAAGAGAGAAAAAAGGCGTTTAAATGAAAAGTATGGAGTACCATAATATTTGCTTACCTAGTCCGTGGTCCATGGGACTTGCGTGCACTGGAACATCCCGCTCGGGCTCGGTCACGAGCTCGGTGCGAGGGCGTGGGCATGTGAGGCAGTGTGGCTGTAGAGGCGCTAGTGGCGCACTTTACACTTCGCACTTGCGCATCGTGTCACAGAAGGTCGCTCACTTCGCGAGACGGGCGCGAGTCGCAGTGCGACAAAGTGGCTAAGCAGATGGGTGGTTGGACGAAAATTAGAGGACTGAATGAGAGTCCCTCTGATTATATAGTAGTTGGAAATATAGTTGTTACACTAATGTGTAACAACTATGGACTTAATTGCAAGAAACTGTTGCCAACAATCATAAAACAGCTAGCCCAACAGCTATAAAACGGCCAGTCAACTCTCTCACAATAGCCATAAAATGGCTAGTTTCCAAACAGTCATATAACGGCCAGTGTCCAACAGCTATAAAACAGCTAGTGGGATTTATGTCCCTGGGCCATAACTCCCAGCCATCTGAGCCTATAAAATAAGTGCCTGGATGGGTTTCCAAACCATCTCAATCCACTCCAGCAAACTAATACGAATTGAGACAGACAGCCTCACTCCACTCCTATACTCCAGTAACAAAGCAAGGCTTGAACCTTAGCTTAAAGAACAGACCAGCGGTGTGGTCTAGGACGGTTCAATTGAACCAGTGGCTGAAGATCTGAATTGACTAGTGTAGTGATCAATATCATATTTTCTCTTTCCTTTCTTCTTTTGGGATTTTTTTTTTTACTGTAATACTGTTAGAAAGTGTATAATAGAGTTCCATTTAGTGGGCCTTCGTGTTTGTTGAACGCAGACCCCACACCAGGCTCGTCGTATCTTAGAAGCGATTTGCCTGTAACCTATCAACATACTTAATTCACTTGAGTAGGGGCAAATAATGCTTTAAGAACAACATTTCAGACGTGTTTTAGCCTGTCCACATTTTAAATTTACTTGCAATTTTTGGTTTCTACGTTATACAAATCAAATTAATTTGTATAAAATCCCAACAGAACCTACCACCGGAGCAAGAGTAATGACCCACCGGATGAATATAAAACACAAATATTAGCCTGATCCAAAATTTCGGCGGGCACCAAAAGGTTTCATGGTTGGCGTCTCCATCTCAACCGTTTCTTGAGGTATGGCCCACTTGATGGAGGAACTTTCTGATTTTCCAGCTGGAGCTATTGATGGACGGAGTAGATGCCACAGACATCACAGTGGCTCCACAGCTTTCTGTTGCATTGGCTCCCTACCACCGTTGTAGGAAATTCTTGGATCCAACGAGGTTGGCGGATCCCTGATTGATGGGCCCACTGTGATATATGTGCCTTACATCCATGCTGTCCTGAGCACGATCAAAAAAATGAAGCAGATCCAGATCTCAGGTGGACCACACCACAAGAAACAGTGGGGATTAACTATTAAAAACTTCTCGTGGGCCACAGAAGTTTTAGATCAAGCTGATATTCGTGTGGTCCCTTCATCCAGGTCTTTGTGCCACCTTATAAGCAGGTTGGATGGCAAACAAACATTCTGGTGGCCCCCAACAAGTCTTCAAGGCAGGGATTCAATCACCACTCTTTCCTATGGTGTGGTCCACTTAAGATTTGGGTCTACTTCATTTCGGGATCAGGCCCTAAAATGAACTTGGATGGACAGCGTGGATGTATGGCACATACATTACGGTGGGCCCCACAATAAGGGATACACCCAAGCCGTGCCAGCACAGAGCATGCCATTGTGGGACCACCCAAATTGGCATCTAGATCATTCATGAAGTGGGCCCATCTTGCATGAGCCATTTGGCTGAAATCTCACCGCATGATCCTAATCATTTGATTGGACAAAATGGCTATCACTCGACTTTGAACAGCTAAGAAGGGTTCCTGAGGCATAACCGTTGAATTTGATCTAGGATTCTAGATCCACCGGTGGAAAGTCAAGGCCTTTTGATGCGATAGGTATCACAGAGCCTTAGATTGCGGGTCTCAGAACATTTAAACCCAAAGATAGCCGTTATGGCTCTGACTCCGCCCATCAAAAGAGAAACGTTTTAAAAAAATTAAAGTTGATTATGGAAATTAGAACCCCAGGTATGATATTAACCAATACAAAGAGAAAAACTCTGGTATTTTAGTAGAGTACCATGGTTCATACTCGTGCACTTTGTAATTGTACACGTGTCACACATTTGATTAAATTAAACCGTCCAAATCATGAACGCCACCTTGGATGGGTCACGGAATAAAAGTTACGGCTAGCGGTATACCTTAGATGGCCGATTGGTGAACATCTAATCAACTGTCCTAAATGAAAGTAGTTAACAGTTCAAATTCTAAAAACAGCTGGCAATGTCGGACGTGTGTACTAGATCCAAACAGATCATCAGGTCGATACCATTGTGTGCATTTGTCTCGAAATTAGATTGATCTGATCATCAGGTGGGGCAAGGTGTGCAGAAATTAGACGGACAGTTAAGCAAAATGAATTGACGGTTCGCGTTCTCTGTACTCATCTGGCCCACCTGATAATGATATCAATGGTCTAAATGGTGGTCCACGCCCGTTGAGTGGCTTGGATGTTGTGTACGTGTGCCACCTTTCTACATTAAAGAAGCGAGTGCCCACAATGTGGGCTTGCTCGTGTGCACTGCAGTCAGCGTTCTTCTAACGGAGACAACAAAAAGGCCATATAAAAAGTTTGGTGGGGAGGAAAATTTCGATACTCGGGCAGGGCGTGATGGATGATATACAGGGGCTTAGAAGTTAATTATAAATTGCTTACTCGGCATACAAGTAATTCAAATTTAACTGTTCAAATGATGGGTCTCAGTTTGGATGTACAAAAAATCATGCTTATTCGATTGTTTGGCTATAGGATTGGTGGATATTTATAGGACGGTTAAAATAGAAAAAAATATTCAGTGGTCCTATTTCAACGAACAAGTATCCAAGGTTAGTGTTGTTTAACGAATTTGATTTTGGGACTACGACTTACAGAAGGCGAGTTCCACAATTTAGTCGGTTCAATACGAGTAATGTTTGCGACGTGTTCAAGTTCTGAGTGGCTGCGTATCAAATGTTATGTGCAACCGGAGTATCAAATAATTCCCTAAATTTGAAAGTTAAAACGGCTTAGGCATGAAAATCGAGGATTAAGAAAATCGAAAGTTATATTATATACCTATTCTAAGTCTACACGCGTGTGCAACTCTGCTAATGCACACGCCATGACATATGCCAGCATGGCAGACACGTGCAATATCCAAGCCATACATCAGAAGGCTGCCACTGTGTACATTCTCTATGCCAAACATCAGGTCCGTCAATGAACTGAACAAAATTTACAGTTGTGAAAAAATCAATTGAAGTTTTCTAACACGTTGATTATTTATAATGTCATGGGATCACTACTAAATGGGCCACCTTTATCTTCAGGCAGAAACATCTACATGATGAGGTCCACCTGATGGATGGCTTGGATATTTCATCTATCTACTACGCTGGCATATTTGATGGTGTGTGCATTAGCTGCGGGTGGGCTTGGCAAAAGCTCCGTATTATAAAGAGAAAAATGCTAAGGCGATCCGTGGGAGGATAGAGGGAGGAGATGATCGGCGTGCGCAAGATCCAACCATTCATCTGGTGGGATCCTCCACGAACATACCCTAATCTGAAAATTTCTGCAGTCCATGAATCAATAGGGCCACACGTGTTATGCGAGATGAACGGTTAGAAAACAGCTGGCCGGGGGTCTGTCTGTATACAGCATAAACCTGTTCACCGCCTGATTAGTGGACCAGTCTGATTTTTGACTTAGGTTATGTTGGGCGGGGATTGGGTACTACCCCCTCCAGGACTAGATAGAGATGGACGGTCCTGTTAAGGTCTCTGTGGGGCCCACTGTGATGCATGTGTTTTATCCACGCTGTTCATCCATCCATTTTGATGAATCATTTTAGGCGATGAGCCCAAAAATGAGACAGATCGAATGCTAAATTGGACCACATGCTGAAAACATTCTCGAGGCCACTAAAGTTTTTGATCAAACTGATATTTATGTCTTACTGAAGGTCCATGTGACCTTATGGATCTAAAAGATCTTTTTTAGCACCCAAAAACCAAGCTGATTCAACGTTTAGAAGGCCAGGCCATACAGTATCGTGCATAAACTCTTTTAGGGCTCATTCAGGAGCCTATGTTTAGAATGCATTAGAACTCAAATATAGATACACTCAATCAAGGTGACTCTAAGTCCTTTGATTCTGTTCGGTGGCTGGTAATTAGAATACACTAGCTTCCAAAAAGTGAAATGCATTATAGCAGGACATTTACATGTACTTGAGTTTAGTTAATAAATTAATATTAATATTTTAAATTTGTTTACATATGTGACATTGGACGGAATGATGGTGTTTGGGTAAGATATAATAATGCCGGATCCAACCATGCAAATGCAGTCATGTGGCAAATGTAAGACCTTCATGTTATATTTAGGATATATGAAAGCCAACTCATTAATGATCAGATTTTTAAGAATCTTATGGTTCAAGTAACTCGTAAATAAAAAAAAGAAACTATTAAAGTTACGTAAACATCTATATATGATCAATAATCAAATAGCCAATTACTTTAATAAAAACACATGAACGAATAAAAGCAATTACCACTTTATAATTGTTGTATACAACATCGCCACATAGCAACTATTATTTTCACGTTGCCACTGAAAAATTTATAAATAGTGAAGTAACGTATTAAAAGAAAGATCATATCAAATCATTTAAAAAATTCAAAAGTTTTTAAATACACTAATCAAACCAATCAATTTTAGCACAACCTTGTTTAAAAAGGCCCCCTAGGAAACTTATCATTTCCATCTCTCATCAACATGGACCATTTAAAATATCAAATTAGTTTTGTCCGTTCTCGCTTTATGTAGGATTAACTTAGTCATATGCAATAATGGTAAACTTCTTTTATATACGCTTGTACGTGGGATTTGAAGGAAGACCTTAGTAATAGGACTAGTCTGCCTACCTTCATATGTTGGGTCGACAGTAGTTTGTAAGATTAATATTATCTATCCCTACACATTTGCACGCTAATCGGTTAAGCACTCCGTTGCTCTCAACTGCGATGGTAATCCTTAATAGGTAAGTCTTATTATTCTTAAGCTCCTTTGTTAGTCTCTGTTCCAATAGCACTTACAAAGTCTTTAATTTTCAAGACAAAAAATAGTATATTTAGAGAAAAATTTTATTTTTTTGCAAATTGTCTAATAACACACTTAACCGTTGGCATAATAAATGATTGATCTACCACTATTTAATTATGTTGTTTTATCTTTATGTTAAGGGTTATCAGATCACAATCAATTTTAGCACGCTTGCAAACTACACACATGAATCACGTGGCTGAATTCTAGCCCAATAGATGATAATAAGCCAATTGATATATATGCCTTCACAAAAAAATGATGAAATTTCAACTTTTGGAGGGGCCACAAATATGTGACCCACCAATGTTTTTTGACTATCAATTTACATGGCCAATGTTTTGATGGTTCAAATGATTTTTTTTTTTTGTTATGATTTTAGTGATGCAGTTAGTAATTGTATTATTTTTTGTGTATTATTATCATGTCACATGTATAATCAATCAATATCTTGACAACACTTATATTACATGTGCACTATTAAAAAGGAAACTAAAGTAGGCATTTTAGAAATGGGTATTTCGTTCTGCTCCAAATTCAACCATAAAATGTCTTTAAAAACTTGGATGCAACCAGTGTTGGCAAACAACTTTAAAATCATGTGTTGTGGGTCACCTGAGTTTTAGAATTGCTTAATGTTTAAGTGTCCGTTCATCTGGCCAGGCTGCTATCTTCTGAATGAATAAATGGAATATGGAAACAGGTCAGGCCCCACAATTAATCTGGAACGTTCTTTTTAGTTTATTTTATTATGGTGGGCGTTCCCATCCTGACTGTTCCTCTTTTTGTGGCCCACTAAAGTCATGGATGATCTGAATTTTGGAGGCCAACGATAACATAATTACTAACATGATGGAAGGAAGGATGTCATACACACATCATGTTAGGCCCCACACATCACCTCCAAAAGCGATGCAAAAGGAAGAATTTGTTAAAAGAGAGGACGTTATTCCATTACACATGGCGCAAATGTGTGGTGATGAGGACATTTGATCCGGTGGATCACGACATGGATGGGCTATAGTAAAAAATAAAATAAAATAAAAATAAAAATCTCAGTCATCATACAATCCTGGCCATCCATTTGTTATGAGTTATTATTATTAAGGAACTTTTGCCTGTTGAGTGTGAATGATTTGATCCAATCGTTCCTTTTCCGGACCACTGATGTGATGGCTAACATTGTCCGGTCCCTTTGGCTTTTTTGAATATGGCTATCGCTATGGTCTCCCACCAGATCAACGGTCTTGATTGCCACATAAATTTACCATGTTCACCATGAAACCTGCCTAACGGCAGGGTGACGGTCCATCTAGTGGGCCCTTCCTATCGATGGCAATGTTCCGAAAAATCAAACCGATTGAACATTCCTATCATCATTTTTCTTGACTTTCCCACATTGAATACCGACTGTTTATCCTTTTTGTTTTCTGCTGTTGCCATAAGAAGTCACTATTTAGACGGCAAGGATCATCCAAACCATGCATATGTTTGAGGCATTTGCAATCCACAGTAGGGTAAACTAGATGAACGGTCTGGATTGACAAACTACCTGCCACGTGTACTGTGGGAGGGAGATGGATCTACCATATATCAGTCCAAGGGGGTTTGTTGGGGTTCCCAACCATAATGTTCGTAAGCTAGGACAGTTGTGTTGCAACCACTTAGAACATATCTGGACGACTGGACCACAGGTGGAGGTGGGCCACACCACTCATCAGTAGTGCACTGAGAAAACCAAACGGTACAAACCCACGAGGAGAGTAGTAGCTATCATAGCCCATTTGGGAAACACTGCTACGGCAGCTGAGACTTGCAACACACGTGCTAATGCTGCACGTGTGGCACTGCTTGGGAGATCCGGGCCGTTCATCTGGTGGAAACATTGCATGTACTGTGACCCCAAAATCCTCATCGTCACTGGCCACACGTGTACGAAAGCGTATTCGTTAGAAAAATAGGACTGATGGTTCACATTCCAAAGTGCACGTGGGGCACAGCTGAGGAACGGACCAAGTGATTTTCTGGCTGGGGGGCATGCGATGAACGGCCTGGATCTCACGCCCACGTGCCACATGGCAATGGTTGGCAAGGCTGGTGGCCGTTTTATTACTTTAGCTTTCCTGAAAAGATGACAGTCCTTTTTCTTCCCTATCAACAGATGGATGGATGCTTTTCCACGTTCCCAATTCAAAACTTGAAACAGTGCAGTGAACGTTGAGGAATTATACCATACTCGGCCAGTGTATGGAATTCCGTGCCCACTCACCCACCAAAGGTACGGAAGCGGATTGGCTGGTGTAACACACACCAGCTGTATAGCTGCCGTAGGTACGTGTACTGCGAAGACGAGCACGGACGCTACTCGAGCTCCGAGTTGTACGAACGGTTCAAAGGAGATGAAAGTTACATGGCCCCACAGTGATGTATTTATTATATCTAGACCGTTCATCTATTTTTAGAGACCAGTCTAGAGCATTATCCAAAAAATGAATCATATAGCTGGTGTGAGGTACACCAGCTAATCCGCTTCCCAAAGGTACATGCATCACGTACGTACCAAAAACCGTCAGATTAGTGGATCCAGTTGGGTCCACGATTTAAACAGTTCGGATTGAATCCCTAGCAGGGGTGGCTAACATGGAGTGTGTGTACTGACATGGGTGTGTACTAACAAGCTAACCCAAAAAATAAAAAAAAGAAAAAGAAAAAAAAGAAGCAATTGCTCAGTCGGTGTTAATGCATGTTTTATGATACGGTGTACCCTCGAATACTCAGGAAAGCAACACCGAAATACATATTTACATAGCATTTTTTTAAATAAATTTTTTAAAATTATTTTAAGATAGTTTTACCACAATCTAGACCGTCCAAGTCGCTGACCTCACCTTGGATGGCATATAAATGAAAAATTACACAGAGAAGATAATATTAGACGTCTTACCTTTACTTTGAATTTGGATCACTCACTATATTACTTTTAACAATATATTTGATTATTTGGATGATCAGGATATCTTGATCAGTGTGATTTATGGACAATGGGATTCACAATTTGGATGGTCTAGATAGATTTTTATCAGTAACATGTGTGAGGATGATGAGTCACCACCATTTTCAAAATGTTGCTGAACTAACACATCAGTTTATCCCCTCAAAATGATGCACTCAGAAATTGTAAATGCAGTGTACATTTATCCGAAATGAATGGTCCACTTTAGATATGTCATAGACCACAGATGATGAAAATGAAAAAAAAAATCAACGGTCTGGATTCTATGAATCGGAGGTTGGCAACGTGCAATCAGTATGACTTTGATATCATGATAAGTGGCCTAGAGACTTGGACGGTTTTGATTTGGGTCTGCTCTATCTTCACGCCTGCAAATTTTCTGACTGCATGTGCATGTGCATGAACTAGCACAGACTGCCAGAATATCATGATACCACCCCAAACACAAAACGGTCAGCTACCTATCAACGGCTAAATAAAGGTGGGCCGACGTTTGAAAATTTTGAAACCCATTTGCCTCCCATAAGAAACCAACCCCAACAACTCATACTAGCCGTTGAAGGGCCCTTTGGTTGGAACCACCGGCAATCGTGATCATCAAAGAAAAGGGCCTAAAAAGACTTGGAAGGAAAGAAAGAAAAGAAAGAATAGAGACGGAACAACCGAAGTATGGTACATACATCTCTCCCTATTATACGTGGCTGGTTAATTTACCAATCAGAACTTTCCATCTAGTGGGCCATAATAAGGATAGAAAATAACTAAAGAAAAATTTATATATTTTGATCTTATCCATCTGATCATTGTCTATAGAAGCAACGGTAGAAAATGAAAATGGATAACGGACAAATCAAGTGGTCTAAAGTGACGAAAGTCAGGATAGATTTATTTTTTGGATGTAATTTTCGAACATTGGATCATTAAAAATTGGGCCAACAATTTTGACGGTTCAGATTGATAGATAAATATGACACGTGTACTGTACAGAGATGATGGTACCATTTTTCAGTTGGTATGGCTTTACCGTACCCAAAGAAATGGAAGGGTGGGCGATTTGTGAAAGGCCAACAACTACAACGAGGAAGTCATAGTCACATCATTCCAAGTTAGTTAGATTTAATTAAGTAATTATATCGTGCTTAGTTTTGGTGGAGTTTGGCATATCAGATATCATCACATCCGTCCAACACGTGATGCTGAAATTGTGGGCCCCACAGAGAACGGGCCGTTCCCCTGAAAGTACGGCGATTGGGACGGTCCGGATTGTCTGGTCATGGATTTGAGTGCTTTGGTTTTTTTTAATTCGGAGGTTGGCTGATCATGTGTGGGGCCAGCAAATCCTAACCGTCTGATAGTTTGGATATTTAACGGTTGAATATGGTATACAGCTGATCTGATCGGATTCTCATCTACGGTCGGTTGTGGATGGGGATAGATGATGAAGATTTGGTAGTTGAAATTGACTGTTTTTGTTTTAACCGTCGATTTCATGGCGAATGGTCGGAAGATATGGCACGCCTCATCTACGTGGTGGTGCAAACCTTGATTTGTGATGGTCCGGATTGATACCACGTGTGCGGTGAATGTGGGCACGAGCATGATCCACATGACCAGCCAGAGTATCAGGTGCTTGATTGCTCACGTAGCCTTTGGTACGACTGTCAACGGGTCGGGCCTGAGGGTGGTCTTGGGCCGGATTTTGAACTGTTTCAGGCCAGTCCATTGGGCCATGACTATTTAAATTTCTGTTTTAAGCCCGAGCCCGGCCCATGACACCATGCAAGAGAAAAAAAACTTTCATACTCTGGCAGAGAATGATGAATGATACGCAGGCACTAAGAAATTACTTAAAAATTGGATATCTGGAATAAAATTAATTCAATTAATCCGAATAAATTGTGGTTTTAAGTATAGATGTTTTATGAACTGAAAAAATAGGTTCATTTGATTATCTGAACATCAGATTAGTGCACATTTACTGGACGGTTAAAATGAACGAATCCAATGGTCTTGTTTCTGCAAATAAAAGTGTCCACAAATCAGATGTCAGGTATGATTTTAATAATGTAACTTTATGATGCCTGTTTCCACAATTTAATCGGTTTGACTTGAGTCAAAATACTCCACGTGTACCGTTTCTCAGTGCCTGCGTATCAAGCGCTCTACGCGGCCAGAGTATCAGATTACTCCCCGTAGTGCCATCGTGTAATGCTGCGAGGGGCATATTTTTTGTTCCCAAAATACCCTTCTTGTATTCCCTCGAGGCTGGGAAAAGCTGATTTCTGCCCAGCCAGGCCTACTACCTACACATGTACGATAATCCAATCTGAGTCGTCCAGTAGTAGGCCCCCCTTGTGGATGGTGCGCGTCCTTAAAATCACACTGATCGGACGATGTCAACCGTCCGATTGGAGACCATAAAATGAAAGTTAAGATCACCATAATCAGTGCGATTTTCGGGATATACCCCATCCACAATGGGGCCCACGTTTTGCACGGTTCAGATGGGCGTGTACGAGTGGTAGGGAGGATCAAAGGCCCAGATTTTCCAGCAAAAAGACAAGTTAAGGGCTTTAAGAGGGCAAATATGGTCCAAACAGTGGTGATAGAACGGTAGTTCGTCCAAAAACCCTATCCGTTCGAACGGGTGGAGAACTTTACTAAAAAGCCCCTGGAAAGTTGTGCGAACTACTAATAGGCCACTGAGCTTGAGGGCCCACTCGTTTCTTAGTTCACGTGAAAAGACGAAAATACCCTTACATTTTTTAGTTGATAAGACGACAAGATTTGAGTAGAAGATAGCCTTCTTTGGAAAATACGACAATGCCATTGGATTAGTTATTCGGCAATGATCACATACGTCCAACCAACCGTACGTATGTTCGGTCGAGCTGAGTGGGGCCCACCATCATGTATGAGTGCCATCCAACCCTACGTTAGATGCATCTACTCATGTTTTGTCTGGATCCTTAAATCCAGCTCGATTCATAACTCGAGTGGGCCACGCCAAACGGGAAAAATGGCGGACATTGGGAAAGGGTGTGTGGTCCACCGTCTTGCGATTATGACATCCATCCCAGTCATCAGGTGTGCCTCATCAGAATGAAATCTGACACAGAAATTCAGGTGGGCCATAACAAGTGAACATATAGGCTCGAGGAAGGTGTCTCACTTGAGTTTTGAATATGGACGGTTTTGGCATCTGTGGAGTCGGACCTGAGTTTTGGCATCCACCAATGGGTCCCACGCAGCTCCAATATATGGTAATTTCATTTAATGATGAATTGCCAAAATACCTATAAAACAACAGAATAGGCTCTACCTAACCAACTCAAAATTTTAAATTCAACCTAACCTAATCAAATGGTTAAAAATTATTCAACGGAGGAGATTGATTCGTACACACAACTAGAATTAGATTAAAAAATTATGTTTGGTTCAAATTTAATCCATTGTATAAAATGTGTGTGCATGCTGAGTGTGCTAGAGTTGAATGTGGCTCTAATTGTACTAAATGCCTTAATGACCATAGGTGCTGAAATATATCAAATTTGTGTAGATTAATTATCTATTTAGCCACTAATTTAGCAAGATCAAGCGATTAGTGAATGGGTGAGCTTGTCCTTCTTATGAGTTCTTTTTACCTTTGCAGAAAAAGCCTTCAATTAAGTGTATGATAATTTATTATATCCAATAATATAGTAATATAACTTAAAAGGAATAAATAAAGCCAAAGTTAATAAAATTAATAATAAAAATGTAATTGTGACCAGCTAAAAAAAGAAACAAAAGAGATAACAAACGGAAATTATTCGTCGTCTTGTAAAATACCATGCTATGTAGGTAAGAAGGTCGTTAGGCATGAAAATTGGATCGCTTGTTAAGTTGCTTTGTGGCAAAACGGTCAATTGGGAATGAGAGGCCGTCTATCGCGTGGCTAGGACTTATTATGCAAGAAATCATATTTCATAGGAGTGGTGGTCATTTGTTCATCTCTCAACTGACTTTGTAGCAAGTAGGGGTGTACATCGAGTTGAGCTGGCATCAGCTCAACTCGGACTGCCACTAGCTGACCTCAGCTTAAACTCGGCTAGGCTCGGTTCTCGAGCTTGACTGGCTAGCTCGGCTCGGTTCAGTCAGCAGCTCGGGCCAGCTTGGGCCAAGTTCAAGCCGAGCTCGCCGTTGAGGCATTTCCATAAACTCCTGGACTGTATCTTCAAAATTCCTTTGTATGTGAAACAGAAGCAATGGTTTTACAAGTATTTTATCAAACACCTTCTAAGCAACATAAAAACTAAGAAAAATTAAGAAAAAAGGGTATTTGTTTCATATACATATGTTCCTTACCACCAGCCACACTTTGTTAGGTCATTTTATCAAACACTTGGTGAGCAACATCAATGGCAAAGTAACCGAGTCAGCGAAGTGGTTCGATTCGAGCTAGATTCGAATTGGCTTCAAGCTAAGTCGAGTTGAGCTAGGGTCTGCTCGAACTCGGTTCAAACTCATTTTCGAGCTCAAAAAATCAACTCAACTCGACTCGAACTCAACTTTGAACCCAGCTTTTTCGAGTCGAGTCGAGCGAGCTAACCAATCTAGCTCGGTTCATGTACACCCCCAGTAGCAACACGGTCCTTGGAGTTGATTGTCATTCGTTATGCATGTTTGAATTCTATTATATGATGATCGATGATGGGCGAATCTTTGGCAGTCTGCTCATCGTACTACTAGGCTTCATGGTGAGGCATTTGTTATGAACGGCAATTAGTTTGTTATCCCACACAGTTGGGTTTCGTAAGCGAGTTGGTTGTGATTTAGATGATTGACTTTTTGTCACTCAATCACATGCTTCATGGTGGGAACCCCGTCTTGTTCATCACTTCAAGAGATAGTCATGAAAATGATTATTCATTCATTGCTTGGAATCTCACTCCATTGGCAAGGTTGTTGTAGAATGACTACTTATTCATCATTCGATTGGATTTCGCGGCAAATAATTAAGTTAAATAGTGGCTTATTCATTGATTTGATCGAATTTTACGGCGAGATAATTGAACATAATCTCTAGGCATGTGGCAAGATGGCCTCGTTGGCCATTTGTTTGAGACTTAGAAATATTCTTAGATTTAATGTAACTGTGGACATAGTGTGGCAAGCTAGCTAATTCTAATCTAATTGATTTGGCTGATTTGCAGTATGACACTAGCTAATAGTGGATGAGTTATATTGAATAATAATAATAATAATAAATATTCATTGAAAGATTAGTATTGTATTATATTGGAATGGTGTGGACCCCAAGCTATTTATTCTCTATTGACTTTATAGAAGTATAAGACAGTTAGCTAGAGACTTACATTGAAATCAACCTCCACAATCTTCTCTGAATTAATTGACCAATTAGCAAACCTAACCAATTATACTTCTATTTTGAGACAAGTTCTCAAGATTCTTTTATCTAATCGACTAATAGTTTGCAAGCGTAGTAGATTGTATTTTTATTCCGTGAGGTGTCTTCGTGATATTCACATAATCAATTTGCTTCCTAACATTCGCAGTCAATCATGTTCTACCATGTGTCATTGTTGATCATTACCTTGCTAATCGTGCATTTTGGAGCATTCCACTTATAACTTTGTATGTGTAGCCACTTGTATTTTACAATATGTTGTGAGAAGAATCACCGCTCGTTAATAAAATGGCCATAAACAACCTTTGTACACCATTATAGATCCCATGACCTCTTTGGCTTTGCCACATGTCTTGTGACAACTTTTACTTATATGTATGACATGTGTTGTCTGGCGGTAGTCTTTTTTTGTGCATCACGATCTCCTTTCGTTAATTGCATCAGCTGTGAGAATCTTGTCCTGATCTTCCATATAGTAATGTCAACATATATCGGCTCACGAGCTATCAGACCTGGCATAATAAGATTGGATGTAAACAAATCCACTCAACCATTCATTTCACCAGCCCATTTTAGCATATAAATTCTAATATAGAGTAGGTCGCATACAATTTCATGGCTGAGATGGACCAAAAAAGGCCCAAATGGAGGCAGAAGTGATCCTAACCATCAGAACCTTAAAACGAGTGTATCTCGTAAGCTGGAATGAGTCATCTGACGTGCCACATATGATTTTAGGGTAGGACGAGCTACTTTAGTCACCCAACCCGGCACATCTGGGTTATGCAGGCCGAATTTATGAGATTCCATTAGATCGCGGTCAAACATCCGTTTTACTTTTATTTTTATTATTTATAGTAAGTTTTAATTTGATTATAATTCGTCATCCATTGGGCTTTAGAAGTTGCATCCAACATGAAAAGTGCTTAGAATTATTTGGAGAATAGCATGGTTGAGCCAAATAAGACACTATTTTTAGCCGAAAACCATGATGTTTGGTAGGAATCATGACTTTTGATAAATAATAAGTTTACTATTTATAGTAAGTCATGATTTTTAGGAGTTTTGGTTATAGTTTAGTTCCGAAACTTCTCCCTAGGTTTCATGTCATTATTTAAGAAGGTTGTAAGATGGTTTTAATCATCAATCAATTTATTATAAATTTCTATAAATTATTTTATTTTCTTATTTTCTTCATGAATTTAAGGTATCTTTATGGGGAATCTAAAGAATTTTTATGGATTCACAATAGTTATTGTAACACCCCGGATTTCAGGAGTCAAGTACATACTCAACTCCCGACATCCAGAATGCCACTTATACTTTGCGGAAGAAGGGTTCTATAATTCATTTTAATTGGGCTTAAGCAATTCTTAGAATTAAAACAGACTATATAACGACTGCCTCATCCAGTGTGTCAGACTTTATGGTACTCGCATACAAGATGAGGTCTGGTTGGTGTTTTTAAAACACCGTCCCAAAGTGAGAGTGAGTGTTCAACTCAGTAGGTTCCATTAACAATAAGTTACACATGTTATCAATGTCATAAACACAATTAATGAAAAGTAAAGTGAGCTTACAGTTCATAGACACTCTTGTTAATGCACATGCATGGTATTATGATATGATGCATGCCCTCGCCATACAACACACCCTCAAGTGACTCCATCTTATGATCGTAATGATAAACACTCCCTTAATGAAACCTTGATTGCCGAGTCGCCAACCTAATTAATGCAATGTGTGAATATTCACGTTAGCCGAGTATTTAATTAAGTTCGTTTATCCAACAAGATTGGGGAAGCTGAAACACCTCCATTTAATCAATGACTTTACCTAAATCACTTAGCCCAGTGCGGCCGTAGGAACTCTGAGCCTGCAATCATTGATCTAAATTTAGGTATAATCCTTTTGTTTCATAAATCAATAATTCCAAAGGTAAGGCATGATACCTAAAGGTTTGATGATCGACTCGGTATAGATCGTCACTAAAACATCGAGTATGATCACTCAGTTTCGAGGTGCGAGCTTGCCACATAACCAAATCGCCATAAAGAAAAGGACTCGTCATCCAATTCCATTCATGCCCAGGTCGTTCAAATGGTACTTTGGCACGAAACTATTGATCGGGTAATTTAACGAGAGCCGTTTGAACAATGACCTATTATCTCCTGTGCTCGCTGGTCACTACGGGAAAGCTTGTCACCCTATCGTAAGCCGACAACATGAACATTGTGTCCCATTTCACCATATTCAGCTCCTAAGACTTGGTTGCTCACTGGTTACTATGGGGAGGCTCATCACCGTAGTGTATGCCAACAGCTCAGACACGGTGTCCCATTCCACCATGCTCGGTGCATGAATCTTGAGGATCGTATCATTAACGGTTAATAGTGACCTCTCAAAGGTATGAAGTGCTTCGAATTCAGGCAGCTGTGACCATACATAATTAACATACGTGGTTGGTCAGCTAATGAGCCAATTTGTCCCCGTTCAGGCGAGTTGCAGAATACACGACATTGGGAGCAAGTGTCCCATGTAGTCCAACTACTGCTAGCTATCCGTACTCGAACTAAATGGGTTAGATTGGTCATTGGACAGCTCTACCGACGAGGCTGTTGATACGAGCTTCGGTGTTTGTTGGGAAACCCAACAAGGGGAATTGTATTTCTAGACATAACAAAAAAAATATTACGATCTACTTTTAGTTGTAGGAAATTCAAGCATGCATAAGCATAAGATTCATATATTTGATATTACTAAAAAATGAAATTGTAAGGGAGTTCTAAGCAAGCAAGTAAGGGTTTCAATTTACTTAATGTTATAAGAATAACATATACTATTCCTAATTGCAGAAATTTGAGCATGTATGTAAGTAATTATGCAGTTAATTATCTCAATTCATATGCATGGAATGCATGCAACAGATTTTTCCTAAATTACCACATGTTTGGAGATGAGTTATACGTAAATTTCTCATAGTGAAAATGAAAACAAACAAAGTAAACATCAGATGTCTTGGAGCTAAACTACTTCCCTTCCAGTTAAGTTTAATCAAATTAAAACGAATGTTTACTATTATTTTCCTTAGAAAACATCATGCACAAAAAAATTCTCATATAAATTCATTAATCCTAACATAGGTTTGATAAATGGCCACCTAAGGATAATGGTCCACACCTAGAATGGTTTAACGGCTTGCGAAGCTCTCCTAAGGTGTCGGTCCCGCGAATTAGAGTGTTGGAGCCCTGTGCCAATACGATTTGCATGTTATGATACATGCAAGGGGCCTAATGCACTAAAAATTAAAAAAGGAGTTGGAAAGATACTTTCCGGTTGCTAGCGGGGTGCTCCCGCAATGGTGGGGTTGCAAGCTACGACATGAGATTAAGGTAGGGGAAGAAATTCCTCAACTTTCAGCCTCTTTAAGCTTCTTCCTTAGCCTCCACTCCCTTTCTACACTCTCCTCTCTTCCCCACTTGCAAGAAATTCGTATGGAAGTATGAGAGAGAGGTTTAAGGGCTTACATAGCTTGAAAATTGGTCCAGTTGGCTTTGGGGAGACTAGTTCTAGTGTATATACCCCTAGTGGGTGTATTTCTGGTCCTTGGGGTTGTCCCAGTGGCCCCTTAACCCATCTGTGTCATAGAGCAGGTGCCCCATGACCAGATGAAGGGTTGTTCTAAGTTCGGTGGCAAACGAATGAGTCAATTGATCGTAAGGGCCTGATTTGCGATTAATGGTCACTGATGTTCGATCAGGGCCCCAGTTATACAGATATGAGTGGAAAAATATCCCCGACTCATGGCACGAGTTTTATTACAATTCAACGGTTGGAAAGTCGCAACTTTACTGTTTTAGTGGCGGGGTCAACTCACTTAAGTTTTAAGTTTCAAGTATTGAAGAGTTGTACTTTTTAAGCTCTACCTTCACGGACCAAATTGTGCAGTTCGGGGCATTGTTTGGGCCCACTGTCCGCGATGGACGTCAAGCCCAGTGAAATGAACATTATTCTATAATTTCGAAACTAGTGGCCCCTAAGGAGTGGTCTAGAGCTTGTTCAGATAATCGGAGCATTTTTCAAATGAATTGAGTAGGGACATTTCTTTGGCGCAATTGTTAGGGTCTGGATTAACTAAGTTCATAGTGTGACCTATTCAAAATTAGCGAAAATGGTTATTTAGTTATGATCACTCTAGATCGTTAGTTCTTAAGCTAAATGAGTGACCAAATTAATTTGGTCCATTAGTTAAGATCCGGGCCATAGCTGGCTCGACTCTGGGTAGATCTTTAATTTAGTTACGGTTGTCTTGATTAGTCAGTGATGGGTCGGTTAAATTCAGCCCCTAGATGAACAATTTACGAGGTTAGACTTAAAGTTTAAGTGATCAGACGGATTAGTTTGCTTCATACGGTTGATTAATTGAATTTGTGCGGTTCTTTACTGGTATCACCTATGTATAGGCTCACCTCGAGCGTCAAGGGTCAGTAAATGACGACGTGGGCTAGTTATATATAAAAAAATTAAGAATTTTTTACAATCCAAAATAACAATTAAATTCAGGATGTCACAGTTATCCCCTTGAGGAAGATGATGCTTGACATAAACACATCCTTCCCTGCATCAAGTTCCTACCGAGAGATCCAAAAGTCAAGTGGGCCACACCACAGGAAACAATGGGAATGAAAACACCCACCCTTGAAATCTTTCTAAAGCCAATTGTGATATTCATCAAATACGATCATAATGTGGCTCTCACCTAATGAGGAGAAAACACAAACACCTGCCTAATCCAAACCCCATGGTGTATTATAGTGTGGCTTACTTGAGTGGTATATTATGGTGTGGCTTGCTTGAGTTGTAGATCTACCGAGGTATGGTTTTAAGTCCTGAAATAAAATGAGGTGGGAAGGAGTTTACGTGGAAAAACATCATGTTAGGCTCCACATGAACTATAATGACCCTCAGGTGAGGACGGAGGTTGGAGTTGGTTAGTGATATAGTGACGCAGGGATGAACGTGATGAGGTCGAACACCGTCTTCCTCAAGGATAACTACTCCGAATCCACGAAGCTTCTCTGGACTCCTCACAGAGACTTCTCGAATCCACGAGGAAAGAAAGCAAGAGAATAGGAATAAACTCTGATAAATTCGAAATTAATTGATGATTCATTGATAATTGTCTAATGTGTCTCCTTACACCATTAAATAAAGAAAAAAGATAAACTAAAATTCGTAATTACTAAAAATAGCAAAATTCTAACTCTAACTAGAATCCTAATTCTAGTAAAACTCTTCTAAGGTCTAATTTCTAAAAATAAAAATTACAAATAAACTTTTTCTAGAAGAGTCCTAGTATAACTAAAAGTTTCTTTCTAGAAAGAAAGAAAATCTAAAACTCTAAAAATATTAAAAAAATCGGAATTACTAAAAATAGTAAAATTTTTCTAAAAATTCGTTTTTAAGCTGAAAGCGCGCGTTTTCTAATGAAACGGACAGATGTGACCCACTTTGTGGGTTAGTTCACCTCAGATGGCCCGTTTCAGTAAAGATTGACAGGTTGTACGCCCCGTAACGATACCCGGATCAAAAGTTATGGTCAATTCACGGTCCATCTCCTTGTGGCTCATCCATGCTGGGAATATCTCTGTGACACGTTCTACATCAGACCCCTCCACTTGAAAAAAACTCGTCCTCGAGTTACGCAAGAGACTTGGCACATAAGTCTGAAATAACTTCTGACGCCGATGCTCATTATCCCTTTTTTCGTACTTGACATTAAGCTCTTGAGCTGACACAATACATGTACTCATGCTTTCCTTGACTTGACTAATATTGATCAGTTCCTTCACATTTGACACAATACATGTACTCATACTTTCCTTGACTTGACTAATATTGGTCAGTTCCTTCACATCGTTCTTTAAGATCTCATATTTTTTCTGATAATGTGGGCAATTAGGCGGACTTGCCTCTGAAACAGGATCAACGTGATTTTGTATATCTCGTATGAGAGGTAATTTATTAGAGGGTTCATCGGGCACAATCTCCTTAAACTCCTGTAACATCGGCTTCAAATCTTTTGAGATATTCACAGGCTCCATATATTCTTTCTTTTCAACTAATGGATATATATCGCTTATTTCCTCAGATTGTTTAACAAAAGCCTGTTCAGTTGTGAGAGACTGTTCCTCAACTTTAGAAGTCTTGGGTTGGTTTTTCCTTCCCATAGGGGCGAGGATAATCTTTTTGCCATCTTTAATAAAGAAAATATATAAGTTATCCCGATCCCTATATGTAGCATTAATATTATTTTGCCAGGGTTGACTAAGTAATAGGTGACAAGCTTCCATGTCGACCACGTCACACATTACTTCATCCTTATAATATTTACCAATGGAAAAAGATATACGACATCGTTCAGTTACCTCTGTTTTGTTGATCTCTTTGATCCATTCAATCGTGTATGGAGATGGGTGTCTTTCTGTTTTTAGTTGTAGCTTCTCCACCATTATTTTTGACACGAAATTCTTATCGCTCCTTACATCGATGATTACATTGCAGACTTTTTTGTATGCAGTGCACCTTGTTCGAAAGATGTTGTCTCTCTCTAATTCTATCTCTACCTTTGGCACGTATAACGGCTTCCTCATAATCGAAGTGGTGGCCTGTGATGAACCATCATCTGATGGTGCCTTGCAAAAATTGGGATTGTGTTGTACAGCGGCCATAGGTGGTTGAGCATCACTTTGAGCTCGAGGCGGAATCAGCGCATCTGCAATACGGTTGAGGGTTGCCTGCAACCCTTGCATGGTCAACTGACTCTCCCGGTGGAAAGCTTCCATTCTTTCCAAAAGATAACGAATCCCTGGATCACCGTCCACAGAATTTTGATTCATATCTTCGTTGTTTGCCATCGGCCCGAGGGAAAACCTCGCTCTGATACCAAATTGACGCAGAGATGAACGTGATGAGGTCGAACACCGTCTTCCTCAAGGATAACTACTCCGAATCCACGGAGCTTCTCTGGACTCCTCACAGAGACTTCTCGAATCCATGAGGAAAGAAAGCAAGAGAATAGGAATAAACTCTGATAAATTCGAAATTAATTGATGATTCATTGATAATTGTCTAATGTGTCTCCTTACACCATTAAATAAAGAAAAAAGATAAACTAAAATTCGTAATTACCAAAAATAGCAAAATTCTAACTCTAACTAGAATCCTAATTCTAGTAAAACTCTTCTAAGGTCTAATTTCTAAAAATAAAAATTACAAATAAACTTTTTCTAGAAGAGTCCTAGTATAACTAAAAGTTTCTTTCTAGAAAGAAAGAAAATCTAAAACTCTAAAAATATTAAAAAAATCGGAATTACTAAAAATAGTAAAATTTTTCTAAAAATTCGTTTTTAAGCTGAAAGCGCGCGTTTTCTGATGAAACGGACAGATGTGACCCACTTTGTGGGTCAGTTCACCTCAGATGGCCCGTTTCAGTAAAGATTGACAGGTTGTACGCCCCGTAACGATACCCGGATCAAAAGTTATGGTCAATTCACGGTCCATCTCCTTGTGGCTCATTCATGCTAGGAATATCTCTGTGACACGTTCTACATCATATAGTCCCACCATGATGCATGTATTTCATCTACACTGTCCATCCATTTTCCCAAAAATGAGATAAATCTTAATCTTCGGTAAGCCATGCCACATGAAAGCCCACCGTTAAAAATTTCTAGGGAACTGCTGTAATGTTTATTTGCCTCCAAACGGCTGCTAACGTCACACCGACCTGGATAGAAGGAAAACACAAATATCAGCTTGATCCAAACCCTTTGTGCCCCATGAAGTTTTCAGTGGGGGTTCACTCACCCTTGTTTCCTATGGTGTGGTCCACTTGAGATTTGGATCCGCCTCAATTTTGGGTTCATGCCTTAAAATGAACTGGAAAAATGGATGAACGACGTGGATAAAACACATACATAATGGTGGGCCCACATGGCATCGACATATACGGGAGAGGTCACCACCAATCGAGTCCTCTTGTTACGTAGGCAAAGGTTAGTTTCGTCAATTCACCGCTAAACCCCAGCATTTTCAAATCAAAACAAAAAAAAGCCTTTTCGTAGATTCCATCTGAACCAAGGGCATTTCTGTAAATGTGACCCTTGCAAGATCCGTCAACAGCAAGGATCCCCTTGAATTTTTTACAATTTATTGCAATATTCTGAGCATTTATCATCCAAACAGTCCTTAAAAACAAGAGAGCGTCTTTGGCCGTTACCCTTCCCATGAAAACCATCAAACAACGGAGAAAATAAGTAAAGAAAAGAAAAGCTCTTTCTCTCTCTCCCTCTCTCTCTCCGAGAAATCATGTGTTCGAGCAAGCTCTTGTAATCATGCCCCCCTTCAATCACCCCATATAAATATCCACCTCCAGGAAGAAAACCCAACTTCAGAAAATCCATTAAATCCGTCTGCTCTTGTAATCATGGCCACCTTCGATCACTCCATATAAATATCCACCTCCAGGAAGAAAACCCAACTTCAGAAAATCCCTCAAATCCATCTGCATTTTCCATTCTACCCCTCAGAGATGGTTGCAAGTTTATATGGATAGAGCCTCTCCTGCTTTGAGAGCTGCAAGAACAGAGCAGGCGTTGAAATGCAGAGCTTCCGCCAGCTTCAATCTCTTCTCTTTTCTCGCCATTTGGGTTTCTAAATCTGCAAGAGATTTGTATGGGAGAACTGGTTTTTCAGATGGGTCTGGTGTGAGGAGATTGCTCTGTTTTGGGTTGGTGGGAAAAGGGTCCAGTTTCGGCTGTTCTTGCGGTTTTCTGAGAGGAAGGGAGGTTAAAATGGAGGGGATGATTGAGAAGGAGGGTGGCATTGGAGAAATGGGAGATGGGTTCGAGCCGAATGGCGGGCAGGCGGGTTTTGCTGCGGATTCTATCGAGGAGGAGTGCCAGGAGAGCAGCTCGAGCTCGGGGACATTGATGTCGAATGAGGAGAGGAGCCGGAGCAGTTCGGAGGAAGAGGAGTCATCATCATCGCCGCCAATGGGGTGGCGGGTAGGGAAGGCGGAGGCGCGGGATTGCTCCGAGGCCATTGAGGAGAATGCCCGGTTGGAGGGTGGGAGAATCGACAAGCATGAATCGAAAATTTCAGGTATGCGGCAGACGCAATTGGTGTTTTTTTTTTTTTCTTTTTGGAAATCTTTCGTTGGTGTTTTGGTTTTTGATTCCTTTGTTGGTTTTGGGTGGTCGGTAGAGATTGAGATGATGAAGGAGAGATTTTCCAAGCTGTTGCTCGGGGAAGACATGTCAGGGTGTGGAAAAGGCGTCTGCACGGCGTTGGCAATTTCGAATGCAATTACAAATCTCTGTGGTATGATTTTTATTGTTTTGAGGATCTTGGTTTTGAGTAATTGCTTTTGTTGATTCTGAGGTTGGTTTTTTCTTGTATTGAAGATTCTGCATCTTTATCTTCCTTTTGATGGTTTTTAATCTTTTAAAAAAACCCCTTTGTAGCTACCCTTTTCGGGCAGCTTTGGCGATTGGAACCTTTACCGCTGGAGAAGAAATCAATGTGGCGAAGGGAGATGGAATGGCTTCTTTGCGTTAGCGATCACATTGTTGAATTGATGCCATCTTGGCAGACCTTTCCAGATGGAAGCAAGCTGGAGGTAATTGTGTTTTGTAATTTAGAAGCTATATAAGGGTGCGTTTGGATGTTGAGAGCTGATTGCCTACAGATGTCTGTATGGTCAAAGGGGTCGTTTGGCACCCTGAATTGGAGGGATTCATGGGGATTTGCTGTTTTTTTGGGTGTTTGGTAGCTAGGAATTGGAGGGATTTGGATTTGAGAGGAATCCAAATCCTTCAATAGAGCTAGCTCTTTTTGAACTTCCACCCCAAAGCTCTGATTTCAATTCCACTCGATTCCATATGGACTAAAATCCTTTTGATTCCACTGGACTTCAAATCCATGCTACCAAATGAGTCCTACAGATGAAGCCCTATTTTTCAGGCTGATGTGGCACATTATAGGACATCTGAGCCATGCGAAAGTTGGGCACCTTTATGAAGATCACCTGTATAAAAAATCAGGCCAATCCATTCATTAGGTGGGGCACACTTGCACACCAAACCAGCCAAAATCCACCTACTTTGATGGCGTGGCCAGACCAATGTGTGGACTGGCCTGATTTTTGTGCCAGGTGATCTCCATGGTGGGCCTGATTTTTTGCATGACTCCGGTGTCCTACAAAAGTGACACATTGGAGAGAAAGATGGGTATGCATGCTAAATGTGCAGCTGTTTGCAGGTAATTAGTTCTCATGGATGTCCCTCCAAATTCACTATTTGGGTGGATCCTACCCTCTTTTACATTATAAAGGTTGTTTGGGCAGCACCCAGAAATCCATTCCACGTGTCATTTCGACCCCACACAAATGGGCCCGAGATACCTAATGTCCTTTCACATCTGAATGTTTTCATATTTATGGCTTGTGGATAGTTGCTTCAGCTAATGTTGGATGCACAGATGAGTTGGGTTTCTGACATTCTGTCTTAATTAAGATAAAATGGCAAAATCAAGGAGTCTAATAACTGCTGACGTTTTCCTTTTAAGTAACTTAAAAGTAATGTAATTGAAATTTGGAGCCCAAGTAATCAATATGACTGCCACTAAAAGAAATATGGATTTGGTTATTACCACCTTTTCTAGATTGGTATTTGTGATTCAAATTTGATAGTGCATCCAAACGCCCAATTACTCTCTGTTTGTTTTTCCTATTCGTTGTAATTCTGATGTGTAATCCAAATTAAGCAATCCCCTTGAATTTTGATTCAATCTCAGTATGGAATGCTTGTAATAATGGAATCACGGTAGGAACTCTGATCTTGTTTTTTATTAATTTGTCCAATCAGTAAAATATTTGAATTCTTCTGGCTCCTGGAAGTTTCATATTTATAGCCCATGATTTTATATCTTGGAGCTTTGCTAAGCCTCACACATGTACAAGGCAGGTCACGTACATCCCACACGTGCCATCATGGCATATGGATACTGATCCAATTCATTCATTAGAGGGATACCAGTATGTAGATGTTCATGTCCTAAAACTAGGTTGTCCCACTCATCAAGTGGGCCACAATTTATGGAACAAGTGTACAGCTGAAAAAAATTGGCTATATATATATATATTTAAATGCTTATCAGTGGAACTGTTTCTAAAATCGTAACCCACTTGCCAAATGGGCTAGATTTATTTTTGGGTGAGAACGTTTACCAGGTCAGACCTACAAGATGATAGCTTTGTTTTGCACCTTTTGGCCACCTTAGAGCCTCTCATGGCATAGGAGTGCAACTTGGGTGGGTTGCGTTGAGAGTCGATTCGAGCTCAACCCAACCTCAAGAGGACCTGACCCACAACCCAACCCAACCTCGAGAGGACCAAACCCGCAACCTGACCGGACCCGAATTCTGACCAAGGTGTTCAACCTGAACCCAACTTGACTTCCTCTATGCTCAACCCTAAACTGACCAAACCCAACTTGACCCGACTCAAATGCATGTGATTATTTCTAACCCAACCTAACCCGACCCAATTTTTCTAAACCCAAACCCGAAACTAGGTTGTCCCACTCATCAAGTGGGCCACAATTTATGGAACAAGTGTACAACTGAAAAAAATTGGCTATATATATATATATATTTAAATGCTTATCGGTGGAACTGTTTCTAAAATCGTTACCCACTTACCAAATGGGCTAGATTTATTTTTGTGTGAGAACATTTACCAGGTCAGACCTACAAGATGATAGCTTTGTTTTGCACCTTTTGGCCACCTTAGAGAGTGCAACTTGGGTGGGTTGGGTTGAGAGTCGATTCGAGCTCGACCCAACCTCAAGAGGACCTGACCCACAACCCACAACCCAACTCAAATACATGTGATTATTCCTAACCCAACCTAACCCGACCCAATTTTTCTAAACCCAAACCCAAACCCAATTTCAAATCAGATTGGGTTGGAGTTTTCCAACCCTAACCCACCCCGAGTTCCCTGACAACCTGACCAAACCTGTCACGAACTGGGGTTGGTCAGTCAGGTCACCCAAACCTAAGTTGCAGCCCTATCATGGTATGCCCATTATCTGCATTGTTCTTGTGTGTGGGCTTAGTAAAGCTCATATCTTGTGTTCTGTTTGTTTATGTGATTTTATTATAGTTTGGGATTGAAGAGTTCTAATGCATAACCCAAGTTCCATATTCTCTGCTCATTTCGTAGTTTGGAGTGCTTCAAAAGAGATGAACTTGTGGTGAAGACTCATCTCTTGTTTTGCTTAATTCATTGTGTAATCACTAGTAAAATGCGGCTAAATAAGCAGATTATATACTGACCTTGTTTCGTGACTTCTCCCATTTATGTGAATCAGGTCATGACTTGCAGACCTCGTTCGGATCTATACATTAATCTCCCGGCATTACGTAAACTAGACAACATGCTTCTTGTAAGAGTTACCAAAATTTACTCTCAGCTCTTTATCCCAGTTTTTGAGATTGATGTTGTTCTTATACAAACTTTACTTCCTACAGGAAATATTAGATAGTTTTAACGAATCGGACTTCTGGTACGTCGATCAAGGGATCGTAGCACCAGATTCCGATGGTTCAGCCTCTTTGCGTAGACCCCTTCAGCGTCAAGAGGAAAAGTGGTGGCTACCTGTACCCCGCGTCCCATCTGGCGGTCTTTGTGAGAAGTCGAGGAAGCATTTGCAGCACAAACGTGAATGCACGAACCAGATCCTTAAAGCGGCCATGGCTATCAACAGCAATGCTTTAGCTGAAATGGACATCCCCGAATCGTTCCTGGAGACTCTTCCAAAGGTGTAGTTTCATTCCCATCATTGGAGACTTGCAGGCATCTGCCCACAAAACTCACGTTCATAGAGGTTTGCAAGTTGCATGCACTTGTATAGCTCAGCCCCTGTACCCACCATGGCTCACGTGTGAGATCAAGCCATCCATCAAGTGAGTCCATTGTGTAGGCGCCCCGTGCTCAGATTCAGGCTGGTCCACCTGATGAGTGGACCAGCCTGATATTTGTACCAGGTGATCTTTATGGTGGGCCCCATCTTTTGAATGGTTTGGGTGTCATAAACACATTGACACAGTGGCTCACCTAATGGGTGGACCGGCCTGATTTTTTGTGCTGGGTGATCTTTATGATGGGGCCATCTTTTGCATGGCTTAGATGGCATACACACATGACATGTTCGCATATGAGACAGGTTGTTTGTTTAGCTAACCAACAGCTGGTTGTAGGTGACCATGACTCGTAACGTAATAATCAAATTCCACACATTCTCCCCATCCTTCTTGCATGTTCTTATGCGATTGAGAACGGCAAATTAATATCCTAGTTTGAACCTGTTTTCAGAATGGAAGGGCTAGCCTCGGAGATGTCATACACCGCTACATTACGTCAGATCAATTCTCCCCCGAGTGCCTTCTTGATTGCCTTGACCTGTCTTCTGAACACCAAGCACTAGAGATTGCCAACCGTGTTGAGGCCTCAATATTTGTATGGCGTCGAAGAACAAACACCAAACCGGTCAACAATGCAAACCGCTCCAACTCAAAATCGTCATGGGAGATGGTCAAAGAGCTCATGATGGACGCGGATAAAAGAGATTTGCTTGCTGATAGAGCTGAGAGCCTCTTGCTATGCTTGAAGCAAAGGTTCCCCGGCCTTTCGCAGACGGCACTGGACATGAGCAAAATCCAGTACAACAAGGTTCAGATTCCCTTGGCGCTTTATTCTGAAATTAGGAAATAGTGGGTCTTGTGCACAGGATTCCATACGTCAGGTGGTCCATAGTTTGGTGATCAGGTTCATTGATCTGACGGGCTCAGGAAATATCACAGACTTAAAGATCCTAGCATTGGATCTTTGGGCTATTTCCTGTTGAAGGCATTTTATGTTCTAGTCTGGGAGATTCTTCGAGCACCACCTGTTGGTGATCTGGATTACTAAAACATGAGCTCCATGTACAGAATTCGGTGCCATCTGTTGTTTGTCACCCCTCGATCAACAACCTAGTTAGGTGTGTTTGGTTGCACCAAATTTCAAGAATATCATGAACTTTTTCTTCAAATTGGACAGATTAATCATGAAATCCATCCTCAATCATGAAATTTTATGATATTCGGTGTAGCCAAACACACCCTAAACTGCTATTCATGTTCTTTTTTATTTTTTATTTTTTATAATATTCAGGATGTTGGTAAATCCATTCTAGAAAATTTTGCACTATATTACATGAAATATCATGAAAATTTGCATCAAACTAAACTGATAAATCATGATATTTCATGCAACGAAACTTGCCCTAAACTACTATTTATGTTCTTGTTTATTTATTTATTTATCTATTTTTAATAAATAAAATTTTTAAATTTGTTCAGGATGTTGGGAAATCCATCCTCAATCAACAATCTAGTTAGGTGTGTTTGGTTGTACCAAATTTCAAGAATATCATGAACTTTTTCTCCAAATTAGACTGATTAATCATGAAATTTTATGATGTTTGGTGCCAGCCAAACACACCCTAAACTGCTATTCATGTTCTTGGTTTTTTTTTTTTTTTTTCAAAATATTCAGGATGTTGGTAAATCCATTCTAGAAAATAATGCACTAAATTTCATGAACTATCATGAAAATTTGCATCAAATTAAACTGACAAATCATGATATTTCGTGCAATGAAACTTGCCCTAAACTGCTGTTTATGTTCTTGATTTATTTATTTATTTTTATTATTATTTTTAAAATTTGTTCAGGATGTTGGGAAATCCATCCTAGAAAGCTATTCTAGAGTTTTGGAAAGTATGGCATTCAACATTGTGGCCCGCATTGATGATCTACTCTACGTTGACGACCTGACCAAACATTCCGATCAGTTCTCATCAATCCCTACAGTCAGTGTAATCGCCCACAAGAGAGTCTCGATCCCATATTCGGTGCCTGTCTCGAGCACTCCCTACACAACAGCTTTCACCACGCCAAGCTTCTCGCCGGCCCCACTGGTCAGCCCTGCAAGGGTAGATCGGTCCCCGTTCATCAACAACAAACCCCACAATCGTGGGTTGGGTGTAAAGAAAGTCCTGACGGATTATTTGGGTGTGGAAACTAAAGGGAAGAATGATAGCAATCCGGTCGAGGCATCAGATCCCATTCGGAGCGCAGTTCCAAATGCTCTGGCCCCTCGAACTTACACACAGAGTTTGGAGAATAGGAAAGGAATTACAAGTCCGCCCATGCGTGACTGATTCGTGGAGCCACTCGAGTTCACCGGTACAATACTAATTCCTGTTTTTAGTGAGTTGGGTGCAGTTTTTAATGGATTCATCTGCTTTTCAGAATCCAATCTTGTTTTGGTTTAGAGCTGAAACTGGTTTTCTAGAAAACCAACTGAACTGTATGTGTATAGTTGAGTCATTCTTTTCATATCATAGATAGTATTTAGCAGATGGGAGATTTGAAAATGGATTCTTGTTTCAATGGCAAATGGATTTGGTTGTGACGGTGAACTGGAATCAGCCAAACGCGTGCAAAACGGTTTTTGTTCCTGCTTCAGTTGCTGAAACAATTAGGATCGGAGAAATTTGCGTTTTGATGTACTGGGCATGATCGAAAATGGATGTCAGTGATGAACTTGTTTATCTTTTAAGTGGCCCATGATCGTAACCGGGCCCGTTTGGATGCCATTCTGTGAAAGCAAGCATTAGCTGTGTTTCAGTTCTGACCTGAAACATGATGAATGCTGTAGAGTATTAAAGTCTTTGAAACTTGGTGAGTCAAGTTGACTCGGATCGACAAAAAGAAGGGTTGATTCGGTGAGTTGTTAGTAACTTGGTGAGTCAAGTTGACTCGGATCGACAAAAAGAAGGGTTGATTCGGTGAGTTGTTAGTAACTCGGCTGAGTAGTAGAACTCCAATTAGATAGTTAGGGTCGTCCACTCCATAACATTTCTTTTCAATTCACAAAGCTATAGAAAAAAATGACAAACCCCATCTTATCCTAAAACACTTTGTGTGGGGCCGACCATGGTGTGTGCAATATGTAGGCCATTGAACCCATCCAACATGGTTGCCCCACCATGAAAGCAGTGGCTTCCAAAGTTTAAGTCGATCCAACCTTTATGGTGGGCCATCAAGTGAATTCTAAGTTTCTTTTGTGCTTATCCATTATTTCGTATGGGGTGGCCCACCTAATAATTGAATTGTTTTGATTAATGGGATCCAATCATCATGGCAGGGTTCACTTGATGGGTGGGTTGGATGGTATACACGTATGGAGAGCCCCACCTGAAATTGGAAAGTGGAAGAGAAGGAAGTTTGATACTTTGGCAAAGTACAATATCTCTATGGTTGGTATTCAACCTCAGTTGATGGTGATAGTGGTACATTTGGTGTGGCCATCACATTTTTTTTTTCCTTTAAAATTTTAATAATAAATAGGTATTGGATGCCCTAATGATGCCCTAGTGCCTAAAAGTATAGGTTTTTAAAGCCTGACATGGTATGGGTGCATTACTCTTGAGTGGGTCATGTACTTGAACCGAACACAGACCGTAGCCACTCTTAAGCACAAGCCAACCTAAGTACAAATGACAAGACCGGTTCCACTACAGGTCATGTGGTATAAGCTTATTTAAGAATGTTGTTGCATGAGGTCCACCGTAATGTAGGGCCCACATTCAGAAGGTATCCCAAAACTGCAGTGGATCGAAAATACAAGTGGGTCACACCACAAAATATAATTGGGATGGGGTCACTCATCGTTAAAACCTTTCACAATGTGTGTGGGCCCAACATGTACTGTATATGCTAATGCCATCCACTACATTCATAAGATGCTCCCCACCAAAATGATTAGGCATTTCTGAAAATCAAGCCATTGAAAAGCTCAGGTGGGCGACGATGTGATTTTGGAGGCTTTAAGCATAGTTTTCATATGGTGTGGCCCACCTGAGTCTTGGATCAGCTTAGCGAGGGGATGCCATATCACCATTTTATTTAAAAAGCTTTTGTTGTTAGAAGATGGTGTATCAATGTATATTAAGGTAATCGCACGGGGTAAAACTCCACATGAGAATTTACTGGTCAAGAGAGGAGGGCCACTCACATCTTAAACGTGTTGGACTTAAATTCCCTAACTCCTGTCATAGAATATAACAGTGCCGCATATTTACTGCTCTCCAGATTTGAACATTAGATATTATATGCTTTTATATCATGTCAAAAAAAGTGATGATTTGATGATTTCACGTGGTATTAGACCAAAGGCCCCTCTAAAACCATTGGGGATCGTTTGGTGCCATGGATTGGAGGGGATTTAAGGGGGTTTCAAATCTTCTTTTGTTGCTTGGCAGCATAAAGTAAATGGGGTTTCAAATTTAAGGGGTTTGGGATCCCCTTTTAGAGGGGTTTTGTAATTTACAAAAAAAAAACTTGGATTACACCTAAAATCATTTTAATAGTTGCAGGTATAACATGCGTGTCGCTATACACTATCATACTATTGGGCACATGGCTCCACTAATGATGATTAGCATCGTCCAAACATTGTCTTTGTAAATTAGCACCATCCGAGTATTGTCCAGCACCGTACAAACATTGTCCATGTAAATCAACGGTTAAAAATCGTTATTTAGTCACTCAAACATGATCTTGTGCTTGTGGCTCATCTAAGACTTGAAATTTCATCATTTTCGAGCAAAGTATATTTTTCAGCGGGCTTAACACAACCATTGTGTCAAAAATTACTTATCTTACTAATTAGAGTTACTAAAGTTAATTTTGTAATCAAATTCAAACCCCTTGTAAATATACAATGGATAGCTACTTTTGTATTAAAGTCAATTCACACTCGCTGGGAGGATTGTAAATTGAGGGGGTTTCTAATCCTGGGGGTTCCAAATCCACGCTTCCAAACAGGCCCTTACAGTGAGGTCCACACACCACGTTGTAAAATAAGCCTATGTTACAAACGTTATAGAGTAACTGGCCTCCGTACAACTTACAATACCCCACTTTCATTTGATTAAGATAGTAGATAATCCTAAGCATGCTCTGTACACCAGTGCCTCAATAGAGAAATGAGGAGCTTTCGGGTTCGTCTAGACGAACCAGGCCTCCGTCTGTTGCAACCCAACTACCAAAACTGGATCCTGTGAGAAATTTTGGACCATCCATCCTGTGGGATCCGCTATGGATGGCGTGTGTTGCTAGAATCACACAGACCGGACGAACTTGGCTTTTTATAACCAATGGACTTTTGCCGTCCGTTCTAAGGACACATATGGGACAGCCAGGATTGTATGATCGATCATGGCTTCCATACTGTATTCCATCCAAGTCACGCATGCTAGATGGCCGATCTGGACTCAAAACCTTGCAAAACCGTGTTCGCACCAGCGATCAGGATTCTGGGGCAGCTAGAATTGCCTGATTGGTGTGGTTTTTCTACTGGGCCATCTCTGGTAGGGTCCAATTGATGGACGGTCCAGATGGAGATGAACCAAAAACAGTTCGTCGCGATGGCCTCCAAAAAGAATTTGTATTTCCTCTAGTGCTGCCTCCAATATAGTCTAAGTGGAAGTTAAGTGCAAGTGCATTTTTTAGTGGAATTGTTGTATAAATATCAGTTGTATGAGAGTGTTAGTGCATTGCAGTAGGTGAGAGAGAGCAGCTTCAATGAAGTATTCCTGCTTCTTTGGGCTTCTTGTGCTTGTGGGCGTTTCCAGCTTCGAACGGGCCCATGGAGCAGGTGAGTGTGGGAGAGTTCCCGTTGAAAGAGAGGCCTACAAGCTCTTTCCATGCGCATTAGCCGCGCAAGATGAGAAGGCCGACGTCTCAGATCGGTGCTGCCTCCAAGTGAAGAGAATGGGCCAGAACCCAAGCTGTCTTTGTGCTGTCATGCTCTCTCAGACCGCAAAGAGCGCTGGGGCTAAGCCAGAAGTGTCTGTAACCATACCCAAGCGATGCAATCTCGAGGACCGGCCTGTTGGGTTTAAGTGTGGAGGTGGGCCCAATCAAATTTAAATTTTGAATGGGTCTAGATCAAATCCAGGCCCACTAAATAGAAATATGTTTGTTTTTTGGTTTTCTTGATTTGATCATGTTGGTTTTGTGATTTGGATTAATGGGTGTTGCTAATTTTAGTTTTTGAATGTTGGTTTTGCAGATTATACATTGCCATGAAGATTGCAAGAATGGACGGATGCGATGGCCCGTCTGGTAGGTAATGGTGTGGACGCTCATGTTCAAGTAGCTGTTCTGGCCTTCTTAATAAAATGGCAGTTGTACTTAAGTATGGTGTGCTGTGCATGGTTGTATATGAATGTCCCAATAATAAAAATATGTAATCCATTTTCATTTTGTCGCGTTTGGATGACACAGTTATCGCAATAAAATGGTGAACTGATGAAACTATGATTGCCTATTGGGCTTTTGGGCTTGAAAAACTCGTGATAGAAAACATTTCTGGCCTTACTGAAGTGGTTTGAATTTTGAAAAGCAGCGGGCTCTATATGGGCCCATCATATTGAGAATGGGCCCCACTTGTGATTTGGAATTGTGAAAGTGAAGGATCCAGGGCCCACTTGATGTGATTATCATTTCCGTTTTGTCTGAATCAATTTTCAAGAAAAAGGGGCAGATCTTAACCGTTGGTTATCTTAGCAACTGGAAGGAGAATGCGTGGGTCCACAACAACATGTGACTGTTGAAATTTTGTGGAAGATTCAGGTCATTCAAAATGTGGACCCCACACTCTAACATGCTTGCTGACTGGACATCTTGTGGGCATTGATCCAACAGGCGTATGCTGTTGGAGTTTGTGCCTACATCAAATCACTGAAAACTTCAACAGAAGGTGAAAAGAGATTCATTGAACATTTCATAAAATGGCTCTGTGGGTCCACTGTTATGTATGTACTCCATCCATCCGTTTTTACAGGTCATTTTAGGGACATGGTTTGTAAATTAAAGACATCAAAAGCTCAAGTGGACCACACCATAGGAAACAGTGTGAATTGGATATCTGCCGTTGAAAATTTCTTGAAAGTCAACAAGTCAAGCTTTCTAAATATTTTAATTTTTACGTATGAAAGTCTCTCGGATGAAAGTATAAAGGGAAGCTATTCTTGTATTGCAAGTAAAGCGTAGAGGATTCCCACGAAGCTACGGTGATAGACTGTCTAACATATGAAACCAGTTATTAAATGGTGGTAACTCATCCACCGTACGCACAAGCAATCCAGACCATCCAAATAGTGGGCACCATCGTGGATGGATCTAGGACTGCAAGCTGGGACGATTGGACAATCATGACCAGCGGTTTGAATTTGATGGCCATAACGGATGTTTAAGATCATCTGATCTATTTGATTTGCCGGCCACTCTCTATCCACAATGGATGCGGATTGGTACTACCCCACCTGCTCCGAGTTTGGCACAGACAGGGGCTCCGAGGGGTCACCCTGATATATGTGTTTTATCCACACCGTCCATCCATTTTTCCATATCATTTTAGGATATAATTCCTAAAATGAGGCAGATCCAAGGGTCAGGTGGACCACACCAACAGAAGCATATGTGATAATGATGCCTACCGTTGAAACCTTCCTACGGTGCACCGTGATGCTTGTTAGCCATCCAATCTTTTTATAAGTTCATAGACCTGAATGAAGGGAAAACACCAATTATCAACTTCGTCCAGGAAGTTTGGGATAGTAAGACTTTAATCCCCACTGTGATCCACTTGAGCCTTGGATCTGCCCCATTTATGGACGGTGTGGATAAAAGCCATACATCACGGTGGCCCCTCAAGAGCCCAGCCTGTGCCGAGCTTGGAGTTGATTAGGTGTTACCCTAACTGTTTGGGGCCATCTTGATGATGTGTTGTATATCCACGCCGTCCATCCGTTTCTCCAGCCTATTTTAGTACCTGGTCCCAAGCATTAAGAAGATACAAATCTCAGGTGGATCACACCACAGGAAACAGTGGTGATTGAGTGCCTTACCATTACAAATTCCAAAGGGCACATCATATGGTTTTAGTAATGTTTATTTTTCATCCAACCTGTTGATAACGTTAAGAAGATCTTTATAAAGGGAAATTACAAAGATCAGTTTGATCCAAATCTTTTTTGGCCCACAAAAGATTTTTAATGGTCATTCATCACTTTTTCTAATGATGTGGTCCACCTGAGATTTTTATACTTTTAAGGTTTGGGATCTCACACTAAAATGAGATGAAAAAACATATGAACGGCATGGATATATAAAAAAAATACATCAAGGTGGGCCCCACACAGTTAGGGGGGTGTTACCCGGGTAACAGCCAATCCGCTCCTCCACAATAAAGGCGTTACTGGATGTGGTGCTTGAGCCTTTGAATGGTACACGATGTTTTGAATTCTGACAAGTGGGGCCCACTCTTTGGTAATCCAAACCACTAACTGCTTCGTCCCACCGTGGATGGATCATGACCGAAAGATCTCCTCGATGGAAAAATGGCAACCGTTGGATTTATGGCCTACTAATGGATAGTTAGAGATGGGAAATGCCCCACCGGCCACCACCCATGGATCGACAACTCAGCCGAGTCAACTCAGAGTCGGTCGAGTCTCATCTGGTTCAGCACACCACAATTCAGTATTGAGTACAGAGACTAACTCGGCTCGACTCACCCCAACTCCACTGAGTCCAGACTTGACTCAGGACGGAACGAGTCAGTCTAAGTTGCGGCGTCATTCCGCCAGCCCACAAGGTCCACCGTCTCAACGGACTAGAATGATTCCTGAGTAGTCCACGTGTACAGTGGATGAATCACAACCGTTTAAGAAAGAGCTGGAAAAGAGATCTAGATGATTACAGGACACACTAAGGTGGGGAGCTTGAGCTCCACTTCAGCTTCCCATCCCATGTGCTAACCCGTTGAAAATATGCACCTTTCCTCATTTGAAAATTTGAAAATTAGTTATGCTAGCCGTTTAGCTAAGGAATTCCAGCGTCCAAGTCAGTTACTTTAGGCGCCAAACACTTCATCTCTTCTCCTTTTAATTCCCACCCTTGAAAGTTCTACAATAGAAGAGAATTGCAATTGCATTCATGGCCAAACGCCACCAGCCCAACACCTTCAATCTCAATTCCTTTTGCTGCTTCCTCTTTGCATTCTCTTCTCTCACCTCCCTTCCATTCCTCTATTGGGCTTATCTTTCAAGCCCTTGCAATGTCCAAAACCTCATCCTGGCCACACAAGAACATAGCCCACCTCACTGGTCAGGTCATCTCCCCTCACTCCCTTCTGCATGGAACCATCTATCCTTCACCGAAGACCCACCTCCCAAACGTCTCAACATTGCACTCTTCGTCAAGAAATGGCCCCGCCCAGACCGGGCTGGTGGGCTCGAACGTCATGCCCTGACTCTCCATCTAGCCCTTGCCAAGAGAGGGCACATGACCCATGTCTTCACCGTCGCCTCGGACTCGTCCCCGGATAAACCACCCCACCCCAACATCCATTTCCACTTATCTGATCCCAGTCCTTCTGGGGTGGTCAATCACGTGGCGACATGGAAAGATTTTCAGGCCCTGAATTCAATCCAACCATTTGATGTGATCCACACTGAGAGTGTTGCTCTCATTCACTACCGGGCCCGGAATCTGACCAACCTTGCTGCCTCATGGCATGGGATCGCATACGAGACTGCACATTCTGACATTGTCCAAGATCTGGTTCGGGGCCCAGGAGAGCGGCGGTCCCCTGAATTACAGACGAGACTGGAAGAGAGGGCCTTCAAGATCATTGAAGAAGTGAAATTCTTCCAAAGCTACGCCCACCATGTCGCCACCAGTGATCACGCCGGAGACATTCTCAAGAGGATTTACATGCTTCCTGAAGAAAGAGTCCATGTGATCCTCAATGGCGTCAATGAGGACGTCTTCAAGCAGGATTCTGAACAAGGGTGCGCTTTCCGGCACAAGTATGAGGTGCCAGAATCAGCAGCTCTTGTCTTGGGAATGTCTGGGAGGTTGGTGAAGGACAAAGGCCATCCTATAATGTTTGAAGCTCTAAATCAGATATTCAAAGAGAACGAATCATTTCGGAAGACGGTCTTCATTCTGGTCGCCGGAAACGGCCCTTGGGGGGCCCGGTACAAAGAACTGGGGCCCAATTTTCGGGTATTGGGGCCTATGGAACAGACCAAAATCGCCCATTTCTACAATGCCCTTGATATTTTTGTGAACCCAACACTGCGTGCCCAGGGATTCGATCTTACATTAGCAGAAGTGATGCTTTCAGGCAAGCCGGTGATGGCAACAAGGTTCGCGAGCATAATGGGATCTGCCATCGTCAGCTCAGAGATGGGCTATGCATTCTCGCCGACAGTGGCGTCATTGAAGGAGGCTCTATACAAGGTTTTTAACGACGGGAGCAATGTTTTGAGGAAGAAAGGTGAGGCTGCTCGAAGCAGAGCTTTGAAGCTGTTCACTGCTACTAAAATGGCAGCTGCTTATGAAAGGCTCTTCCTATGCATCTCCAAACATAGAGAAGATGCAGATTTTTGCAAATACCCACTTCCATCGGATCGTGACCTCATTTCAAAACAGCGTTAGCACTCGAATAAAGAAAATATTCCTAACTTTGATTTGTTCAACGATTCTTAGAAAATATTCCTAACTTTGATTTGCTTAACGATTCTTGCATTTCGGCGTTCTGTTTGATTGTAGAGAACTCAAAAAGAACAGAGAATGTGTAGTGCAAATGAGAAAAATGAAGCTTGATTGGATTGTCGTGCACGGTGAAGAATCCCCAATTGATTCAAGCTAGAGAAGTCAATGATGACCGTCCATCCTGGTTGATCAGTAGAGAGGGCCGATCAGCCAAGGTGGGTTTCTCTACGCATATCAGTTCCCTGTTTGGATTCTGTAAAAATCTGTTATATATTAACTAATTTGTACCTGTTTTGCAACCGTTGTTTTGTGTTGAAGAGTATACATCTAGGAATCAACTGAATCTAATTGGCTGCTTTGCCATTATTGTTTGCATTTGGATGTCCAAGTGAATTGGAATTGCAAAAATTCAGCTTAAACATTGAGAAATTGAACAGATTATAATGACATTGCATGGTGCTAGCTGAGAGAAGCTCTTCAAATTACAATTCCTTGCAAGGTGAATCTTGAAAATTTGAGTAATCACCATTTTCTTCAGTCCATTGGGCCACAACAATCGGTTAATTCCTTTACAAGACCAACCATTTTGCAATTCAATTCAGTGGTGTGTCCAAACAGAGTTGAAATGGATTGGAATGTCAGGATTGTTTGATATGAATAAAATTGGATAGCCCATCCAAATGCTCCTATTCTTTTAGGCCCTGTCCTTCCTCTCAGATCCAATTGATATTGCTGGAGGAATATTAAAGATGGGAGTCTGAGGCCATACCAAACATACCTTACTTTCCTGCAGCAATCGAATTACAAGAGGACTGTCAAAGACCGTTGATCCCACGGCTATGCCAACTCATCTCGAGTCAGAACCCAAACGAGTTGACTCACCTAGTCCAAGTCCAGCAAAATCTCCAAAATAGAGGTTTAGGTTGACAGTTAACAATAACAAAAATGCAATGATCCATAAATCACATAATATGTGACAGCCAGATCTTCTGATACGGATATTTTTACCCATCATTTGTGGTGGGTCCCATAAGATCAACGGTTTAGATTGACGAACCATTGGCCCCACTACAATGGAATCTGCGCATCACGCCTGAGAACTCTATGTTCTTCAATTACACTTTTGATATAAAGATGCCATTCGATTGCAAACGGTTCTTTCAGTTCATAAAAGTGGGGCCCATGGTTCAATCATCTTAGCCCATGGGTCTATTGGGACCCAATTGATGGCATATGTCATAAACATCCTAACCATCCAATTTCTGACCTAAAAATTGATGGTGAAAAAGAGTGACAACAACATCAATCCTCTTCCAGGATCCATCCACGTGGGGCCCAACAGACCATTGTTCTAGATTGATATGGACCATGGGCCCCACATTTACACAAACTGAGAATCCAGAGAATTCTATGAATTGATCACACAATAACACATTCCATGAGAATCAAGCAAAATGAAACCATTCAAAGAACACACATGAAAATATGTAACTATTAAAAGGTCTGCTTCACATAGATATATTTCTAATGCTAACTACAGCTGAAGTTGGGCTAAAAAGCCTAAAACATAGTTCGATGACATATAGAAGAACTAGACAGTCCGAAGCACAGAAAATCTACATCCAGATTTTCGGCCACAGTAAAACTAACGGTATAAAATGCTCCCTTCAAACAAAAGCAAAGCTCATGGATTCTTTTGACGATTCTGCTCCCGACAGAAGTGAGAAAGACCCATTTACAGCTCCACTTCAGAAGGGTGCTATTTATATAGTAGCAGCAACTATCTTCAGTATGGAACGGTACTCGATGACTCCTAAACTTCCTGTCACTATAAAAGAAAAAGAAGAAGAAGACAGATTAGTCTAATGAATTTTAAGCTGCATTTGGCCGTCCATCCGTCATGAGATTAACAAAATCCTATAAATTTCATATTATAAAGTTTAAGAACTCAGACCCCATCATGCACCCCACCCCATGGTTAACAGACTTAGGTGATTTGATCGATTTGTTCATTCCTGAGTCGAGTCGGGACCCACCAAGGTTCAGCCCAACCCACCTGAGTCGGGGTGACATGTGAAAACGATTGGGGTGACTTGTGAAAACGATTTGTATCAAAGTCCAACCGAGTCCAAGACAACTTCTACAAGTCGCATCAGACTCGTATCAGATTCGTCTGAGTCCTACAACCACGCCCCACCCACATGTGCCTTTAAATGAAGACATGCCAACCTGGCTAGTAGTGAGGACATTCAAGATTTCCACACCCCAAAATATGGCCAATTTGCTCATCAGGCAGGGGACTTGTGTAGGCTGATGTGGAAACATGGCTAGCTTCTTCTAAATGTTCCATCTTTTGTATGGAGGTGACCCACCTGATGTGTGGACCACCTCAGACTTTGCATATATTCATCCTCACACTGGGGCCACTACACACTCTCGGATGTCCTACACACTTGCAGGTCGACATGTGCACTACGTGTGAATGTGTGTGCAGGCCTAGAAAACCGCATCAGAAGCTTGATGATAAGATGATAGGAATAGCAGAAGTGGGTGCATGAATAGACAAGAAGGCGATATAATTACCATTTTGACAACATCCTAATTTAAGTTAAAAGAGGAAACTTCAACATTCTAAGAAATGACTTTGTTAGCTTTCAAGCAGTTCTTAGATGCAGAGATGATGGCTTCACTCAACAGACTCATCAAATACTACTAAGCCATTACACTGGACAGGTTCAACAAATGCTATTAAAACAAAAGTTCTGGCATTTGGAATCGGAACAAAGCTTAACATAACTGATGAAGGCCTCCACATCACAATCTTAGGGCCCGTTTGGATGGTACAAATCAGGATTGCAAAAGGGATACGAATCTGGAAAAGCCATTTGTTTGGTTTATCCAAGAGGTGCAGTACGAAAAAGGAAGCAGATTAAAGGGAGTTCTCTTTCCAAGTTCTGTTTTGAGTGGAATTCGGAATGAAATGGATAGATCAATCCTAGACGATTTGATTGGTGCCAGCACCACATGGAAATAGGCCTTTTTAATAAATAAAATCATGTCTTATGGCTACAACATCACAGAGTGCAGGAACTGTGCTGGGTCAGTATATAAACAGTTCAATCAATATACAGACAACAACACATCCACAACCTAAATAGATAGAAGGATCATCACAAGCATTTCTATCTATCTATCCCTTATCATCACTCAACACAAAGTGATGTCATTTCATCCTGTATTAAAAAGTACAATACTTTTACATATGATAGTGGTCCACTGGATTTTCACTCAGATAATGATATTTAAAGAGGAGAAGAAAAACTAAAGTAAAAAGGTCAAAACTTTCAATATAAAAAGCACAAAACTACATAAAAACATACACATCAGATGACATGTAGAAATTCAGATACTGAATACAGACGTGAGCATCCAGTCCTCACAAGTTTACTATACAGCTCACATGGCATGTGTATGATGTGTATGACAATTGAAAGTGTTATTCATCGTTATGACCATTGGATGAATGTTTGGATCATCATACACATACCACGTGCAGCATAGAAATTGGGAGGATGGAAATTCCCTCCTTCCAGATACACCGCATCTCCTCCAAACTTTTTTAAAAACAAAGGCATTTAAAAACAATACAAATGATCTAATCTTAGGTGGGCCAGGATGATAATATACCTTACTATTTTGATAGAGTATCCAATTTCCATTTACTTTAGTAATAAAGCGAACCTGTAGAAAGAGAGAAGGAAAATCATAAAGGAGGTCCATTTTATCCAAAATATATGCCTTTTCAGCAAAATTCTTCTTCCACTACAATTACCATCATACCTTGCCACCAATTTCCCCTCGAGGCACCGGGCGGACTGCCCTCACCTTCTTCGCCATCCTTCTTGAACTGATGATATATCAATCACAGAATCATGCATGTTAGAGAAATGGGACCCTTTAGGTCAGGAATAGCTATTCATTTTGCTCATAAAATTTCATAAAGGAAATGATATTCACACACCACACACACACATATTTGCATAGACCATTTTTCTCTACTTCTGAAATTAGAAATTGAAATTTAAAAAAGATTACTCACAATAGAGGGGGTTCCTGAGGTTCGGGTACTTGGGGAATGGGAACACATGTCCCGGCCACCATAGTACAGAGATGAGCTGAGAAAGCACGGTTCTACAGTTTCATCCACGAAAACTGACCTCCCATCCTTGTTGGGTATGCTCTGGTTTTCGCTTGCACTGCTATGGGACCCACCTGAAAAATAAATGCTCACTCAAGCTAAGGCAATTGTTTAGAAACAGAGTTCATGCTTCTTCAAGGAGATAAAAGGCTATGGGCGTGTTTGGTTGCACCAAATTTCATGATATGTGATGAAAATTTGGACTGGATTAGACTGATTAATCATGACATTCCATGGAATTTGGTGAAACTAAATGCAGCCTATAGAAACTAAAGAGAAAGCTATAACAATCTAGAGTGTGCATATAGGCAGGACGGATCAACTGAAATTTCACTTCTGGGATGATCTTAACCATCTAATAAGATGACCGGATGGGGGACTGCCGCCCATTATTTGCATGTAGCTATAGGGTGCCAAGCTTGCACATGCACGCACATGCACAAAGAGGTCTTAAAATGCCTGAATCTACATGATTACAATGAAGCAGAGAGATTCAAAGGACGCCCATTTCAGAAAAGATCTCCAGCAATGACCTTTAAGGATGCAAGAGCTCACATCCAACCAAACTGTCCAAAAGGGACCGGAGTATTCAAACTTCAAAGACTATGAGAGAGACAATCTTAGAAATACAACTAGAAAGATCCAACAACACCCATTTTATAAATCCATCCATCAATTCGGGTTTACAATATGAATATGTAAAGCATCTGGTGGCAGCCATTTGATTTGATCCAGAAATTTAAAATTCCATATCACATGGCATAATCCAATTAGTCCATGAAATACATATTAGCCTTCAATTTAGTCAAATGTCATGCGAGTTGGATATGGTGAAGAATTCAAGAACTTACAACTAAATAATTTAAAAAAGGAAGAATAAAAAAAAAATCGATGAATCATCTATAAGAAGCCTTTGGGGTACCCATTGCCTATTCTAGTGAGGTTGTGAGGCTCCAGAAAAACAATATGAAACTTCCCTTACACACGCCAACCTGACTTGCATGTGGGGCATCCAGGCCCTGCATCTTACGGGCACTGCTGATTGGATAACCCAACCCAAGAACTATGCCGATCCATTGATCACATGCAGAACACATGCATTTCTGTAGATGTGGCCCACCTTGTGAATTGATCTGACCCATGTTTGAGTGAGATCGTTTATGCAGAGGGGCCCACTCTCGGGTATCCCATGCATGTACCAGTTTGGTATGTGTGGTCATGGATGAGCTTTGCTAAGCACATATCCGTCATACATGGTTGAAAAAACTCATCAGGAAACATTGGTCAGTCAGGAGCAATCGTCGCTACTATCATAGAACGGATCACTGCTAAGTAATATCAGACGGTAAAGATCGACAACTGTTACAATTACCGAGAGAGAGAGTTAAAAGAAAAGAGTAAAAGAAATAAAGAAAATCCTTTCTACTTGAAGCTGACGACTTAGAAAAATGAAACAGAATCTTGAAATATGAGGGTCTCTTTGCAAACCTGCGGATGCATGTTTGCCGTTCCATGCTGGGACCTCAGGATTCTCCTTTCTCCATGATCCAAACGACACAGAACGCGACGAATCCCGGCCCAAACCCTGCAATAGGATACAGAAACAATCTCTCAGAACTCCCGAAAGAAAATCCAATGAACAGAATACAAGAGCCAAAAACCACCTGTTATCCAATCCAAACGGATTACAAAATATAAAAATACTATAATCACAATCTCACTTAGGAATCGACTACAAAATTCTAAATGAATCTAATAGAATCCCATGAGTATAACATCGACGATCAGGGAACTTTCATCACCAGGACTTACAATCACCATCAAAATCGATTTAGACCCAAATTCAAAACTCCAATTCAGAGAGAGAAAGATCAATCATTTAAAAAAATAAAATAAAATCAGAACATGCAAAACAAAAAGAGGAAAAGAAAGAAATCTTTCCAAATAACAATCCAGCTGCAATCTTTTGTAGAAGCAGACTACCAAACCGGCTGCAGAATCCAATCAAACCCAACAGTCGAAATTATATTTTAAAAAATGGAGAGATTTTATGCAACCAAATAAAAAAACACCCAAATAAACAAAACCCAATTCACCAAAACAGAGAAAGAACAAAACCAATTCTCAGAAACACTGAAAGAAGATTCAAAATACAAAATCCAGTACATCAAACAACGAAAACGAAAACCCCCAAAAGAAAAACCCAATTCACATTGACATGCAAAGAACAAAACCCAAAAATCAAAACCCTATTTACATAAACATGCAAAGAAAAAAAAAACCAAAATCCAAAACCCAATAAACAACATCTTCAACCAATAGAAGGGAAAAAACAAAAGAAAAAACAGAAAATCAAGAACACCCAGATACGAAAAGGGAAGAAAAACACACCCCAGAGGCCGGCGGAAAAACCGAGTTAAAAATCCCTGTTGAAGACGAGTTGCCAGTATTCGGAGCTGGGAACAACGTCGAAGACAGCGACTCCTTGGGTCCAAAAAGCTCAGTCGACAGAGACGACGAAGACGATGACGAAACGCTAGATGATTTTCTACCTCCACCCTCCATATCTATCAATCTTTCTCTCTCAACTAACAAAACTACCTCACCAGATATGGATAGAGACTTAGATTCTCTTCCACCAACCGTCCCAAACACCAGAAATCAAAGCAAAAAAAGATAAGATTTCAAGAAAAATAGAAGCTGCAGAGAAATACACGTGAAGATTTGCAGAAATTATGCAATCCCGCCCATGTGCATACATTTAAAGCTTCATTTCCTCTCTCCTCTTTCTCTCGATATCTTTCTCTGAGAATCCTAAAATGCCATCTCTCTTCTACATATATACTCTTCATGTCCTTATGGTAAACCGATAAGCGTCACGTGGGTCCATCCAAACCATCCAAGTGGACATTTGGGCATGCGCCAACATGATTGTGACACGTGTCTCTAATGGATAAAAAGGACTTATCTCAGGCCACCAGAGCATTTAAGTCAACCATACTCAGTAAGCATATCTTTATTAAACATGGAAGTTGAGGTAAAGGAAGAATATCTTATTTCAAATATATGAGTCGTGATAGGGCAAAACAAGCTTATCTTGAGAAGATATGGGAAGACTGGTGTACCATAATGCAATTTTCAGTGTTATCATCTAAGTTTCATCATTTGATTAAAGAAAGTTTATCATATGATTTGATGGGGTAAGTGGACCTAAATTGATAATGTGGGCCAATTAGATATGGACAAATTAGCGAGACCATATGCAAGAGTCGCCGCGTGCACGGTAGGCGACAAACTCCGACCGGCACGTCGTGCCACGTTAGCTTCTACATTTAAACAGATGACGCATATAACGTGTCGATGCAATTTGACCAGGGGTTGGAGCATTTTGTAGAAGGATAAGCCGATGGCACAAGCGGTGTCGGTGGGACCCACTAGCACACCAAGTTAGCATGGTCATTGAAGATGCTTGTGCACAAACAAATATTAATGAGATTTCACCTTAGGTTTATTTTTTTCTCGAAAAGATTTACCTAATGAATTAATGAAAATGCTTGAGGTTACTAATATAAGACTCAGTCCGCTAGCATACGGCACAACATCATTGAACTCAATTGATATATGTGATCATGTTTATATTTGCATCAATGAGACTTGATTTTAGCTACATTATACTTATGCAAGCACTAAATGATACATTCTATATTGGACTGCGATGAAATAATCACGATATCTATCATTTCTTAGAATGGTATATTATCAGCACTAGCAATGTAGAATATCTTATTTTCAACATAATGTTAGCACATATACATTAAATTACTTGTTATTTTATACATTGCCAATGCTTTTAATGATGAATGACTCAAACGTTATAGGATACTAGGGCATTTGCATTGAACTTGTTGGTACATTGGCAGCATTGATAATGTTGGGCGTCAAACTGAATGTACATCATGCATCAAGAGCATTGATGATGTTTGAGCGTCAAACTCAATGTTCATAGTACATCAATCAACCTTGTTGGCATTTATCAGGTGGTACATTGGTAGTGCTGGCAATGTAGAATGTCAACTCAATATTCATTATATATCATGATTTTTATGCTAGCAATATGTGATGTCCAACTCAACTTTCATGATATATGCCTAGAACGTTCTCAATATGCCATGAGCATATGCTTTGAACTCTGTTGGTGTTTTCCATGTGGACATTAGAAATGTTAGCAAAATCTCAAATGTAAATTCAATGTAGTTAATGTTTTGTAAGCATGTGTATTGAAAATGGCTCAGCAGTATACTCGCAGGAGTTTCAACACAGAGGTCGTGAGTTTGAGTGCCCATCGTGGCGTGTGTGGGTGTGAGTGAAAGTACTAGTAATGTTGATCACAGTGCCGTTATTCGTCCGCAGGATACGATGGTCGTGTTAATGATGTCAAATGCCAGACTAGAGGTTACTAGCATGCCACATGGCATGTTCATTGAACTTGTCGGACACTGGCAGCATTTGATATTTGAGCCGCTCATTTTCCATATAGATGTCCTGGCACACCATGTTATCATAGAAAGACATTGATGAGACTAAATCTTTGTACTTTTTCCTATTTTGGAAGGTTATAAGCATGCGTGAGTCACATCCCATAATATCATTGAGCTCTTAATGTTGTGTGAGCAAACATCAAATCTATTCTATACCAGGCTTGTTTGTCTAATAAGTGTAGAATCAAAAGGAGTCATTGGTTTTGCAAAAGGATATAGTTTTGTTGCGATTGGACTTTTGTTTTTACAAGTTTTACATCGGTGTAACAATTGTTTAAATGGTTACCATTTCTTGATCATTACGTTTTTCTTTTTCTTTTTTACATTATCACTCATTTACATAGAACATCGATAGGATGGAATGTCTTACATGGATATGCCTTTGGAATATCATTCTCAATGTCCTTGGAGGGCACAGTAGACTTAATTTTTCTTTTTACTTTCTAATAATTTGAAGAACAAAGATGAATCTTAAGCAAACTTAAAGTGTAGAAAAGAACGCACACAAATCATGATAAGAGGATCTATCTTTTCTTAATTTCGGTATATATTTGTATAGTAAAATTGGCACATGCAATGCATGTGGGTAGTTGGATAGGGAGGAAGTGGTTTGCTAGTTGTGGGAGAGGGGAAGAGTACAAGTGTTTGTCAAAAGTGATGGATAAATATAAATCCTAAGTGTACTTGAAAGGTAGAAAACAACGTCCACCAAAATCATGATAAGATGCATGGGATCTACCTTTTCTTAATTTCAGTATATATTTGTACTGTAAAACTGACACATGCAATGAACGTGGGCAAGTGGATAGGGACGAAGTTGTCAGTTATGGGAGGGGGAAAAGAAGTTTGTCAAAAGTAATTCTACTTTGATAAAGAGAGCACCATGATACAACTTCATTTTAAATTACCCAAATGCATTATCATTGCTTAAAAATTATTCTTATGTCATCTCATATTACATGGGCTTTGTTGTTTTAAATTATTAATTGTGTGAAAATTTTATCCATCGCAATTCTCCTTACACACAGTGGAGATTATTGTAACTTATAAAACCCTCTTCTACAATGTAAGCAATTCTAATTTATTATTCTACTTCAGAGGTATGTGCAATGGAATTGTCAAACAACCACTTGATTTAAAAGCTTGAGCCGTTAGAGGATAATGTATCAATGTATATCAAGAGACTTTAACACTCTAACACTCCCCCGCACATGCGGAGAGAAACTTCTCACAACACTTCACACGGGAACATATTGGGCGAGGGTGGAGGAGCACTCAACTCACACTATGGTGGAGGAACAACCCATGACTTCTAAGGCCCATTGGTAATTAATGAAGTTGTGGTACGATAGTATCTCCTACTAAGCGTTCTTGGTTTAGTTGGTTTGACGATAAATTAGAATTCTTGGTTTTTCACTTTAAAATTTTGTTAAATTAATTTTTGATTTATAAATGTTTAAAAACATTTATAAAATTTCTAATCACAATAATATTTGTTTCATTTATACTACTTATTGTTTCCCCCCTCTTTATATGCAAGCAAGGCATCTATGTGTTGAGATACATGTGGTAAGTTTGAAAACATCACATTGGTCGAAAGCATTGTATGTAACCATGACCCGCTGTGGATGTAGTAGGGTAGATTTATCGAGGGAATGAGAGATCGACTCTCTTTTTCACTGGTTGCCTTGCTCGAGGACTTTTTTTTTGGGTAAAAATGTGTTATATTTGATCAGAGTCACCACTAACCAATTATTATGATCTTACAGTCAGTTAAGCCATGTAGAAATGCTTAGGATTGAAAACTCGAAAATCATTAATCCTAAGATGACTCGTGAGTTTGTGTTTTAGAGATTCCGAGTAAAGGATTGTGGTTACAGAGAAGGAAGGTATTAGGTACCCTTTTTGCCCGTACAAATGTATGGTTTTTACTTTAGAAGATCTGACTAATTTATGAGGAATATGGTTAGTTCTTGCATGGAGAAGATGTAATGTAATGTAATGGTAATGATGATTGATCGATCCAAATTTTTGATAGGCGAGATCCGATTATATTGACAAGCCGCAGAGCATATATTCGAAACGATCGAGTGGATGTGTAAAGTAGGATGTATGAGATGCTTGATACTATATTGATGCTTATGATAAAACGACGACCAACTGGTTAAGGTTTCTAGTGGACTTGCTTTGATTATATTTGCAAGCCTTAGAGCATACACCCTCCAGTTAGATGTGAGAAAATGATGGAATGCAGTGCAATGCTGATGTTTGGTGCTCGCTAGGAAGGAAGATGTAGTTTGATCTGATGGAACATGCAAGAGGAATGTAATTCGCAGTCACGAACTCGAGACTATGGTATGAGATGTTCTCATCGGAGCATTATACGTCTATGGCCGGGAGGACATGCTCCTTCTGCCTCTCATTGTTGTGGCTAGATGGTGGAGACTTCTTCCCATGCAATAGGATCATCTTCTTCCATTGGACGGGGGATGGGAACACTTATGTTATCGTTCTTGTATTTAATAGGCCTTTCTTTCACTATTAACTGCATCGTGGAGGGCCGATGAGCCCACTAAGGGGAGATTGTCACAACCCTTATTCTGGCTTCGAATTATTCCGCGATGCAAATGATTTGGGTGAAGTTGGCATATGAATAAGAGCCAAGGTATCTAGAGATACTCAGGTTTGATGAGTGGATTATCATGGAGATTTGCTCCTCGTTGTCGATGGGTGTCTTCATTTTGGCGACCATGGCCCGCCATCGTCTAACGTAAGTAAACAATGACTCATTACCCATCTGCCTTAAGGCAATAAGATCTGCTCTTCTCAGCGCTACGTTAAGATTGTATGTGAAATGATTAATGAATGCTTGAAAAAGTTGTTCCCAAGTTTTAATTTGATGGTAGTCCAATGTCGTGAACTAGTCTAACACGTCGCCTTTTAGGGACTTCTAAAACAAACGGATCAATGCTCTGTCATTGCCTGCCATGACATTAAGCTCTTCACAAAATGCTCTTAGGTGGTCAAGAGGACATTCTGCACCATCGTATTTTTAAAATTTTGATACCTCAAAGCTTGGATGTACCTTTGCATCAGGGAAGGGACAGAGGTCTATAAACTTGGTGGATGGTAGATCCGCCCCACGATGTTTCTGCAGTTTTCTTTCCAACTCCTGCAGGTGCTCGATTTCGGAGGGAGCAGATGAGAGAGGTTTTTCTCTCCATCTCTATAGATGTATAGTCTTTACTTCACAAGATCTGACTAATTTCTGAGGAATTTAATTCGTTCTTGCACATAGAAGATGTAACGCGATGTAATGACAGTGATGATTGATCAATCTGAATTTCTGATAGGCAAGATCCGATTATATCGCCAATCCCCAGAGCATACGTTTGAAATGATCGAGTGTAAGTGCAAAGTAGGATGTATGAGATGCTTGATGTTGTATTGATGCTTATAATAAAATGATGACCAGCTGGCTAAGATTTTTGGCAGACATGCTTTGATTATCAGCAAGCCTTAGAGCATACGCATGCTACCTAGATGCGAGAAAATGATGTAATGCAATGTAATGTTGGTGTATATGCGGAGCAAGGTGTTAAAAAGGAAATTAATATTGTATGATGCTAATGCTCTGGTTTGATGAAACTGATTAAAGCTTGAACGGTTGGATGAACGGTAGTGTCAGAAGGCTAGATTGAGGGCTCATATTTGTACTTAAAATGCCTCAGGAGGCTCGGACTTTGGTTAGGCTAGGCTAGACCAGGGTTGGGCTCTTTCTCTTTCTCTTTCTCTCTCTCTTTCTCTCTCTCTCACTTTCCTTGGTGGAAGGATGATTAGATGGCTAAAGCCTTATGAGGTGAGGAGGGATGCTTGAAAATGAGAGTGGATTAGTCCCCTATGGGTGTCTTGGATGCTTTAAAAGAGAAGGGGAGGGGGCTATTTATAGCCTTAAAATTTAATTTTCTTGTAATTCCTGATGATCATAAGGGTAAAAGGTGGTTGAAGGGTTATGATTAGAGATTGGCAAATGGTATTATTTTATGTGTTGGATGAGGTGGTAAAATGGTAATTTTGGATAAGGAGATGTGCATCAGAGTAAATACACATCAACCGTACACTTGTGTTTGAAAATGAGTAATCTCACATGCTTGAGGAACGCCACCCCAAAGAGGGGGAGTGTCATATGGCCGATGGCAAATTGGTTGCCACTGGTCTCCACTTGGATTCTTTGCTTTGCCAAACAACCTCCTCCAAGCCTATGGAGGATTTATCGTGAAAGTTGCTTCTTCTAGGTTTTGTATATTTCTCCGATTGTGCTTGTTTTTTTAATCTTAACTACATGTGTTGACTAGGTTGTTGGACTGAGTAGGCCAACTGGGTGAGTTGACTTAGCAAGTTGACTGAGTGAGTTGACTTACTGAGCTATTTCAAGGCTCTAGAGTTTTAGGTTTCTAAGGTTTATGCTGACTATGTTGACTAGATTTACTGGGTTGAATTGGCTGAATATATTGAAATTAGGGTTTAGGCTTTTAGGGTTAGGGTTTTCAATTGAGGTATGGTTGACCATTCATTAGTTCAAACTTAATCAATTTATCAACCTTGGGTAGAGTATCTACAACTGCATACAATTAATAGTTACGAAATATATAAGTTGCCAAAATAAATTAAAAAGGTTTGAAAGATATCTTAAATCTAAGATACATATTTAGGCCAATGCTTACAGCATATGGATTTTCATTTATAAATGGAAAACCTTAAAAAAAAAAAACAAGACCTATCTTATGTTAGATATGCTAAGCCTGTTGATTTTCCACTAGGCTAATTTCACTTTTTGAATTATTAGCAACATCATTTTTTTTGCAAATAGTCTTCCATATTAAATTTATATTTACTTCATTGATTTTAAATATTAAAATGATTTAGAAGATACCCCTTATCTTTTGCTTTTTCTTCTTTATTTTACTATTTCATTTCATTCATTATACTTTCTTTTAAGTTATATATTGGGACAAATAACTTAAAATTTTGAATAATCTTAGATCTATAATTGCAAGTTTCCTAGTTAAAAGCTCAATCCAAACCAGCTCCAGCTTCACCTCCCCGACATTTATATGCCTCGTTTTTTGGCTTTCGATATGCCTTGTTTTTTGGCTCGTGTCATGAATTCATCAGGTATAATAGATTAATGGTGTGGATAGGCGATATGCATCATGGTGGGACCCACAAATATATTGTGGCGTTCTTAATTTTTATGTCAAAAATACATGTAATCATATCAAGCATCGAAAAAAGTAAGAAAATCACATGGAAAATAATTATTACATATTTTCATGGCATTTTCCAATGAATTGAAAAATCAAACAAGCCCTAAGAAGCATTCATTTTAGCAGTCAAAGTGCTCTACAAAACGGATTTGATAGCTTTTACTTATGATTCAATTGGGAAAGACACCTTATTGATGTTGATGTGCACAAGCATCACGTGGACAAACTTACGTATGATGATGTGTGAATCAATTGCTTGTAAGTTAATCTTTCAATAGTAATTAACGGTGGGAAATCAATTAATCCATCTATCCCTACTACTGTAGAGTTTGAACTTTAAACCATTGACATTGTTATGCACTTGAAGCCAGTGAAAATGGCCTAACATCACAATATTAAAACGTTATATATTTTTATTTATTTAAAAAATTCTTTAATTTTTTTCTTCCATGCTATTGGATAAATTATTATTTTTAATTGTAATTAAAATACTAGTAAAATGTCAAAACCCCGTATGAGAATCATAAAAGCAAAACTCCCACCAAAATAGAATCACCAACCCATGCTTGGATGCAAGTGGGTATTCCTAGTTGCATGGAACCACTTGGATAAACCAACCATTGGTATGGATTATCCCCAAGGTATTGCAATATAAAAAAAATTAAATAGATTGGATGGTTAATTGTAATCATTTGATCAATATCGCATGTAATTGATGGTCAAGATCATTTGTAAAAATAGTTCATTTATTAACCATTCAATCCGAACCATCGGATTCATGCTTGGGAAAAGGGACATCTACAAAAAAAAAAAGGACAAGTTATTGATGGATGGGATCAATCTATTGGTATGATTTTAGCATGGTGACCCATGAAATGTGATGGACGGTCAGGATAGATTGATTGCAAGTAGGTGATCATTTATTCAAATTTAGTGTTGAAATTGATAAAATGGTCCATTTTACTTAATTATTTTTTGTTCCTTTTATTTTATCCAATTCACTTTACGAAATGGAAGACTCCAAACGGACAAAATGCGAAAAGCATCTTATCTTAGTAGTCACGAAATGTCCACCATAACATGGGCTGTGCATTGCAAGTGGGGATGGACCCCACAGAGACGTTGATGTATGACCGGTAGTATCATGTGGTCCAGTATCTTCAACGATCATATCCAAACTAGTACATTGCAACTGTTTCGAATTGCCTCAGCCCAACTAAAGTATAAAACCGGAGTTGTATATGTATGATACTCCGCCCGAGTATTTGCACTGTGTACTCGGCTTTCAGTTTGCAGACGTGGGGCCCACGGTTCATGGGTCCGGATTGCCTGTTGGATGGGCAAATATTCACCTAGAATGGAATATCCCAGCTATACAAACTATGGTTTCTTTCCAGCTGAATCTGCACCGTTGCTGTTTTTGTTGTCAACCGTCTATTTGAAAACCATCAATCTAAGGGTTAGTGGTGTTCTACGGCGAAGATTTTGTTGAAATAGTCCATCCAGCTTTTTGGTCCTATCAGATGAACGGTATATATCACCCAGATATGGCCCACTTGTACGGACGGAGAACCTGAAAGTACGCTCATCGGTTCGAGTATCGAGTATCGTATAACTCCTCCCACTTGCGTTGACTCATACCATGTAGAAAAAGTGGGCCCCACATGTTTTCTGTTGTGGACCCATGCAATGGAAAGTTATTCCCGTCATTTCAAGGATCTGAGCCGTTATTCCATCAATCTGATCTCAGGGGGGTAACTGTGGTGTCGTTGTCGTAAGAAGATTCGGATTGGATGGTCTAGATCATGGCATACATTGGACCACGAATATGGGGAACGTGGATGGTTTCTATCCACACTCTATGGCATACGGGTCCAACTTGAATACACAGTAGATGGCGATAGCTACCACATGAAGGATCAAGACCGTTCAATCAGTGTGATTTTTAATCTGTGCCCGATCACAGTGGGTTCCATACGCGGACGGTCGGGATTGACGTACAACGGAAGAGTCTACAGTGCCAATTTTTTCTTGTTTCTCGACGTGTCTATATCGGCATCATATTCGCATTTTCAGTTTGTGAAAGTGGGCCATGGTTCAGTGATCCGGACCATTGGTGGATGACCATGCGATAAAAAGTATCCTTAACAGGGAAATCTAACCTTTCAATTGATGGTCTGTAAACAGATTATCCAGAAATAAAAAAAACTTTCCACGTTCATTTGAAAAGAGACCCGAAATGGGTGGCAAGGAACTCATGATCTTGGAAAACTTCGGGCATGACGTATCCAATGTGGAATCCGACAGATCTACAGTCTGGATCACTGCGCCATTGATCCACGTGTACAAAAAAACCCGAGTTTTTCTTTTTCACATACTTCGGTCAATCTCCCAAAGGAAGATTTGCAGATATCTGCACGGAAGTTCCATGCATTTCCTTCCTGACTTACACGTTGCAGACGCGAATAGTAAGCAGGGTAAGCGGATTGGCTACTCCCCCTGCCACCAGCTCCGTGGTTGGTAGTCGGTGCTCTGTGGGCCCTACCATGATGTATGTGTTTCATCCGATCCGTTCATCCATTTTTAAAGATCATTTTAGGGTTTTAATAAAAAATTAGAGGTATATAACAAGTGATACACATCACATGAAAACAATAGTGATTGGATATCTAACATTAAAATCCTCCTAAGGCCCACTGTACTGTTTATTTGACATCCAATCTGTTGATTAGGTCATACAGGCCCAGATGAAGGGAAAAAAAAAATCATCTTGTTCCAAAACTTTGATGGCTACCAAAATGTTTTTAATGGTCCAAACTCATTCAACACTGTTTCCTATAATGTGGTCCAATTGAGATTGGGATATATTTCATTTTTGGTCTCATATCTTGAAATTATCTGTAAAAATATATGGACGGCATGGATGGAATGCATACATCATGGTGGGGTCCACAGAGCACCGACCATCAGCCATTGGTGGTGTCATGGGGAGTAGCCAATCCGTTCCCGTAAGCAGGATCGAAATAAAGCGGATTGGACCGTGGTATCTATCATGGTCCACATTCGACAAGCTAATCTCACAAGCTGTCGAATAACCTTGAATTTTTCTACATAGCCCATCCAAAAGGTGGGCCACCAGATCAACGGTCCATATCTCTAGAAACGTTTTCCGCGTGTACAACTTGGGAAGGGAAATGCATGAAACTTCCATGCAGCAGCTCGCATATCACCATTCCTTTCATCAATTATATCGGAGAAGGGGAGATTTCATATGACCCTCGGTCGAGGACCTGCAAACCATGCTCGGTTTCATATGAAGGGTCCATGGTTTTTGTGGGCATGGTCCGTCTATCGTGGGGCCCAGCAGATCGATTGCCAGGATCATGGGACCAAATGGCCCAGTTGGACGAACTTGAAAAACCGAGTATGATGTGCATGCACTCGGGTTGAGTACCATGTAATTATCTCTTCTTCAAGATTTACTAAAAAATAGAAAATCTTGAAAGACGTCCGACTCATATCCATTGACTCTTCAATAGTGCGAAGTCTATTTTAGGCGGCAAAATCTTTCAACATTATTTTATTTTCGTACAATTATAGGAGGTTTATTACAACCGTCCAATCTGAGGTGGGCCAGATCCTTGATGTCAGAGCTCCCCATAATAAAGGTAGACTCGGATTCGGTAGCGACTTTTCGAGTACCGAGCTCTTATCCGGTGGGTGATGGAAAAGCTCTGTAGACCACACCATGATGTATGTATTTTATCCATGTCCTTCGTTCACTTTTCATATCATTTTATGGCAAAAATGAGCTAGATACAAATTTAAGGTGGACCACATCATACGAAAAAGTGGTGATTAAACGCCCACAATTAAAAACTTCCTGGGAGGTAGGAAAGTATTGGATTAGGCTGATATTTGTGTTTTTCTCTTCATCCATGTACGTGTGACCTAATCAACAGGTTGGATGACAAATAAACATTACAAGAGGCCCAAAGAAGTTTTTAATGGTGAGCATTCAATTACCACCTTTTTTCCTGTGTTGTGGTCCACCTGAGAATTAGATTTAGCTTATTTTTGGGATTATGCCCTAAGATGAGCTTGAAAAATTAATGGACGGCATGGATAAGACACATACATTATCGTTGGGCCCACAAATCTCTTTCAGATTCAACCCGGCCCGCCCATTTATGTTATCAAGGAGCTGGACCGGATATCCAGCCGACCCGACCCAATAACTGGACCAAAATCATACCATACGTGTTTATTAGTTCGCAGGACCGTTAGAAAGTGCATGTAGTCCTTCGGCCCACCAGAAAACATGGTGCACCCTAGGGAATCAGAACATTAAGATGCAGGGCTGTAACTGGTCTGGCTTTCGGGCCGTTGATTAATCTGCTAATCTGACATGTGAGCCCAGTAGCTAATTTTACTGGGCCTGGGCTTCGCCTCTGCTAGTCGCCCAAAAGATCATTGCCATTGTATAAATATCTAAATGGTGGACGTGGGCCTTTGTTGGGCATAGTGTGCTTTGGCCCAGCGTAGTGGCCCGATTGCAACCCCATCGACCGTCGTTTTTGTGTGGGTGTTAATAAGATAAAAGGACCCATCTCTATCATTTTTGTGGTGCATATGTTCCATGTCCACAAGATCCAGACCGTTTATTTGTTAGGCCTTACCTTGCATGGGCCATAAATGAAAATTCACAGCCGCCAAATGATCCTAGCCGTTATTTGAGATACATTTTCCTATTCATTGTTGATAATTTCTTGGACTTGTCTCTTAATCCTTAGACAACCAATTATTACCCGATCAGTGTGTTTTTCGGGGTATTATCCCATCTATGCTAGGGCCCAACAAATGAAGGGTCCAGATTCCCTACACGCAGGACACTTTTCTGATTTGAATGATTGGACGGATGGGGTACACTGGGATTACTCGTGGTTCCAAAACCACCGTGATCGGATGATCAAAGCCCTCCAAATAAGCATGCAAAATGCACAGGAAGATAATAACACACCATGAGCCCAAAAACTATGACTTGATGCAAAAAGGTGGGCCCCACATCCACCTTTACGTGCCAACCTGTCAAACGTGTGGATCATCTGATGAAAGAAGGGCTGTCAAACAGATCTGAAGGTACCCAAATTGTTTATTCCATTTGTTTAGGTGGGTCCCACATGATGACCCGAAAGATATTTGCAGATGGTCCTCATCACAGAAGAGACCAGCTCATGCATTACTCCAATGCTCACGTATTTGTCAGAGTGGCACGTGTGGAGGTAGCAAAAAAGACACTTCCACATGCATCTTCACGTGCCAATCTTGCAAACACACGGGACACCCGTGATCATACACGTGTGCCGCCCACGTTCTGCGCCCAGAAACCTAATAGGTGTTGAGTTGTGGGGCCCACTTTATTTTTTAACGGTGTAATTATTGTCTCATCTTGATTGGGAGGGTCGTAACATTGTAGCGCAACATTAGCCGTTGGTGTTCACACGTGAGATTTCCCAAAGGTTAATCAAAACATCTGATCCAGGTTTTAAGACTCGGTGACTCGACCGACTCATTTGTTCCTGAGTGGAGTCGCGACTCACCTGACTCAGCTGACCCACCTCCGTTTGAACGGAGCAGGTGTCATATCCAGGCCAGGTCCATGTAGGATCGCCCTCAATTTTACATGGTGGCCTGTGAAATTTGTGGTGCACTGGATGGATAACCTAGGTCAATTTGTTGGACCGTCTAAATGTCATTTTAAAACAAAGAGCACTGTATCTTACATTCTTTTCGTGTGAAGGCACAGGTGACGCTGACATGCGTCTTGCCTTCAAATGGCTCCATCCTTGTATAGGCAATTGGAAGTATTTATTTGGTGGGCCACACACACAAATAAGTCATATCTCCAAAAGAAATAGGTTAGACCATGGAAACTATCTGGTCATCAGCACCCAAAATCAAACTATTCTTTTAATAATAATAATGATAATAATAATAATGATGGCTATAACAATCTTTACTGTTACTTTTATGATAGGAGTTGCAATGATAGTTATAATTATTGTAATTTTTATTTTTATTAAAATAAAATTTAAAATTTGCATTAATCTTGTAATGAACTATTACATGGTAGTTACTGCCTTTAAAAATGATTTAAAGGCTGTTATAAGACCTTGATTGCCGTTATGATATTATAACTTAAAACGATTGTCCCCAATATCTTTATGTAATAGCTGTCAGGGTACATCATATTAAAAATGAACGGTTGAAAAAATGATTTGCACTTAACTAGAAACACAAAAAATAGATGGGTGGTCTTAATGCCATATGGACAATTATTTATTTTAATCATTTAAATGTACTCTATGTGCCATCTTCAATTTTAAAGTACCAAACATATATTAACCAATCAATACACATATATATCATAATGTTAATTCTTCACGGGTCATATTATTAGTGATTTGGCAAATTGGGACTAGCTTATGTGTGGATCATATGTTACTTAAGCTACTATGCTCAAGCAACTTATCTTGATTTTGACTTATTAAATTGAAGTGGTTAAATAACTTTAAGTGAAAATGTTACTAATCTATTGTTGCAAGTAGTAAAAATAATTTGCCCGGTGGTATCCAAAGGGGTGCCGTTAGGGGCATGGATTGCCGACTCGCCTGAGTTGACTCGGACTTGGTCAACCCCAACCGGTTCAGTAAACCACTCACCCAATTCCAATGATAGGATTCCAACTTTATCGAGTAGTAACTCGGTTCATGGTGAAACGAGTCAGTTTGACACAGTGAGTCAAAAACCAAGTTAGGCGAGAAAGAGGAGGAATGGAGTATAAAAGAGAGATGTCGGTTTAGATAGCTTATATCCTGAGGAGACATTACACATCGAATCGTTCTACTCAGCAACATGTGTTTGGAACTTTGGATGTCCTCAACTAATGGCACATGGTTTCACAATCGTCTCTTTCACCCAAAGATAACACGTGTCATGTTTCTGTTGATTTTAATTCTTCTAACCAACCACGTCTCTTACAAAAGTACAACCAACCACGTCTCTTACAAAAGTACCGACATCCATGTTGCCACGTGGAAGTCGCAGCATGTGCCAGAGCTTGCTGCCGGATATGTTTACGCTTCTTCATTCGCAAGCACTTGTGTGAAAGTCGTTGTGAGACCACTGTGATATATATATATTATATATCTACGCCGAACATCCGTTTTCCCAGCGTATTTTAGGGCATGAGCCCAAAAATGAAGAAGATCCAAAACTCATGTGGACCACATCAGAGGAAACAATGCAGACAATGACATCCACCATTAAAACCTTCCATGGCCCCACCTTGATGTTTATCCACCAGCCAACCTATTAATAAGGTCACACAGACATGTACAAAGAGAAAACACAGATATCAGCTTAATCCAAAACTTTCGTAGCCTCAAGAAGTTTTTAATGGTGGGTGTTCAATCACTACTGTTTCATGTAGTGTGGTCCACTCAACCTTTTAATCTACTTCATTTTTGGAATCATGGCCTAAAATGATCTATAAAAAAAGATAGACAGCATGGATAAAACACATACATCACAGTGGGCCCCACATAAGCCGCCCCTAGTGGCCAAGTAATCAAGCAATCCCTCTCCTCCATTCACAATTTATAAAGTGTGTGCTGTCCACGTCGCACGTGGCATGTCCCCTGTTTTTCTTACCTTGTTTATCGTTTTCTATCAAACCGTGTCATCGACATGTCACGTTAGAATGTGGACACGTATCTTTTGCTGAGGAGCGTCCAAATACATCCGAGTTCGACGATAAGCTACACGATCAAAGTGCTAGCGTGTCAAGTACATATCACATCCGTCCAAAATCTTTCCACTGGCGTGAAAAAGTCAGGCCTATTCACTCAGAAGGTCGCTGGTTTTTTCCTAAGAAAACAAGTGGCCCACTTGGTGAGTGGATGGGCCGATGGGCCTCCTCGTGGGAGGTGCAAATGCCGTTGATGCGTGAACATTGGTATTTGCACACTTGGAATTGTAGGTTACGCATGCAACTAGATCAGGTCGGTTTGACCCATGAGCCAATCCAAGTCACCGAGTCTTTTAAACAATGGTTATTAAGCATTATGGACCCACATACAGAGATGGACGACCCAGAGTCAACTAGACCAGTCATTGGGTTAAGACCGTCTGTTCAGTAGTGGCAACCCACTTTCGCAGACGTAATGAACGAATTGAATCTCATGATGAGGTCGAGCACCAGTCTTTCTCAAGGATAACTACTTTGAATTGAGGTTATTTTTTTTCCTAGATAGAATAATACATAGGAGAAAATAATTTTTAATAAATACAAAAATAAATTAATTTATGATAAAAATGAATTTACACCCTTTTGATTAGTGATATCAAACATGGAAAGAAGTTTTAGAATCAAACTCCAACCCAAACTCTCTAAAACTGTAACTTACAATAAATGGTAGACGTCCAAGATTTCTGCTAGACTTTATGGTTTGGGGCTAAAAAATAGTGTCAAATTTGGCCTAATTATGTTATTCTCCTAATTTTTAAGTCATTTTCATGTTGGGCTGACTCCTAAAGCTAAGGATCCAGAACTGTGTTCTAACTAAAATTTACTATGAATAATAAAAATGAAATTAAAATAAATTTTCAACCAATGATCGGAGCAATCTCATAAATTTGGCATAGGTAACCCGGTATAGGGTTGGTTGGCTCAAGTAGCGTCTCTTACCCTGAAATCAAATAACTCATTTCGGTTTGCAAGCCTATTTTAAGGTTCTGGCAATCTAGATTACTTCCACCTTCAATCGTTCTATCTCTGGTCCATCTTTGCCATGAAAGTGTCCACAACCCGCTCTACATCAGGATCTAGCAAGGCAAGTTCAAAATTTTGAATGGGCCCGTCCATTAGGCCAGGCCTGAGCCGTTCAAAGTCCGAGCCTAAGCACATCAGGCCCGGCCTGTTGACAGCCCTGGTCCTGGATATCATTTCTGCAGTATGCGGCCTCTAAGTCATAGGTCCAAAACCAGATTGGTTGGGAAATCCTAGCCTCTAGTTTATGAGTAAGTGTTTGCTGGAGAAAGACAATTTCTCATAACAGACACTATTCCTATGTACCCATGAATGGAAATGGGTAGTGGAATCCATTATCCGTAAAATATATTATGGTCCGATTTCGACCAACAAGCGTTTAAAAACCAGAAGTTTGGAATTTTTAACTAATCTAAATTTTATGCCAGGATTAAATGGTATGGAATTGTATTAGATGAAATTAATGTCATTATTTCACAATAATTGCATGTATGAAAATACCATGGTATTTTGATTGTCCAATACCATATTTGGGATCAAAATTTTTCTTTGAGAAAAAGGCAATATTAAATGAAGCTTGTGTTTAGTGGATCACGGGATTGTAAAAAAACAGACTTGACTTCACAACTGATGCCAGCCACTTATATGCATGTGCAACTCAAATGTCTCATGCATAAGGTGCATATGGATAGATGGAATGGATATAATAGATGCATCAAGGTGGGACCCGGATGTATGGGATTTCAAAATACATGAAAAATCCTGCAGTATTTACTATTGGTACTCAATGATCATGTTACTGGGATTGATCCAATTGTTTCCAAATGGCAAATGAAACTTGCATGCGAACCCAATGCAATTCTATACCGCTTAATTATCAAATCACTCCCTATAATTTGTAAACTTCGGATGCAAGTATAATGGCAATAATGTAGTCCTCTTCATAGCTGAATTATGTGATTGATATCAGTTATATTCATTTATAAGAATATATTAATATTTATTAGTTGTCTTTATAAAAAAAAGAGAGTCGTTTGGGTTTTTGGGACTATAAAATAAGGTTTTGGGAACTCTTGAAGATCATTATATATTAATACCAAAGTTATTAGTTAGATTTTAAATATGTACAAATCTATAAATTCATCTTGATTAAATTTAGGTTATGTAATTAGCAATTGTATGCCTATTCTTAAATTAGGAGCTTTAAAAAATAGCTTGTATTTGTTCTATAAAAAGATCATTCATCTTTCAATGAAAATCATCAAGGAAAATTTCAACTTTACATGATATCAAAGCATGTAGAAAATAATTTGGAATCTTCAGTATTATGAAAAAAATAATCTACTCTAAGCTTTAATTTGTCCTAACTATTACTACGCACTCTTCTAAACTTCACGTTTGGGTAAATATTTGCATCCTGGCATCCAACCCATTTAGAAAGGTCGCAACACCACCAAGTTTGAATTGGAGGTTTTTGGATAGATGGATGTTGTCTTTTCTAATGTAATTTACTTGAGTTTTGTATTACTGAGCTAACCATCATGTAGGCCATCACGTGAATTGGAAGTTTTTGTTTGGATGGACTTTGTCTTTTATAATGTAATTTACTTGAATTTTGGATTGATCTAATTTTTGTCCTTTAATGAGAACACAGCGAGGACGAATTAGATGTCATGTAAACATCATGGTGGGCCCAAAATTATTTTGGTTCCAACCTCAATGAAAGTCATGCCCAAGCTGGTCAAGTCAACATTTTTGGCTAGAAAACGTCTTGCAGTGTGGCATGATTCGCTAGGACTTTAATCATTTATTGGGACTATCAAGGGTGTTTTCGTGCATTGGAAGTCCTAAAAAATAAGCTCTCTGCAATTTTTATAAGTGGTATAGATATAATTCCAAGTGTTTTGAAAGTGGACTAATCAAATCACATGTGAGCCGGGTCCTTGCTCTTGCTCTGGTGGTAGACTCTCAGGAGTTTCAACACCGGGTCAAGGGTTCGAGTACCCATAGGTGGTGAGATCCCACTACAGCATGAGTGGGTGGCAGTGTGTGTGTGTGTGTTTTAAAAAAAGAAAAGTAGGATTGACCGTGTATACTCAAATGCATGTGAGTTCCCACATAGTCCATATGTGGAACATATTCATAGGGTGCGTGACGTAGGGATGAACGTGATGAGGTCGAGCACCGTTTTCATCAAGAGGATAACCGACCCGAATCCACGAAACTTCTCTGGACTCCTCAGAGTGGTTTCTCAATGATTAATGAATAAAATAAACGAGTTCACAACTAAAAATCCTAGAATTTGCAATTTACTATAAATATTAAACTCACTATTTATAGATGGTCGTGATGTCTACTAGTGCACAAGGTTTTCGGCCAAAAGTAGTAAGTGTCATATTTGGCTTCACTAAACCATTCTCCTAATTAAGCTAAGCTCTTTTCACATTGGGCGCAACTTTTAGAGCCCGACGGATGAAAAGTTATAATCAAACTAAAACTTTCCATTTATACTAAAAACAGAATTAAAATAGGGAAACGATTGTCGATCTAGGGGTATTATGCAAATCTGGCTTGTGCAACCCGACGTAGCGGGGTTGGTTGGATAAAGTAGCCCGTTCTACCCCAAAATCATATATTTTACGCCCGATAACTCATTGCGGATTATAAGATATGCCTGATCTAAGGTTTGACAGTCCAGATCACTTTTGTCGTCTACCGAGCCTTTTCTGATCCATCTTGGCCATAAGACTGTTTGCAACCCACTCTACATCAGCGTGACCCACCAATGTTAAGAAATGTCCAGATTTTTGGGGTGTATCATCGTCATGGTGGGCTGCTTTTGATTACTAGATTGGATGAAGTATATAAATAGCACTTTCGACCTATCGTTAGGTGGTGGTGAGTGACCACATGAATTTTGGATTAGGATGATTTTTGAGCTATAGGCCTAATGTGTGAACGCATCTGATGGACAGGGTTAGATGGCACAAACACATCATGGTGGCCCCACATGGCTCAACTTAATGGAATCTCCTGTCCATTCAACTTATGTGATCATTTTTCCTTAGAAAATATATTGTTCCCTCTCTCCAAAGTCTTCAATTCAAACATTAACTTAAAAAGAGTGTTGGGGGCTTTGCACAAAACCTTACGATCTAGCCTCCCGAACAAACCAGAATTATGGAATAATAAAGCAATGAAATAAATCAAAGTAACAATCACACACCACACAAGAGATTTTTATGTGAAAAATCCTCAAAGAAGTAAAAACTACGGGACCTTGTCCAGATCAATAATCCACTATTAAGCAGAACGTTACAACTTTCTTCACTCACATAGGAGTGGATAAACAATAAGAGAATAAAAGAAAACAGAGAGATCTGACCGATTACGAGGACGTAGAAGCGCTGAGATGTAGATTGCACAGTAGATCACCTCTACAAGCATAACCTCCCTTGTACAAGCTTCCTCCCTCTCTTTCTCTCCCTCTCTCTCACCTTTGATAGCCCTCTTGTATTTTTCTCATACCCTAAAAAAATCCTAGGGACCCCAATTTATAGTTTTAAGAAACTCCTTTTCGCATCTCAGTTACGAAAGGACTTGCGACACGAAATCCAAGCAAAATTGAGGAATGAATCTGCGTAGGTTCGATCGGTCGTGGACCTCCTACGACCGGTCGAGCACCTCCTACAACCGGTTGAGCACCCTCCGAAAAAAATATTCCGAACTCGCTGGACTTTGAGTCGAGCTACGACTCGACTCTCACGACTGGTCATACCAGCCTTCGACTAGTCGAGTAGGGCTTACGACCGGTCGAACACGGGATAAAAATCTCATCAAATCTCTCCCTTTTTGACCCAGGAGGGATTCATCTTTTTCAAGCCAGCCAGGTTTCTATAAACTTTAAATTTGCCCTTGAGAAAAGCCTTGGTCATCATGTTTGACCCATTATTGTCCGTGTGGACTTTCTCAAGCTGTAACACTTTCTGTTCCAAAGTATCCCTGATTCAGGAATACCAAATCTCTATGTGCTTCGACTTGGAATGCTGACTTGGATTCTTGCTCAAGTGTATAACACTCTAACTATCGCAATAGACCACGTGCTGCTCCTGCTTCAGGCTAAGTTCCTTTAGGAACCTCTTCATCCAAAGCATCTCTTTACATGCTTCTGTGACTACAATGTACTTGGCCTTTATCATCGACAATGCTACGACTATCTGTAGCTTGCTCAGCCAAGAAACCACTCCCATTGTAAAAGTGAACATGAACTTCGATGTAGACTTCCTGGAGTCTATGTCACCTGCGATATCTGCATCTGTGTAACCCTCTATCACAGGTTTTCTGTCACCATAGCATAGGCTCAACCTGGATGAGCCTCTTAGATACTGTAGTATCCACTTCACCGCTGCCCAATGCTTTTCGCCAGGATTGTGACGCAGGGATGAACGTGATGAGGTCGATCACCGTCTTCCTCAAGGATAACTACTCCGAATCCACGGAGCTTCTCTAGACTCCTCACAGAGACTTCCGAATCCACGAGGAAAGAAAGCAGGAAAATAGAAATAATTCTAATAAATTCGAAATTGATTGATGAATTATTAAAAATGAGTTTACACCCCTTTAAATAAGGGAACCAAGCAACATGAAAGAAATCAGACTCATACTACAACTAAAACTCCTAGAATTCGCAACTTACTATAAATAGTAAACTTACTATTTATAGACGGTCACGATGTCTACTAGTGCGCAAGGTTTTCGGCCAAAAATAGTAAGTGTCCTATTTGGCTTCAACAAACCGTTCTCCTAATTATCCTAAGCACTTTTCATGTTGGACACAACTCCTAAAGCCCAACGGATGAAAAGTTATACTCAAACTAAAACTTACTATTTATAGTAAAAACAAAATTAAAACGAGGAAACGACCGTTGATCAGGGGGTTTTTCGCAAATTCGGGCTGCGCAACCCAGCGTAGTGGGTTGGTTGGCTAAAGTAGCTCGTTCTACCCCAAAATCATATATTTTACGTCGGATAACTCATTCCGGATTGTGAGATACGCCCGATCTAAGGTCCGATGGTCCGGATCACTTCTGTCGCCGACCGTGCCTTTTCTGATCCATCTTAGCCATGAAATTGTCCGCGACCCACTCTACATCAGTCCCCTCCACTTGAAAAGAACTCGTCCTCGAGTTCTCCTCCTGCGCTGGTTCATGATACTCGGTTAGGTCCGCAACGTTGAAAGTCCGTGAGATCGCCATGTCATCTGGAAGATCAACAACATAAGCATTGTCATTGATCTTTCGGATGATCGGTACCGGTCCAATCTTCTTATTCTTCAGCTTGTTGTACATTCCGGTCGAAAATCTTTCTTTTCGCAAATGGACCATTACCTGGTCGCCCACCTCGAACACCTTTTGTCGACGATGCTTGTCCGCTTGTTCCTTGTACTTTTCATTCGAGGCATGTAGCTTAGTCTGCACCTCCGCATGAATATCCATGATCCTGTCTGCCATATGGTCTGCTGCAATACTCATGCCTGGGAACTTGGGCAGAGGGACCAAGTCTAGTGTGTGGCGAGGTACTCGTCCGTAAATAACCTGGAACGGAGATTTTCCTGTCGAGCGGTTCACCATGTTGTTGAATGCAAACTCCGCTTGAGACAAGGCCAAATCCCACTGCTTCGGTTTCTCTCCTGAAATACATCGAAGGAGGTTTCCCAAAGTGCGATTCACAACTTCGGTCTGCCCATCAGTCTGTGGGTGGTAAGCACTGCTGAATTGAAGTCGTGTATCGAATCGAGTCCACAAAGTCCGCCAAAAGTGGCTAATGAACTTTGTGTCACGATCAGAAGTAATGGTCTTAGGGACCCCGTGTAGCCGTACGACCTCCCTGAAGAATAAATTCGCCACATGTGTTGCATCAAGGGTCTTCTTGCATAGGATAAAGTGCGCCATCTTGGAGAAACGATCGACCACTACGAACACCGAATCCATGCCGCGTTGTGTTCGTGGAAGACCAAGTACGAAGTCCATTGATAAATCCTCCCAAGGACCGTCAGGCACAGGTAACGGGGTGTAGAGGCCCGTATTCTGAGATTGTCCCTTAGAGGTCTGACAAGTATGACAACGTTGTACGGCTCTTCCCACATCACGTACTAATTGCGGCCAGTAATACCGCTCTTCCACAAGAGCTCGCATCTTGTCTCGCCCAAGGTGTCCACCGAGGCCACCTCCATGTAGTTCCTGAATAATCTGCTCCCTTAGAGAACTTTGGGGGATGCACAATCGATTCCCTTTGAAGAGAAAACCATCCTGTATATGAAAGTCACTGGGGTGACCTTCTTGGCACTTCAACCAGGAATCTTTGAAGTCTTCATCCTCGGCATATAGCTCCTTAAGACAGTCAAAGCCGACCACCTCATTGCTCACCGTAATAAGTAATGACGCACGACGGCTAAGTGCATCAGCCACCTTATTCTGCTGACCTGACTTATGCTTCAGAACAAACGTAAATTCCTGTAAAAACGCAACCCATCTAGCATGCACACGATTCACGTTTGTCTGACTATTAATAAACTTTAATGCCTGATGGTCGGTGTACAGAACAAACTCCCTCTGAATCAGATAATGCTGCCAATGTCGCAGCGCCTGAACAACTGCGTACAACTCAAGCTCGTAAGTCGACCACTTCTTTCGGGCTTCACTGAGCTTCTCGCTATAGAAGGCTACCGGCCTGCCTTCCTGTGATAATACTCATCCTATTCCGACATATGAAGCGTCACACTCCACCTCAAATAATTTATCAAAATTAGGAAGCACCAAGATTGGTGTTGTAGACAAATGATGCTTGATCTCATGAAAGCTCTTATCAGCTTTATCGGTCCACTGGAACGGCCCTTTTTTCATGCAGTCCGTTATTGGCGCGACTATGGTGCTAAAATCTCGCACAAATCGACGATAGAAAGTCGCCAATCCGTGAAAACTCCTCACCTCATGAATGTTTGTCGGGATCGGCCATTCCCTAATAGCTCGCACCTTTTCATCGTCCACCCGAATTCCTGTGGACGTTACAACAAATCCTAAAAACAACAGGCTGTTAGTTAAAAAACTACACTTTTTCAAGTTGAGGTACAACTTGTTATCTTGTAGGACCTGCAGCACCTGCCTGAGATGTTTCTTATGCTCCGCCTCATCCTGGCTATATATCAATATGTCATCAAAATATACTACCACAAATCGGCCAGTGAACGGTTTTAGAACTTGATTCATTAAACGCATAAAAGTACTTGGTGCGTTCAATAGGCCGAAAGGCATGACTAGCCACTCATATAATCCTTCCTTTGTCTTGAATGCCGTTTTCCATTCATCGCCGGGTCGAATACGAATCTGATGGTACCCACTCTTTAGATCGAGTTTAGAGAACACTTTAGCCCCTTCTAACATATCGAGCATGTCGTCCAACCGTGGTATTGGAAACCGATATTTAATAGTAATTTTGTTAATTGCTCGGCTGTCGACACACATGCGCCAACTTCCATCTTTTTTTGGCGTTAATAATGCTGGTACAGCACATGGGCTCATGCTCTCTCTCAATAGACCCTTACGGATCAATTCCTCCACTTGCCTCTGAAGTATCTCACACTCCTTCGGACTCATCCGATAATGAGGGCGATTGGGCAGGCTAGCCCCAGGGACGAAGTCTATGTGATGTTGGATGTCTCTCATGGGGGGCAATCCATCAGGTAAATCTTCAGGCCAGACTTCTTTGAATTCGTTTAGTAACAGTCTTAAGCTTAAAGGGATGTTTGAGGGTTCCTCCTTCTCGCCCTTCACCACTACGGCATATACCTTGCCGGTTTCCTTGGACTCCTCTATGAAATCCCGAATGGTCAAGAGAGAACTCCCCTCCACTTTAGAGGCTTCAGGGTGGTTCTCTGGTGCCATAGGGGCAAGGATTATTTTTCGACTATCCTTGACGAATATGTAGACATTGTCTCGCCCCCGATGGGTCGCATCACGGTCCGACTGCCAGGGTCGACCGAGTAGCATATGGCAGGCTTCCATGTCAACCACGTCACAAAGTATCTGATCCTTATAATGTTTACCAATTGAAAACGAGATAGTGCATTGTTCAGTTACCTTGGTCTCGTTCACTTTTTTTATCCAGCCAATTGAGTACGGGGAAGGATGTTTCGTCGTTGGTAGCTGTAACTTATCCACCATCACTCTTGAGACGATGTTCTCACTGCTACCACTGTCTATGATCACATCACAGACCTTTCCGCTGACAGTGCACCGAGTACGAAATATATTGTGCCGCTGTGGATGTAATTCCTTTCGTGGGGTATATAGTAGTCGCCTCACAACGAGAGATTCGCCACGATCTTCGCCTGTCACTTCATCGCCACCTGCTATTTCTTCAGTGGTTTGTTCATATTCATCAAAGCCATGATCCTCTTCCACGGCCTCATCTTCAGTGCCCCCTTCGTTTATAGTCAAGTGCGCTGCCGGACGTTGAGGACAAGTGTTTGATAAGTGGCCTGGTTGGCCACAGCGGTAACAATTGTTCGGCCTTGGCCGAGCATAAGGATTCGGAATCCTACTCGGGCCCGCTGTTATGGGTGCTGCCCGTTGAGGTCTGGATGGTCCGCTCCCCGTATCACGGTTCGCGGGTGGAGGAGGTTGAGGACGTTCTCCTACCAGATCTTTTCCTCGAGCCAGCAGTGGATCCTGTGTGGGACCTGTCATAGGGGGTCGATTTGAAGGATAGGGACGAGCAGGAGCTCTTGCAAGCTGTGTTTCTGCCCTTCCTGTCAATTGAACTGCTTCATCTACTGTCCCGACTGGGTACATCTGAACTCGATCCTGAATTACCGGTCGCAACCCACCTATAAATCGTGCCACTTTCTGTGACTCAGATTCTGACAAATCGTTTCGTGTAGCCAACCGCTGGAATTCTTCAGTGTAATCTGTAACAGTTCGATTTCCTTGTCGGCAATTCTGGTATTGCTGGAATAATATCTGCTCATAATCACTAGGGAGAAATCGTGAACGAAGAAGACGTCTCATTCGAGGCCATGATGCGATGGGCGCCTTGTTTTGACGGGCTCGTGAGAGTTACAATTGTTCCCACCATGCAGAAGCACCAGATTTTAATTTAAACGCTACCAACTTCACCCTTTTATGGTCTGGCACATCCATATAATCGAAATATCTCTCTACTTCGGCTAGCCAATCGAGAAAATCTTCGATACGTAATAAACCGTTAAAACTAGGAAGTTCAGCCTTACCTCGATAGTCTCTTTCAGCACGATCTAGACGATCGCCTCCATGGATTGGTCGTCGATCAAAACCCTCATTAATGTCCTCGTCGCTGGAACTAGAATCATCTGGTGTAGCCCTACGATTTACCGCTGGTAGTGCTCTGCGATAATCAGGGTCACGTCGTACAGCAACCACGGGTGGTGGAGCGACCATAGGTGGTGGAGCACCGCCTAGGGCTCGGGGCGGAAGTAGCGCATCCGCAAGACGGTCGAGGGTTGCCTGCAGCCCTTGCATGGTTAACTGACTCTCCCGATGGAAAGCTTCCATTCTTTCCGAAAGATAACGAATCCCTGGATCATCGTCCACAGGATTTTGATTCATACCTTCATTGTTTGCCATCGGCCCGAGGAAAAACCTCGCTCTGATACCAAATTGACGCAGGGATGAACGTGATGAGGTCGATCACCGTCTTCCTCAAGGATAACTACTCCGAATCCACGGAGCTTCTCTGGACTCCTCACAGAGACTTCTCGAATCCACGAGGAAAGAAAGCAGGAAAATAGAAATAATTCTAATAAATTCGAAATTGATTGACGAATTATTAAAAACGAGTTTACACCCCTTTAAATAAGGGAACCAAGCAACATGAAAGAAATCAGACTCATACTACAACTAAAACTCCTAGAATTCGCAACTTACTATAAATAGTAAACTTACTATTTATAGACGGTCACGATGTCTACTAGTGCGCAAGGTTTTCGGCCAAAAATAGTAAGTGTCCTATTTGGCTTCAACAAACCGTTCTCCTAATTATCCTAAGCACTTTTCATGTTGGACACAACTCCTAAAGCCCAACGGATGAAAAGTTATACTCAAACTAAAACTTACTATTTATAGTAAAAACAAAATTAAAACGAGGAAATGACCGTCGATCAGGGGGTTTTTCGTAAATCCGGGCTGCGCAACCCGGCGTAGCGGGGTTGGTTGGCTAAAGTAGCTCGTTCTACCCCAAAATCATATATTTTACGTCGGATAACTCATTCCGGATTGTGAGATACGCCCGATCTAAGGTCCGATGGTGCGGATCACTTCCGTCGCCGACCGTGCCTTTTCTGATCCATCTTAGCCATGAAATTGTCCGCGACCCGCTCTACATCAGATTGACAAGATACCAATTGATAATACCAACCGTATATACTATGTCTGGGCGTATACACAACATAGCATACATCAAACTTCCTACATCTGACGCATAGGGTATCTTTTGCATCTCTTCCACCTCTGCCTTCGTCTTGGGATACTGCCTGTCACTCAATTTGAAGTGACCATCCAGTGGAGTACTGACCGGCTTCGCTGCATTCATATTGAACCGCTTTAAGACTTTTTCAATATACCGCTCTTGTGACAGCTAAAGCTTCCTATTGCTTCTGTCACGGGTTATCTCCATTCCTAGGATCTGTTTAACCGGGTCCAAGTCTTTCATTATAAAAGACTTGCCCAACTCCTGTTTCACTCTGTTGATCTTTTTGATGTCTTTTCCCATGATGAGCATGTCATCAACGTATAAGAGCAGAACTATGAAATTACCATCTGAGAACTTGCGCGTGAACACACAGTGGTCTGACTCCGTTTCGTCATACCCATGTTGTAACATGAAAGAATCAAACTTCTTTTACCATTGCCGTGGAGCTTGTTTTAGCCCATACAAGCTCTTCCTCAGCCTACACACCATATGTTCCTTGCCTTTAACTTCAAACCCTTCTAGTTGGTACATGTAGATCTCTTCTTCCAGGTCATCATAGAGAAAAGTAGTTTTAACGTCCAACTGCTCTATCTCCAGATCCATGCTAGTTGCCAACCTAAGTAACACCCGTATGGATGTCATCTTCACCACTGGTGAGAATATTTCCTCGAAGTCTATGCCTTTCCTCTGACCGAACCCTTTTACCACAAGTCTGGCCTTAAACCTCGTCTGTGAATTCTTCGGCTCAACCTTCTTTCTGAACACCTGCTTGTTGCTCAGAGCTTTCTTGCCCTTAGGCAGTTTTACTATATCATAGGTGGTGGTTCTTATGTAAGGATTTCATCTCCTCTTGCATAGCTTTCAACCACTCTTCCTTATGCTCGTCGGCTAGGGCCTCAGAAAAATCTTCTGGCTCTCCCCCATTGGTTAACATAATGTACTCATGCGATGAGTACCTCTTGGACGACTGTCTGTTCCTAGATGACCTCCTCACCTGTGGCTTAACAGGTGGATCAAGTGGGGGTTGCTCCCTTGGTCCATCTTCTGAAGAAACTCCCTCGTCCTCTGTACCTTGCTGTACTCCCTTGTCATTATGTACCATGGGAGGAATAACCGGATCCATGTCCTCTAGCTCACCTGAACTAGGCTAGTTCTTCTTTGGCTTACCAATGTCTTCTATACATTGATCTTCAAAGAATACTGCATCTCTGCTCCTGATGAGCTTCTTCTCGGTCGGATCCCACAATCTGTAACCGAACTTTTCATCACCGTACCCCATGAATACACACTGCCTGATCTTTATATCGAGCTTGCACCTCTAGTCCCTTGGTACGTGAACGGATGTCCTGCATTCAAATACCCTGAGATGACTGTACGATAGATCCTGTCCAGTCTATACCTTCTCCGGTACTTCTCCATTCAACGGGGCTGATGGAGACCTGTTTATCAGATACACCGCCGTGTCAATTGCTTCTCCCCAGAACATCTTGGGCAACTTCACATGCGATAACATGCATCTGATTCTCTCAACAATGGTACGATTCATTCGTTCAGCTATACCATTATGCTGAGGGGTCTTGAAAACCGTTTGTTCATGCCGTATACCCAGGGACTTGCAGTACTCATGAAAGTTACCAATGTATTCACCACCATTTTCAGTGTGGATGCACTTCAATGATCTACTTCTCTCTCTCTCTCTCTCTCTCTCTCGACTATAGCATGAAAAAATTTAAGCACACCAAAAACTTCGTCCTTAGATTTCAAAACATAAACCCAAACCCTCCTAGATGCATCATCTATAAAAGTGACAAAATACGATGCCTCACCCAAGGTTTTTGTCCTTATAGGACCACAAACATCAGAGTAAACCAAATATAATGCATGTACTTTATTAACATGAGAAACAGTTTTAACGAATGAAATTCTATACTGTTTCCTGATAAACAATCAAGACATGTTTTGAGAGGTGTACCTGTTACGTCTGGAAGGAGTCGCTTCCTTGCTAGTAGCTGAAGCCCTTTTTCACTCATGTGGCCTAGACGCATATGCCACATGTCAATAGCTGAATCTTCCGCTGCGTTCAACCCACCCTTTAACATATCGAGACATGCCTTGTAAAGGGTGCAACACTTCTTTCCTCTGGCTGCGATTAACGAACCCTTGATGGGCTTCCAACGCCCACCAGCAAACAGACTTTCATAGCCATCATCATCTAACCTTCTCGTTGACATCAAGTTAAGGTGAAGGTCTGAGATATGCTTCACATCCCTGAGAACCAATGTGCAACCCACATCAGTCTTCATACAAATATCACCAACCCCTATGATCTTCGATACGCCAGAATTTCTCATCTTCACGGTCCCATAGTCGCCTGACTTATAGCTTGTGAAGAAGTCTTTGCGTGGAGTTGCGTGAAAAGAAGCCCCCTAGTTTTTCACCCAGTTGGTGTCCTGACTCATAACCGTGAGATATACATCATGATCTGCAGAAAGAATAACTACAACGTCGCTATCTGAAGCGACCGCAGTGGAATCTGATTCATCTTCCTTCTCCTTTCCTTTTCCTTTCTTATCATTTTTAGCCTTACGACATTCATGCTTATAGTGACCTTTCTTGCCACAATTCTAGCAATTTACATCTTTTCTTTTACTCAACTTGCCTCTTGATTTATCTCGGGCCTTCCAGCCCTTCCTGTTCTTTCCTTTCCCCCGTTCTTGTGTCACAAGTGCCTCTTGCTGAGTAGACCCCTAAGACTTTCTTCTTGTCTCTTCATTGAAGAGACAGCTAGTAACCTGTTCCATGGATATCTTTTCATCTGTCGCGAAGTTACTTAGAGACACCACCAATGTCTCCTAACTGTCAAGTAACGAACTAAGTAATAGTAAAGCCTGCAATTCATCATCCAGGACCATCTTCATAGAGGAGAATTAGTTCACTATATTGTTGACCTCATTCATGTGCTCGGCCACAGAACCACCATCCTTGAACTTGAGATTCACAAGTCGCTTTATCAAAAAAATTTTATTACCAGATATTTTTCTCTCATACAGTCCTTGTAGTTTCAGTCATAGGCTAGCGGTTGAGGTTTCCGTAGACACATGGTGGAATACAGAATCATCCAGCCATTGTCTAATAAACCCCATCACTTTTCGGTCCAATTTCTTCCAATCTTCATCAGACATATCCTCTGATTTTGCTGATATGCCTAAAATTGGAGAATATAGATCATTGCAATAAAGCAAGTCCTCCATCTTAGCCTTCCATATGGTCCAGTTAGAACCATTGAGGCTGATCATCCTTGATGAGCCACCTTCCATAATTCCAAACCGATCCTACCCGTTTAATAAACTTAGCGCTCTGATACCACTTTATTAGGGGCCTTGTACAAAACCTTAAGATCTAGCCTCCCAAACAAATCAGAATTATGGGATAATAAAGTAATGGAATAAATCAAAGCAACAATCACACACCACATAAGAGATTTTTACGTGGAAAGCCCTTAAAGAGGTAAAAATCATGGGATTTCGTCCAGATCAATAATCCACTATTAAGCAGAACGTTACAACCTTCTTCACTCACGTAGGAGTGGATGAACAATAAGAGAATAAAAGAAAACAGAGAGATCTGACCGATTATGAGGACGTAAAAGCGCTGAGATGTAGATTGCAAAGTAGATCACCTCCACGAGCATAACCTCTTTTCTACAAGCTTCCTCCCTCTCTTTCTCTCTATCTCTCTCACCCTTGATAGCCCTCTTGTGTTTTTTTCATACCCTAAAAAAATTCTAGGGACCCCTATTTAAAGTTTTAGGAAACTCTTTTTCGCATCCTAGTTGCGAAAAGACTTGCGACACGAAATCCGCGCAAAGTCGCAGAACGAATCTGCGTAGGTTTGACCGGTCGTGGACCTCTTACAATCGATCGAACACATCCTATGACCGGTCGAGCACCCTGCGAAAAAAATAGTCTGAACTCGCTGGACTTTGAGTCGAGCTACAACTCGACTCCCATGACTGGTCGTACCAGCCTTCGACTGGTCGAGTAAGGCTTACGATCGGTCGAACACGGGGTAAAAATCCCATCAAAGAGAAACTTAAGTATTTTGCCAGTGTGATGTTTGATACATAGGCATGAAAAACTGGACACAGTTTGATGTATTAGATTAAACTAAACAATCCAAAATATGAGTCCATTCTACATGGTTTTTGAATAAAAAGTTAAATTGATTTAATTTATAATCTTCATGATTAGCAGACATTTAATGGACAATCCAGATGAAAAATGATTAATGATATCCTAATTCAACAAAATAATGGTGATTAATCATATATTAATGTCTTTCAATCAATCTGAATGTTTAAAGATGTCCTGTCTACATTGAATCCGCATTTGGACAGTTTAGTTTAAGTTAACATATGTAATATGTACAATTCTTGAGTGCCTGTCTGTCAACCATCTTATTCTACCAATGTGTCAAATAACACCTCTAAAGTAAGTTGGAATAACCCACTCGAATGTACAATTAATTCTTGGAAAAGAGACAACTTCGTCGTAAAATAAATGTTCATTCAATTACTTAAAAAACCTATCTCACTTCCTTTTTATATAACATATCTTTTTTTTAAGAGAATAATTAATTGCATGTATTGTTTTTGCACTTGACAATTCTCATTATATATGGTACAACTCATTGCACATTCCCAAACTATAAAATATATGTAAGTTTAAATTGCTTAAGCATATTGCAGAAATTTATACTATTGAAGCTAAATTGCGCCCTCTTATTTTTCTTTCCCTTTTTGTTTTCTTCTTTTCTATTTTCTATGGCTAGTGTGAAAATGTAGGAATGCCCTCCAAAAGTATGCTGCATCAACCTATCGTGGGTACTTAGGTAATTTGATTAAACTTTAGGTATTTTTTCAACTTACCTTTTTTCCTTATTTAAATTCCTCATAGATGCTATGGTATTTTTCCTCCATTCGTCCATTATTTAATGAGACCCTGAGATTAAACTTGTAAACTATATGAAACTTCAAAAAAAAAATCGAACAAAAGACTAAGGCATAAGGTGAATGTATTAAAAAAACAATTTAGTTTCATACCTAAAAAGTCTCTCTGAAGTTGTTTTCCTGCTTGGATAAGGTTGGAGAAATACAAGGAGAGAAGGATCATATATAGTTATCATCGACTGAAAGAAATCATAAAATAAGGTCCTTCTAGTATTAATCCTCGTATGGATGAGTTTAGTGGCACTTGCAGTAGAGATTTCATGGTGTATGTTGTGTACATTTGTTTTTTGATTGACAGGACAATGGAGGGTGTGAACACAAAGCTATATTTATTGAGGGATGTTTTAGAATTTAAAGGATTCACAGTTAGTCAAATTAAAACAAACTATATCAAATGCTAGTTTAATAATGATACAGACAAAATTGAATAATTAATCAAAATTGTTGTCCAAATCATCTTTATTTTATTTTATTTTTTGTTGAAAATATTCGCTTCCAATACCTTACTTGCCGTGCTCTATAAGATAGTGCTTAGTAATTATTGAACAACGTATTCATACAAGTAGAATCGAAACGAAGGATGTGAAAATGGATGAGTGGCAAAACAAGAAAGAATAAAATTAAAAGTAATTGCATTTAAGATAACTTAGGATGATATACCAAAATTTAAATAGATAAAAATCTCAGGTGGACCACAATGCTGGAAACAGTAGTGAATGACCATTAAAAAATAGTGGGCCGCAAAAGTTTTGAACCAAGCTGATCTTTGTATTTTCATTTCATCCAGGTCTGGTTTATCTTTTCAAAACGTTTGATGGCAAATAAACACTACGGTGGGCCGTAGGAAGTTGTTGATAGTGGGCGTTCAATCATCACTGTTTCTTGTGGCGTGGTCTACCTGAGATTTGTGTCTACTTAATTTTTGAGACCACGTCCTAAAATGGGCTGTAAAAATAGATGGACGGAATAGATATTGACAAATCATTAAGGTCGGCCCCATGGTAAGGGTAACACCTAATCCACTCCCCTCATTTTGGTAAAGATAACACCAATTTACACTTCAATGATGAGATTGCTTTGCTAGTTTTGTACTATTTAAAAAGTTCCAGTGACTCGAAATCGCATATGGTTGTACAAAAAATAGCACTAAGAAGATAATACTAACCATCCATTTAATAGCCATTAATTGGACGGCCAAAATTACTTGATCAGGGAAAAAATTCAAGCCCATTTATTAGTCGGAGTAATCTTGGGCTCTGTCTAGGAGCCCAGCAGCATTGCTCGAATCTGGCCTCGGTTAGCCCATTAGGGTTTTAAGAACATTTTTTAGTCTATCATGCATGATGGGCCCAAGCCCAACTAAGCAACAAACCGGGTCTTGCATAAAAGTGTGTGGCTGAGCTCGGGCTCGGGCCCACCTTTTTATCCCTTCCAGGCCGAGTTTAACTTGTTTGTTTTGGGCCATCATCTGGACTTGGGCTCGTTTGTTATGACCCGTCATGAGCCCCGCCTAGCTCGAGTCCATTTGTTTTGGACCGTCATGATTTTTTATGACCTTGGCCCAGCCCATTAATAGCCCAACATCTAAGGTAATGGCCAACATGATGAATAATCTCTATAGCCACGTGTACGGTGATGGTCGCAATGAACCAAAACGGGTTCGTACCGACTAACCGGACATATCCTCGTAAGCTCGAGTAAATCATTTTGCAGGCTGAGTGTGAACGGGAAGATATAGATAACCAGGCGAATGGGATAAACTGGTGGGGCCCATTCAGTAGTAAAGGTGGTTTTGCACGGTATACTCGTTCTTTCAATTCTGAGAAGTGGGGTCATCATTCATTAATCCAGACCGTTGGACAAATCCTAACATTTGGATTTTGTGGCTGTAAATATATGCTACAAGAAAGAAATAGATTGATGGTCCACATTCAACAAAGCAGTCAGGAATGGTGGCTAGGATCTTTCAATCTGGAAGAGTTTTTTGGGTGGAATATCCCCGGTTGTAAGCAACAGTACAACGGTCTTGATTATCGAACATGGGCCCACTTGTCAAACAAAAACCATAGTATTGTGTTCGAGCCAGGTTTAGAGGATCGAGCACGTGCACACTATCTGAGTGGTGCATAAGGTGCGGCACATCATGAAGGGGACCTAAGGCATTGCATATTCTCATATCATAAAATATATAAAATATATGTAAGTTTAAATTACTTGAGCATATCATAGATTATATACTACTCAGGCTAAATTGCTATTTCTTTATTTTTTCTTCTGTGTTTTTTTTTTTTTTTTTAAAATAAATTATTATTTAAATTTAATTTTCTCTAGCTAGTGTAAACGTGTAGAAATGTCCTCCAAAAGTACGTGGCATCATGGCGCTTAGGTAATTTGATTGCACTTTACATTTCTTCCTTATTTAAATCCCGTGGTACTTTCCTCCATTAGTCGGTCGTCTTTCCGATTTTACATCTTGTTAAACTACGTCGGAAGAACATGGTAAAATCCAAGAAAATGCTAGAAAATTATTTAAAACATATACTGCAATACCTATTTATAAGATTAAATGAGATACATAGAGCTGCATTAATTTTATGAGTTATACCATGAAACTTCTTAAAAGTAATTGAACAAAGACTAGGGCATAAGATGAATGTATCATAAAAACGGTTTGGTTTCATGCTTGAGAAATCTACTATTAAAGTTATTTTTTTCTACTTAGATAATTATAGAAAAATATATAGAAAAGAGTATTTGGATATGATCTTTATTGATTTTTTTTTTTAAAATGCGTACAATAGTTCCTAGAGTGTTAATCTTGTGGGTGTACATTGAGTTGAGCTGGCCTCGGCTTGACTCGGCTTGGCCACTAGCTGTAACATTCCAGATTTTTTCCAACTTCAAGATAGACGTACTTAGGTAATGAGTCGTTCATAACACCTTATCAAATTTTCGAAACTCAATCCCAAAGTCTCAAATCCCCTTTTCAACCCATTTCCTTCAAAATCTCACCTTTCACCAACTTATTCTTCTAATTTTTCTACGTACTTTCACATCAGACACTAATCCTAAAGTTTAAATGATGAAGAATAATACTTAAACTAAAACTTACTGTAAATAGTAAATAAATAAATAAAATGGGCTTTTGACCATTAACCTTATGAAATCTCCCAAAATGAATAGGTTATTTGAAAAGATCAGCTTCTCCTACCCTAGGACCTTATTTTGTCGTAATTAGGACAGAATTCAGTCAAGTACTAAACTAAATAATTGATGGATTTGGCTCGAACTACTTTCTATATGCACTGCAAGACCCAAAACCATTAGAATCGCTAACCCAACATTACCTAAAAATCTAGGATCAATCTCAAAAACCAGTTGCTCTCGAGAGCATCTGAAAACTTCGTATCGGACCTAAACCACGTGTCAAAAGTCCGATGAACGCGAAACTATATGGTTATGACCGCCTTACTGGTCTTGACGACCATCATGGGAATCGAGCCAGAATAGTATCCAAAAACGTACAGCTTGAGTCCGGAACGAAGTGTCTGAAAAACGTGAATATCTTTAGAAAAAGAACTCAAATTTAAGTGAATTGGGCCGTTCGTTTATGGACCACATTTAAGGTTTCAGACCGTCAGATTCTGACCCAATTACACCCTTAGATCAGAAAAAATTTCCTAAACAGGTCAGTGTACTTGTGGCCCTAATCGAGTGGCGATAGCCGTTGAACTGAAACTGATCTTCCACGGTCGATTCACAAATCTGATCGGGCTGAAATCTTAACTTGGCTTAGATACATTGTTAGGGAACTTGCCCCTGACCCTGTGCAGGTAATGGGCCTTCAGGTGGGCCTTGTTCATAAAAAATGGACACCCTTTGGCTATAACTTAAGTATACCATGGCCCTAGGGCCATTTGTGTCAGTTTTGGGCTTATATAAGGACCTTAAACCCACCCTTCTCTCTTTCATATGAATTTCTCTAACCCAAGGAGAGAGAAGAGAGAAAAGGGGAGAAAAGAGTGAGGATCGAAGGGAGGTCCTTAGAGTTTGCTGCCGTGATTCCTTCCTACTACTCCATGCGTTGAATCGCCTCTGCATCTACCTACACCATCGAATCCAACTTCGATTTGGGTAAGAAATCCTAACCTTAATCTTGTTTTAGGAATCCAAATAGATGAATCGATGAAATAGCTAACCTATTCGGTGATTCAGGTAATCGTTGCTTTGTATACGGAGACGTTGTGTATGAACTGAGTTTGATGCGAGTTTACCGACGAAAGGTGAGGACTATAAATGTTTAAGTTATGGTTTTCAAAGCTTTCAATATCAGTAATGGTTTATGACTGACTTGCTTGCTATTACATGCGTCTAGATACGACTTTTTCAACGTCTTACACATATATATAAATTATGTAGAATATAATGCATTTCATCTGTTTGTTGAAATGTCTGAATGAATATGAAATTATGATTTGTGCTTATCATGCTTGTTAAATTGAAAATACATGATCGTTGTATGTGTGGCAACTCCTTTGTGAAAGGATTCGCTATAATATATATTATAACTAATATATTACACGTATGTTGTAGTGTGTAGTCTAGGTGTTTGATAAAATGCCTGAATGAATAATTGTTCGATGAAATGTATTTATTAAAGGTGTTGGGATGAGATCCTCAATTACCTTAGTGATTCAAATGGATTTCTCCAGGTAATTTACAATTACCTGGCTTAATGATTTATGTATGAAATGTACATGTGTGATGTCATGCTCACTATGTGTTTATAGAATGCTCAAATGATTGAAATTCATAAGTTGGTTGCTAAATCCTATTATGACTACTATATGAGAATGCTATTACTTGGAGTGTAATTGAGGCTATGATGTAGTCTAGGTAATTGGCAATGGTTTATGATCGGTAGCCAAACTGTTTTAGCCACGACGGATACGTTCGAGAAATCCGAGTCGTACGCTGATTATTGACAGTGGCTAAGCCACGAGGAGTGCATATGCGCTCCATGTCAATTAATTCAACGTATGCTCGTACCAGTTGAGCTTATCAAGTAACCCGATTGACCCAATGTATGTTTACCATGTATGGACGCTACTGCTTGAATCTAAGGTACTAAACTTACTAGTGAAAAGCCCGTTTAACTTTGGTACCTCGATCTGCTAAGACTCATGAGCCGAGCATAGTAGTATGGGACACCATGGTCGAGCTGTCGGCCTACGTTGGGGCCACGTGCCTCCTGTAGTGACCAGTGAGTAACCTAAACTCGTGAGCCGAATACGGTGGTATGAGACACTGTATTAGAGCTGTCGACCTACGTTAAAGTGACGAGCCTTTCCGTAGTGACTTCGAGTATACACTAGGACTACACTAAAGTGACGGGCCTTACCGTAGCGACCTTGAGTATAAAATAGGCCTACCCCGACGCATCCTGGCTATGGTCCCCAATCGGGTTGGCGACAAGCCTTCAAAGATAGATTGCTAGTTCGTAGGGTGTTGGTGGTATGACTTCGAGTGTGAATTAATCCTACGTTGAGGTGACGAGCCTCCCATAGCAACCTATCGTTTAAATTCATGAACTTGCCTATCGTATGTGATTAACTAGGATTGACGACCCTAGATGGATCATTGTTTGGATAAATGATATAAATGGAGGTACCTTAGCTTCTCAAATTTGCTGTATAAATAAACCTAATTAAGTATTGGCTAACACGATCATGCACCGCATTGCATGTACTTTGGCGAGAAGGTACATGTGTCCGGAGCGGTGCATGCCGCGATCGTGAGATGATGTTGCTGAGGGAGTGTAGGTGAGGGCATGCATCATTACAGCGTATCATTCCTACATTAATAGGAATACTTAGAATATGAGTGTTGTACTGCTTTATCATTATTGCTTGACTGAATTGATAATATGATTAACCTTTGATTTATAGTTCCACTGAATTAGCTACTCATTCCCACCTGAGACGGTATTTTAAAACACCATTCAGACTCTGGTTTAGATGCAGGTGATGACGAAGTTACAGTAGAGTTGGACTTCGTAGGCGAGGCGAAAGGATTCTCCTACGTTTAACTATTGGGTGGATCTATGTAGATCTCATACCGATGCACAGGGACTACTGGGATACTTGTTTAGTTGAACACATTTACTTCATGTATTTTATATGGTTAGAAACAACACTTGTATATATTTAGCCCGGTTTCATACTCATACTCTGAAATTTATAAAACGTTTTTATAATTAAATATATATATTTTAGTCTTCTGCTTGCCAAATTACATTAACTCTGGAGTATGATATGCTGATTTGGTATAATTCTACTCATGTTTATGTGCATTAATATGGACAACATTGAATCATCATTATCTATGTTGCATAAGTGATGTATTGGAACTTCGGAGTTGAGCTTCTGCTTGACCCTCGATTCTCAGCTCGAACTCGGCTTGGTTCTCGAGCCTGACTGGTCAGCTCAGCTCAGTTCGGTCAGCAGTTTGGGATAGTTTGAGCTGAGTTCGAGCCAAAATCGAGCCTCTGTGGCATTTTCACAAACACATGCTGTGTACTTTTAATTTCTCACTATATGTAAAACAACAATAGCTATTTATAAGTATTTTATTAAACACCTTGTAGGCAACATCAATCAAGAAAAAATAGTATTTGTTTTATATACATACCTTTCTTATCACTAGTTGACACTTCGTTGAGTCATTACATCAAACACTTGGTGAGCAATATCAATATCAAGGTAACCGAGTCATCGAACTACTTCAATCTGAGTTCGATTCGAGTTGGGGTTTGATCTGAGTTGAGCTCGGGCAAGCTTGAACTCGGATCGAAATTTTTTCGTGCTAAAAAAATCAGTTCAACTTGGCTCGAACTTAGCTTCGAATTGACTCAAATCAAGCTTTTTCGAATCAAGTCGAGTGAGCTAACCGAGCTAACTTGGTTCGTGTACACCCATGGTGTTGGATGAGTCAAGAAAGCACTTGTAGAAGAGATTCCTTAATGTATGTTGTTTATAGATGATGATTTTGATTGATACGACAATAGATAATGTAAATACAAAGATAGATTGATAAAAGAACACTTTAAAATCTAAAGGACTTGAAATTAATCAAACTAAAACAAACTATATTAAGTGCAATTTTAATAACAATACAAACAACAACAAATAATTAGTTAAGAATGATTACTTTTAATACCTTATCAGCTATGATTAATAAGACAAAGTGTTGAGTAGTAAAGTAATAACTCGTTTATATGATGAGTGGAGTTGAAATGAAAATATTAAGATAGATGAGTGGTAAAATAAGAAAAGATAAAATTAAAAGTAAATATATTCAAGGTAACTTAAGCAACACTAATGAATAATAAGATAAGAGAAAGTAAAGTTATATAGTTTGATTATGTACAATAGGAATTCAAGAATTACACTGTTAGAATAAGTTAGTACAAGTTGAAGGTTCTAAAAACATAAGGGGTATGCCTATGATGGCATGGAAGAAGATTGTAAGAAGAAATTTGTTGGGGAAAAATAGTACAAGTCTAGAGACTCGGCTATGGAATGGACCAACTTTACTAACACCGCCCAGGATCCCGAGGCAACAAGCCTGACCAAGGCACGCATACTAAAGTCTAAAGGAGAGACTTAACTCAGATTTTAAGGAACTAATCCTAACCGAGACTTACAAAGTCCTAAGCCACAAGGCAGAATCTATGAGATGCATGAAGTTGGCTCGATAAATGAGGCAACAACATCGAAAGAAACCGACTAAAGCCCAAAGCTTAAAAGCCACATGACTGGCCATAAAACCGACCCATCTTAAAGTCGGTTGTAGAGTCGGTAATCGGATTAAGAAAGCGTACTGATCATGAATTGGTCTCATTTCATCCGACAGAGGGAAAGTAGCTCAACATTTTTATAGCTGGCAGAGACTTGCTTATCAATAGAGTCGGCTAGGCCCGACCCAATCGGTAAAACCTACCGAGAAAGGAAGAAACGGTGTAAAGTGAAACACCTTCTCGAAAATTCAGCAAAAGGATCCCCGATCCTGAGGATCTCGAGATCGGCTGGAGTCCAAAATTGAATTGACACCGAATTTCCAAGATATCAGGAAAAGAATCCTAGTACGATGAGATCCTCCCCTTCTTATAAATACAGAATATTTCAAGGGTGAAAGGTAAGCAAAAACTCTCTCTAAAGCCCTTTTACATGATCCTAGTCCTGACTTTAGCATCGGAGGGTCCTCCGCTCTAGCCAGGGTCTCCACTGTCTTCTTCCTGTGCAGGTAACGGATCCTAGGAGGGCGCACCAGTTTTTTGCATCAACAATTTGGCGTCGTCCGTGGGAATCGATATGAAAAGTTATTTTCCTAGCTCTATCAAAAAGCTTCAAAAAAATCTCAAATGACAAGAACAAGGAGAACCGTCTAGAATGAGTCCAATGAGCTCGCTGTCATTGGACCACCGGCGACAGAAGGCCCGCAGGGTACGAATGGAGCCCAAGGAGCCTAGTACCGACCTGATAATCGATAAGGTTCTACGGCTCGTCTAGCAACCTCCATTTCGACTAGGCACACTTAACAGAATTGAGGAAACGAACGGTTAGATAAGGAGGTCCAGGAACTCACGACCGACATGAACTACATAAAGCAAATGCTGGAACAGATCCATCGCCAGCAAGTTCAGTCACCTCAGCATGACGATGGTCGGGCAAATGCCCCACGACAATTCACCGATCCTCAGCCCGATGCTCCACGATCTATTCCTTACCAAAGCCAACACCAGGGTCCGGTCGAGCCTGCACTCTCATTCCGTGACCGCCCTACAGCTTGCAACCGATCTTCGACACGAAATATATCGGACAAGGCGTAGCAGGCTCCCAGTCGAGGGTACGACTAATAGCAATGAACCCTGGAAAGCTGACCTTTAGGATCTTTGAAAGGAAGTGCAGGAAGAGATTACAGACATGAGGCAAAACTGCAATATAAATCAGATAAGGCCCGAGGCGAAGGTGTCCCCATTTATAGAAGAAATTATGCAAGCTCGGCTACTAGAATGATTCTACCTTACTCAGATTACACCCTTCACCGGCAAAACCGATCCAATCGAGTACATCGAATCCTTTTGGACTTATATGGAATTGCATGATGCCTCAGACGCTGTGATGTGCCGAGCCTTCTCCCTCACTTTAGCCGACGTAGCTCGGCTTTGGTTCAAACAGTTAAAGCCAAAGTCCATTAACTCGTTTATAGAGCTCAGCGACGCTTTCCTCACTGACTTTATCGGTGGGAAGAAAAAGTTGAAGCTATCTTCGCACTTGAACAATATAGTCCAAAAGAGGGAGAGCTACTGAAAGATTATATCAAATGCTTTAACTTCAAGTCGCTCTAAGTCTGGAAACATTCGGATGAGACAACCCTTAACTCGATCATGCAAGGCGTCAGAGATAGGCCGTTTCTTGCATCCCTGAATAAGAACCCGCCTACTACTCTGGCTGAATTCATGGTTCGGTCGGATAAATATGCGGACACCGAAGAAACACGAATCTTGTGTGAGGCCGCTCAAAATACAAAAGCTTCGGTCAAAGAGTTAGCAAAAAAGGGAGTTAACTCAGCTAGTGGTAATAAGTGTAAGGATGATCAGTCCTGTGATGAACGTATGTCGGGAAAGCAGCTTGACCTCAAATTCTCGACATACACTCCACTCAATAAGCCACAAGAACAGTTATTGATGGAAATTAAGGCGAATGATTCGTCAACTAGTCAGATAGACTCTGAAGCAATCTGACAGAATAAGAATAAGTACTGCCATTATCATCATGATCATGGACACAATATGAGTGATTGTTATAACTTAAAAGAAGAAATCGAGAGGCTCATCCGAGAATGCCGTCTCAGAGAACATGTCGAAAGAACCGGGACGACAGAAGAACGCTCAGGTGACAACCGACCCATGAAAGAAATCCGAACTATTTTCGGTGGTCCCCGAGGCAGAGGTGACTCGAACAATGCTCGAAAAAATCACGTAAGGAGCATCGGTCGACTTGAGTTCGAGATCCTGATTTTAGCTCGACCTTCAAAAGAGAGAAAAAAGAAAAAGCACTGCATATCGTTTACCGATGAAGACGCTTGGGGTATTCATCATTCACATGATGACACTTTCGTCGTCACCCTCACTATAGCCAACCGCAAAGTGTTTCGTATTCTCATCGATATAGGATCATCTGCAAATGTGTTGTTTGTTCAAGCATTCGATAAAATGAGTGTTTAACGATCGGCTTTACGACCAGTTCAAACCCCATTAATCAGATTCTCGGGTGGACAAATCCTTCCCGAAGGAATCATCTCACTGCCATTCACTGCCGAAAATTTTCCACATCATGCGACAGATATGGTCGACTTTCTGATAGTCGACCAACCATAGTTTACAATGCCATCCTTGGTCGACCTTCCCTATGTCTTATCCAAGCTATTGTATCGAGCTTCAACTGATGGAATCCTAGTGAACATAATGACTTTAACTGCTGGAATCTTAGTCCTGACTTTGACTTATCCAACTTTAAGGTAAGCGGGGCAGGAGTCGTCTTGGAAACTCCAGTCAAACCTACATGCAATATGCCTTAAGACTTAGATTTCAAGCCTCGAACAATACAACATAATACAAAGCTTTATTGCCCGGCCTTTGACTAGCAGCCAGTCTAGGTGTTACTCATCTTAACGTATTCACTGACTCGCAGCTGGTCATCAATCAGGTTACTAACATGTATCAAGCGCATAAAGAGCAGCTGAAAGCCTACATGAAGAAAGCCAAAGAGTTGATCGACAGCTTTCAACGATGTACTGTCACTCGAATCTTCGGAACAGAAAATGTTAAAGCTAACCTATTGACAAAACTTACCTCAGCCGATGAAGACAATATACCTAGGTCCATTTCAATTGAGTACGTCACTAATCCAAGCATCTACAACCTGCCTAACCCGACCGTACACTTGATTGATTTCGAACCTACCTGGCTTGACCCAATCGTCCAGTATCTCGACAACGGAAAGTTGCTTGAGGATCGCGCCGATGCCTGACAGCTGAAAATCCGAGCCTCCCATTACACCATACTCAATGGTATACCATATAAGAAAGGGTTTTTCGCTCCTTTGTTATGTTGCTTAAGACACAACGAGGCTAAATTTGTACTGCGAAAACTTCACTAAGGGATTTGAGGAAATCACTTGGGAGGATGATCGCTTGTGCACAAGGTTTTGCAGCAAGGATATTATTAGTTGACCATCCAGTAAGACGCTCGCAAGCTTGTCTAAAGTTGCAACAAATGCCAACGATTCACTGTCATTTCAAGGCATCCACCTAAGGAACTAACCCCTATGGGCAGTCTTTGGCCCTTTACGTAGTGGGGGATGGACATCATCGGACCATTCCTTTTGAAAAAATGTCAGACCAGGTTTGCTATTGTCGCGATGGATTACTTCACTAAATGGACCGAAGCCGAACCATTAGTTAGGATAACTGAACAAAAGATCATAGATTTATCTGAAAAAATATCGTCTGTCAATTCAGGATACCTCAGACCATTGTTACTGACAACAGGAAGTAGTTCTATAACAGATAGTATCGAGAGATGTGCGACAATCTCGGAATAAAGAATGTGTACTCGTCTCCCCATCATCCTTAGACGAATGGACAGGTCGAGGCAGTTAAACAGCATCTCCGAACCAAACTCGACTGAGTTAAGGGAGCATGGGCTTAATAACTTCCTAAAATACTATGGGCTTATCGAACTACAACTCGAACGACCACGCGAGAGACCCCTTTCTCCCTTGCGTATGGATCGAAAGCCATCACTCCGGTCGAGATTGGATTGCCTTATGCTCGAGTTAGTTAGTTTAATGAATGAGACAACGAAGAACTGTTGGCTCTTGGACTCGACCTCTTGGAAGAACAAAGGAAAATGGCTCGGCTACGGATGGTAGCTTAGTAACAACAAGTAACTCATTTCTACAATATCCGAGTCAAGGTTAGACGATTTCGAGCTGAGGATATGGTCCTCTGAAAAATATTCCTAAACATGAAGGAAGTTGGTGCGGGCACACTGGGACCCAATTGGAAATGACTCTATATTGTTTCAAGCACCATCTGACCTGAAACATATCGGTTGGAAGATCTAACTGAGCAATTACTCCCCTATCAATGGAATGCCGAGCATTTAAAAATCTATTATCCTTAGGTCGGCTATTGAGAAATTGGTTAAATTCAATTATCAGACGAGCAAAGAATGGAAAAGGTGTAAACTGAGTCAAATGAATGTAAAAATTAAGTATATTCATTCATTAGTATGAGTTTTACATTGGATTACATTAGCTCCTACTTTAGAATTACATTGACAAAGTGACAAGGACAATGCAGAAAAGAGTCGGCCAAGATAAGCGATGTGCCCTCTCGGTTGCAGATTATAACGCCCCAAACTTTTCAATACCGAGTTGAAAGTTCTCGAGTGTTACCTTAGGATTTAACCTAATATGTACATGGGTACAGTACCAATCTATCTAACCTAGCCTTACATCCTTGCTCTGACACTAACCTAACCATTAGGGATGATCTCCATTCATAGCTCAAGCCATTCGACCTTTGATTTTGGTGACAAGACCATCCGACACGTAATTTGATGTGCATACCTTTCTTTAAATGAATAAACGAATAATTCCTTATCCATAAGGATTTAGATGTAAGTTCTTTTATAAAAATCAGTTAGAAACATGACTACAACTATGTATAACCATTGGATTTCACAAAAACTCCAAAATTATTAATAATTACGATAATGCTACTAACTTGGACCCTGGAATCCTAGTTCACCTAGTTCTCATGACTCGTTTAGCGTGAAACTTTATACCATGATTAATTAGCCTAAAATAACCGTACAAGTCAAATCTCAACCCTTAGATCATTGTAAAAGTGACCCGATCAATACATCAGGCACTAAACGCGAGTTTGGGGCCGAACTGATCCTTGGATATGTTTCAAGTTTTGGCTCAACCCCTTATATTAGACAGAGGAATGATTGGACGACATAGATCTCCCAAAAACATCATGATGGGCCTCACCTTGTTCAGCATACACGCACAACAAAACCGCAGTCGCTGTGCACCGGAACTTTGGCACGGTCAAACCAGGTTTGACCCGTGTGAAAGAGAGTCTCTCTCTGTTTTCTTCCCGCCGTTTGAATTTCAAACAGATGCCACTGGCATCACTCGTGGGCCACCAAGACCGGCCTATACGATAGATCAGGACCGTCCATTGAACTAAAATGGGCCATACGATCAGGGACTAGAAGAAAAAATTACAAAGAAACAGTGAGATCGGCTTTCGATCAATCATCCCGTTCGATAGACGGCACCAAAGATGATGTTACGCTCCACCACGGATAGGATCTATTATGGTCATTCTAGACAAAAATGCTGAGAAAAACCCAATGTATGGAGTGGATTTTTCATCCATGTCCGATCAGGGGCCCCACTGACTGTCACGGATCCGCAACATTCGCACCCATTGCGAACGGCGGAAGATCCGGTTACGGTTCAAAGTTCCGATTGCTAGGTGTCTCAGGATCCGAGTCCTGGCCTTGATCCGACCCATCCAGACTATAAAGATGCAGGATCTGACCCCTTCTACGTTGGCAGATGTGGTCGGAAGAAGGGCAGGAGCCCACGCAATGGCCTGTGATCAACCTTGCGCAGAAAACGAGTCGCAATGCGACTGTTCTTTCACGCTGCATAACACGTGGCGGATAGCTTGCGCACGCCATCTCTCTTTCGCAGGAAGAGTCTAGAAGGCTATCCCTACTTTTATAAAAGAAAACCCAACCTTTGAGGAAAGGAACAAAGAAACGGGAGAGAGAGAGAGAGAGAGAGAGAGAGAGAGAGAGAGAGAGAGAGAGAGAGAGAGAGAGAGAGAGAGAGAGAGAGAGAGATCGGTCGCTGACTGCTGTCTATCCAGCAAAAGAGCCACAGCTTGCCGCTGCAAGAAAGAAAAAGAAAGAAAAGAAAGAAAGGAAAGGAAAAAGAAAAAGAGAAGGAAAGAAAAGAGAAGAAAGGAAAGAAAAGAAAAGAAAAGAAAGAAAGAAAAGAGGAAGAAAGAAAAAGAAAAAAGGAAGAAAAGAGAAAGATAGGGGGAGCCTCTCTCGTTGAAATCGTTGGGCCAAGACCCAAACCTAGGCTAAATTTCTAACCCTATAACACATTCTCACATCTAAGGAAGAAATGAATACTAAATGTGAAGGTTTTATCCTCTAAGCTTACACTAATTTAAGTTGTTATATTCATTCTGCCTTTTTATGCCTTGATGTTATTTTATACATGCTTTTATATGTAACTTTTTGAATTTTTGCCAACTTGGAGATGGACGTCCTTAGGTAATGGGTCTATCATAACATCTTATCGACTTCTCAAAACTCAATCCCAAAGTCTCAAATCCCCTTTTCAACCCATCTCCTTCAAAAATCTCACCTTTCACCACTTTATTTTTCAAAATTTTCTAAGTACTTTTATATTAGATACAAATCTTAAAATTTAAATGATGAAGAACAATAATTAAACTAAAATTTACTACAAATAGTAAAAATATAAATAAAATAGAATTTATACTAATAATATGATAGAATCTCATAAAATAATTAGGTTATTTAAATAGCTTAGCTTCTCCTACCTCAAAATCATATATTGCACGTCGAATAACTCATTCCAGTTTGTAAGATACACTCATTTCAATAATCGAGTGGTAGAATCACCACCATGACCACCAGAGGGGCGTGGCGCCACCGTTTGGTCGGCGGCGCGCCACCGGTGCACCAAATTTTGGTGGATCCTCACTACAGTTTTCTGTATTTTTGATTAATTTTAAAAAGTCATATCTCCATCAATATAACTTCAATTTAGGTGATTCAAAATTTAGATTAAACCTTGATAAGTTTAGTTTTATATAAAAATAAGTAAAAAATAAAATAAAAATTTTAATATAGTTAAATCTAGGTTGATGTGATAACTGTCTAAAAATTATTAGTTCGGACAACTGCTACTTTCATAATTTTTAAAAAATTTCTAGAATAAGAAATTTAATAAAATTTGGTAGAGATACAGTAAACTTGATGATGAACTATTGAAAAAATAATTAAAATAATATACTAACTAAAAGTGTCAAAAAGGGACATAGAACTACTATAGGACCTTATTTTATCATAATTAGGGTGAAATTTAGTTAAATACTAAACTAAATAATTGGTGAATTTAACTCGAACCGCTATTTCCACAAATGGCAAGACCCAAAATCATTAATGTCATTGACTCAACGTCCTTTAAAAACTTAAGAGAAATCCTAAGAGCCTATCGCTCTCGGAAGTACATTGAAACTCCGTATCGGACATACATCATACATCAAAGGTTTGATGACCGTGAAACTATAGGATTATGTCCGTCCTATTGGGCTTGACAACCATTGCGGGATTCGAGCCTAAATAGTATCTAGAAATGCACAACTTGAGCCCTAAGTGAAGTGTGTGAGAAACGCGAATATCTTTAGAAAATATATTGGCACTTAAGTGAATTGGGCCATTTACTCACGCATGAAATTGAGGATTTTGGATCATCTGTTTCTGACCAAACTTCACCCATGGAGAAATTTTTTTTTCCTGTACATATCCGTGTACTTATGGCCCCAATCGAGTGACACGGGTCCTCCACGGTTGATCAGCTAATTTGACTGCACCAAAATTCACATTATGGCATAGATCCATTGTCAGGGAATTTACCCTGTGACGTATGTGAGTTATGGACCTTCCTATGGGCCCTGTTTGTCAAAAACAGTTGTCCTTTGGATAGAAACCAAGTATACCATGGCCCTGGGGCCATTTGCATCAGTTTTGGGCCTATACATACCCCTTAAACCACCCATCTCTCTCTCATACGAATTTCTTTAACCCTAGGAGAGAAAATAGAGAAAAGAGTTGGGAGAGGAGAGAAATAGGGAGATAGTTGTTGTGATTATTTCCCTCTACTCCACGTGCTGAATCACCTCTCTTGTTTTGCTACATGATCCATCTCAGCTACGATTTAGGTAAGAAATCCTAATCCTAATTTTGATTTAGAGATCCAAATAGAGTAATCGACAAAATAGTTAACATATTTCATTATTTAGGTGCCTGACGTTCTGTTTTCGGGAACGTAGTATTTGAACCGTGTCCAAATCGAGTATTCCAACGAAAGGTGCAGACTATAAATGTTTAGGTTATGGTTTTCAATGCTTTCAATGTCAGCTAATGATTTGTTTGACTTGATTGCTGCCATGTTGCCTTATATACGCCGTTTCCGATATGATATATATGTATGAACTATGTTAAATAAAAGATGCATTCCATGTGTTTGTTGAAATGTTTGAATGAACATGTGAACATGATTTGTTCTTGTTATGATTACTAATCTAGGATCCATCATTGTCATATGCGTGCTTAGCTCTCTATATAAGGAATTGCTAAAATATATGTTGTAACTAACCTAGTCTATGTATTTGGTATAGTGTAGTTTAAGTGTTTATTGAATTGTCTGAATGATAAATTGTTGATGATTTATACTTATTACGAGTATTAAGATAGTATTTTGCATTACCTTATACATATGTATAATTTATTTTATATATTCATATTTGCCTCTACACAATTTATGGATAAAATGCAAGTGTTTGTTAACATGTTCAACATATTTAATAAAATGCGCAAATGAAATATTTACTTGGATTGTTTGTCAAATGCTTAAATATTTATCACATATATTTATTTGCTGCATCTTAGTAAGATTGGGGCTATAACGTAGTCCAGAAAATCAGTAACATTCCTTGTTTGGGTGGTCGAGATAGTCTCGCCACATTGGATAATTCGACGAATTCGGGTCATACGAGGATTCTCGGTAGTGGTTAGGCCACACGGGGTGCTTATGCACTCTATGTCGATTTAATCACCATGTGTCTGTACCAATCGAACTTTCCTAATTAATTGATTGGCTTATTGTATGTTTACCATGTATGGACACTACTGCTTGAATGTAACATCCCAAAAATCGGGGGTCGAGTAGAAACTCCACTCCCGAGTTCCAGAATATCACTTATGCAACATTTTCAATGATGGATGAATGTTGGCTGTAATAGTGCATCAAACATGAAGTGGATTAAGCCAAAACAACATTTCATACTCCAGAGACGGTTAAATTAGCAAGCGGAAGAATGTGATAGATATATAAAATATATGAACTATTGTAAGTCTCCAGAATGTGAACATATTACCGGGTTAAATATATATATGTATACTCCAAGAATGATCAAAAGAATATACATGAGTGTTCCAAAAATATAAAATGACAAGTGTCATGGCGTCTAATCAACCTCCCTGTAGTCCCGTCGATCAGAACAGGCATATAAGAGAAGTCCGGCTTCGCTTCACAAGCAGCGCCATCACCTGAAACTAAAACAGGAATTGGTTGGTGTGTACAACACCGTCCCGTATCGTGGGAGTGAGTGGCCAACTCAGTAGAATCATAGAGCAAAGGTTAACATGTTATCAAATCAATCACGCGATAATGGTAAAGCAAGCAATCAAACATTCCTAATACTGTGAGTAATGCAAGCATGAAATGACATGATGGATGCCCTCACTGACATACTCCCTCATGCGACACCATCTTACGTTTGCGACATACTTTCTTCCCTCAGTGCTCCACATCTTTCAGGCACATGCAGTGGGATATGAATATGATTATCGAGTTGTTATTAGTCCTTTTCATACAGTAAGATTAGAAAAGTAGGGTACTTCCCTTATATCAATCCCAACACAGATCCTGTCTAGGGTCGTCACTCCTAGTAATCTCATATGATGATGTGTTTCTAGGTCGTTGCAAGGGCTGTTGCTCGCACTCGTTGCACCACTCCCCCATCACCTTATCAATACAGGCCTAGTTGTACTCTTGTTGTTACGGAAGGGTCGTCGCCTCACGTAAACTCAGAATACGCTCGAGGTCACTACAAAGGGCTCGTCACCAATCAGAGTAGGCCGACAGCTCAAACGTAGTGTCCCATACCACCACAATCGGCCCACGAGTCTAAGGTGCTCACTGGTCACTTTGGGGAGGTTTGTGGTGCCAACGTAGGCCGACAGCTCGACCACGGTGTCCCATACCACCATGCCCGGCTCATGAGTCTTAGTGGATCAAGGTACCACGGTTATCAGGGTTATCACTGGTAAGTTCAGTACCCTAGGTTCAAGCAGTTATGACCAATACAAGGTGAACATATAATGGTCAGTCGGGTTGCTTGACGAGCTCGACTAGTACGAGCGTACCTCAAGCTGAACGACATGAAGTGTATAAACACCTCGTGTGGCCTAACCACTGCCGTCAACCAAAGCTCGACTCGGGTTCATCGACGCGCCTTTATGGCGGATAGAATCCAACAATGAATTCAAATTTGTTACCGACTGCCTGGACTAGAGTATAGCCCCAAACACTTGTAATCTACATCAATGATCATATGAGAACGACAGGAATGAAACACAATAATCCAAGCATGTTAACACATGTTATAACATACAACATACGCAAACCCACCAAACATAAGTATTTCATATGTATAAGAAAATCAATTCCATCTAACAAACATGGAGGAAATCATATACATCATCATATTAATTGAGAACCCAATCTCAAAACTAATCTACAACAACATTCATTCAATACATACTAATACATGCTTTTATACAAACACTTAGTCTACACACATTTATCTACATAGCATATGTCGACCAAAAGTGTGCATTAGGGCGAATCTCTTCGCCAAACAGATCATACACGCATAACTAGTATAGGAATACGACAAATACACATGGCAATCATATCGGCCAATTACGTACGTATACAGTATTTCCTATAAATACCTAAACTACCCTAAATCTCATATTCTTCGTACGCAGTTGAAATGAAAAACAGACAGCATGTTTTACATGTTAAATAGAATTATTGTCAACAATCTATCATTAAACGACATTGAAAGCTTTGAAAAATGGTAATCCAAGCGTTTATAATCCGCACCTTACGCCGTAGAAGCGTAAAGAAATCGAATAGGAACTCTACGCTTCCGTCAACGTCGATATGATGACCTATAACATAAGGTGAGTCAGTTACTTAGCTACTTGTACCCATAGGAGCCTTAAAACAGGTTAAGGTTAGGATTTTTTTACCTAGAACGAAATCAGAATCGTCGGAATAACGATGCAGGTGGATGACTTTGGCACGTGGAGCAATAGGAAAGAATCCCAGGAGAAAGCCCCAGCTTCTCCCTTACTTTTTCTCTCTTTTCTCTCTTCTCTCTCCTAGGGTTTCTCTCAAATTCGTATGAGATTTGTGAGAGAGAGTTTAAGGCCCTTTTATAAGCCCAAACATGACCAAAACAGACTTGGAGTCAAAGTATACTTATGTTATAACCAAATCGGGTCTGTTTCGATCCAACGGGGCACTTCTGGAGGTCTTGTGACTAAATGCGGTCAGACTTAAGCTCTCTAACATCGGATATACGTCTAGTTAAGTTTTCAGTCTGGTCGGATTTCCAGATCGACCATGGCGGACCAGTTTCAGTTCAGCGGTCATCGAAACTCGATCAGGACTACAAGTTTCTTGACATGAAAGGAAAATTTTTCCTGATCTGAGGGTGAAATTTGATTGAATTCTGATGGTTAGAACGATTAAAAATAACACGCAAGTGAACGTGCCAGGTTTAGAATTATTTTTCTAAATCATTTCCTTTTCTCACTCTCTTCATTCTGAGCTCAGTACAATAGTGTCAGGACATCAGTTGGGCTTGATTTTTGAAATGATTGTCAAGTCCAACTAAGCGGTCACAATGGTCTAAGTTCATTGCCATCGGACTTTCGACGTGCGGTCCAAGTCCGATACGAAGTTTCTGAATGCTCCCGAGAGCAACTGGGTTTAGAGATTGATCCTAGGTTTTTAGGTAACATAGCGTTAGCGGTTCTACTTATTTTGGGTCTTATAGTTTATATTTAAAGTGGTTCAAGTTAATTCTACTGAGTATTCAGTTTGATACTTAACCAATTTCTACCCTAATTATGGCAGAATACGGCCCTAGGTCCATTCTATGCCCTATTTTGGGCACTTTTAAGTATCTTATTATTTTAATTATTTTTTTAGTGGTTCACCATCAAGTTTACCCTATCTTCACAAAATTTTATAAGATTTCGAGTTGTAAAAAAATTCTAAAAATTCCAGAAGCAGCAGCTGTTCAACAAGCAATTTTCAGATAGTTTGTCACAACGTCCTACTTTGAACTATATTAAGTATTTATTATATATTTCACATATTTTTATATAAAATTAGACTCATTTAGCTTCAATCTGGGTTTTGAATCACCTAAATCAGAGTTATAACGAAGGAGATATGATTTTTTAAAGTTTGATAAAATGCACAGAAAAAGTGCAGAAATCGGGCTGCCTGTCCGCTGTACGGACGAGGCCTCGCCGATGCCGCGAGGACCTCGCCGGTCACTGACTTATTTAGTGAGGGATAGCCCCATGGGTGAGGTCCTCATCCCCCAGGGATGCCGAAAACATGTGGGGCCCACCTTGTATCCCCCCGAATTGAGTCGTTTGGGCCCACAAGTCCGTGGAGGCGTTTATCGAGTCTCATTTGTAAACTGGAATGAGTTACACAACATAAAATATTTGATTTTGGGGTAGAAGAAGCTAATCCATCCAAATAACCTATCTACATCATGAAATTCTAAATATTAAATCGTCAAAACCCATTTTACGCATGTATTTACCATTTATGGTAAGTTTTAGTTTAAGTATAGTTCCTCACCTTTTAAACTTTACGTTTGTGTCTAATATGAAAGTACTTGGAGAAATTTGAAAAATGGGGTGGTGAAAGGTAAGATTTTAAAGGAAACGGGTTGAAAAACGATTTCTACACTTTAGGATTGATCTCTAAGAGTGATATGGTTGACCCATTGCTTAAGGACGTCTAATTCCAGGTTGGTAAAAATCTGAGGTGTTACATTGAATCTAAGGTACCCCCTCCAATGTAAAAGCCTATTTTAACTATAGTACCACGATCCGATAAGACTCATGAGTCGGGCATGGTGGTATGAGACACCGTGGTCAAGCTATCGGCCTACTTCGGGGTGACGAGCCTCCTCATAGTAAGCAGTGAGCAACTCAAACTCAGAAACCGGACATGGTGGTATGAGACACTATGTTTGAGCTATCGGCATACGCTGAGGTGACGAGCCTTCCCGTAGTGACCTCGAGTATAATTTTTTTTTTGAATTTTCCTATTGACTGCTTCATCATTAGGGGTGATGCCCTACAACTTGCCTATCGTATGTGGTTAACTAGGATTGTCGACCCTATATGGATCTTTCGGTTTGGGTAAATGATATAAAGGGAGGTACCCTAGCTTTCCAAATCTTCTGTATGAATAAGCCTAATTAAGTACTTGGTTAACACGATCATGCACTGCATTGCATGCGCTTTGTCGAGGAAGTTACACGTTTAGGGAGTTTACCATACACGAATGGTTAACGGAGTTGCTTTTGAGGGAGCTTCATGCTAGGGCATGCATCATTACTGCATATAACCCTTGCATTAATAAGAGTAGTTAGAAAGTGATTGTTGTATTGCTTTATCATTACTGCTTGATTGACATGATAACATGTTAACCTTTGCTTTATAGTTCCACTAAATTAACTACTCATTCCTACTTAGGATGACATTTTAAAATACCAATTAGACTATGGTTTAAATGCAGGTACTGAGGTAGTCTATGCTAAGGAGCAGGACTATATGGGAGATGAGGAAGAATTCTCCTCTGTTTAGCTCTTAGGCGGGTCTATGTAGACCTTGTGCTATTTGGCGGGATTACATGGACTTATAGATTAGTTGAATGCTTTATATTTTGATATTTTGTCTATTCTGAAATGATACATGTATATGTTCAGCCTGGTTATATACTCATTCTCCAGAGTTTATAAAATACTTTCATATTTAGATACTTGTGCTTCAGACTTACGTTGCTCAATTACATTATCTCTGGAGTATGATATGCTATTTTAGTATAATCCCACTCATGTTTAATGCATTGCTATGGACAACATCTAAACATCATTATCCATGTTGCATAGGTAATGCGTTGGATCTCGAGGGTAGAGCCTTGCTCAACTCCCGAAATTCGGGGCGTTACATCATATTACGTGGAATCTTCCCTGCTATTATATGTTTCACCATCAATTATGGCCTCTTTCGTGCCTTTCTGTCTTTTTTATATCTTTAATGATGTGAATTGCTCTGCCTTCCATGTTTATATTTTTCTGAAAATTATCCTATCAATTGATTCAATTATTATCATTACAATTATTGGCTCTTTGGGTTTACGACATGATGTCAAATATAAGGGATTTCTCTGAATTTATTTGAGGCCATGGATACAAGCCTTGCCCTGCCTTATAAAATATATTGAGTTGACCCTGTCACTCGTCTCTTTATTTGAGTTGGCACTTGCCACTCTTCTTGTTATTACGTAGGCCATTGCTACTTTTATTGAGTTGACCATTGTCACTCTTCTCTTTATTATGTTGGCCTTGTGCCATCTATCTTTACGGCTTAGGCATGTGTCTCGCTATTCCAAAACCTCCATAATTTGGTTGATATTCTTTATGATTCAGATTCAGGTATGCTCGTTATGATTCAATTTATATTCTCTATAAGTGTAAGTGATGTGTAAGATGTATCACAACTAGTGATTCAAATATTCTATCATGGACGTAATGTGCTTTGGATAGAGACCTTCTTGAGGCATGTAAGTCCTTGAGCTTTCGGATAGTGGTACATAAATCGATGTGTGTAATTCACAAATGCAGTGTCACATTATTTCAGAATTGGATGTTGCAAATAGTCACTCCATGAACAAATCGTTGCACGTATTTCACCCAGCTCATGTGTTGTGTGCTCTGAGGAGTTCTCGTAAATTCATGGTAGCGTTGGCCATGCCGGTAAATATCCATAGTTATGGGATGTGGGTCGAGTCGGTTATCTATAAATCGTATTTCATAATGTGATGATCACTACGTATGATGAGCCCCACATACTTTGCTAGGCATGCATTTCATGTAGGTTGTTTGCACATGCTGATACTCTCGTGTTAGTGGAGCACGGGATGTATCAGACCCTTATCGTACTTTTATGAGTACTCTTGAATTAATATTAATCTTAAAGGATAACCTTCATTATGAGTAGGGCATTGACCCTCTCCTAACCGTACAGATTATATAGGTGACGTACAGGTTAAAAGACTTAGAGGACCAGTTTCCTGTAGAAGACTATGCTAAAAGAATTCGAATCTAGATTATTTAATCATATTTATACTTCTGCTACGAACTCGATAAATGTAATAAGCTTCCATCGGAAAGGCCTTGATTGTTCCATTTACTTTGATGATATATAATTAATACAATTGATTTTATTTTTGTGAATGTTACCTTCATGAATGTATCTGGATGTAAAGCAAATAAAAAAATAGGATATGATTTCAGAGCATCCAGTTGTACATTATTAACACCTGGTTTCCTCGGGCACGATTACATGCTCTGGCCGTGAAAATTCGGGATGTTACAATTGGTATCAGAGCATGAGAATGAGATTAACTTGGCCTAAGGGGAGTGGATCACCATAAACTTTTAGAACATAATGAATTAGATACATACACTCAATGGATTCCCAAATGAACTAGGGAGTTGAGAAATTAAAAACTTATATTCATGTTCCCCATTAGAAATATGAAGGTAGACGTGAAATCTATAAACGATGAACCCAGGTACCCCCATAATAGAATATCCAAATCCTGAATAAACCTGTCTAAATTAAAAGTCATTCGTAAATAGAGTCATCATTAGGAAGAATAAGTTCACTTACAAGAATCGAGGCTTCCCTAAATATTCTAGAATTTATGACTATTTCAATAAAATTCTAACATGTTGCAAAACCTTCACTAGAATGCAGGCAGAAGATATGTCAGAAAATTTAAATTTTTTTTCAATAGATCACTTAGATCTCCATCAACCTTCCTTTAAAATTTCATCTCCATTGTCATGGTTAGGATACTTGGCTTTCACCCAGGCGACCTAGGTTCGAATCCCAGTAATGGAATCATAATCAGGAAAGGCGTAAGGGGACAAATTCAAATTATTAAATCTCAAGGTCGAGATTTTGTTTAAGGGGAGTAGGCTGTAGCATCCCAAAATCCAGATAGCCAACTATATGTGCACCTAGACGTATACATATTTAGCTTATGAATAGTATAAAGAACTGTTGGCTCTTGGACTTGACCTCTTGGAAGAACAAAGGGAAAGAGCTCGGCTACGAATGGTAGCTCGGCAACAACAAGTAGTTCGGTTCCATAATGCCCGAGTCAAGGTTAGAGGATTCCAAGCTGGGGACATGGTCCTCCGAAAAACGTTACTGAACAAGAAGGAAATTGGCGCGGGCACACTGGGACCTAATTGGGAAGGACCCTATGCTGTCTCAAACACCTCTGACCTGGAACATATTGGTTGGAAGATCTATCCGGGCAATTAATCCCCCATCCATGTAATGCCGAGCATCTAAAAATCTATTATTCTTAGGTCGGTCATTGAACAATTGGTTAAATTCGATTATCAGACAAGCAAAGAATGAAAAATGTGTAAACTAAGTTAAATGAATGCGAAAGTCAAGTATATTCATTCATCAGTATGAGTTTTACATCGGATTACATTAGCTCCTACTTTAGAATTACATTGACAAAGTGATAAGGACAATGCAGAAAAGAGTCAGCCGAGATAAGCGATGTCCCCTCTCGGTTGCAGATACTCTCGAGCCTGGCTTGAAGCTTGGTGTGTTTAAAGTGCTTAAAGCTTGGTGTGCTTGAAGTGCCTGAAGTTTGGTGTGCTTGCAGTGCTTGACACTTTGCAATCGAAAATTAGCTTCAAGATTCACCAAGAGATAACTCAGGAGATGACTCACATTCAGCTGCTACCGCCACTCGGGGCAACCACTGACGCCACCTCAGGAGCAACCTCAAAAGTAACCTCAAGATCAGCCGTCACCGAATCAGCAGACCCAGCTACCTCGACATCTGGACCGTCAGACCCAGAGCCACTCTCGATGAATCCCGAGAGATCAAGCTCGAGGAAGGACAACTTCATCAGGTCCATACACTTGACATAGGCATCCTGATATAAGCGATCCCGCTCGTCCAAGTACTCACGGGATTCAAGAAAGGCCTTTACGGCCTGAACCTTAGCATGCGTGAGGGGAGCCTTAGTCTCGGTCTTGAGCCGTGCCAACTTCTCTTCAGAGGAGACATAAGCCTGACGATTCTGGTGGCTCTCCTCCTGGGCCTCTTTCATTTGCGAGGCCAAACGAGCACTCTCGGCGGTGGCCTCCTCTGCGGCCAGCCTAGCAACCCCTAAGTCACCAGTCATTATGTTGAGTCAAGTCACAACAGCAGCTAGTTGTGCTTCCACCTCCCCAGCCCGTCTTTGAGCTTCGGCCAGATCCGAGCAAGCCCTGAGCACACAAGGGGAAAACTACAAAGGAGAATAAAAGGTTATCCAAGCTTGAGAAAACCGACAAAGCAAGCGTAAAGTTCAACTCTTACCTCGAGAAGCATCTTCGCCATATGGAAGAGAGTCCGCCTCGGGGGAGCTTCAAAGAGGGCAGCGAAGTCCTTTTCACTCCCATGGGAAATCGCCTAAGGGAGCATGTCCTTAACGGCCCGTTGGAAGATCGATGTCTCCTGTTGAGTTGTCTCCCCTCCTGAGGGCTCCTCCCTCTGTTCCTGAGCTGGCTCTGCAACGGGTTCTGGTTCAGCAGCCCCTTGGGAATTAGGGGCCACCGCAACCACCGCTCCCGCCCCTTTCTCTGAGTTAGGAATTATCACGATTGGGATGGCCGGGGCAGTTTACCCCTTAGTCTTCGAGACCGTTTTCGGCCTCTTCGGAGGTTGAGGCTCTAACCTTGGAGGGGCCTTCATTTTGGAAGGTGGAGGGAGGAAGGGACGAGCCTCAGCCATCTCCACATCAACCACAAGACGAGTCAAACAAGAATCAAAGGGAATAAAGGAGGGCAGCCAAAAAGTACCAGTTAAGGCTGAATCCAAGCTTGATTCGAAAAGACGCTCTGGTAGAACCGGGCTCACAAAATTCTTGATTGCCGAATCCGGCGCCGACAGCCTCCGTAGAACCCCATTCTCGGCTCCTAGCTCCCATTCGCCAGGTTCCGATCCTGGAATGGTACGAGGAGGATTTTAAATATCAGTTTGATTCGTAATAAGCATAACCAAAGGCATAACCCACAAACAACAACCAAGGAACTCCATTACATTTCCACTATGATCAAAAACTTTACAAGTACAATGAGCATAAAGGGAAATACAAGGGTAAAGTACAAAAACTCCAAAATCCTGCCTCAACGCTGCTGCGATCCAACGTCACCTGCACGCAACGGTCGTGCATAAGCTTACAGAAAGCTTAGAGGGTGGTGAAAGTGTGTGCACAAGGTAGAATATGATCATGCAATATCAGAGTAATGCGGAATATGCAGATGGAACTATAATATCATGAGCCATACCAAGGCTTATGCGATGCAAGACATGAATGGTATTGGCCACCCCAAGGCCATGCAATGTGCAATGCAACTCAAGCATACAGATCCTCATCAATGTCCACATATCAGTACAGCTCAAAGTATGGAATATCACCGGGGTCTAGTACACTCTAAACCAGATTGTCGCCACATCGCGCATAATAAGGTAAGTGGAAAAGACCTCATTATCCGTCTGCCAATATCGGGCGCGACTCGTCGATAGCGGACCCATTCCTCGAGCTGGTCAAACTAAGCCTAGCAATTGCCCCCTACACTCGGGCGGGTAAGGCCGCACCCCCTTCCAACCGACCACGACACAGTGGAGAGCACAGCCAACTGGTATTCGGCACTCGGCGCTCATCTACCCACTCGGTCTATACGTTGGAGCAACCTCTTGGTACCATAAGGGTTTAGGGACTTTCACCCAGGGATATCTATAGTACCCCATGTAGAACAAGATTTTAGGTATCCAATCCTGCCATCCACGATGCGTCTGTGGAGGCTACGGCCCTGATGTCGCTAGGGCGTACAATAACCATATCACACAAATGCGGAATGCATGAATCACGCTATCCAGTCATGCAACCAATCCTGCGCATACCGTGCGCTCATGTAGGGCAACACCGCCTAACCGGGAGCCCATAAATAACCTGCCCGAAGGCAAATGCTATGATCAGTCAATCCTCATATCAAGCATACATATGATGCATATGATCATGGGTCATGAAACTATACTAAACATGTTATAATAAAATGAATTATCTTACGATGCAGATGGGCCGGAACGGTCTATACACGATAAGTACGGCCCAGTAATGGGCCCTAAGGAGAGTCGTAATGTGGACATCCAACCAGCATTACACTCGCAATGTGGACGTCAAACCAACATTGCATCCTAGGCACGATCTTTGTAAACCTCAGTACTTAGTCTGTAATGGATTTACACATTGCAATGGACCGTAGGTTAACCCCATTGGATCTTACATATATATCAAATGGGCCTTATCTTATGGGCCTTTTAGTCATCAGATGGGCCATATAAATGGACCACACTAATGGGTCTTGTGTACATTGCAATGGGTCAAAACCCGTGGACCTAGCATTGCGTCGAATGAGCTTAACTCATGGGTTGAATGGGTCACACCAATTGAATCCCATATGAACGCCAAAAGGGCCTTAACTCTTAGGCATTATATGAGTTCAATGGGCCTAACTCCTAGGCCTGATGGTACATCAAATGGGCCTAAATCCGTAGGCCTCAAACAATCAAATGGGCCTGATCCCATGGGCTCACAAATGCAACAAATGGGTCCGATTTCATGGGCCTTGAAGGACATCAAATGGGCCTAAGCTTTTAGGCCTTGAATGAATCCAATGGGCCTAGCCCATAAGCATTCCATAAACCAAATGGTCTTAGCCCATAGGCCTTCCATAAACCAAATGGGCCTAGCCCATAGCTCTTTGCTAAATAAAAGGGATGGATGGCCTGGATGCTTCACATACAACATGGTGGGTCCCACTGTCCAGTGGACAGTGCGGATGGCGCACATACATTACCCAGGGCCCCACCGTCCGCTGGACGGTGGAGGCCACACAAACATCAGGTGGGACGTCACCGTGGTGGGTGCCACCGTCCTCTGGACGGTGGACTAAGATAAACATCATGGTGGGTCCCATGTGGGGCCCACCCTGTAATATCCATTCAACATCCAACCCGTTCACAAGGTCCCTTGGACCTGGATTAAGGAAAAACATAAATTTCAGCTTGATCCAATACTTCTGTGGGCCCCAACCCAGATTTCAATGGTAGGCCTCAATCCACACTATTTCACGTGGTGTGGGCCACCTAAGTTTTGGATCTGTCCCATTTTTGGAGGGGGGCCCGCCACTGGGGTGACCCACCTCATGACCCAGTTGGATGACAAATACACATTATAGTGGGGCCCACACGCAGGAGCCGTGGGCACCCACCCCACGTCCGTCCGCCCGTAGAGATGAGCCTGCACGCGCCTGCGTGCAGGCGCTGGCCGATGCTTTTTTTTTTTTAAAAAAAAGAAAATCTGATTTTCAATGGTTTTTTTACACGTGGGGCCCGTAAAAAATGAAATCTACCCCAGCCATTGCGATCAGCGGCTCGAGGCCGTCCAAATGAGTCCAGAGTTTGGATTTTTTTGATGCTTGGAAGAGAAATAAAATAAGAAAATAGAGTTTGAATGGTGATGGCGTAATATTTGACGTTATGGCCCACCAGGTGATTGGATCAGCTCCAAACTTCTACCCAACGGCTAAAATGCCGTGGGTAAGAGGATGGACGGCTTGGATAGAACATAAACATCAGGGTGGGGCCTATGCAAGGGAGCCACCCAAAAATCCCCTTTTCTTCTTTCCTTTTTCTTCTTTCATTGAAACGTCCAGCGTCTCGGACGCTGGGCGGTTTTAAATTTTTTTTTTTTTCTCTTTCTTTTGAAGATGGTGGGCCCTGATGAAGTGGGCCATCACATGATGGGCGCCATTGGAATAACGTCTAAGGTGGGCCCCACTTGAATAAAATAAATACATCAAGATGGGATCCATTCAAGTGGGCCATACCATCCTATTGCAATAAAATAAAATAAAATAAAATAAAATAAAATAAAATAAAAGAGAGAGAGAGAGACATGGAGAGTGGGACACGGCTTGTGATGGAGGGTCCCCGTCATTATGGGCCCTCCCTTGCAATGAAACATACAATAAATGGATCCCTTGCACATGGGGCCATTAGAAATGTAAATCAACGGTGGAGATCCATTCTCCACCGATATGGACGGTCTAGATGACCCTTCTAAATGAAAATAAACATCATGATGGGGTCCATGGAGAATGGCCCCATCATGGAACGATCATGATGATCCAAGTGGTCCATCGGCCACATATTAGGCTCCCAAGTGAGATCCACACCATTGATCGGTGGGCCTCACTTGGTCCACCATAAAAACAAGAAAATCTATCCTATAGAAGCATTCACCGTCCGATCTCCTCGCTCCTAGGGGTTCCTTGGCACCTTGTCTTCAACTTTAATGGCTAAGATGAAGAATGGAGGGTTGAGATGGGAGATTTTGGGGTAGGAAGGTGGGCCACTTGGAGCTTAAGGTCTTTGGAGAAATTCCATACGTATGGAGCCCTTGCAATTTTTTGTTGCTTGGAAGTTTTGGAATGAGAAAGAGAGAAAGAGAGAGAGTGATGTAAAGGGAGAGAGAGAGAGTGATGGATGGATGGGTGAGTGATGGTGGTGTAAGAAAAACTTGACTTTTTGGCCTTTTGTGTAAGAAAGGTATGGGTTGAGAAGACTTTGTTGGCTTTTTGTGTAAGAGATGTATGGGTTTGGGAGACTTTTGTGGTTGCTTGGGAAAAGGGATGGAAGTGATATGTACTTGACATGTGATGGCTTGATGGGTGATTGATTGATGGGATTGATGTGATTGATGTGACACATCGTTGAGATTCCCTTGGTTTTCGCAACGCGCGGCGTTTTCTCGCACCGAACGTTGGCCCATATCTCTTGATTAGGGTATCGCCTCGGCGCGCGAGTCGCGGTATCGGAACAGCAACGATGGCGAGGTCGCTATGGTATAGGTCTCGGGTTGAGTCGACTCGGGTTGTCGGCACATGAATCCGGGTCGCGCGTCGATATCGGTTAAGGGTCAAAAGTTGCCGAAATTCGACCGGTAAGACCGCGGAAGTGTACGGAAAGGTACGGACCAAGATACGGGTCTTACAGCTCTCCCTTGCTTATAAAAATTTCGTCCTCAAAATTTATCCAATCATCACATCTAAGCATTACTCATGAAAAAGAAATGACATAATATCATCATATAGAATCGGGGATAGCATACAAAATACATCACATGATCAACCATCGAAGAGATGAGGATAACGCTCTCGAATCTCAGCCTCACGCTCCCAAGAAGCCTCCTCAACAGAATAGTGACCCTACTGCACCTTCACCAACGGAATGACCTTGGTTCTAAGGACCTGCTCCTTCCGATCAAGGATACGGACTGGCTGCTCAATGTAAGAAGCGTCCTCACGAACCTCCAACGGCTGCCAATCAATAACGGGAACTATGTCTGACCCACACTTCCTCAACATGGAGACGTGAAAAACGTCGTGGACGCCAGACAACTGTGATGGCAAGGTAAGCCGATAAGCCACGGCGCCAACGCGCCCAGTGATCTCAAAAGGTCCTATGAATCTCGGGGCAAGCTTGCCCTTCGCTCCAAATCGAACTACGCCCTTCATGGACGGGACCTTGAGATACACATGGTCCCCTACATCAAACTCCAAGGGACGACGCCGACGATCAGCAGAACTCTTCTGTCGGCTCTGAGCTGTGCGCATCCTCTGCCTGATGGTGTCGATAGCCTCTGAAGTCTCCTGCACAAGCTCGGGACCTAGGAGACGGCGCTCTCCAACTTCGGTCCAACAACTCGGTGATCTGCATGGTCTGCATATAGTGCCTCAAAAGGAGCCATGCCGATGGTCGCCTGATAGCTGTTATTGTACGCGAACTCAGCAAATCGCAGATGCTCATCCCAGCTACCCCCGAAGTCAATCGCGCAGGCCCGAAGCATATTCTCAAGTATCTGATTGACCCTCTCGGTCTGGTCATCGGTCTGCGGATGGTACGCGGTGCTGAACTGCAAATCAGTCCCCATCGCACGCTGGAAGCTCCCCCAAAACTGAGATGTGAACCTCGAGTCTCGATCAGAAATGATCGAGACTGGGACGCCATCAGTCTCACAATCTCCTCAATGAATAGTCTCGCAAGCCGGTCCATAGACCAAGTCATACGCATCGCAAGGAAATGTGCCGACTTCGTCAGACGATCCACAACAACCCAAATGGCGTCATGACCGCGCTGAGTCCTCAGCAAACCCATAATGAAATCAGTCGACAGGTGCTCCCATTTCCACATCGGGATACTCAACGGCTGCAATAGACCAGGAGGTCTCTGATGATCGGCCTTGACACGCTGGCACGTGTCACACTCGGCCACAAAACTGGCGATCTGGCGCTTCATCCCCGCCCAAAAATACTGTCGCCTCATGTCACGGTACATCTTCGTCGAGCCCGGGTGGATAGAAAATCGCGATCGATGTGCCTCGGTCATAAGATCTCTACGTAACTCTGGGATATCCGGGACACATAATCGGCCTCTGAAGCGAAGTCCACCGTCTGTACCGATCTGCCAATCAACCTGACCCTCAGATGCCGCCTCAGCCATATAACCCTGCAACGACTCATCAGCCTGCTGAGCCTCGATCACCCTAGCGACAAGAGAGGGTTGAATCGACAAGCTCGATAACTGTACAATGGAAGACTGCAGGCCGAACTCAAAGTCATACGCAGCAATATCCTCAAGCATCCACCACTCCTGAATCATCATGTGCGCCACTAGGCCTCGTGGCTGACGGCTGAGGGCATCTGCCACCACGTTCGCCTTGCCCGGGTGGTACTGGAGGTCGAAATCATAGTCCTTCAGGAGCTCCATCCAGCGCCTCTGTCTCATATTCAACTCAGACTGCGAGAAGAGGTACTTCAAGCTCTTGTGATCAGAGAAGAGCTCGAACCTAATCCCGTAAAGGTAGTGCCTCCACACCTTCAGTGCGAAGACAACTGCAGCCAGCTCCAGATCATGTGTAGGATAGTTCAGCTCATGGACCTTGAGCTGACGAGACGCAAAGGCCACTGGTCTCCCGTACTGCATCAGGACAGCACCTAAACCGATATGCGAGGCATCGGTGAATACAATAAAGCCGTCACTCCCAGAGGGAAGAGTGAGGACAGGAGTGAACGTCAGACGGTCCTTCAACTCCGTAAATGCTCGCTCGCAGGCGTCACTCCAAATAAACTCTGCGCCCTTCCGAGTCAACCTGGTCAGCGGGGCTGCAATACGAGAAAAACCCTCAATGAAACGTCGATAATAGCCCGCTAAACCAAGGAAACTACGGATCTCTGTCGCAGTCGTGGGCTGGCCCCACTGACGCACTGCCTCGACCTTCGAGGGGTCCACTGCGACACCCTCCCTCGTCACCATGTGACCGAGGAACTTCACCTCCTCCTGCCAGAACTCGCACTTCTCCAGCTTCGCATACAGCTGGTGTGCACGGAGGGTCTGTAAAGTAATCTCCAAGTGCTGCTCATGCTCCTCACGGGTCCTCGAGTAGATCAGAATGTCGTCGATGAAGACTACAACAAACTAATCTAGATATGGGCGGAAAACCTCGTTCATCAGCTGCATGAAGACCGCGGGTGCATTGGTCAGTCCGAAGGACATGACCTGAAACTCAAAATGACCGTAACGCGTCCTGAATGCCGTCTTCGGAATGTCCTCATCTCGGACCCGAATCTGATGATAACCAGAACGCAGGTCAATCTTCGAAAAGAACTGTGCACCCTTCAGCTGGTCGAACAAATCATCAATCCTAGGGAGCGAGTACTTGTTCTTGATCGTGACTTTGTTGAGCTCGCGATAGTCAACACAGAGCCTCAACGAGCCATCCTTCTTCTTCACGAAGAGTACCGGTGCTCCCACGGAGAACTGCTCGGACGGATAAAGCCCAACTCACGCAACTCGTCCAACTGCTTCTGCAGTTCCCGTAACTCTAACGGTGCCATACGATACGGGGCCTTCGAAATAGGCGCGGTACCGGGCACGAGATCGATCTGAAACTCAGTGAGTCGACGAGGCGGTAATCCCGGAATCTCCTGGAACACATCGGGAAAATCGTAAACTATCGGTAAATGATCGATGCAAACGGCGACAGGCTCCTCTATGGCGTAAGACATCAAACAAGACAACCGCTCTCCTCTAGCCTCTGCAACGAACTGGAACTGAGGCACGCCGGGTATACAGAACGTGACGGTCCTCGCGGCATAGTCCAAAATGACATAGTACTCGGAGAGCCAATCCATGCCCAGGATGACGTCGAACTCGGACATCGGTAAAACAAACAAATCAGCGGGCAGGAATGTTCCCCGACTAGAACGGGGCATGACGAGCAAAATCGTCCTAACGCTGTAGTCCTCCCCATGGGAGTAGATACTGATAGGCTCTCACTAGCAGACTCCAACGGTAAGCCAGCCGATCGACAGAAGCTCTCGGCCACAAAAGAATGTGATGCACCAGAATCAAACAATACACGTGCAATGCATGCAGAAACTGGCAGTATACCCTCAACGACTCCTCCGGATGACTGCGGATCCTGCTGAGCCGCATAAAACCTAGCCTGAGCTGGCTGGGGAGGTGCCTGTCCCCTCTGAACGTGCCGCTGCTGCTGATGGGGTCGCTGAGGCGGTCGAAACTGCTGCCTCTGCTGCTGTGGCCTCTGAGGCTGGTGATGATGCTGATGCTGCTACTGAGGTGGCCTCGGTGGTGGAGGCTGTTGTCGCTGCTGCTGTGGGGGTCTCTGCTGCTGCGGTGGAGGTCTCTGCTGCTTTGGACCTCTCTGCTTCTGCTGGGGACTGGGACACTCCCATGAACGGTGTCCCGTCGCACCGCACCTGAAGCAAGTGCCGGTGAACTGCCTCTGAGGTGGTGGTGGAGGTGCTGCTGGTGCTGATGGTGCACGAAAAGCTGGGCGACCAGTACGCCTCTGCTGCTGTGGTCGACCCTGCTGGAAATGACTGGAAGAAGCCTGCCTCTTCTGGTCTCCCCTCTGACCATGATCAGACTGAGAACCGGCCCACTCAGTCTCATATATCTGAGCTTTCCGCACTACTGCCTGAAAAGAAGGAAGCTCATGCCCAATAACACGACCTCGAAGGCCATAACGTAAGCCGTGCTCGAAACGGCGGGCCTTCCGTCCCTCGTCATCAACCATATATGGTGCAAATCTCGAGAGAGCCATAAAACGGGCCGCGTACTGTGCCACGGTCATGTCTCCCTGCACCAGAGTCTCGAACTCTAAAGCTCGCTGACGACGGATATGGTCGGGGAAATACCGCTCATCAAATCGATCCACAAAGTCCTCCCATGTCCAGACATAATCGGGTCCGGCAACACGGGTAACAGAGGTCCACCAATGCTCGGCCTCACCCTGGAAGAGAAATACTGCAAGCCGGACGCGCTGCTCGGTCGTACATGACATGGTATCGAATATCTTCTCCACATCGGAGCGCCATCTCTCGGCTGCGGTCGGATCTGGCTCACCCTGGAAACGTGAAGGATCAAGCCGTCTGAACTCACGTAGTACGGCGCTCGCGCGCTCCTGCTCTGCCTGAGCTGGTGAAACAGCTGGGCGTCTGCCCTGTCCCTGTAGTGCAGCTGTCACAGCCTGCAACATCTGCTGTAACTGAGAGGCACTCACAGTCACAGTCGGCTCCTCATCAGCCTCAGGTGGAGGAATGTCATCCTCATGGGAGGAATCAGGGATCTCTGAGGGTGGAACGGGAGACGCAGGAGGTAAAGCTGGAGCCTCTGATGGTGAAGCAGAATCCTCAGGTGGTGGTGCGGGAGTCGATCGAGTGACTCTCACAGGCGCCATATCCTATAGGAAAGAGTGAAGACGCCAATCAACTTCAAAACTCTCGAAGGTACGTACGTTAACGGTCTGTACGGAAGGTCGCGAAGCTATCCGAACTTCGGGACTTAACCATTCTTCACTCATAGCAGAGAGGTAATGTTGTTCTCGGTCATTCCCAAGTTATGCTCTGATACCAACTTCTGTCACGCCCCAAACTCAGAAATCGGGCTCACAAAATTCTCGATTGCCGAATCCGGCGCCGACAGCCTCCGTAGAACCCCATTCTCGGCTCCTAGCTCCCATTCGCCAGGTTCCGATCCTGGGATGCTACGAGGAGGATTTTAAATATCAGTTTGATTCGTAATAAGCATAACCAAAGGAATAACCCACAAACAACAACCAAGGAACTCCATTACATTTCCACTATATCAAAAACTTTACAAGTACAATGAGCATAAAGGAAAATACAAGGGTAAAGTACAAAAACTCCAAAATGCTCAGCAACGTGCTCCTGCCTCAACGCTGCTGCGATCCAACGTCACCTGCACGCAACGGTCGTGCATAAGCTTACAGAAAGCTTAGAGGGTGGTGAAAGTGTGTGCACAAGGTAGAATATGATCATGCAATATCAGAGTAATGCGGAATATGCAGATGGAACTATAATATCATGAGCCGTACCAAGGCTTATGCGATGCAAGACATGAATGGTATTGGCCACCCCAAGGCCATGCAATGTGCAATGCAACTCAAGCATACAGATCCTCATCAATGTCCACATATCAGTACAGCTCAAAGTATGGAATATCACCGGGGTCTAGTACACTCTAAACCAGATTGCCGCCACATCGCGCATAATAAGGTAAGTGGAAAAGACCTCACTATCCGTCTGCCAATATCAGGCGCGACTCGTCGATAGCGGACCCATTCCTCGAGCTGGTCAAACTCAGCCTAGCAATTGCCCCCTACAGTCGGGCGGGTAAGGCCGCACCCCCTTCCAACCGACCACGACACAGTGGAGAGCACAGCCAACTGGTATTCGGCACTCGGCGCTCATCTACCCACTCGGTCTATACGTTGGAGCAACCTCTTGGTACCATAAGGGTTTAGGAACTTTCACCCAGGGATATCTATAGTACCCCATGTAGAACAAGATTTCTGGTATCCAATCCTGCCAACCACGATGCGTCTGTGGAGGCTACGGCCCTGATGTCGCTAGGGCATACAATAACCATATCACACAAATGCGGAATGCATGAATCATGCTATCCAGTCATGCAACCAATCCTGCGCATACCGTGCGCTCATGTAGGGCAACACCGCCTAACCGGGAGCCCATAAACAACCTGCCCAAAGGCAAATGCTATGATCAGTCAATCCTCATATCAAGCATACATATGATGTGTATGATCATGGGTCATGAAACTATACTAAACATGTTATAATAAAATGAATTATCTTACGATGCAGATGGGCCGGAACGGTCTATACACGATAAGTACGGCCCAGTAATGGGCCCTAAGGAGAGTCGTAATGTGGACATCCAACCAGCATTACACTCGCAATGTGGACGTCAAACCAACATTGCATCCTAGGCACGATCTTTGTAAACCTCAGTACTTAGTCTGTAATGGATTTACACATTGCAATGGACCGCAGGTTAACCCCATTGGATCTTACATATATATCAAATGGGCCTTATCTTATGGGCCTTTTAGTCATCAGATGGGCCATATAAATGGACCACACTAATGGGTCTTGTGTACATTGCAATGGGTCAAAACCCGTGGGCCTAGCATTGCGTCGAATGAGCTTAACTCATGGGTTAAATGGGTCACACCAATTGAATCCCATATGAACGCCAAAAGGGCCTTAACTCTTAGGCATTATATGAGTTCAATGAGCCTAACCCCTAGGCCTGATGGTACATCAAATGGGCCTAAATCCGTAGGCCTCAAACAATCAAATGGGCCTGATCCCATGGGCTCACAAATGCAACAAATGGGTCCGATTTCATGGGCCTTGAAGGACATCAAATGGGCCTAAGCTTTTAGGCCTTGAATGAATCCAATGGGCCTAGCCCATAAGCATTCCATAAACCAAATGGTCTTAGCCCATAGGCCTTCCATAAACCAAATGGGCCTAGCCTATAGCTCTTTGCTAAATAAAAGGGATGGATGGCCTGGATGCTTCACATACAACATGGTGGGTCCCACTGTCCAGCGGACAGTGCGGATGGCGCACATACATTACCCAGGGCCCCACCGTCCGCTGGACGGTGGAGGCCACACAAACATCAGGTGGGGCGTCACCGTGGTGGTGCCACCGTCCTCTGGACGGTGGACTAAGATAAACATCATGGTGGGTCCCATGTGGGGCCCACCCTGTAATATCCATTCAACATCCAACCCGTTCACAAGGTCCCTTGGACCTGGATTAAGGGAAAACATAAATTTCAGTTTGATCCAATACTTCTGTGGGCCCCAACCCAGATTTCAATGGTAGGCCTCAATCCACACTATTTCACGTGGTGTGGGCCACCTAAGTTTTGGATCTGTCCCATTTTTGGAGGGGGGCCAGCCACTGGGGTGACCCACCTCATGACCCAGTTGGATGACAAATACACATTATAGTGGGGCCCACACGCAGGAGCCGTGGGCACTCACCCCACGTCCGTCCGCCCATAGAGATGAGCCTGCACGCGCCTGCGTGCAGACGCTGGCCGTTTCCAGGGCAGAGGCAAAGCCTCTGCCAATGCTTTTTTTTTTTTTAAAAATGAAAATCTGATTTTCAATGGTTTTTTTACACGTGGGGCCCGTAAAAAATGAAATCTACCCCAGCCATTGCGATCAGCGGCTCGAGGCCATCCAAATGAGTCCAGAGTTTGGATTTTTTTGATGCTTGGAAGAGAAATAAAATAAGAAAATAGAGTTTGAATGGTGAGGGCGCAATATTTGACGCTATGGCCCACCAGGTGATTGGATCAGCTCCAAACTTCTACCCAACGGCTAAAATGCCGTGGGTAAGAGGATGGATGGCTTGGATAGAACATAAACATCAGGGTGGGGCCTATGCAAGGGAGCCACCCAAAAATCCCCTTTTCTTCTTTCCTTTTTCTTCTTTCATTAAAACGTCCAGCGTCTAGGACGCTGGACGGTTTTAAATTTTATTTTATTTTTCTCTTTCTTTTGAAGATGGTGGGCCCTGATGAAGTGGGCCATCACATGATGGGCGGCATGGGAATAACGTGTAAGGTGGGCTCCACTTGAATAAAATAAATACATTAAGATGGGATCCATTCAAGTGGGCCACACCATCCTATTGCAATAAAATAAAATAAAATAAAATAAAAGAGAGAGAGAGAGACATGGAGAGTGGGACACGGCTTGTGATGGAGGGTCCCCGTCATTATGGGCCCTCCCTTGCAATGAAACATACAATAAATGGATCCCTTACACATGGGGCCATTAGAAATGTAAATCAACGATGGAGATCCATTCTCCACCGATATGGACGGTCTAGATGACCCTTCTAAATGAAAATAAACATCATGATGGGGTCCATGGAGAATGGCCCCATCATGGAACGATCATGATGATCCAAGTGGTCCATCGGCCACATATTAGGGTCCCAAGTGAGATCCACACCATTGATCGGTGGGCCTCACTTGGTCCACCATAAAAATAAGAAAATCTATCCTATAGAAGCACCCACCGTCCGATCTCCTCGCTCCTAGGGGTTCCTTGGCACCTTGTCTTCAACTTCAATGGCTAAGATGAAGAATGGAGGGTTGAGATGGGGGATTTTGGGGTAGGAAGGTGGGCCACTTGGAGCTTAAGGTCTTTGGAGAAATTTCATACGTATGGAGCCCTTGCAATTTTTTGTTGCTTGGAAGTTTTGGAATGAGAAAGAGAGAAAGAGAGAGAGTGATGTAAAGGGAGAGAGAGAGAGTGATGGATGGATGGGTGAGTGATGGTGGTGTAAGAAAAACTTGACTTTTTGGCCTTTTGTGTAAGAAAGGTATGGGTTGAGAAGACTTTGTTGGCTTTTTGTGTAAGAGAGGTATGGGTTTGGGAGACTTTTGTGGTTACTTGGGAAAAGGGATGGAAGTGATATCTACTTGACATGTGATGGCTTGATGGGTGATTGATTGATGGGATTGATGTGATTGATGTGACACATCGTTGAGATTCCCTTGGTTTTCGCAACGCGCGGCGTTTTCTCGCACCGAACGTTGGCCCATATCTCTTGATCAGGGTATCGCGTCGGCGCGCGAGTCGTAGTATCGGAACAACAACGACGGCACGGTCGCTATGGTATAGGTCTCGGGTTGAGTCGACTCGGGTTGTCGGCACATGAATCCGGGTCGCGCGTCGATATCGGTTAAGGGTCGAAAGTTGCCGGAATTCGACCGGTAAGACTGCGGAAGTGTACGGAAAGGTACGGACCAAGATATGGGTCTTACAGTTTACCCCTTAGTCTTCGAGACCGTTTTCGGCCTCTTCGGAGGTTGAGGCTCTAACCTTGGAGGGGCCTTCATTTTGGAAGGTGGAGGGAGGAAGGGACGAGCCTCAGCCATCTCTACATCAACCACAAGACGAGTCAAACAAGAATCAAAGGGAATAAAGGAGGGCAGCCAAAAAGTACCAGTTAAGGCTGAATCCAAGCTTGATTCGAAAAGACGCTCTGGTTAGAGAAACCTCTTCCAAGACCTTTACTTTGGACTCAGCGCCTTCAAATCTTTAATCCGAGCTACAGCATTGACTCCGAGACTCGGCCTTTGTTTGGGAATATTTGCAAAACACGTACAGTCTGACTCAAAGACTTAAAATTATGAGAAGATGGAGAAAAGAGTACACACCGAGTCACTTTCTTGAGAGAATGCCTGAGGAACGAGAGAATCGATAGGCCCAGGCTTGGCAGTCTTTCAGCGACCACACGTCCAGAACCATCTATCTCTCTAATGCTTATTGGAGGTAGGAGGGTCAGTTATTAAAGGTCTGCACTTATTTCACCAAGTATACAAAAAATACCAGCTGGGCTGCTGTGGGTTCGGCCTTACTTAGAACAGATAGAGAAACTCATCAATCGTCAGTGAGGGCTGCTCCATCTCAATCCACAACACTGTGCATCCGAATAAGTTCCTCCACCCATTTGGAACTATCTACCCGGGTGCTATTCGGAGTCGAGAAAATAAATCCCGAGTTATCCCTTAAAGGGGCAGACACAAGCTGTACTGTAAAATGACTTGAAAAATCGTGACCATCCCAGTAGGAGGATGGTCGGGTAATTCACTCGGGAGAGGGAGGCGAAGACTGACCGAGTCCAGGACATAGTACTTGGCTCTGATCTTGTCCAGTTCTAACTCGGTTAAAATCGAGGGAATGTGACCCTTCTATTCGTCCTTAGCCTCCTCTCCCTTGGCTGTTGACTTAGCAACATTTACCGATTTCTGGGCAGAGACTGACTCACTAACTCCTTCGGCCGTCTCACCCTCTTCTTCGCTTCCTCCTCAGGAGAATTGGGCCTACCAAGGGCAGTCACTAACGATGCCCCTCTGTGAGATGAACCTGCTGGAACTGGGCGCTCCACTGAAGGTCTAGCCATCCTTTCAGAGTGCTGAAAAGCAACATTGGCATTTACAGCCATCTCTGCCAACAGCGAAGGTGATTCCGAAACGTCTCGCTTCACCTTCGTCACCGGAAGCTCCCTCCCGGGAGCTTAGAGGTTCTTGCATTGTCTCACAATCGAAAGAAAAAGGAAGGGAGAGAGTTAAAAAACTCAACGAAGGCAGTAGGAGCGGCTGAAGAAAATGCGGAACGTGGGAGCGGAAGTTGGAAACGGAAGATGAAAATGGCGAAAAACGGAGAAAAAACAGTGGAAGCAAAAAGAGGAAAAGGACGCGTGAGGAAATGAGAGATATGCGTCCTGCTCTCCCTTTTATAGCCTTGCCACGTGGCGAGAGCATTTAAGGAGGAGTCGAGTTGACGCTTGCTTTGGCTCCCCCACCCGACACGTAGCGTGCTTTGGGCGGCGCGAGTACTTTTTCTCCACTTGTCTGGCTCTCATAAGGTGAAAAGGCATCCTGGCGGCTTCTCTCTCGTGCGGCCTCAATCTATGAATCATCATATGTTCTGGACGATATAAGGTGCTTGCAAGTAATAAATGCTTCATCATAAAGTCGGTCTCAGCTCAAGCTGACTCAATAACTCTTTACTCCTTAGCATCAATAAAGTTGATGCAAGGAGTAGGGGGGCTTACTGTTAGGGAAAAATAGTATAAGTCTAGAGACTCGGCTATGGAATAGACCAACTCTACTGACACCACTCGGATCCCGAGGCAACAAGCCTGATTGAGGCATGCATACCAAAAGCCTAAAGGAGAGACTTAGCTCGGATTATATAGAATTGATCCTGATGAGACTTATAAAGTCCTGAGCCATAAGGCAGAATTGATGAGATGCACTAAGTTAGCTCGATAAACGAGGCAGTAGCATCTAAAGAGGCTGACTAAGGCCCAAAGCTCAAAAGCCATACGACCGGCCATAAAACCGACCCATCCTAAGGTAGGTTATAGAGTTGGCAATCGAATTAAGAAAGCGTACTGATTATCGATAAGTCTCATCTCATCTGACAGAGGGCAAGTAGTTCAACCTTTTTATAATTGGCTGAGACTCACTTACAATAGAGTCGGTTAGGCCCGACCCAATCGGTAAAATCTACCGAAAAAGGAAGAAATGGTGTAGAGTGAAACACTTTCCTGAAAATTCAGCAAAAGGATTCCCGATCCTGAGGATCTCGGGATCGGTTGGAGTCCAAAATTGATTGACATCGAATCTCCAAGATATCAGGAAAAGCATCCTTGCACGATAGGATCCTCCCCTTCCAATAAATAGAGAAGATTTCAAAGTTGAAAGGTACGCATAAACTCTCTCTAAAGCCCTTTTACACGATCCTAGTCTTGACTTTGGCATCGGAGGGTCCCCGGCTTTAGCCAGGGTCTCCATTGTCTTCTTCCTGTGTAGGTAACGGATCTTAGGAGGGCGTATCAATTTTTTGCATCAACAACATCCACTCCCTCTTATGTTTGTCCATGGTTCGAAAAACTAAGCCAATCTTGCTTCCATACTTTGTTATATATAAATCTGATCCATTTTTATGATACATTAACTTTAGATAATGGGTAGGCAAATTCTGTTTCAACATTAAGACCAGGATCGAATGCCCATATCGTATGGGTGGGTGTGTGAGTGCGTGGGGGTGTGGGTGTATGTAAGAAAAAATAAAATAAAAAAAATGATGACTTGGTTTGTAAATTGGGGCCAGTACTTCAAAGAAAACTCGTCGGTTTTAGCAAGACTCGAGCCAAAGACTTTTCCTGGCGGTGGGTCCACTTACCAACTTGACTCTCCCATCATTTGTCTTGCTGGACTGTTATCTTCATTTTGCGGATTAGGTGTTACCCTAGGGCCCACCTTTATTAGTGTGTTGTATATCCACTCTGGCCATCGGTTTTTTCAGCTCATCTTAAGACGTGATTCCAAAGTTTAAGCATATAAAATGTTCAGGTAGACCACAATGCTGGAAAAAGTGGTAACTGACCATTAAAAAAAAAATGGTGGGTCATAAAATTCTTGGATCAAACTGATCTTTGTATTTTCCCTCCATCCAGGTCTGGTTGGCCTTATCAAAAGGTTGGATGGCAAATAAACATTACAGTGGACCATAGGAAGTTGTTGATGGTGGGTGTTCAATCACCACTGTTTACTTTGGTGTGGTCCATCTGAGATTTGTATCTGCTTAAATTTTGTTACTAGGTCATTAAATGGGTTGGAAAAACTGATGGACGGCGTGGATATAGGAGATATCATCAAGGTTTGCCCCATGGTAAGTGTTCCCCGGGTAACACCTACCTAATCCACTGACCTCATTTTGGAAAAAGATAACACCGATTTACACTTCAATGACCAGATTGCTTTGTTAGTTTTACACCATTTAAAAAGTTCCAGTGACTCGAAAAAGTGTATGGTTGTACTGAAAGTCTCACCAAGAAGATAATATTAACATCTGAATAACCAATAGAAATGGGATAAACCGGTGGGGCCCATCTCAGTAGTAAAGGTGGTTTTCCACGGTATACCCGTGTTTTCAAGTCGACAAGTGGGGCCATCATTCATTAATCCAGACCGTTGGACAAATCCTAACATTTAGATTTTGTGGCCTATAAATAGATGTTACAAGAAAGAAATAGATTAATGGTCCAAATTCAACAAAGCCATCAAGACTGGTGGCTAGGATCTTTCAATTTGGAAGAGTTTTTGTGGGTGTTCTATTCCCGGTTAAAGGCAGCAGAACAACGGTCTTGATTATCAAACATGGGCCCACTTATCAAACTAAAAACCATAGTAATCGAACACGTGTACAATATCTGAGTGGTGCATTAGGTGGGCCATCGTGAAGGCGACCTAAAGCACAAAATCAGGTTGGTCGGCTCATCAAGTGGACCTTATGTTGAATGTGGACCGTTTGCATGTTTCTTTCTATTTTTAACCTTTCATAATTTCTTCATGCGGTGGCCCACTTGATGAGTGCGTGGGCTTGAATGTTGTACCAGGTAATTTCTCTGATGGAGGCCATGTTATTCTTTTCCCAAACATCCCTCACATTTATCAGGTGGCACGTGCCTGCCTGTAAAGATTGCGTGTGAAGGGGGTGTGGCAGTGGGCCAAGGAGGTCAGTCACCGAATTCGATGGCCATGCTATATAGCTGGTACGTGTATTGACGTCAGCAAGTTCTGTGGGTCCCATCATGAGGAATGTGTTATATCCAAACCGTCCATCTATTTTTCGAGCTTGTAGTAAGACTTGAGACGAAAAGTAAGACATATCTAACGATCAAGTAGACCACATTGCAAAAAGAAGTGGGGGATTGAACGTCTACCATTGAAACCCTTTTGGGGGTCACAGAAGTTTTGGATCAATATGAAATTTGTTTTTCCTCCTCATCCATGTCTCTGTGACCTTATGAATAGATTGGATGGAAAATAAACGTTATGATAGGCCATACAAATTTTTTAACGGTGAAAATCATTATCTCGGCTGCTATTTGTGGTGTGGTCCGGTTGATGTTTGGATATGATCCATTTTTTGGAAATTATTCTAAAATTATCTCAAAAAACGGATGAACGGTGTGGATATAATAAATACATCACTGTGGGGCCCATGTAACTTTGATCTCCTTTGAACCGTTAGTAGAACTCAGAGCTCGAGGAGCGTCAGCGCTCGTCTTCGCATTACCTACACCAGCTATATAGCTGGTGTGTGGTACACCAGCCAATCCGCTTCCACGTGGAATATGGTAGGATTTGATTGGGCTACATTACCACTGTTAAAGGTGGACCCCACACAAAGTATGCAGCTTGGCAGTGCTGTTCAACTCACAAACCATGTTTGCATACTCAACAGTGAGGTGGTGGTGAGATTTGATTATTGAGGCAGTACACGTTGGAATGCAACCCCATCAATCAGTGTTATGGTCTAGTATTCAAATATTCTTCAGTCAATCCGCGTCTTAAGACTTACACTCAGGTCTAACAAAGTTAGTAAGCGTCCTGGTTGGAAATAATATAATTGAATAGTCAGTCACACTGTTTGTGTGAACTGGATGAGGAGGTGGTGTAGGAGCTTGTTTTTAATCTTCAACCTCAGTTTTGTCACTTTCCCAGAGTCTTATTGGACTCTTCTGGAATGGCGGGTCCACTAATGCAGTGTTAGGGACAGGAGTACTCGTAGAGGGAAGTTTCGAATACCGCGTATCATCTTGGGAACCAAAGGTTCCTGTAAAAATGAGAATTTAGAAGTTAGTAGTATTTTATGAAAATTTGAATTTATATTTATAATTGTGTGTATTCTAAGTAAAGTACTTTAGTTCCGTGAAAATGCCACTCAAGTAAAGAAAATTATTGAAAGAAAGCTCTGTTAGTTGGATCGGCAGGGCACCAATTAAGGTAGATTGATTTTATGTTTACTGGCTGTTGTTCCCATCACTGTTTCATATACTTAGAGACATCAGATCTAGCTTAAAAGTTGTTTGAGGTTCTTCTTACAATTTTACTGTATTTATGTAAAATTTCAACTCCTTTCGCCACTTCAGAAAATTTTAAATCCTACAATAAGATCTGTCCAGAATAATACTATTTTTTACCAGGTTGTATTATCTCTCAAACTTCATATTAACTTCCAACTTTTCTTTTGTTTTTTGTTTTTTTTGAAATTAAACTTGTTCAAGTACGATAGCCTTTGAATCGTCTTGGTTGGAGTTGAAATTTAATAGTTATGAATTTTCTAAGATGGCTGATTTATGTTCTCTAATACTATTTAGCATAATGTCATGGATTAAAGATTTACATTTCTACACTGCGGTATGATCTAAATAAAGGTAGCTTTCATACAAATTCATCATAAGAGAATTCTAACTTGGAAATCTGCATTCTTTACTAATCACAACGTTCACACAGGAAATCTTAAGTATAGGATTTCTAATTACAATAACCTATATTTTCTGTGTGTGCTACCATAACTTACAGATCACATTATTTAAAACTTAATTTATCAGATACCAAATTAACATGACACAAAATTTGGGTAATGAGTGCACATCCTAAAATCGAGAGTTCCCATCGTGACCTGTGCTCTAAAGGACGTATGTTCTTCACACTCTACCCCTCCAGTTTGCACAGGAAGTTCCTGCAAAAGGATGCTTGGTTGGCTCACTATAATGTCGGTGATAAATCCACTCTATTCATCCATTTTGCAAGATCATTTTAGAACATGCGGTTAAAAATGAGATGAACCACTGCTGAAATAATTTTATGGCCATAAATGTTATGTATGTGGTGTTGGGGGCTTTGCACAAAATCTTAGGATCTAACTTCCCAAAATAAATCAGAATTATGGGATAATAAAGCAATGAAATAAATCAACACATAAACCACACATCACATAAGAGATTTTTACATGGAAAACTCTCAAAGAGGTAAAAAATACGAGACTTTGTCTAGATCAACAATCCAATATAAAGTAAAACGTTACAACCTTCTTCACTCACACAAGAGCGGATAAACAGTAAGAGAGTAAAAGAAAAATGGAGAGATCTCACTGATTATGAGGACATAGAAGCGCTGAGATGTTGATTGCACCGTAAATCACCTTCACGAGTATAGCCTCCCTTCTACAAGCTTCCTCTCTGTAAGCCCCATATATTAGACCGTACTATTCCGTAGATTTCCGCGGTCTTACCGGTCAAATTTCGGTAACCTTCGACCCTTAACCGATACTTGCGCGTGACCTTGAGTCACATGTCGTTAACCTGAGTCGACTCAACCCAAGACCTTTCCTATAGCGACCAGGTCGTCGCCGCGGTTTCGATGCCGCGACTCGCGCGTCGAGACGATACCTTGGTCAGGAGATGTGGGCCAGCGTTCGGTGCGAGGAAAGACACCGCGCGTTGTAAATCCCGAAGAAAAGAATCTCTACCCAACATCACATCAATCACACCAATCAAATCACTCACCCATACCTCTCACACCAACTAATTAAAGCAACCCATGCTTAGCTTATTCCCCTTATCCCAAAAGTCAAAGAGACCCATACTTCCCATGCTTTATCTCTTACACACCACTCCTCCCTCTCTTCTATCAGTCCTCTCCCATCATCTCTCTCATTCTCTCTCTCATTCTCCCAAGTAACCCCAAGAGATGAATCATCTATGGCTTCCATGGAGAAAACCATGTGTGGCCCAACTTCCTATCACCCAATCCTAACCTCTAAAGTCGATCTCAACCGTCGAATCTTGTTCCCTCGAAGCTCTACAACATGTTGGTGGAAGAATGAATAGAAGATCAAAGGTGGGTGCTTCCTTCTTTCTTTCTCTTTCTCTTTTTCTTTTGCCTTGTGGGTGATCTAACCGTTGATTTTGTTATTTGAGGGCCACATATTGTGGGACCCATCCTGATGTATGCCTTGTATTTAGGGAGGGCCCATAGTGGCAGGCTCCCTCCCATTTTTACCGATCTCTCTCTCTCTCCCTGTCTTTTCTTTTGTTTGATGACAATGATGTTGAGGTGTGTGGCCCATCGGATGTGTGTTTGTGTTGCCTACCATGATGAGCTTGATCCACATCGACGGATCGTGAGGCCCACCTTGTTGCTGCCCTTTTATAGGCCCGGGCAGGGCAAACAACAAATATCAGCCTGATCATGTGGTGGACCACGCTGACATGGACCCCCACCTGGCTGTATGCACTGCATATCTATACTGTCCATCAGTGGCCAGATCCAACGGTTAGTTGAGCCAGGGACTGCTGGACAGCCTGCTGTCTAGACTGTTTAGAGCAGGCCTTGACACTAGCTGGTTGTGGTGTAGTTAAATAATATATATAATCATATATAAAATGAATATATATATATATATATATATATATATATATATATATATATATATATATATATATATATATATATATATATATATATATATATATTAATGTGTGGTTGGTGGGGCCCCTATGTGGGACCCACCTTGGAGTATGTATTGTATATCCAATCCATCCATCTGTCTAGTTGGGACGAGGATGCCCCACAACAATGTATGGGTTGTATCCCACCGTTCAAAGGAAGGGACGGTGGGCAGCTATGATATATGTGTTTTATTCATGCTGTCTTTACAGCTGTGGGACCCACGTACGTGTGGACTCCACGTAATGCACCTACTATATCCCAGCCATCCATCATGAGGGATGGTTAGGTCATGACCGTCCGACAATGGACGTCTAGAGCCTGACGACTGTGTGGGTGGGTGTGTGTGTGTGTATATATATATATATATATATATATATATATATATATATATATATATATATATATATATATATAAAATATTAATAAATATTATAGATGGTGGGTCCCACACGTGTGGACCCACCCTTTAGAATATGTGCTTCACCCCTACCGTCCACGTGAGACGGTGGGCCAGACCTACAGGACATATGTGCACCGTGGAGTGAGGTGCTATGTCCAGCGCATGCATGTGGATACCACCATATGCATGTGTTGTGTGAATACCGACCATCAGGGGCCCACCTTATATACATGTAGCACACACACCGTCCCTCGAAATGTCCTAAATGTATGGGTTTTACCCAACTTGCCAACCGTCCATCTGGAGGCTAGAGATCCTTTTAAATAATAATAATATTATTAATATTATATTAATGTGCTGACGTTACCATGTGGGGCCCACCAATGTGTATGGGACCATCGACACCGTCAGAGCATGTGGAATTTCACCACGAGGGATGTGTTATCTCCTAACCGTCCATCTGGATGGTGGAAACAACGAGCAACATTGTTGCTGTCCTACGTCAGTAGGTTACATGGGTCCTACCGGTTGTATGACGTCAGTAAATTCTGTGGGGCCCACTCATGATGCATGTATTTTATCAACATTGTCCACTGGTGGATGGTGTCATATAGGGCCACAGTGATGTATGGTCCAGATGGTTGGACGGTGGCACCCACCTCTAATGTATTTGTTAGCCACGCTGTCCATCCATGTGGACCCCACCTCCGTAGCAGCTGCACCACGACAGCAAGTTCTGTGGGTATCAGTATAAGGCTTGTGTTATATCCAAACCATCCGTCCATGTCACCAGCAAGATGTGGGTCCCATATGAATATGTGTTTCATTCAACCGTCTATCAAGTGGACCACGCTGTAGAAATTAGTAGGGATTAGACGGCTACCATTGAAACCCGATTTTTGGTGTCACAAAAGTTTTGGGATCAATGTGAAATTTGTTTTCCCTCTTAATTCCGGTCTCTGTGACCTTATAATTAGATTGGGTGGGAATAAATATGGTGGTTGGCCCTGGCCCTGTGAACTATTTAACGGTGGAGATCATTATTGCCACTATTACTTGTGGTGTGGTCCAGATGATCTTTTGATATGATTATTTTTTTTACATATACTCTAAAATGACTTCTAGAAATAGATGAACGGTGTAGATGGTGGGACCTGAGTAGTGCGACCCACTTGTTGTATATGACGCCCACATACGAGGCTCATGGTGATGCATTTGTGACCCATTAGTACAGCCCATTGACGCAACCCACTTAATATGTATGAGGCCCATGTGCAAGGCTCACCTGTGATATATACTAGGCCCATATGTAGGGCCCACCTATTGTGCATTTGAAGCTCATGGGTTGTGGCTCATTGTGATATATTCGAGGCCCATGGGCAAGGCCATGGTGATGTATTAGGGCCCATGGGTTAGGTCATATTACGATGTATTTGGGGCCCATGGTTTGAGACCCACTGTGATATGTATAGGGCCCATGGGTTGGGGCCCATATTGATGTATTTATGGCCCGTTGTTGAGGCCCACCTTGGCATTTATAAGGCCCATTTGATGTATATGAGACCCATGTGTAGGGTCACATACTGTGTATTGAGGCCCATGTGCAGGGCCCACCTGTTGCGTATTTATGGCCCACTAGTGCGGCCCATTGATGCTGCCCACTTGATATATAGAAGGCCCTTACGTGAGGCCACGAGCTCATTATATGTTTTGGCTCTATATGTAAGCCACTCCTTAGGAGCAATGTTTGTTAAATGTCCAAATTGATAAGCTGTGATGGTTAAATGTCCATATTGTGACCTTCCTTTAGGCCTGGATAGGCTCATTTTCATCATCCTCTAGTGGGTTACTGTCACGCCCCAAACTCGGAAACCGGGCTCACAAAATTTCCGATCGCCGAATTCGGCGCCGACAGCCTCCGTAGAACCCCATTCTCGGATCCTAGCTCCCATTCGCCAGGTTCCGATCCTGGGATGCTACGAGGAGGATTTTAAATATCAGTTTGATTCGTATTAAGCATAACCAAAGGCATAACCCACAAACAACAACCAAGAAATCCATTATATTTCCACTATGATCAAAAACTTTTCAAGTACAATGAGCATAAAGGGAAATACAAGGGTAAATAACAGAAAAACTCCAAAATGATTAGCAACGTGCTCCTGCCTCAACGCTGCTGCGATCCAACGTCACCTGCACGCAACGGTCGTGCATAAGCTTACAGAAAGCTTAGAGGGTGGTGAAAGTGTGTGCGCAAGGTAGTAATATGAATGCAATGTCAGAGTAATGCGGAATATGCAGATGGAACCAAAACGTCATGAGCCGTGCCAAGGCTATGCAATGCAAGACATGAATGGTATCGGCCATCCCAAGGCCATGCAATGTACAATGCAACTCAAGCATACAGATACTCATCAATGTCCACACGTCAATACAGCTCAAAGTATGGAATATCACCGGGGTCTAGTACACTCTAAACCAGATTGCCGCCACATCGCGCACAATAAGGTAAGTGGAAGAGACCTCACTATTCGTCTGCCAATATCAGGCGCGACTCGTCGATAGCGGACCCATTCCTCGAGCTGGTCAGACTCAGCCTAGCATTGCCTCCTACACTCGGGCGGGTAAGGCCGCACCCCCTTCCAACCGACCACGACACAGTGGAGAGCGTAACCGTCTGGTAATCGGCACTCAACGCTCATCTACCCACTCGGTCTAGACGTTGGAGCAACCTCTTGATACCATAAGGGTTTAGGGACTTTCACCCAGGGATATCTATAGTACCCCATGTAGAACAAGTATTTTCGGGATCCAATCCTGCCAACCACGATGCGTCTGTGGAGGCTACGGCCCTGATGTCGCTAGGGCGTACAATATCCATGTCATACAAAATGCGATATGCATGATTCACACTATCCAGTCATGCATCAAATCCTGCGCATATCATGCGCTCATGTAGGGCAACACTACCTAACCAAGAGCCCATAAACAACCTACCCGAAGGCATATGCTATAATCAGTCAATCCTCATATCAAGCATACATATGATGCGTATGATCATGAGTTATGAAACTGTACTAAACATGATAAAATGAACTACCTCACGATGCAGATGGACCTGGACGGCCTATACACGATAAGTACGGCCCAGTAACGAGCCCTAAGGAGAGTCGTAATGTGGACATCCAACCAACATTACACTCGCAATGTGGACGTCAAACCAACATTGCATCACAGGTACGATCTTCATAAACCTTAGTACTTAGTCTGAAATGAATTTACTCATTGCAATGGACCGTAGGTTATCCCCATTGAACCTTATATATATATCAAATGGACCATATCCTATGGGCTCTTATTCATCAGATGGGCCACATAAATGGGCCAAACCAATGGGCCTTAAGTGCATTGCAATGGGTTAAACCCGTGGCCTTGGATTGTATCAATTGGACCTAGTCACATGAGTCTAATATGTATCAAATGGGCCACACAATTGGGCCCCCAAATGCATATCAACTGGGCCTCAACCCAGAGGCCTTATATGAGTCGAATGGGCCTAAATCCCTAGGCCTTAAACAATTCTAATGGGCCTAGTCCATGAGCTTGCATGCATATCAAAGTGGGCCTAATCCCATGGACCCTTCCTTAATCAAATGGGTGTAGTCCCATAGGTCTTACAATATAACAAATAGGTCCACTTCCATGGGCTTTAAGAATGCAACAAATAGGTCCAATTACCTGTGCCTTGAAGTACATTAAATGGGCCTAGTCCCATGGACTTGCAACACATCATATGGGCCTAAGTCCTTAGACCTAGAATGAATCCAATGGGCCTAGCCCATAAGCATTTCACAAGCCAAATGGGCCTAGCCCATAGGCCTTTTGAAATTCGAATGGGCCTAGCCCATAGGCCTTCTATGAGTCAGATGGGCCTAAATCTCTAGGCTTTTTATATATATCAAATGGGTGGATGGTTTGGATGTATCACATGCATCAAGGGGGGTCCCACTGTCCAGTGGACAGTGCGGTATAACACATACATCACACAGGGCCCACCGTCCGTGGACGGTGGAGGCAGCCCATGCGTCAGGTGGGTGCCACCGTCCGCCAGCACGCTGGCAACAACATATGCATTAATGTGGGTCCCATGTGGGGCCCACGCTGTAATGTTTATTTGTCATCCAACCCATTCATAAGGTCACTCAACCTGGATGAAGGAAAAACATGAAATTTCAGCTTGATCCAACACTTCTGTGGACCCCAGGAATAGTTTCAATGGTGGATGCTCATCCACACTATTTCTTACGGTGTGGGCCACCTGAGTTTTGGACCAACCTGAAATTTGGAGGGGGCCCACCTGAGATGGGGACCCACCACCGCCCGCCCGTACGCACGCCCAGCAGCGTGCAGTTTTTTTTTTTTTTTTGTCAGAAGCAAGAGGCCCTGCCTCTTGCAATTTTTGGAGGAAATCGATTTTATTGGAGATTTTTGTACGTGGGGCCCGCTGCGCCGAAATCCAACCCGGCCATTGCGATCAGTGGCTCGAGGCCGTCCAAATAAGTCCAGAGTTTGAATTTTTTTGACGCATGGAAAGTGAAATAATACCAGAATTAACATTTGAATGGTGAGGACGCAACATTCGGCGCTATGGTCCACCAGGTGATTTGATTAGCTCCAAACTTCTACCCAACGGCTAAAATGCCGTGGGTAAGAGGATGGACGGCTTGGATCGGACTTAAACGTCAAGGTGGAGCCTAAATGAGTGGGCCACCAAAAGTCTCACTTTTCTTCTTTCCTTTTCATTAAAACGTCCAGCGTCTGGGACGCTGGACGGTTTTAAATTTTTTTTTTTTTTTCTTCTCTTTTGAGAATGGTGGGCCCTGATGAAGTGGGCCACCACATGATGGGTGACATGGGTTTAACTTTTAAGGTGGGCCCCACTTGAATAAAAATAGTTATATCAAGGTGGGATCCATTCAAGTGGGCCACCCCATCCTATTGCAATAAAAATAAATAAAATAAAATAAAATAAAAGAGAGAGAGAGTCATGGAGAGTGGGACACGACTTGTGATGGAGGGACCCCGTCACTATGGGCCCTCCCATGCATGAAATCATACATCAATTGGGTCATTTTGTACATGTGACCCTCAAAATTAAAGATCAACGGTGAGGATCCCTTCTCCACCAATATGAATGGTCTAGATGACCTTTTCAAATGAAAATAAACATCATGATGGGGTCCATGGAGAATGGCCCCATCATGGAATGATCATGATGATCCAAGTGGTCCATCGGCCACAAATAAGGGTCCCAAGTGAGATCCACACCATGGATCGGTGGGCCTCACTTGGTCCACCATAAAATCAAGAAAATCTACCCTATAGAAGCACCCACCGTCCGATCTTTTCGCTCCTAGAGGTTCCTTGGCACCATAGCTTCAACTTCAACGATTAAGATGAGGAATGGAGGGTTGAGATGGAAGATTTTGGGGTAGGAAGGTGGGCCACTTGGAGCTTAAAGGGACTTGGGAAATTCCATACGTATGGAGCCCTTGCAATTTTTGTTGTTTGGAAATTTTGGAATGAGAAAGAGAGAAAGAGAGAGAGTGATGTAAAGGGAGAGAGAGAGAGTGATGGATGGATGGGTGAGTGATGGTTGTGTAAGAAAAGTATGGGTTAGGAAGACTTTTGTGGCTTTTTGTGTAAGAAAGGTATGAGTTGAGAAGACTTTGTTGGCTTTTGTGTAAGAGAGGTATGGGTTTGGGAGACTTTTGTGGTTGCTTGGGAAAATGGATGGAAGTGATGTGTACTTGACATGTGATGGCTTGATGGGTGATTGATTGATGGGATTGATGTGATTAATGTGGCACATCGTTGAGATTCCCTTGGTTTTCGCAACGCGCGGCGTTTTCTCGCACCGAATGTTGGCCCATATCTCTTGATCAGGGTATCGCCTTGGCGCGCGAGTCGCGATATCGGAACCGCAACGACGGCGCGGTCGCTATGGTATAGGTCTCGGGTTGAGTCAACTCGGGTTGTCGGTACATGAATCCAGGTCGCGCGTCGATATTGTTTAGGGGTCGAAAGTTGCCGGAATTCGACCGGTACGACCGCGGAAGTGTACGGAAAGGTACGGACCAAAATACGGGTCTTACAGTTACCCCAAAAGAATGGGCCCCATTGGTATTTCTTGGACTATCATCGGCCATCCATGTATAAACCCCGTCTTGAGACCGACTATCGATCGAGGCCGATTACCGATTATCAATCAAGGCCGATTACCGATTCTGATTTGTCTTTACTGATTACCGATTATTGATTGATGCCGATTATTGATTTTGATTTGTCTTGGCCGATTACCGATTTTGATTTGTCTTGGCCGATTGCCGATTAGTGATCAAGGCCGATTATTGTGACAGATTGGCGATCCTGATTAATGTGGCCGATTGTCAATTCCAATTATCGAGGCCGATTCCGATTTGTTGAGGCCGATTGTATAGGCTGATTCTGATTATCGAGGCCGAGTATCGAGGCCGATTGTATAGGCCGATTCAAAATGTCGATTTCGATTGTTGAGGCCGAATCTGCTTGCCGTGGCCGATTGACCGATTACCAATTGTCATGGCCGATTGACCGATTACCGATCGTGGCCGATTGTCGATTAACGTGGCCGATAGCCGACTCTGCTTATCGTGGCCGATTGACCGATTACCGATCGAGGCCGATTATCGTGACCGATTGCCGATTGTCGTGGCTGATCGCCGATTTCGATTGTCGAGGCCCAATGTGATGTATATGCAGCCGTATTTGAGGCCCGTTGTGATGTATATCCAGCCCGTGTTTAAGGACCAATGTGATGTATATGAGGCTTATGTGATGAGGCCCACGGTGATGCATTTGAGGGCTAGGCGATGGAACCGATTGTAATGTATGTTGGGCCCATGTGAAATGCCCATCGTGATGTGTATTAAACTCTTGAGTGAGGCCCATGGTGTTGTATATTTGGCCCTTGTGTGAGGCCATGAGTCCACTATATGTTAGGCTTTATGTGAGCCATTCCTTGGGGGACAATGTTGGTTAAATGTCCATATGGTCGATGTCGATTGTCAATGTCGATTATTGATACTGATTATGAGTATGTGACTGCATAACATCGTGATACATGGCCATACGCATCATCTGCATGTCTGTTATGAGATATGATTGACCATTGCATATGTTATAGTGCTGGTTGTTATGAGACTCCCTGATAGGCGGAGATTTTCTCACATGAGCGCACGATATGTACATGATTGATGCATGATTGAATTGTATGATTCATGTATCTTGTATTGTGTGTTGTGATTACTATATGCCCTAGAGACATCAGGGCCGTAGCCTCCACAGGCATATCGTGGATGGCAAGATGGAACACCAGAAATTTGTTCTACATGGGGTGCTATAAATATCCTTAGGTGAAAGTCCCAGAACCCTCTTGGTTCCAGAGATTGCTTCAACGTCTAGACTGAGTGGGTAGATGACCGTCGAGTCCCGATTACCAGATGACCGCGCTCTCCACTGTGTCGTGGTCGGTTGGAAGGGGGTGCGGCCTTACCTGCCCGAAAGGAGGGGGCAATGCTAAGTTGAGTCTGACCAGCTCGAGGAATGGGTCCGCTATTGACGAGCCGGGCCTGATATTGGCAGGCGGATAATGAGGTCTCTTTCACTCACCTTGTTGCGCGCGATGAGGCGACAATCTGGTTTGGAGTGTAATAGACCCTGGTGATTTTTCAGAGAGGAACTGTATTGATATGTGGACTTATTGAGTAGGAGTGCATGTTCATTCATTCACTACCCACTCGGGCTGGTGGTGCGCAACTAATTGTTGTGTACCTTTGTTATGGCAAAGATTTCGGTTGGGCGCGCGACTAACCTGAGATCAGGAGTTTACCACGTTGAGTCTAACTATCCAAATTTATGTATGGGACTAGTTTGGATAGAAGTTCCTTGTGGTGGACCCCGTAGCCTGCGATACTACGTATTATCATCCCGACTTCACACCCAGCATGGTCCTTTCATTCGATTTGCATATTGCATTGTATCTTCGACATCTGATATTTGGCTATTCATGACTCCTTGTTACATAGTTGTTATATATTGCGTATTCTGCTATTGATTTACTTATGGACTTATCCGTACTTGTGCTTATTCTATTATCGTATGATTTATGATCTTATTAGCATTTTTGCTTATTTTGATAATTCATGATCTTATTAGTGTTTTTGCTTATTCAGACATTGTATGGTTTATGGATTACAGGTTCTCCGGTATTATATGATTATGACATTGTATTAAATACTTGACACTTACCTTGTGCACACACTTACACCACCCTCTAAGCTTTCCATAAGCTTATGCACGATAGATGCGTGCAGGTGATGTTAGGTTGCAGCGGTGTTGAGCTTGGAGCGCGCAGTGGTCTTCTGGAGCTTGATTTTCTATTTATGTATTTCCCTTTCAATGTTGTACTCAAACGATTATATTAGTGGATATGTGATGATGATGTTGCCTTTGTGAATTGGGTAATGTCACGCCCCAAACCCAGAAATCAGATTCACAAGAATCTCGATCGCCGAATCCGGTGCCGACAGCCTCCGTAGTACCCCATTCTCGGCTCCCAGCGCAACATACGCCAGATTCCGATCCTGGGATCCTACAAGGAGGAATTTTTTTTTTGAACGTACACTTGTCTTGTAATAAGCATAACCACAAGTTTACCCAAATTATAAAGGAAACATCATCATCACATATCCACTAATATAATCATTTGAGTACAATGCTGAAAGGGAATACATAAATAAAGAAAAATCAAGCTCCAGAAGACCACTGCACACTCCAAGCTCAACACTGCTGCAACCTAACATCACCTGCACGCATCTATCGTGCATAAGCTTATCAAAAGCTTAGAGGGTGGTGTAAGTGTGTGCACAAGGTAAATGCCAAGTATTCAATACAATGTTATAATCATACAATACCAGGAAATTGGTGATCTATAAACCATACAATGTCTGAATAAGCAGAAATACTGACAAGAGCAGGAATTATCAGAGTAAGCAGGAATACTGACAAGATATAAATCATACGACAATAGAGTAAGCGAAAGTATGGACAAGTCTATAAGTTAATCAATATCAGAATACGTGATATAGAACAGCTATGCGATGAGGGGTCATAAAGAGCCAAATATCAGATGCTGAGGATACAATGCAATATACAAATCCTTCTAAATCTATCTAAGCCATGTAAGTGTAGAAATAGCAACCCAAGATGTCATATGCTTGCGGATGTAATGCAACATGCAATGCGAATGAAATAACCATGCTGGAGTGTGAAGTCGGGATGATAGTACGTAGTATCGCAGGCTATGGGGTCCACCACAAGGAACTCCTATCCAAACCAGTCCCATACCTAAATTTGGATAGTCAGATTCAACGTGGTAAACTCCTGATCTCAGGTTGGTCGCGCGCCCAACCGAAATCCTTGCCGTAGCGAAGGTACACAACAATTAGTTGCGCACCACCAGCCCAGTGGATAGTGAATGAATGAATGAATGAGCATGCAACTCCTACTCGATAAGTCCACATATCAATACGGTTTCTCTCTGGGAAATCACCGGGGTCTATTACACTCCATACCATATTACCGCCTCATCGCACGCAACAAGGTGAGTGGAAGAGACCTTACTATCCGCCTGCCAATATCGGGCTCGGCTCGTCAATAGCGGACCCATTCCTCGAGTTGGTCAAACTCAGCCTAGCATTGCCCCCTCCTCTTGGGCAGGTAAGGGCGCACCTCCTTCCAACCGACCACGACACAGTGGAGAGCGCAGCCATCTGGTAACCGGCACTCGGCGCTCATCTACCCACTCGGTCTAAACGTTGGAGCAACCTCTGGAACCAAGAGGGTTTAGGGACTTTCACCCAGGGATATCTATAGCACCCCATGTAGAACAGATTTTCGGTATCCCATCTGGCCATCCACGATATGCCTGTGGAGGCTACGACCCTGATGTCGCTAGGGCATACAGTAATCACAGCACACAATGCAAGATGCATGAGTCATACAATCCAATCATGCATCAATCCTACGCATACCGTGTGCTCATGTGAGACAATCACCGCCTATCAGAGAGTCTCATAACGACCAGAACTATGACATATGCAATGGTCAATCATATCTCATAACAAACATGCAGATGATGCGTATGGCTATATATCATGATGCTATGCAGTCACATACTCATAATCGGTATCAACCATCGGCCTCGGCAATGTGGACATTTAACCAACATTGTCCCAAGGAATGGCCCGCCTAGATCCAAACATATAAAGGGCCCACGGCCTCACACAAGGGCCTAATATACAATACAATGGGCCTTACTTAAGGGTTACATGTACACAACAGGTGGGCCCTACTCATGGGCCCAACATACATCACAATGGGCTCCTTTGCCTGACCCTCAAATGATCACAATGGGCCTCATCACCTAGGCCTCAATATATATCACATTAGACCTTAGACACGGGCTGAATACACATCATATCGGGCCTCAAATACGGGTCGCATGTTCATCACCTTGGGCCTCGACAATCAGAATCGACAATCAGCCACGACAAATCAGAATCGGTAATCGGCCTTGATCGATAATCAGCCTTGATCGATAATCGACAATTGGCCTCGATCGATAATCAGCCTCGATCGACAATCGGTAATCGGCCACGACAATTCAGAATCGGTAATCGGCAATTGGCCTCGATCGATAATCAGCCTCGATCGATAATCGGTAATCGACCACGACCGATAATCGGCCTCGATCGATAATTGGCAATCGGCCATCAGAATCGGTAATCGGCCTCGATCGATAATCGGTCTCGATCGATAATCGACAATCGGCCATCAGAATCGGTGACTCCCTCGATCTATAATCGGTCTCGATCGATAATCGGTGACGGTCGTGGTTATGAAGTCATTCGTCTACAGTGAATGGGGCCCACTTATTTGGGTTAACCCATGAAAAGAATGGCCTACAAGGCCTAGGGGAAGGTCACAATGGGAACATCCAACCAACATTATACTCGCAATGAGGACGTCAAACCAACATTTGCTCTTAAGGCACGACCATCACAAACATTATTACATAATCAGCATTGGAATCACACATTGCAATGGACCTTAGGTACATCCCATTGGGCCTTAAATACATCAAATGGGTCATAGCATATGGGCCTTTTATTCATCAAATGGGCTACATCAATGGGCCATACTAATGGGCCTCATACGTATCAAGTGGGCTGCATGAATGGGCCGCACCATTCATCCAACTATAGAGATCATTTTAGAGTATTCTCCAAACAATGAATCGGATCAAAAGAGCATTTGGACCATACCACAAATAGCAGTGGTGATAATGATTCCCAATAGTTAAACATTTAGAGGGCCCATCATAGCATTTATCTCCCATTCAAACTGTCATAAGGTTACAAGGACAGATTAGGGAGGGAGAGACAAATAAACATTATATCGATTCAAAACTTTTGTAACCCGAAGGGGTTTCGGTGGTAGACGTTCAACACCACAGTTTTCTGCCATGTGGTCCACATGATAATTGGATCTGTCTCATTTCCGGTCTTGAGACGAGCCAACCATATGGATGGACGGCTGGATGCAGCACATCCGTGATGCAGTGGGTCCATTATAATGGATGGACAGTAGGGATACAACTCATGCGTCATGGTGGGGATCTACGTACGTGGCCAGTACGCCAGTTAGGTGGACAGTTGATATAACACAGTCCTCATGTTCAGACCCAATGCTTTCTGTAATGTGGTCCACCTGATAATTAAATCTACCATATTTTTAATCTCGATACTTGAGACAAACTTGCCAAATGGATGGGTGGTTTAGGTGCAACACATACGGCAACAGGCCTCCCAAGACTGTTAATTTCATGGGGCCCACTAATAGGTGACATGGATAAAGCACATGCATCGTGGCGGGATCCACGCACGTGGTCAGATGGGTGGACGATTGGATGGTGTACATCTATTAATGGCGAAGCCGTGTATGGCACCGCCCAAATGGATGGTATAAATGAAACATATGGATTAAGGTGGGGCCCACAAGCGTGGTCCACCCAAGCTGATCACACCACCAAGATGAAACACATATACGATGGGGTCCAAAGAATTGGTGACGCCACTATTCCCTGGACGATAGAAATTTCTCTTCATGTCAGAGGAGCTGACGTTAATACAGCATGTTGTGTAGCTGCTGTAGGTATGGTGGGTTCACATGGGAGTGGCCCATCATAGCATTTATTATATTAATATAATATATTATCTTATATAATATCATATATTATATTTTAATGAACATGCGTGTGTGAGAGAGTGAGAGATGCCAGCGTTGCTGGCCATCCAGCCCCAGCAATGGACGGCCCTCATTCAAGGTTGCAGGGTGGGTCCAAGTGGAAGTGGCCCACCAGCTTAAGTAATATAATGTATTATATTTAATATACAATATATTATATATGTGCACGTGTGTGTGTGTAAACGAGAGGGAGAGAGAGCCCAGCGCTATCAACGCCTAACATATGCAACGCATATCACAAGTGGGTCTCACTCCTACACGTGCCACACGTGTGAAATATACACGTCCGAACATATGGACGGTGTAGATATAAACATACATCATGGTGGCCCGCCGTCCACGCCTGCTGGACAGTGCTGACTAGAGCATATACAATGGTGGGTTTCACCTAATGTATGACGACGTAGGCACAATTACACGCATCAGTGGGTCCCACGTGAGGCCCACCATAGTGTTTTTCTGCCATCCACTCCGATGATAAGGTCACACAGACCCTACATGAAGGGGAAAACCAATTTCATAGTGATCCAAACTTATGGGACACTCAAAAAGAGTTTCAATGGTAGACGTTTAATCAATACTGTTTCCTGCAATGTGGGCCACCTAAACACAAAATACGGCAGATTTTTAGGACATCCTCACGCCAAAAGGGGACCCTTCAATCTCACGGTGTGAATGCTCTAAATACATAACGGTGAGGCCTGAGGTGGGGTCCACTGACCAGCGTCCGTGCAAGCACTGGACGCTGCTTGCTGCAGCGTCCAGAGACGCTGACAGCAACAGCGTCTTCTGTTGATATTTTTTTATTTTATTTTTTTTTTTGGTTTTGGGTCGTTTTTCATACGTGGGGTCCGTATCCGGGAGATCTAACCCACCGGTTGAGTTCTATGGCTCATAACGGACCATACGAGCCTAACATGTAATATATTTTGAGTGGTTAGAGACATCAAGGTGGGTCTTAATGGATTCTAAAGGTGAAAAATATTATTTTCAATGCCAGGGCCCACCAGAAAATCGGATTGAGTTAGTCTTTCGAATCAATGTCTAAAGTAGGCTGAAAAATGAAATGGATGGTGTGGATTTGGTTTCTACAATAAGGTAGTGCCGACATGAGCGGCCCATCCCAAAATCATTATATAAATATATATTTTTATTAGCTTTGTTAGTACATACCCATGTCAGTGCGCATACCCATGTTAGCCATACCCATCTCTCATCACGTCCAACGTCCAGAGACGCCGGAAGGTCATGGATATAACACAAGTATTGTGGTGGGTCCCACCACACGTATAGGACTCTCAAGCCTTGGATAAAAATATATATTTGTATATTTCTTTCGATTAGGCCCGCCTAAATAAACTGCCAAGTGGGCCCACTAGGTGAATGGCATGGATGTAATACATATGTTATAGGTGGGCCACTCATCTTTACCAAGGGAAAAAAAATGAAAGATAGTAAGAGAAAGAGAGAAAGAGAAACACCCACCTTTTTCACTTCTTCTTGGATTAATGGCAAGCCAAGCTCCTCGGCTTCGACTTTGATGGAGAATGATGAAGATTGGACGGTTGGATGTTGGAGATGGGAGGTAAGAAGTGGGCCACACAAAGCTCTCACATGGAGCTCTCATGCCTTGGACGTTGCTTGCTTGGAAATGGGGAAGGGAGAGAGATGATGAGATGTAGAGAGAGAGATGGGTGTGAGTGATGGGTGATGTGTACTTGACATGTAAGGGATGGTTTTGTAAGAGAGAGTTGACTTTGGGTTGCTTTTTGGGTAATGTGACATGTACTTGATTGATTTGACATATTGTTGAGATTCTCTCGGTATTTGCAACGTGCGGCGTTTTCTCAAACTGAACGCGGGCCCACATCTCCTGGCCTGGGTATTGCCTCGGTGCGTGAGACGCGGCACCGGAATCGCGGCGACGATGCGGTCTCTAAGGTACAAGTCTCGGGTTGAGTCGACTCGGGTTAACGGCGTGTGAATCAGGGTCGCGTGGAAATGCCGGTTAAGGGTCGAGGTTACTGGGATTCGATTGGAAAGACCACGAAAGTCTACCGAACGATATGGTCTAGGATACGGGTCTTACAGGTAATCTTGTGGTTATGCTTATTACTAGTTAAATGTAAAAAAAAAAAAAAAATTTCTCCTTGTAGGATCCTAGGATCGGAATCTGGCAAATGAATATTGGGAGCCAAGAATGGGATAGTACGGAGGCTGTCGGCACCGGATCCGGTGATCGGGATTCCTGTGAATCCGATTTTTCGGGTGTGGGGCGTGACACTCTCTCTCTCTCTCTCTCACACACACACAACTTTGATAGCCCTAAACCCTTTAGCAAACCCTCATAAAGCTTTATAAAATCCTCTTGCATTACATAGAAAAGCTTTAGGCACCCCTATTATAGTTTAGGAAACTCCCTTCCGCATCCTGTCGCTAAAGGCCTCGGATTTCCTCAGTCCGCACAAGATTCGGACTCAAATTTGCTTAAGTTCGACTGGTCGAGCCAAGTCCTTGACCGGTCGAGCAGCACACTCAATCGGTCGAGCACCTCGGAGAAAAATCATTGGATGGTCGCTGGACTTTGAGTCGAGCCCCACTCGACTGGTCGAACGCCACCCACGACCGGTCGATCAGCCCACTCGACCGATCGAGCAGCGCAGTGAACTACTCCGATTTTTCAACCTGCTGCTCTATCTTTCTTCTGAACTGAGGAGGAAAACTCCATCAAATCTCTCCCTTTCCGACTTAGGTGAGATTCACTTTTTTCAAGCCAGCCTGGTTTCTACAAACTTCAAACTTGCCCTTGAGCAAAGCCTTGGTCATCATGTCTGACCCATTATCGTCCGTGTGGACCTTCTCAAGCTGTAACGCCTTCTGTTCCAAAGTATCACTGATTTAGTGATTACGAATCTCTATATGCTTCAACTTGGAATGCTAACTTGGATTCTTGCTCAAGTGTATAACACTCTGACTATCGCAATAGACCATGTGTTTCTCCTACTTTAGGCTAAGTTCTTGTAAGAACCTCTTTATCTAAAATATCTCTTTATATGCCTCTGTAACCGTAATGTACTTGACTTTTATTGTCGATAATGCTACGACCATAGCTTGTTCTGCCAAGAGACTGCTCCCTCTACAAACGTGAACATGAACCTCGATGTAAACTTCCTGGAGTCTATGTAACCTGCCATATTTGTATCTGTGTAGCCCTCTAATATAGATTTTTCGTCACCATAGTATAGGCTTAACCTGAAAGATCCTTTTAGATACCGCAATATCTATTTCACCGCTGCCCAATGTTCTTTACCAAGATTGGAAAGATACCGGCTGACAACACCAACCGCATGTGATATGTTTGGGTGTGTACATACCATAGCATACATCAAACTTCCTACAGCTGATGCGTAGGGTATCTTTTGCATCTCTTTCACCTCTACCTTTGTCTTGGGATACTACTTGTCGCTCAATCTGAAGTAACCATCCAGTGGAGTATTGACCGACTTCGCTGCATTCATATTGAACTGTTATAGGACTTTCTCAATATACCTCTCCTGTGACAGCTAGAGCTTCCTGCTGCTTCTGTCACGGGTTATCTCTATTCCTAAGATTTGTTTAGCTGGGCCCAAGTCTTTCATCGTAAACGACTTGCTTAAATCCTATTTTAATCTGTCGATCTTCTTGATGTCTTTTCCTATGATGAGCATGTCATCAACGTATAACAGCAGAACTAAAAAATCACCATCTGAGAACTTGCACGTGAACACACAGTGGTCCGACTCTGTTTTGTCATACCCATGCTTCAACATAAACGAATCAAACTTCTTATATATTGCCGTGGAGCTTGTTTTAGCCTATACAAGTTCTTCCTCATCGTATACACTATATAATCTTTGCCCTTGACTTCGAACCCCTCTAGTTGGTGCATATAAATCTCTTCTTCTAGGTCCCCATGGAAGAAGGAAGTTTTAACATCTAACTGCTCTATCTCTAGATCTATGCTAGCGACCAACCCAAGCAACACTCGTATGGATGTCATTTTCACCACTGGTGAGAATATCTCCTCGAAGTCTATGCCTTTCCTCTGACCAAACCCTTTCACCACAAGTTTGGCCTTGAACATCGTCTGTGAATTCTTCTGCTCAACTTTTTTTCTGAACACCTACTTGTTGCTCGAAGCTTTCTTGCCCTTAGTCAATTTCACCATATCATAGGTGTGGTTCTTATACGAGGATTCGATCTCCTCTTGCATAGCTTTCAACTAATCCCCCTTATGTTCGTCGACTAAGACTTTAGAATAATCTTCTGGCTCTCCCCCATCAGTAAGCATAATGTGCTCATGCGGCGAGTACCTCTTGGACGATTTTCTGTCCCTATATGACCTCCTCACCTTTGGCTCAACAGGTGGATCAAGTGGGGGTTGCTTCCCCAGTCCATCTTCTGTAGGAATTTCCTCGTCCTTTGCACCTCGATGTACTCCCCCGTCATGAGGTATCACGGGAGGAATAATCGATTCATGTTCTCTAGCTTACCTGAACTAGACTGGTTCTTCTTTGACTTACCAATGTCTTATATACACTGATCTTCAAAGAAAACCACATCTTAGCTCCTAATGAGTTTCTTCTTGGTCGGATCCTACAATTTGTAACCGAACTTTTCATCACCATACCCTAAGAACACACACTGTCTGATCTTCATATCAAACTTGGACCTTTCGTTTTTTGGTACGTGAACGAATGTCATGCATCCAAACATCCTAAGATAATTGTACGATGGATTCTGTCCAGTTCACATCTTCTCAGATACTTTTCCATTCAACGGGGCTGATAGAGACCTGTTTATCAGATACACTGCCGTGTGCATTGCTTCTCTCCAGAACATCTTGGGCAACATCGCATGGGATCACATGCATATGATTCTCTCAACAATGGTGCAATTTATTCGCTCAGCTACACCATTATGCTAGGGGGTTTTGGGAACTGTCTGTTTATGCCGTATACCTAGAGACTTACAATACTCATGAAAGTCATTGATGTATTCACTACTATTGTTAGTGCGGATGTACTTCAATGATCTACTTCTCTCTCTCTCGACCATAGCATGAAATAATTTAAACACACCAAAGACCTCGTCCTTGGATTTTAAAGCATAAACTCAAACCCTCTTAGATGCCTCATTTATAAAAGTGATAAATATAATGCCCCACCTAAGGTTTTTATCTTCATAGGATCACAAACATTAGAATAAATCAAATATAATGCATGCACTTTATTAAGATGAGAAATAGATTTAATAAATGAAACTCTATATTGTTTCCCTGATAAACAATCAATACAGGTTTTGGGAGGTGTACTTGTCACGTCTGGAAGAAGCCACTTCCTCGCTAGTAGCTGAAGCCCTTTTTCACTCATGTGGCCTAGACGCCTGTGCCACATGTCAATAGATGAATCTTCCGCTGCGTTTAACTCACCCTTGCGCACACTGACACTTGCCTTATAAAGGGTGCAACACTTCTTTCCTCTGGCTGCGATTAATGAACCCTTGATGAGCTTCCAGTGCTCACCAGTAAATCGACTTTTATAGCCATCATAATCCAACCTTTCCGTTGATATCAAGTTGAGGTGAAGGTCTGAGATATGCCTCACATCCCTGAGAACTAATATGCAGCCCACATCGGTCTTCATACAAATATTACCGACCCCTACGATCTTCGATATGCTAGAATTTTCATCTTCACAGTTCCATAGTCACTTGACTTGTAGCTTGTGAAGAAATCCCTACGTGGAGTTGCATGAAACGAGGCTCATAAGTTTATTACCTAGTCTGTGTCCTGACTCGTAGCTGTGAGACATATATCGTGATCTGCTAAAAGAATAATTACAACATCACCATCTGAAGCGACCGCAGTGGAATCTGATTCATCTTCCTTCTCATTTCCTTTTCCTTTCTTATTGTTCTCATTCTTACGACATTCATTTATATAGTGACCTTTATTGTCACAATTCTAACATTCAACATCCTTTCTTTTACTTGACTTGCCTCTTGATTTATCTCAAACTTTTCTGCCCTTCCTGTTCTTTCCTCTCTTCCGTTCCTGTGTTACAAGGGCCTATTGTTGAGTAGACCCCTGAGACTTTCTCTTTGTCGCTTCATTGAAGAGACAACTGGTTACCTGTTTCATGGATATCTTTCCGTCTGACGCGGAGTTACTTAAAGACACCACTAATGTTTCCCAACTATCAGGCAATGAACTAAGCAATAATAAAACTTACAATTCATCATTCAGGACCATCTTTATAGCGGAGAGCTGGTTCACTATATTGCTGACCTCATTCATGTACTCGGCCACAGAACTACCATTCTTGAACTTAATATTCACAAGTCGCCTTATCAGAAAAATCTTATTACCGTAGATACATGGTGGAATACGGAATCATCCAACCATTGTCTAATAAATTCCACTGCCTTCCGGTCCATCTTCTTCCAATCATCACCAGACATATCATTGAATTTTGTTAATATGCCTAAAATTGGAGAATATAAGTCCTTACAATAAAGTAAGTCTTACATCTTAGCCTTCTAAATGGTCCAGTTAGAACCATTGAGGCTGATCATCCTTGATGAGCCACTTTCCATAATTCAAAACCGATCCTACCCGTTCAATAAACTTAGCTCTGATACCACTTTGTTGGTGGCCTTGCACAAAACCTTATTAGCCTCCCCAAACAAACCAGAATTATGAGATAATAAAGTAATAAAATAAATCAAAGCATAAACCACACACTGCACAACAGATTTTTACGTGAAAAACTCTCAAATAGGTAAAAGTCACGGGACCTCATCCAGATCAACAATCCACTATGAATAGAACGTTACAACCTTCTTTACTCATACAGGAGTGGATAAATAGTAAGAGAATAAAAGAAAATGGAGAGATCTCACCGATTATGAGGACGTAGAAGCGCTGAAATGTTGATTGCATCGTAGATCACCTCCACGAGCTTAACCTCCCTTCTACAAGCTTCCTCCCTCTCTCTCTCTCTCTCTCTCTCTCTCTCTCTCTCTCTCTCTCTCTCTTTTCTCTCTCTTACACCTTTGATAGCCCTAAACCCCTTAGCAAACCCTTGCAAAACTTTAGGAAATCCTCTTACATTGCTTATAAAAGTCCTAAGCACCCGTATTTATAGTTTAAGAAACTCCCTTCTGCACCCTGTTGCGAAAGGCCTCAGATTTCTGCAGTCCGCACAAGATCCGGACTCAAATTTGTGTAAATTCGACTGGTCGAGCTAAGTCCTCGATTGGTCGAGTACTTTGGAGAAAAATCATTGAATGGTCGCTGGACTTTGAGTCGAGCCCCATTCGACTAGTTAAGCGTTACACACGACCGGTTGAGCAGCCCACTCAATCAATCGAGCAGTGCAGTGAACTACTCCAATTTTTCTACTCGCTGTTCCATCTTTCTTTTGAACTGAGGAGGAAAACCCTATCATTTGAAATTTTTTTTTTTTTTTTTTTTTCATGTTTTCACTTCATCCCGGTGAGAGTGACATTATAAAGGGTTTGGATGGCATGTAAACATAAAAGTAGTGCTACAAAGATTTCAACGGTAGAAAACTCTTTTCTCAGTTTCCACTCTTTCATGACTCACTTTAGTGTTGGGCACACCTCATTTTAAGTCGCATGTCTTGAAATTACCTCTCAAGACGGATGGACGAGGTGCATCTCTATCGAACATCACTGTAGGCCCCACCTGTCATCCCAGCACAGGAACTTCCACAAAATAAAATCTGCGTCACAATTTTGAATCACAGGAAGCGTATTGGCTGGTGTACCACAGTGATGTATTTATTATATCTACAGCGTTCATCCATTTTTAGGATCATTTCAGGGTATTATCCAAAAAAATGAATCATACGCAAAGATCATCTGTACCACACCGCAAATAGCTGCAGGGATAATGATTTTTGCCGTTAAAAATTCATAGGGCCCACCATAACGTTTATTTTCCACCCAATATGTTCGTAACGTCACAGTGCAGTAAAAACAAATTTCATATTGATCCAAAGCTTCAGTGACCCCTAAAAGGGTTTCAACGGTAGACGTTCACTCCCCTGTTCTTTTTGCAGTGCAGTCCACTTGATAGTTAGATCTGTCTTATTTTTAGTTTCAAACCGTGCTCGCCAAATGAATGGACGGTTTGGATATAACATATATATCATGATGAGACCCACATGACTTGCTGACGCCAATACATCAGCCAATCCGCTTCCGCGATCACACAGAGCCAACGTTGGAAAACGGTGCACGTTTCCATTCGGAAACGGATTGGCTACTCCCCTGCCACCGGCCAATGGCTGTGGTCGGTGCTCTGTGGCCCCACCATGATGTATGTGTTTCATCCACGCGCGTCCATCTATTTTTATATTTTATGGTATGAGACTAAAAACGAGGTACGTCCCAGTCTCAAGTGGGCTACATTACAGTAAACAGTGTTGAATGGAAGTAGACCATTAAAATCTTTTCGTGTCCATAAAAGTTTTGGATCAAGCTTATCTTTGTTTTTTCCCTACATCTGTCTGTAAGACCTCATTAATAGATTTGGATGCCAAATAAACAGTTCAGTGAGCCTCAGGATGATTTTAATGGTGGATATCTAATCACTATTGTTTTCCTGTGATGTGGTCCAACTGAGAATGATTTGTAAAAATGGATGAACGGAATGGATGAAACACATACATTATGGTGGAGCCTGGCTGGTGGCAGGGGAGTAGCCAATCCGTTATCGGGGAAAAGGGTGCACGTTTCCATTCTCACTGTTTTCTATCATGTGGCTACGTGAGTTTTGAATCAGTCCGATCTCATCCATAGAAGTCATGTTGAGAAATTGATGGAGAATTTCTCACACGCATCTCAGTGGGCCCCACACATCTCCGATCGTAGGAACTTAGCGCGGGAGCAGAGCGTCTCTTCGTCTGCACGCTTGACTGAAATCTTTTCAATCAGTCAACAAGTGGGCCCCACTTAAAGAACCCAGAAGCTTCGATTCTTGACGTTAAGGAATGTGAAACCGCGTGACCCGTCCATCACGCTTATTCCCCCACTTCTTTAAATAATTATCATAGAACCGATATTCTTGTGTTAGTTTCTCACCATCTAAAGTCATGCTGAATCTTGAACCGTACACACTGCAATCCAGACCGTCTAAACCGGTTACCATCCGGGCAGGGCTCTGTGGGGCCCACCGTGATATAATTACTTTATTCACACCGTTAATTAATTTTATATGATTATTTTAAGATAAGAGCCAAAAATTGAGGTAGGTTCACTTCTTAAGTGGACCACAAATTGTGGATTAAAATTTCACCATTAAAAACTTCCTGAGAGCTGGAGAAGTGTCGGATCAAGATGAAATTTGTGTTTTCACCTCATCCAAGTTTGCATGACCTTATTAATAGATTGGGTGGTAAAAAAAATCATAGTGGCCCTTAGAAATGTTTCAACGGTGGGTATCATTATCACTGCAGCTTCCTTTGATGTGGTCCACTAGATGTGTTTATCTACTTCATTTTTTTTTATAATATCTTAAAATGATCATATGAAAACGATTAACAGTATAGATAAAATAATTAAATCACGGAGCCCTGCCCGGACGGATTACCATCCGGGCGGGGGTAGGACGCAATCCGCCTCCACCGGTTACCCAATTGTGCATAGAGAACGATCTAAAAATTGCGCCGGAGGAGATAATATTGCTCATTGGATTTTTATTTTTATTTTTTCCTTTTGCAATTGGACCACTAGCTATTTTAGGATTTCTTGATTAGAGTTGTTTAAGACAAATACATCATCCACAATGGGTCTCACAACTTGGATGGTCTGGATTGATGCACTACACAAGTGATAATAACTCGCCATCATTTTTAAAATGGTGCTAAACTAACATTGGAGTCTAGCATTTCCGGATTGTACGGTAGCTTTTTTGGACGCGCCTTTGCCTCTGAACCTGCCGTTACAGCAATTCCCTCTGACCCTTGTGGGGCCATAATGATGTTTGTGTTATATCCAATCCGTCTATTTGTTTTTAAATCTTGGTTTATAATATTAATCCAAAAATGAGATACATCAAAATCTTAAAAACGCAACATTGTAGGAAAATGTGGAGGATAGAAATTCCAACCGTCGAAACTTTTATCGGGATACAGAAGTTTTGGATCAGGTTTATATTTTTTTTTACCCAGAATTGTATTTGGAATTAAATTATGAACGGTTTGGATGGCGTATAAACATCACCATTGGCTCAGAAAGGTCTCAACCGAAGGATTTTTATCCTCACTGTTTAACGTAGTGTGGCCCAATTTAGTCTTCGATCTTTTTAATTTATTTTCAATTGTTCTTAAATTATATAAATAAATAGGTGAACCGTAACGATATAACAAATACATAAAGGTGGTCTCCAAATCAAGCTCAGGATTACAGGGGCTTCCATGGTCCCAAGAAAGTCCAGTCCTTTTTATTTCTCCGCCCTACGTGTGTGAGTAAAACAATAATCACATGACCGTCATTCGATAGTAAAAGTAACCACCTACCTCACCGATTTTGTGGCAAGCGTACCTACATCCCAGCCGTTCAAACGGTTGATCCAACCCTAACTATCACTGTGTTAAGAAACCAAGCCGGCCCAATCAATCACGTGGGGCCATTCGTGTAAGTTGAATCAGATCATCCATCAACGAATCCAATTTGAACGCGATGACGTTGGATGGCCGTTGGCATGGTGGATCAACTTTCGTACGGCTAGTATGTCGTACATAATGCCACGTGGGTATATTCCCTACAAATGACTCCGTGTAGACTCTGTGACTTTTAATACGGAGGTCATGCGTTCGTGTCCATCGTGGTGTGTGTTAGTGCGAGCGTGTGTTTATATATATGAAAAAAGAGTGTTACCCAACCGTGGGGCCTACCTTAATGATGTGTTGTATATCGAAGCCATCCATCCGTTTTTTCAGCTAATTTTCGTATGAGGTCCCAAAAATTAAACGGATACGAATATAAGGTGGACCACACCACAAGAAGCAGGGGTTATTGAATGCCCACCGTTAAAAACTTACTAGATCATCCGAAATGTTTATTAGCCATCGAATCTGTTGATAAGGAAAAAAAAAAAAATACAAAGATCTGGCCCACAGAAAGCTCTTAATGGTCATTCACCACTGCTTAAGTTTTTAAATACCCTGTAACCCATTCACCAAGGTGGGCCCCACATGGTCAGGATAACACCCAGTAGCGTGTTAGCCGGGATCAATACCTAATCCGCTCCCATCTACATCTAGTGAGGGGATGTTTGTAAGAATTTATTGGGAGATTTCGATGCTGTGATATTCATATCCGGGTCTTGTATTTCATGCATAGATAGCAATATATAAGCAGATCCTTGATAGCCTTCCTCAAACAAAGACATGGGTTTCTCCAAGCATTGCTTCTTCTTTCTATGGCTCTTGCTTTCTTTCCAAGCTCTCATCCCCTCTTCTGTACATGCTCGACCTCTTTCAGTTGAAGAACAACACAGTAAGTAATCTCTCTCTCTCTCTCTCTCTCTCTATAAGGTTAAGGGAAAGAGAAACATGCAGAAGAATTTGTCGAATAAAATATTTACAACACATTCAAGTGGCATTTCTTGCAATTGCTCGCCACACCCACATGCAGCACCTGTCTAATAATCACAACTTCGATATTGTAGGAAGTGATTGTTGATGGGCCCCTATTGTATAATTTCACTGAGATGGTAGCCATGATGAATTGATTAGCGTGCAGTGGTCACAAAACTCAAGGATGTTCTGCTTTTGCTCTTACACACAGTAGTTAGCGTGTTATTTCATACATTTATCTTCTTTTTCCTTTTTATAGTCAGAGTCTTCGAACTCTGAAAACTCAAAACGAGTTTAGTTCTTTATTTGATTACCGACTGAATGTATTTTATAATCAATTTACACAATTGGGTCGACTTAAATACATGCAATTAGTGTCCGAAGACTGAACTGAACTACTGAGAATGAGGAACTAGAACCACATATGAATATGCTCATCGATTGTTACTACTGTCCTCTCAGGAGGTTTGCTAATTCTACCAGCGAGTAGAGCCATCTTCACCCACACGTGTGCATACATGCAAATACGAAACACCATATGAGATATGAACTCTTTGGAAGTTGTAATTAATGGTTACAACTTCGGACTGAAAATCAGACAATTCCACTCTTAAGGTTAGCCTATAACATATAATGGAAAAATAAATAAATTTGATAGTTAAATATTTTTCTAGTCTTTTATTTATTTTGATAAGGCCCACTTGAGGTGTGAAATGGCTTTATTATTATTTTTTGACAAAAAAAGATTTAAATAATGGAATTCAGATCCTCTGTTTGCCACAAAGAGGAAAACCCTATCCTTACATTGCGACTGATCCATATCATTATCAAGGTTATTAGCATTGCTGCATTAAATGCACGTGTGATTGATGTGGTACAATTAAATTGCAGTAAGTAGAATTTTTTCACTTGTAGCTCATCTCATGGAAAGGTCTGTCACATAGCGACACATGCAAGTACACATGGATGTATATGGCTTCCACCTGCATGTCGAATTAGCAAACCGCTCTCGAGTTTGGGAGAGTGGAACATCTACAGTATGGACTGAAAGATGGAGGGATCCGATCACACTGTCAGCTCTCATGTGAACTCCATGGCGCCGTCCATGCATGATAAAGTGTAATAGACACTTGTTTTTAATAGGAGCCGTCCAAATTTGACCCATTTGATCTCTTTTCTTTTCTCAACAGAGTACGTGAAAGTGTTGGCTACGCTTGGAGTGATTTGTAGGTGCTGCGATGGTGCTGGAGGTGAATGCACGAGTACATGGGACTCCATGTGCTTGAATCTCGATTGTAGCCCTTGGAAATCACATTGATTTTTATGTGGGCCGTTGGATTTTCTATGTTCGGATGTAGTGATTACTTATAAGTATTGGTAAGAAGACTCGTTTAACACACTTTGATTTGTTTTTGTTTTTATTTTTGGGAGATTCCAGCATTGAGATTTGCTGAGCCAACACGTGTAGAATCCTGTCAATCCACACGAATGCATACGTGTCAACATGGAACACGTCTGAAGATCTGAACTTTACGTTTACTTAAAAGGATTACTATGATGTTCTGCATGCCTAAAAAATTAAGCAGTTAGGTTGCTCAGGTGTGCCTCCTGATGGTTAAAGAAACGTTTTCTAGCGGTCCATTTGTTTTGTATGATGTGGCCCACCTGAGGTATGAAATAGCCTAATCATCATATCTAGCCATGTCTGGTTGAGCCGGGACTCCTAAAGTTAGGGCTTATATATATATATATATATATATATATATATATATATATATATATATATATAAACGGGTTGGATTTCCACTTGGGTTTTGCTCGGACCCAACATGTTTATTAGGGGGGTCAATGGCTGTAATTGAGCATGAATTTCAAGCTACTGGCCTGACCCATGTAAATAAACACCATGGGCTCAGTTTATCCTAAGCCCAGTTGTAATTTGACCCACCAGATACATAACCAGAAGTCCAAAATTACCAATTTGGAAGTTAATAACTACTTTCATAACTATTTTAATAAATATATCAGAAGAGTTCATAGGATCAAATCCTATAATTAGCAATTGGTCCATTCAGGACATGTCCCATTAATTGGTCGGTCCAAATTAATTGAAGGATGGATTTGAAAATTTTATGTGCTGGACAAGGATCACTGACCAAATATAAGATCCTAACGGCCGTGCGACGATACCATTCAAATGGCCAGTGAGAGTAGAACGGATGGATCTAAGAAAGACTGATTACTGAGATGGGGGCTGTTTGATTTTTAATTTCCCTGGTAAATATACGGAATTACCTTATTAATACACCTACTACACCTGTTTGAAAGTAGCCAGGATTTACGTTTCGAAAATCGGTCTATAAAAACGTTGTTATTAGTGATTTAAATATGTGGGCATCACCATGATATATATGAGTCATCTACACCATCCATCCTTTTAAAAAATACATTTTAAGGCATAAATCCAAAAATAAGGAAAATCAAAAGCTCAAGTGGACCACACCTTAGGAAACAATGATCATTAAAAACATCAATGGTTGAAAGTTATTTTCTCCCTAGGGACTGCAGTGATGTTTATTTGTCATCCAACCTGTTAATAAGGTTACACAGTCATGGATAAAGTGGAAACAAAAATATCAGTTTGATCCAAAACTTATGAGGTCCACAAGAAGCTTTCAATGGTAGGAGTTCAATTCCCATTGTTTCCAGCGGTGTAGTCCACTTGATCTTTTGATCTGCCTCTTTTTTGTCTCATGCACTAAAATGAGTTGGCTAAAGGGATGGATGGTGTGGATAATACACAAACATCAAGGTGGGACCCACAATTTAACTTGTTTCTCTTTGGGTAATCGCGAGGAGTGCTGTAAATGAAAGGCGGCGGTCAAATCACCTTGGAAATCCAACCGGAAATACGGAGGTAAATAATTATTACTCATTTACCCTGAATTACCTCCGTAATTAGAAAATCAAACAGGCCAAAGAAAGGTTGATTGCTAAGATTGGCCGTATTTAGTGTGGTTTTCAACGCAGTTCTATCTATGAACATGAACACATGGATAGCCCGCATCCACATTCCCACCGGTCAGATGTCAGATATTAAACCCCAACTCATGTAGCAGAAGCTCCATGGGGCCGTAGAGATGCTTGTGTAACCTCCCATCTGTCCATTAGTTTTGCTCATTTTAAAACACGAGCTAAAAAATGACATGGATCTCAGACTCGAGTTTAAAAATGCTCCTTATTAACCTTCCTGAGTCCACTACTTTATTGTGTATGTATCATCCAAGCCAGTCATCAGGTGAGCCCCACCGGGATGAAGGGACACGAGAACTTTAACCCTTCCAAAACTTAGGTACAACATGTGATATATGGGTTTTGTGCATGATGGTACATTGCTACCGTTGGTGTTATTCACTTCTGTTTTAGATTGAAACGAGGGATGGGATGTATGGTCAACGTAATGGGCTCATGAGATGCATGATTCAGATCCCACGTAAACATCACTAGTAGGGCCCAGACAACTCGATTGAATATATGGTAATTAATTACATTACGTGAGGACGTATGTGAACAGTCCCTGTAGAATATTGTATTTTCTCATTTTTCCAGAAGCACTGAATTGAATTATATAAGCCGATCATACATCCACATCAAACATATTTCTTCCAAGAGTGTAGATGTTAAGGAATAGCGTTACTGAGCCGTTCCTATTCTTAGTCCACCTCACTGGTCATGATGTCAGATAAGGTAAGCAGAAAAAATAAAAATAAAAATAAAAATAAAAATACATACGCATTTAGACTAGGCCATATACGTATTTTCAGGACTAGGATTATTGCTTATATAGAACGTAGCAACGGATGTGCTGAACTGACAGAGTTATGTGAGTCCCACCATAATATATGTGTTATATCACACCGTTTATCAATTTTGTAAGATCATTTTAACACATGAGCTGAAAAACAAGGTAGATTCAAAGCTCAAGTGGACCACTCGACAGAAAGTAGGGGACAATGATGTCTACTAAACCTTCCCAGGGCTTGTCATGAAGTTTATTTGACATACAACCTATTCCAAAGGTCGTAAAGGCCAAAAAGAAGGAGAACACGCATATCAATTTGATCCAAGACTTCTTCTGTGAAAAGAAGTTTTCAATGGTATCGCCACTCCTTTTTACGCCGTGGTCCACATGAGGTTTGGAATTAATTATCTCGTTTTTGGGCTCATTCCCTAAGATGATACTTAGAATGGATGGATGGTGAGAATATAACACATACATTATGGTGGCCCCCACAGAACTTTAGTACAACAATGCATCAGCAATGTAAGGGTGTGGTTGTACGATACACAATCCTCTTCCGTTTTTGAAATTATTTCTCAAAATAAAGGCAGACATGTCATTTTACCTTATGGGAAGTCCGGATATATAGAATTTCAAAGCATTTTCTCAAGAAAACGCCAATTGTGAAGAATTTTTGGATAAAGAATTCTTAAAAAAAATAAAATAAAATTATTTCTGTTTTTAAGTTTTTCTAAGTTGATGTTAGCTAATTTCAAAGGTGCTAATGTGGACCAAGAAAAATGAAAGGCGCAAGAATCATCGGTGCCTTCAACACAAAGGATCTGCACTCTTCTTCTTGAAGAATTTAGATTTTCTGATTGCTCAAGCAAAAAAATAATGCAATGCTGATAACGTAAGTGATGACTGTTAACTCAAATTATAGATTTTACAATATTTGTAAAAAATAATCAAATTAAGAAAATGAAATTATAAGGACAAGCTGAAGAATATGAGATCACGCTGTCCTTAAACCGTTATTTGACATTCTCAAAATGATTGAGAATTTCGATAGGTTATAGGCAAATGGCTTCTCAGATTGACGAGCTTGTTTGTGATTATGCGTTTGGCAAGCACAAAGAACCATGAATGAAACACTCTATATAGAAATTTTTGTCTGGTAGATAAACAAAACAAAAATATATCCCAAATTTAGATAGAAGATTAAAAAAATTGTACCTGTTTTAGATCACTGCTATGGTCTATTTCTTGATTTCTTCTGGACAAGGTTCGTATGAACCTTACTGACTGATCATAGTACATTGTTGCTTTTCTTATTATGCATGTGGGACAACCAACAGTTGCATGTTAGCCGTTTAGACTCACTGACTAGTTGTTATATGACTGTTGGGCTAACCATATGCAACAGTTTCTACATGTCTCGTTTAATACTGCATGTGTAGTTAAACCTCTCTTCAACAACTAATTTTTAGCATCTATAAAAGTCATACTCAATCTTATTCGGATCACTCGCTCACTCTAGCCATTAGACCCGACTCACTGCGTATGTGTAAAATGCAAAGTACGCGACTAGCACTTCTACGGTCACACTGCCTCACATGCCTACGCCCTTACACCGAACCCGTGCGCGGGTGTTTCAGTGAACATGCTAGTCCCTATTCTCCACCTATCACCGAAGCAAATAATAAGGTACTCTACCCTCCGTATATAAACAATTTTTTTCTTATCTCTTTTTCAATACAGTACTATTCCCAAAACATCAAAATCGCAAGTTTTCAAACAAAATCTAATATATATATATATAATCAATATTTTTCACAACAATGACTGGACCAATCTGGATACAGCAAGGCAGGATTTTACTACTTCTGACAGGCAGAGGATCTGGATTCCTTCCAGAAGGGTAGCTCTGATCCAGCTGGCCCAATCAGCAAAGTGATGTCTTGGTCATCTGTTTTTTCCTTTCCCATTGAGAGTTTAAGACTTCAAGTTTGAGTGTCTAAGATAGTCAGTTCATGCTATTTAAACAGTGTACAATAAAGACACGACCAACTAAATGGACGGGCTGGATTCATTGCTCCACGAGCCAAGTGTCAGGCATTCACATTGGACGTGGAATACGTTGTGAAGACTAAAATGACTAAAGATTTAAGTAGATGGTTATGTTTTTAAATCTAAAATTCTCTAGAAAAGTCAAAGCCGTGTAGAAAGTACAAGCCGGCTGATGATGATGTGACTCGTCCGAGTCAACTCGGACTGGTTGAGTGCCAACCGGTTCTTCCTGAACCGTCTCTTGCTATTGGCTCACATCAGGTCCAATGATGTCAGCTGACATCAGACGAGAAAAACTGAGGAGAAGAAATATACACGTAGGGATTTCTAATAAGGACGTTTACGTATTTCCACCCTGGTATACCCATTTTCTCTCCGTGGAAACCCTACGTAGCACAACAACGGACGTGTGGAACTTTTGTGAACCCTACCATAATGCATGTGTTAGATCCACACCGTCCATCCATTTTTCCCCGTCTATTTCAAGCATTAGCCAAAAAATAAGGCAGATGAAAAGCTCAAGTGGACTACAATACAGAAAGAAGTGGGAGTTGAATGACTACGGTGGAAACCTTTCTAGGCTGCATTTATGTTTATTTTACATCTAACCTTTATAAAATCACACAGACATTAATAAAGGGAAAACACAAATATCAGCTTGATACAATCCTTTTTTTTACCCTCAAAAAGTTTTCAATAGTAGAAATTCAATTCCCATTATTTCATGTGGTGTGGTCAACTTGAACTTTACATTTGCCTCGTTTTTTAAAACGTGTTCTGAAATAACTTAGAAAAATGGATGGTGTGGATATAACACATATATCATGATAGGCCTATTGAAAATTTCTTCTTCTTTTGTATTGGTAACTTCCACTCAATTTCTGTGCCTCCGTCAAAACGCGGTTTGGAAGGTGACCCTCCCATCAGCCAGCGGGCTGGGGTCAAGCCCTATACGCCCTGATTTATGAGTTTTATCCATGAGGTTCACCTATTTTGATAGCTTATTTTAGTTTAAGAAGTTCAAAAATTAAATAAGGCATATATAAATGTCAGGTGGACCACACCAACCCGAAATGGTGGTGATTAAACTCCTACCATTAAAAACATTTTAAGGCCCACTTTGATGTTTATTTTCCATCCAACCAGTTGATTAAGTCACATAACCTTGAATGACTGGAAAACAGAAATGCTGGCTTGATCCAAAACTGACGTGGTTGTTAAGAGATTTCAACATTAAGAATTCAATCCCCATTATTTCCAGTGGTATGGTCACTTGAGATTTTGATCTACATCATTTTTGAGCTATGCATTAAAATGAGGTAGAAAAATAGATGGAAAGCATGGATAAATCACATATATCATGGTAATGCCCACGGATCTTTGACAGCTAGGTGGTGGTGTTCGTTTTTCCAGTTAAACCGGGTCTCGAGTTTTTTGGTGGTGTAAGGACTCTTGAGGATCCACAATAGTATAAGGATTTGTGGGACCCACAGTAGGCAGGTGGTGTACGGACTTAATTTGTGAGACGTACCATAGTGCACGTGTTTTATCCACACTTTCCATCGATTTTTCCATCACATTTTAGGACATGGTATTAAAATTGAATATATCTAAAGCTTAAGTGGACCATACCTTATAAAGCAGTGGGGATTGAATGTCAGCCATTAAAAACTTCTCGAGGTGTAGAAGTCGTGGATCAAATTGATATTTATGTTTTTCCTTCATCCAGGTCTCAGGACCTGTAAGAGTGATGCAGGGATGAACATGATGAGGTCGATCACCGCCTTCCTTAAGGATAACTACTTCGAATCCATGGAGCTTCTCTGGACTCCTCACAGAGACTTCTTGAATCCACGAGGAAAGAAAGCAAGAGAATAGAAATAAATTCTAATAAAATTTAAAATTAATTAATGAATCATTGATAATTTGTCTAATGTGTCTCCTTACACTATTAATATAGAAAAAAATAAACTAAATTTCGTAATTATCAAAAAGTAGTAAAATTTCAACTTTAATAAAAATCCTAATTCTAATGAAACTCTTCTAAAGCCTAATTTCTAAAAATAAAAATTACGAATAAACTTTCTCTAAAGGAGTCCTTGTATAACTAAAAGTTATTTGTAAAAGGAAAGAAAATCTAAAATTATAAAAATATTAAAAAATCGGAATTACTAAAAATAGTAAAATTTTTCTAAAAATTTATTTTTAAGCTAAAAGTGCGCATTTTCTGATGAAACGGATAGATGCGACCTACTTTGTGGGTCAGTTCACCTCGGATGGCCCGTTTCAGTAAAGATTGATAAGTTGTACGCCTCATAACAATACCCGGATCAAAAGTTATGGTCAATTTACGGTACATCTTCTTTTGGCTCAACCATGCTGGGAATATCTATGTGATACGTTCTGCATCAAAGAGGTTGGATGGAAAATAAACATCATGGTGAGCTTTAGGGAGGTTTCAACAGTGGAAATAATTGTCATGCTATTATACGCGACTACTTGAGCTTTGGAACTTCCTCTTTTCTGGGTTCATACGATATTACAAAATAGATGGACGTGGATATAGAAGTTTGCCACGTGAGCACATCTGATCGCCGCAATCAAAGGTTGAGAAAAGCAGGGCACCGAATGTGAAGAGAATCTGAATTCACTGCGAAATTTCTGCTTTCTTACATCCTTCGTCGACATCATTACTACCATGTGATGATGTAGCCCAATCAAATACAGTAAACAATATTTTTATGTTTATATAGATTTATTTGAAAATACGAATATGATCTTATTTTTATTTTTAAATTTTGTTAATTGAACTCATCTGACGTCATGACTGGTGACGTGCACCAATAAGAGGAGGCAGCTCACGAATTCGCTGTGCATTAAACATAGAAGATCTGCACTGGCATACATACAAAGTACATGAGTAAATCTTTGAAAGCCTTCCTCAAACAAAGACATGGGTTTCCTCAAGCATTGCTTTTTCTTTCTATGGCTCTCATGGTTTCTTTCCAAGTTCACATCCCATCTTTTGTACATGTTCGAGTTCTTTCAGTTGAAGAAGAACACTGTACGTAATCTATCTTTCCAAGGTAATTAATGCCTAAAACGAGTTTAGTTCTTTATTTGATCAGCGAATGAATGTGTTCTATTATCAATATACAAAATTTCATCGATGTAATTATACACAATTAGAAATTGAAGTCTTATTGAAATACCATAATCACATTCGAGTATTAATGGTTATTACTATTCTCTTAGGAGGTTTGCTTAATCTTCTGCCTCAAAATCGAACTATTTTACTCTTAAGGAGGTTTGCTTAATCTTTTAAATTTTTTTTTTTTTTTTTAATTCGTTCATTTGTTTTGATACAGCCCACCTGATCAAGTATGAAATGGCATGATTTCTCCTATCAGAAGATCTAAATAGTGTAGCTCGTCTGATGGAAAGCTCAAATCTCTCTAGACTCAACTCGATCCGACTCGATTCGGTTTCCCAGATCGAGTCGGACTCAGTTCGGGGCAGGCCAACAAGAATTCGGATCGGATCGAGAGTTTGGGTCAGGTAATTCTTGAAAAATCAGATCGAGTCAAGTTGGACCCAATCCGGTCCGACTCGAGTCAACTCGATGCCCACCTCTACTACTAAGTATTTGTAGGAGGACTATTTTAACATCCTTTGATATGATTTTTTGGGAGATTAATTCCAGCATTGAGGTTTGCTAAGTACACACGTGTAGAGCTCTGCCATACATTCACACGAATGTATACGTGTTAAAAAGAATGTTTCATGTTCTGTCTCGAAAATTAGGCTGTTTGATTGTTCAGGTGGACCTTATGGTTAAAACAACATTTTCCAGCATTCCATTTATTTTGTTTGTGGCCCAACCTGAGGTATACAAAAGCCTGACATTTAGCCATCATATCTAAACATATGGAAAGCCCAAATCTTGCACACGTGTTACATGTTGGTTTGTGTGCCTGATTGTTGTTGTGTAGGCTCCTACATGTGGGATTAGCTAAGGAAAATGATGAAAGGAGATGACGTAACACTATGCAACATTGGAGGGCCCAAGTCGATAATTTTGGCTTAAGGCCCTCTATGATAAAGGAGCATTTCTTCTTCTTCTTCTTTTTTATTTATTTATTTTTTGTCCTAGCAGATGCTTATCCTATTTTAGCTTAGTTTAGCCTCTCCACTCCTGTAAGGACAACGCTACAACAAGTTTGGTTCGATTAGCATAGTTTAGTCGCTTAGTTTACATCTACCACTATCAAATGCATTATTATATCAAGTTTAGATTAATTTAGCACTTTCTCCTTGACCTCGTCATCAGATACTAAATTTCTAAATTCTCACTTAGTGATTTCATTAGGCCGTGTTTGTCTTTGACCTCCTAGGTTCAAATGATGACGGATCATTAATGGCCACTTCGCTCATGCAGACTGCATTTGTAATCTTTTTTCTCAGCCTTTTTTATTTACTCGTCGATTATACTATATTCTTCATAAATTCAATAAAATTTAAATTTTGATTTATTTTTTGCTTTTGAGCATATTATATTGTTGTTAAATGATATAAGCTATCACCAACTTAATAGAAAGTCCTTGGTAAATGCTGACATGGCAAAAGAGGTCATCTAAAGAACTCACCCTTTCCATTAACAAATTGTTTGATTCCTTGTAATCAATAGCTGGATAGCGAGCTGATATTTTCAAATTCAGTCTTAATTTATCTATTTTGGCGCCTGCCGTGACAAGGGGTTCAGTTCGATTCAGTCATATTCAGCTCTGGCAGGCTCGACACATAATACATGCAGCATGCACGATCAAATAGTGTCCAAACGGAAGCCAACACTCTTTTAAAACTCTTTGATATTTTTTTAAAAAGGAGATTTCAACATTGAGGTTTGCTAAGCCCACACGTGTAGAACACTGCCCATCCATCCATACACATGCATACGTGCCAACATGGAACACATCAAGTGGGCCTAACAGTTAAGAAAACGTTTTCTAGCAGCCCATTTATTTTTTATGCTGTGGCCAGCCACATATCTAACCCTATGGAAAGTACAGATCTTGCACATGTGTTAACTGTTGGCTCTTGTGTGTGCTTGATATTGGATAGGCTACTGCACGCATGGGATTAGCAAAGCAAAGGAGACCCATAACACTAAGAAACATTGGTGGGCCTGAGTCGTTGGACCTTTGGGCTTTCTTTCATAGAGAGCCCGAGTTGATGGGCTTTCATTCGGAGAGAGAGTGATGGAGAGATGAACAGACTTGGGCTTGGGCTACATGTAAGGTCTGTTGGATCGAGCCCCGTTTCCTACAGTTAGGGCTTATACATTAATGGATTGGCCGTGTTCAGTGTGATTTTCAATGCAGGTCCATCTATGAATACGAATACTAGATTGATGGCCCAGATCCTCATTTCCACTTATCAGATATTGGGTGGTAAATACGGGCTTATCAGATATTGGGTGGTAAATACGGGCTTTCCCGTGACCCCACATATAAAGAGATCCTCATGTAATATCCAATCCGTCCATTAGTTTTTCCAGCTCATTTGAGAACATGAACCCAAAAATGATTCATCTCCAGTACTGAGGTGGGCCACACCACATGTAAGTGAGGATGAAAATGCCCCTTGTTAATCTTCTGGGTCCCACGTGAGGGTACAATATTGCTTCTGGTTGTATGGTGCAGATATGATTCATATAGGAACAAGGGACCATCCTGAGTGGGCCCCACATAGATAAAATGTATGGTAATTATTTTACGTGAGAACTAATGTGATCATTCCATATATAACATGATTTTTTCTTGATTTCTGGAAGCACTGAATTGAATTTTATAAGCGGATCATAATTCAACGGTCCGAATCAAATATGATTCCGTCAGACAGATGACTCTGATCCAGCTGACTCAATCAGTAAAACAATGTTCATTGATCACTAACTTGGCATGTGAGACGGTTGATTCAGACGGTCCATCAAACAGAAATCTACTTCTAACTGGCCCATTGTGGAAAAGAGAACAAGATCTTAATCGGTTTTTTTTTTTTTTTTTTTTTTTATGTGCCGTCAATATTCAGAGGCGGGACTTTATGTTCACGTGTCTAAGATCGTCGACAGAACGTGCTATTTTAACAGTAGAATATAAAGACAAGTCCAACTAGATGGACCGTCATGTAGCTAAGATCGTCAGTACGTGCTATTTCAACAGTAGAATATAAAGACAAGTCCAACTAGATGGGCCGTCATGTGTCTAAGATCATCAGTACGTGCTATTTCAACAGTATAATATAAACACAATTTTGTGTGGGCACTCGATGGGACTTCGATGGCATCAATAATATATTGATGACATCAAATATCTTCGATGAGATCGAATAGCAACATCAAAATATTTCAGCAATCAATATAGTTTTTTTAAATTTTTCCTGTGGCATTAGCCTTTGCTCAGTTCGACGGAATGGTTTGTTGATGACATTTGCAGACACTATTACTTACAGATTTAAGACATTAACAATAATATGATTAGTTTCATGCTTTTAAATAAAAATTGGCAATATCAAGGAATATAGAAGCTGTTTTGAATTAGAAATACAATTGATCATGACCACACATATCTAACTTTACAAGGGTTGTGAAACTTGATTTCGAATTAGAATCATAGTAGGCCAATGTTTTTATTTAATTGACAATTAACTCCATATGCCAAGGGAATTATACTCAAAGCCACTGCCAATTCAAATCTATAAAAGTTATATATATACACGCTCACCTGTGAATCAGTTCGCATGGACTACATACCAACTTTTTTGAGAACTCATCATATTTGATGAGTTTCGAAAATTTGAACGGTTTACATGAAGCAGAACCTCTTGAATTCCCTTGGTACTAATTTTTACTTTGAACCAAAACTTCGGTGGGCCATGAAAAATGCAAACATTTTATTCCCTTGATTTGAATTTCTCTTTGTTATGGTCCACCAGAATCTTAGATCAGAGTGAAAATTCATCCTCCTAAGGTTTCATGGGACTCTGCATCTTATGGACCGTTCGGATTTGACACCCATGACACGTGTGCAAAGGTACGCACGTGTGTAGGTGCGTAGGTGAGCATGCCTCTCTCTCTCTCTCTCTCTCTCTCTCTCTCTCTCTCTCTCTCTCTCTCTCTCTCTCTATATATATATATATATATATATATATATATATATATATATATATATATATATATATATATATTTGTTCTCATGGACTCTTATCCCTAATGTAGCCTCTCCACTTTTGTGCAACATAATGCTATAAGTTTGAATGGAGTGGCATAGTTTTAGTCTAGTTTAGTTTCTAATTATTTATGTCGAGCGCATCACCGCAGCAAATTTGTATTAATTTAGCTTTTTGTCTACGATCTCTTTGTCAGATATTGAATCCCTAAATTCTCACTTAGTAATTTCATTTGGCTAACATTCTTCTGACCGCCATAGTCCAAACGACCGTCAATAATCAATGACCACTATGTTCACTTGAACTGTCGTTATCAATATTTTTCTCTCCGTTTTTTTATTTCCTTTCCAATTTTATCACATTTTAGATCAAGAAAATCGCCACTTGATTTTATTTCTTACTTTTGAGTATATTATACTGTTGTTAAGTAATACAATTTATCACCAACTTAATGAAAAGTTCTTGCTTTAAGGGAAAAAAGAACTCATGTAAAGGACTAGTCCTCCCTTTCCAAATTGCATCCTCCCTTTTCCAAATTGCTTGATTCCTTGTAATCATTAATTAGGTAAATGGCCAATCTTCTTAGACCCGGTCTTAATATGTCTACTCAGGCACATGTGGCAGTAAGATGTTGGCCGATTTTCTTAAACCCGGTCTTAATCTACTTTGGCACCTGTGGTATCAAGACATTCAGTTCAAGTCAAGCTGTATTAGCATACCTGATATGTACATAAACGCAGCACCCATGATCGAATATTGGCCAAACAATACACATGCCCTGTTTCCAAACTGAAGCCAACAGCCCCAGGGGGATGGGGAATTAGCTTTGGTTCGATCAAGTTAATATTTGTGTTTTCCCTTCATTTATGTTTGTGTGATCTTGTGAACAGGTTGGATGGCAAATAAACATCATCGCAGACCCTAGCAAGGTTTCAATGGTGGAAGTCATTATTCCCATCATTTCGATAGTGTGGTCCACTTGATCTTTGGGCATATTTCTATTTTGGTCTCAACCACTAAAATGAGCTGGAAATAGGATGGACAGCGTAGATAACCCACATACATATATAGCAGGCTCAACAGAGTTTACTCAGTGAGATGAGAGCCTGCTGAATAAGTCAGTACGCAATTGGATTTCTCCTCTGATGGAGATTTTGTTGCATTGGAATTCGCATCCAACAAGCTCCTTCCTACAACATTCACCGCCCTTGGAAGCTATACGAGACTCACGGTTGGAAGATAGAATTTGCATGTGTGACCAAATGCATTTTATTTATTTATAAAAATAAAAGCTTGATAGTACACAGCACTGTCAGTTGACACTTCTGTTAGCCACCCCTGCTAGGGATCGATACCAAATGCAATTTCATCACACATTATCTCATCTAAGCCAGCATATAAACTAAACAGGCCCTCAAGATTCACCGGTTGGAATCTACATGTATCCACACGGTGCCGAATGGTATATTAACATCATGGTCGGGCAGTGAGTTTCCAATGGTGCACGTTTCCATGCATTATAATGGCCGGCATCCTATTATGTTGTCCACGTGACTTTTGAATCTGTGTGATTTTTGAACATCTGTACTATCTTGATTAAATGACCATGACTTTCTCATGGCCATTTCTCACGGCGCACAACGTGTCTTCTTCCGCAAGCTTGACTGGATTCTTGTCAATGGTCAACGAGTGGCCCCAATTAAAGATCTCAGGAGCTTGATGTTGGAAACGGATTGGCTACCCCCTGACACCAGCCCATGGCTGGTGGTCGGTGCCATGTGGGACCCACCATGATGTATTTGTTTCATCCATGCCATCCATCTATTTTTAGAGATCATTTTACAATTTGAAGCCAAAAATGAGTTATATCAAAATCTCAAGTGGACCACATTACAGGAGACAGTGTTGAATGAGGTTCGACCATTAAAAACATTTTGTAGGACATAAATGTTTTGGATCAAGATGATCTTTGTTTGTTCTCTTCATCTGGGCTTGTATGACCTAATCAACAAATTGGATGTCAAATAAACAATATAGTGGGCCTTAGGAGAATTTTAATGGTGGATATCCAATCACTATTGTTTTCATGTGGTGTGGTCCAACTGAGATTTCTATCACTTTCATTTTTAGGATAAACCATAAAATGATCTGTAAAAATGGATGAACAGAATGGATGAAACACATACATCATGGTGGGGCCCACGGAGCACCACCAGCCACGGAGCTGGTGGCCGGGGGAGTAGCCAATCCATTTCCCTTGAAGTCAAGGAATGTGAAACCGTGTGGCCCGCGGACACGGATTGCACACTGAGACTGTCAGTGGTGACTCCTATTGGATGGTGCTCTGTGGGCCCATCATGATGTTTATATTTCATCCACACCGTCTATCAATTTTCTCAAATTATCTAAGAACATGATTAAAAAATTAGGCAAATCTAAACCTCAGGTAGACCAAACCACATGAAAAAGTGGTGATTGAAAGCTTACCATTAAGAACTGCTTGGGGGCCATGAAAGCTTTAGATCAAGCTAATATTTGTGTTTTTCTTTCATTGAGGTTTATATGACCAAAGCAACAGGTTGGATAGCAAATAAACATTAAAGTGAGCTTAGAAAGTTTTTAATGATAAACGTTTAATCACCATTCTTTTAATGCGGCCTTTAATCCATCCATTAATTTTGCCAGCTCTGTTTAGTACACTAGACAAGAAAATGAAACAGATCCAAAACTCTACTGGGCCATACCAATAGGGATGAAAACACCCCACCATTAACGTTCCTAAGTCCATGTTATGTGTATATCATCCAACCCAGTCATCAGGTGAGCCCCTACCAGGATGAAAGGACACCCAAACTCAAAACCTTCCAAAACTTAATTAGGTAGGCTGCAAAAAGCGAAATATGAGTAATGCATATGATGGTAGATTGCTAGTGTGGCCCACTTGAGTTTTACATTGGAGGATGGTATATATGGTTTATATAAGGCTCACCAAACACATGATTCGTAATTAATAGAAACATCATGAGTGGGCTCCACACAGCTCGAATATATGGTAATTATATTAGGTGAGAACTAATGTGATCGCTCAATCCGGAAACGATAAAGAAAAGATCAACTAGATGGACAGTCTGGATCCACTGCCCCTCCTGCCGGGTGTCGGCATTGGCAGTGGATGTGGAATACGTTGTGAAGATTAAAATGACTTAAGAATTAAGTTTACGGTTATGTTTTGAAATCTAACCTTCTCTAGAAAAGTCAAAGCCGTGTATGAAACACAAATGGGCTGATCTTGATTAGACTCGTCCGACTTTCTTCTCATAATGCATGCATGCAAGTATATAAGGAGACCTTTGATAGCCTTCCTCAAACAAAGACATGGGTTACTCTAAGCATTGCTTCTTCTTTCTCTGGCTCTTGGTTTCTTTCCAAGCCGACTCCCCCTCTTCCATACATGCTCGGCCTCTTTCAGTTCAAGATCAACTCAGTAAGTAATTTCTCTTTCTCTCTTCCTCCCAATAGGGTTAAGGCAAAAATACAATAAAGTCAAGGTAAAAAGAAAGATGCAGAAGAGTTTGTCCACAAATTATTTATAATATTTCAGGAAAACAGGAATATTTCTCACAATTGTGCACCACACCCACATGCAGCAATGGTCAAATGATCGCAACTGTCTTTATTGTAGACATTATCGTTGATGGGCCACAATTCCATGTGATGATTGCTTTGTTGATGTTGAAATTTTGGTTTTAAAAATAAAATATTTTTGAAATTTTCATTTTCCTTTCAAAAATGATTTTGAAATTTTCAAATGAAAAAATGTATTTTCTTTAGTCCTATATCAGAAAAAGTAGGAAAAAAGTTGTGATTTATAATTGATTAGGTGAGTAGTATTCTTACTAGGAGAAATGGGGGATTAGATGCTCGATTTGAGTATTCCATTGCATAGCACTGGAATGCACACACTCAGGCTCAGGCATGAGCATGGCCAGTGTGGTTGTAGTAGTGCTAAATGATTGCAGGTAACCAAAACGAGGATCTATAATCACATTTAAGTATGCTCATCGATGGTCGCAGCTATCCTCTTAGGAGGTTTGCTAAATCCACATGCGGGTGCAAATATGAAACATCATGTGAGATCCAAACTCTTCATATGGTAGCCCATCTGATGGAAATCTCAAATAGTGTAGCCCATCTGATGGAAAGCTCAAATATTTGCCACATACATGCATACTGTATATGGATGTGCACGCTAGCAGATGCATGTGGAATTCACAAACCTCTCCTCTGAGTATGAGTTTGAGAGTGGAGAACATCTATGATTGATATGGTCTGAAAGATGGATAGATCCGATCACCTTACCATATAAACTCTATTGTGCCGCTAATATATACATGATGAAGTGTGATGGACACTCTTCTTTTTAATAGGAACCGTACAAATTTCACCCATTTGATTTCTTCTGCTTTCTCATCAGGGTACGTGAAGGTGTTGGCCACGCTCGGAGTCATTTGTAGGTGCTGTGATGGCGTTGGAGGTGAATGCAAGAGAACATGGGACTCCACATGCCTAAATCTTAATTGTAGCCCTTGGAAATTGCATTGATTTCAAGTTTCGGATGTATTGATTACTTTTAACTATTTGTACGAAATTGTATTTGATTTTATGTTTCAGATGTATTGATTACTTTTTAAGTATTTATAGGACTCATTTAACATTCTTTGATTGATCCGTTTTCTGGGAGATTCAAGCATTGAGGTTTGATAAGCCCACACGTGTAGAACCCCACCCATCCATCCACACGAATGCATGTGTGCTAACGTGGAACACGTCTAAAGATCTGAGCTTGACATTTACTTGGAAAGAATGCTTTGATGTTCTGTCTCAAAAATTAGGCTGTTGATTATTCAGGTGGGCATGAGATTAAAACAATGTTTTCAAGCAGTCCATTTATTTTGTATGTTGTGGCCCACCTGAGGTATAAAATAGCCTAGCATTTAGCCATCATATCTAACCATATGGAAAGCTTAGATCTTGCATACGTGTTACATGTTGGTTTGTGTACCTGCTTGTTGTTGTGTAGTCTCCTAAACGCGTGGGATTATACCTAAGAAAATGATGAAAGGAGACCCTAACACAAAGCAACATTGGTGGCCCCAAGTCGATACTTTAGGCTTTGGGCCCTCTCTAATAAATGAGCATTTCTTAGGAGCTAAGCATCAATGGTGAGAAAGAAAGAGAGCATCCATGGTGTGAGAGAGAGAGAGAGAGAGAGAGAGAGAGAGAGAGAGAGAGAGAGAGAGATGAACATGAACTTGAACATAGAGAGAGAGAGAGAGAGAGAGAGAGAGAGAGATATGAACATGAACATGAACATAGAGAGAGAGAGAGATGAACATGAACATGAACAGAGAGAGAGAGAGAGAGAGAGAGAGAGAGAGAGAGAGATATGAACATGAACATGAACAGAGAGAGAGAGAGAGAGAGAGAGAGAGAGAGAGAGAGAGAGATATGAACATGAACATGAACATAGAGAGAGAGAGAGATGAACATGAACATGAACAGAGAGAGAGAGAGAGAGAGAGAGAGAGAGAGATGAACATGAACAGAGAGAGAGAGAGAGATATGAACATGAACATGAAGAGAGAGAGAGAGAGAGAGAGAGAGAGAGAGAGAGAGAGAGAGAGAGAGAGAGAGAGAGAGAGAGAGAGAGAGAGAGAGAGAGATGAACATGAACATGAATAGACTTAGGGCTTGGGCTGCATTTTAGCCTTGTTGGACGAGCCAAGACTCCTTTTAAGTTAGGGCTTGATACATAAACGGGTCTGATTTCCTTTCGAGTTTCACTTCACACTGGACAGGACATGTTTAGGGCCTGTTTGGATGGTAAGTTACTTTTACCTCAAGTAATTTATCTTGGTTTCTACTTTGTGGGAAGATAAGCATATTTGGCTAAGTATGTTTTTAAAACACTTCATCAAGAAAGTGAATTGCATCATTGAATCACCCAAGTCTAATGGGGCCCACTTAATGTATGTGTTATATATCCACTCCATCCATCTATTTTGCCAACTCATTTTAAGGTATTGTCCCAAAAATGAACCAAATTGAAATCTCAAGTGAATGAAACATTTGAGAGTATTGACGGGGTAGATTTCTCAACAGCATCACGGGAAGGATTTCCAAACAAGGCACATCCATTCATCACGTGAAGCATTGATCAGGTTGGAAGTTAGAGCGCTGGCACACTTCTCGCAGTGACTGGTTTAAGTTACTTTTTTATAAGTTGAAAAGTTTAAAAAATCATGAAAATAATTACATTGTGTTATAAGTTATTTAACTTTAATAACTAAAATAATTAAAGTTAAAAAAATTAACATATTAAACTAACATATGCTAAAACGTTATTTATTGGGTAGTATCCAAACGGGCCCTTAAGGTGTTGACATCTGGGATCTAGCATTAATTTCAGGCTACAGTACTGACCCATTTATGTAAACAATAGCGGCTCGTTTGATCCAAAGCACGGTTGCAATCCAAACCACCAACCAGAAATGTAGCAATTGGCCCATTCATGACATGTCTTATTAATTGGTCAGTCCAGATCAAACTAACAAAAGATCCTAACAGTGTGTAAGTTATCCTTCAAATGGACAACGAGAGTAAAATGGATGGATCTAAGAGTAATTGTTTGCTAAGATTGGCTCCATTCAGTGTGATTTTTTAATAGAGGTCTATCTATGAACATGATCACTACATGGATGGCCTGGATCCATATTCCCACCTGACAGATGTCAGATATTGGGTGATAAATTCGTACCTGACTTTCTTGTAACAACTATGCCCGTGTAACATCAAATCTAATCCATTAACTTCGTCTAGCTAATTTTAGCACAAGAGCCTGCAAGTGAGACAGAACCAAACTCAAGTTGGCCACACCATATGAAAGTAAGGATGAAAACACCCACCTTGTTAACCTTTCTGGGTCCATTGTGTTGTGCATGTATCATCCTACCTATTTATCAAGTGAGCTCCCACAAGGATGTATGGACGCCAAAACGCAAATCATTCCAAAACTTAGGTAGGCGGCAACAAGTAGAGTTGGGCATCGAGTCGAGTTGGACCAAGTTAGGGTTGATTCGACTTGATCCAGTTTTGAAATAGGCTTGACTTGAACTTGACTTGACTTGGTACTGAGTTCGGTATGCCTGAACCAATCCAAGTTCAGGTCTGGCCTGGACTAATCTAGATCGAGTCGAACCCGGTTAAAAGTATTGAGTCAGTTTGAGTTGGCACCGATTCGGACCTAGAGTTGACGGATGGAGGGAGTGGAGGGGAAAGAAAGGAGGAGGAGGGAAGTGATGATAGTGACTGGTTGCCTGGCTTGGAAGAGGAGGATGGAGGGAGAGAGAGAATTTGAGATTTGGTAGGAGTCGAGGTGTGGTATATAGGATTAGAGATACTTAGAAATTATGATTTTTTTATTATATATATACCTAAATCCAAGTCAAGTCAGTTTCGGATTAAGTTTTGGGTCGAGTCAGGTTGAGTTACTAAGTAACTCGAACTCGAATCGGTTTGAGTTTGAATTGTATGAAGCCTATGCGGTTTGGACCAACTCACCCATCCGGTTCAAGTCGACTTGGATGAGTCCAGTTAGGTAAATCGAGTGCCCCCGTGCCCAACTCTACCAACAAGTGATATATGGGTATTGTGCATGATGGTACATTACTACCAGTGGTTTGGCCCATTTGTGCACGTCATGCTTCGGATTCCACGTAAACATTACAAGTGGGCCCCACACAGCTGGAATGCATGGTAATTACCTTATGTGAGAACGCATGTGAACAGTCCCGGTAGAATATGATACTTAATTTCTCAATTTCTAGAAGAACTGAATTGAATCATATCAGCCGATCGGACATCAATAATAGTCCAAATCAAACATAATTATTCTAGAAGGAATGCTCTGATCTAGCTGGCTCAATTGGCAAAGTGACGTTCATTGCTCACTATTTAGCACATGGTATGTAAAATGTTGATCCAGACGGTCCATCGAGCAGGTCATTGCTTCTGTCCCATTGTCTATTTTTTTTTTTTTTTTTAAAAAGAAAATAAAAAAGATCTTACTCATCTTTCTTTTTCTTTCTTTCTTTCCTGTTGAGTGCCATTTATTGAGAGTTGAGACTTCATGTTCAAGTGTCTAAGATAACCACATTTCGTGCTATTTCAACAGTGGATCATCAAGACAAGACCAACTAGATATGGACGGTTTGGATCCACTACCTCTACGTACCAGGTGTCAGGCATTGGAACTGCATGTGGAATACGTTGTGAAGACTAAAATGGCTAAAGAATAAGAAGATGGTCATGTTTTGAAATCTGGCATTTTCTAGAAAAGTCAAAGCCGTCTAGAAATCACAGGCCGTTTGATGATGATGCGACTCGTATGATTCAACTCGGACTTGGTGGAGTGCCAACCAGTTCACTATCCCGAATAAATAAATAAAATTCTGACTCAGCCCAACCCATAATACCATGTTGGGATATTTCTAGAGAGCTGATGTGGTAATTATTTATATATATGGGGACATTTGTATTCATTTTCGTGTCTTGTTTTCCATGCAAACATACAAGTATATATAAGCTTCTCTTTGAAATCTAACATTCTCTACAGAAGTCAACGCCGTTAGGTTGATTTTGATTAGACATGTCCAGGTTGCTTCTCATGCATGCATACAGGTATATAAGCAGACCTTTGATAACCTTCCTCAATCAAAGACATGGGTTTCTCTAAGCATTGATTCTTCTTTCTCTGTCTCTTGGTTTCTTTCCAACCTCAGTTCCCCTCTACCATACATGCTCGGCCTCTTTCAGTTCAAGATCAACACAGCAAGTAATCTCTCTCTCTCTCTCTCTCTCTCTCTCTCTCTCTCTCTCTCTCTCTCTCTCTCTCTCTCACAATAAGGCAATAAGGTTAAGGCAAAAATACAAAAATGTTAAGGTAAAAATAAACATGCAGAAGAGTTTGTCCCCAAAATATTTGCTATATTTTCAGGAAAGCAGAAACATTTCTCGCAGTTGTGCACCACACCCACATGCAGCAATGGTCAAATTATCGCAACTGTCTATATTGTAGAGTGTTATCGTTGATGGGCCACTATTCCATATGATGATTGATTTGTGCATATTGAAATTTTTGTTTTAAAATAAAATGTTTTTGAAAATTTCTTTTTCCCTTCAAAAATGATTTTGAAATTTTCAAATAAAAAGTTGTATTTTCTTTAGCCATATGCCGGAAAGAGTGGGAGAAATGTTTGTAATTTATAAGTGATTGAGTGGGTAATATTCTTACCTAGAGAATGGGGATGATATGCTTGATTTGAGTGTTCCATTGCCTAGCATTGGAATGTGCACACTTAGGCTCAGGCATGAGCAAGGCCAGTGTGATTGTAGTAGTGCTAAATGGTTGCAAATAACCAAAATGAGGAACTGTAATCACATTTGAGGATGCTCATCGATGGTTTCAGCTATCCTCTTAGAAGGTGTGCTAAATCCACATGTGAGTGCAAATATGAAACATCATGTGAGATCTTGAACCCTTCACATGGTAGCCCATCTGATGGAAATCTCAAATAGTTTAGCCCATCTGATGGAAAGTTCAAATATTTGTCACAGAATGATACATCCATCCTGTATATGTATGTGTATGCTTGCACACGCATGTGGATTTCACAAACCTCTCCTCTAGAGTATGAGTTTGAGAGTGTAGAACATCCATGATCGATACAGTCTGAAAGATGGATAGATCCGATCACCTTACCATATAAACTCTATTGTGCCTTTAATATATACATGATGAAGTGTGATGGACACTCTTCTTTTTAATAGGAACCGTACAAATTTCACCCCGTTTGATTTCTTATGCTTTCTCATCAGGGTATGTGAAGGTGTAGGCCATGCTCGGAGTCATTTGTAGGTGCTGCGATGGTGTTGGAGGTGAATATAAGAGTACGTGGGACTCCACATGCCTGAACATTGATTGTAGCCCTTGGAAATTATATTGATTTCAAGTTTACGGATGTGTTGATTACTTTTAACTATTTGTACGAAATTGTATTTGATTTTATGTTTCGGATGTATTAATTACTTTTTAAGTATTTATAAGAGGACTCTTTTAACATTCTTTGATTGATGTGTTTTCTGGGAGATTCAAGCATTGAGGTTTGATAAGTCCACACGTGTAGAACACACCCATCCATCCACACGAATGCATGTGTGCTAACATGGAACACGTCTAAAGATCTGAGCTGGACATTTACTTGGAAAGAATGCTTTCATGTTCTGCCCAAAAAATTAGGCTGTTTGATTATTCAGGTGGGGGCCTACGGTTAAAACAATGTTTAATTTCTAGCGGTATTCCATTTATTTTGCATCCTCTGGCCCACCTTATGTATGAAATAGCCTGATATTTAGCCATCAAATCTTACCTTAGGGAAAGATTAGATTTTACACACATCTTACATGTTTTAAGATATGTGGATAGAGAGATATATCTTCGTCGTGGACATGCATCACGCATCAAGTAGGCATAGAGGCCATGATTCTTACAATGGCCTGGAGAATGTATGCATGACTGAAATGTTAGAGGCAGTCATTCTTTTTCTTTCTTTATTATTATTATTATTATTATTATTATTATTACACACCCCCCAACACACTCATGCCATAGTGGGATTTCACCACCTATGGGTACTCGAACCCTTGATAACACGTGGGTGATGGAGAAAAGTAATGCATATATAAAGTTTTTAGAAGAACATACAAAAAACCAAAACTTTAGAGTGATAATTTATATTAATATGTGGTAAGAAATGTTGGGGAACCATGGAAGCAAACAGAGGTGAATCAAGTATACATAATCATAAAAGTCCAAACACAAAAAATCAGAATTTTAATTGGAAAAACTCTTACAAAAAAGCCTTAGAACTCATCTACTACACAAACTCTTATGAGAGAGTGTTACCTATTCGAACAAGCCTCAAATCCACTTCACAAACTCTACCTATGTCCTTCAAATCCTTAGGAATGAATTAGAAAGCCTTAGAACTCATCTACTACAAAATCTTGATTACACATGATATATAAAGTATCACAATTGAAATAGAAACCAAATCCGCAATTGCACAATTTTGTATGCGCTCGATGAGACTTTGATGGCTTCGATGATCTGTCAATGATATAAAACACCTTCGATAATATTGAGTAGCATCACCAAAATGTTTCAGCAATCAACATGGATTCTTTCAATGGCATCAACCTTTGCTCGATTCCACGAAATGGTTTATCGATAACATACGCAAACCCTGTTCCTTACAAATTTAAGACATCAACAACAATATGATTAGTTTCATGCATCTAAATCAAAATTTGCTATATAAAGGGAAATAGAAGCCGTTTTGAACTAGAAATACAAGTGACCATGACTGCATATGTCTAACTTTGCAAGGGTTGTGAAACTTGATTCTGAATTAGAATCATATATAGTAGGCCAATGTTACTAGTTGATTGGCAATTAATCCCATGTGCTAAGGGTATTATACTCAAAGCCACTTCCTATTCAAATCTATAAAATCTTTTTAATTTTTTTTTGGTTCTCATGGACTCTTATCCTAATGTCGCCTCTCCACTTTTGTGCAGCACAACGTTACGATAAGTTTGAATGGAGTAGCATAGTTTTAGTCTAGTCTGCAGCAAGTTTGTATTAATTAAGCTCTTTGTCTACGATCTCTTTGTCAAATATCGAATCCCTTGATTCTCACTAATTAGTAATTTCATTTGGCCACAACATTCTTCTGACTGCCCAAGTCCAAACGACCGTCAATAATCAATGGCCACTTTGTTCACTTGAGCTGTCGTTAGCAATATTTTTCTCTCCATTTTTTATTTCCTTTCAAATTGTATCACATTTTAGATCAAGAAAATCGGCACTTGATTTTATTTCTTACTTTTGAGTATATTATATTGTTGTTAAATAATACAATTTATCACCAACATAATGGAAAGCTCTTGCTTTCAGGGAAAAAAGAACTCATGCAAAGGACTAATCCTTCCTTTTCCAAATTGCTTGATTCCTTGTAATCATTAATTAGGTAAATGGCTGATCTTCTTAGACCTGGTCTTAATATGTCTACTTTGGCACCTATGGCAGCAAGATGTTGGCTGATTTTCTTAAACCCGGTCTTAATCTATCTACTTTGGCACCTGTTGTAGCAAGATATTCAGTTCAATTCAAGTTGTATTTAGCTCTAGCACACCCGATATGTACAAACACACAGCACCCACGATCAAATATTGGCCAAACAATACACATGCCGAGGATTAGCTACTGACAGGTTGAGTAGCGAGAATCTACTGAAGTCACGTCACCAAGTTCCGTGGTCTGACTCTTTAAGCATTGCAAATTCGGTTAAAGATCCTAGTTGTCAAAGTCCGTTGAACATTTGGTATATCCTGGGGGGAATTCAACTCTATAGGCAGTCTTTAAACCTCTTTTTTGGCCACATTTTCCGTGAGGGGAACTCGGTAGCGGACGCTTTAGCCAGGATGGCTAGTGAAGGATGCCCAAATAGAATGTCCTCTTCCCGTCCCAACCTCCCTAGGCTAGTGCGCAGCCTTATGGCTATTGATAATCTCGGTGTTGGGTCAGTTAGGCGTCAGTAGCTGGGTTTACAGTTTTCTCCTCTGAGTTTTATTTTCTGTGGCAGCTTTTGTGCAACTTCTTTCTTATATGATGGGAGGGGTCCTATCCTTTTTGTTGGGACTCTCCTGAATGGTTGTAAAGTTTCTTTTGGAATAGAATTTATGGAGTTGTTTTAAAATTTTTATTTTTAATTTTTAAAAAAGTTCTGTGGGCTCCACCATGATATATGTTTTATATCCACGTTGTTCATCCATTTGGATAGATCATTTTAAGAACAAAACCAAAGAATGAGTCAAATCCAAAGCTCCCGTAGACCACACCAAAGAAAAAAAAAAAACCAGTGGGGAGAGTGACGTCCACCATTAAAAGCTTCTAAAGGCCACAAAAGTTTTCCATCAGGCTGATATTCGTATTTTCCTTCCTTATGTCTTTGTTAACTTATGAACAAGTTGGATTTCAAATTAACATTATGATAGGCTTTAGAAAGGTTTCAACGTTAGGCATCACTCTCCCCATTGTTTTCTACAGTGGGATCCATTACAGCTTTAGATTTACGTCATTCTTTGGATCATACCCTAAAATGATATCTCCAAATGGATTTTATTTATTTATTTATTTATTTATTTTTAAACCGTAGGCTCTTGCCACCGAAATTCATTGAAATGGAAGAAAATTACAGGGATCTTTCGGGAAGGCCGTAACAAAAAGACAACGGAACCCTCCTATCGTGTAGCCACCACCCTACAGAAATAAAAAGAAAAAGAACTATAGTAGATACAACCTAATTGCCCAGCCAAGAGCGGACGTCCAACAAAGGAAAGGGCGGGACGTCTGGAGGGATATTCTCCTATTGCCAACGACAAGGGAATCGAAACTGCAGGCGAAAATAAGACCCTTTTTAGGGAGGATTACGAATTGAACCGAGGCCGACCTTGTCGAGAAAGATTAATCCCTTGATTTGTCTGGGCAGAGAATGTAGATGGTCGTAAAGGGCCGATTGTTGGGTCTCACTACCAATCTTCGCTAAACCGTTAGCCGGTCCATTTCCTTCACAAAGAATATGATTGAAACAAAAGGTTCCCAACCTTTTTAGCGTGTAGATCCGGCTGACCCACGGCTTCCATCTCCATGGACACGTAGAAGCACCCCGCAGGGTGTCAACTAAAAGCTTTGAGTCGGACTCAATTATAGTTTGACACATCCCTTTTTTAACACAAAGCAGATTCTGTCATGAATTGCTCGTAATTCAGCTAGATTATTTGGGCCCACCTCATACCCGGCAGAGAACGTGAAGATAAAGGATCCATCATCCTTTCTGCAGATGCCACCTCCACTGAAAAGGCCTGAGTTGCCTCTTGCAAACCCGTTAACGTTTAGTTTAACCCTACTCAACCATACATCATGGTGAACTAGGTGGATACAACGCATACATCATGATGGGGCCCACAGAACTTGGTGACGTCACTTCAATACCGAGTATCCCTACTCAACTTGTCAGTATCTAACCCGCGTCCGTTTCCAAACTGAAGCCAACAGCCCCAAGGGGGGGATTAGCTTTGGCCCTTTGAGAGGTGAACTAACTGTGCAGTCGCCCCAGGGAGATTTTGTTGCATTGGAATTCGCATCGAACAAGTTCCTTCCTCCAACGTGCATTCATCACCCTTGAAAGTTAAAGATAGAATTTGCATGTGACCAATGCAATTTCATCCCACCTAATCTAAGTTAATCCTGCTTACTTAAACAGGCCCTCATGATTCACCGGTTGGAATCTAGATGGACCCACACGGTGCCGAATGGTATATAAACATCATGGTCGGGCAGTGAGTTTTCAACCGTGCACGTTTCCATGCATTATAACGGCCGGCATCCTATCATGTTGTCCAAGTTTTAAATCTGTCTGATTTTCTAACATCTATCGTACTGTGATTTGATTAATTGACGGTGACTTTCTCACGGCCATTTCTCATGGCGCACAACGTATCTTCTTCTGCAAGCTTGGCTGGATTCTTTTCAATGGTCAACGAGTGGGCCTCAATTAAAGATCCCAGGAGCTCGAAGGAATGTGAAACCGTGTGGCCTGCGGACACGGATTGCACACTGAAACTGCCAGGGGTGGCTCACTATTGGATAGTGCTCTGTGGGCCCTTAATGATGTTTGTATTTCATCCGCACTATCTATGGGATTTCTCAAATTACCTTACAACATAATTAAAAACTTAGGAAAATCCAAATCTCAGGTAAACCACACCACAGGAAACAGTGGTGATTGAGCCCTCATCATTAAGAACTTCACGGGGCTATGAAGGTTTTGAAACAAGCTGGTATTTGTGTTTTACTTTCATTCAGGTTGTATGGCCTAATCAACTAGTTGATGGCAAATAAACTTTACACTGGGCTTAGAAAGTTTTTAATGATAGGGGTTTAATCATTATTCTTTTCACATGGCCTTTAATCTATCCATTAGTTTTGCCAGCTCAATTTCATACACTAGCCAAAAAATGAAGCAGATCCAAAACTCTATTGGGCCATCCCACATCGAAAGTAGGGATGAAAACACCACTGTGTTAATGTTCCTGGGTCCACCATGTTGTGTATATATCATCCAACCCAGTCATCAGGTGAGCCCTAGCAGAATGAAAGGACACCCAACCTCAAACCCTTCCAAAGCGAAATATGAGTAATGCATATGATGGTACATTGCTACCAGTGGTGTGGCCGACTTGAGTTTTACATTGGAACGAGGGATGGTATATATGGTCCACGTAAGGCTCACCAAACACATGATTCTTAATTAATAGAAACATCATGAGTGGGATCCACACAGCTCGAATATATGGTAATTATATTACTTGAGAGCTAATGTGATCGCTTCCCCTTGAAACTGATATTTTCTTAATTTCTAGAAGCACTGAATTTAATCTTAGCAGCCGATCACTATTCAACTATAATTCTTTTAAAAAGATGACTCGGATCTAGCTGGTTCAATCCGCAAAGAGATGTTCATTACTCGCTACCTGACACGTGGCATGTGAAACGGTTAATCCAGACGGTCCATAAAGCAAGTAATTAACTGTTTATAACCGGCCCATTGTGGAAAGTAAAACAAGATCTTAGTCATCTTTATTTTCGTTTTTTTTTTCCGTTGAGTGCCATCTACTAAAACAAGATCGTGGGTAAACGATAAAGAAAAGATCAACTAGATGGACGGTCTGGATCCAGTGCCCCACCTGCCGGTGTCGGCATTGGCAATGGATGCGGAATACGTTGTGAAGAATATAATGACTTAAGAATTAAGTTGACGGTTATGTTTTGAAATCTAACCTTCTCTAGGAAAGTCAAAGCCGTGTATAAAACACAAATCGGTTGATCTTGATTAGACTCGTCAGACTTTCTTCTCATTCATGCATGCAAGTATATAAGGAGACCTTTGATAGCCTTCGTCAAACAAAGACATGGGTTTCTCTAAGCATTGCTTCTTCTTTCTCTGGCTCTTGGTTTCTTTCCAAGCTCACTTCCCCTCTTCCATACATGCTCGGCCTCTTTCAGTTCAAGATCAACACAGTAAGTAATTTCTCTTTCTCTCTTCCTCTCAATAGGGTTAAGGCAAAAATACAATAAAGTTAAGGTAAAAAGAAAGATGCAAAAGAGTTCGTCCACAAAATATTTACAATATTTCAGGAAAACAGGAACATTTCTCACAATTGTGCACCACACCCACATGTAGCAATGGTCAAATGATTGCAGCTTTCTTTATTGTAGACGTTATCGTTGATGGGCCACAATTCCATGTGATGATTGATTTGTTGATGTTGAAATTTTGGTTTTAAAAATAAAATATTTTTGAAATTTTTGTTTTCCTTTCAAAAATGATTTTGAAATTTTCAAATGAATAAAAAAATATATTTTCTTAAGTCCTACATCAGAAAGAGTAGGAGAAAAGCTATGATTTATAATTGATTTAAGTGGGTAGTATTCTTACTAGGAGAAAAGGGGGATGAGATGCTTGATTTGAGTATTCCATTGCATAGCACTGGAATGCGCGCTCTCAGGCTCGGGCATGAGCGTGGCCAGTGTGGTTGTAGTAGCGCTAAATGATTGCAGATAACCAAAATAAGGAATTGTAATCACATTTGAGTGTGCTCATCGATGGTTGCAGCTATCCTCTTAAAAGGTTTGCTAAATCCACATGCGGGTGCAAATATGAAACAGCATGGGAGATCCAAACCCTTCATATGGTAACCCATCTGATGGAAATCTCAAATAGTGTAGCCCATCTGATGGAAAGCTCAAATATTTGTCACATACATGCATACTGTATATGGATGTGCACGCTAGCATACCCATGTGGAATTCACAAACCTCTCCTCTGAGTATGAGTTTGAGAGTGAAGAGCATCCATGATTGATATGGTCTGAAAGATGGATAGATCCAATCACCTTTCCACATGAACTCTATTGTGCCGCTAATATATACATGATGAAGTGTGATGGACACTCTTCTTTTTAATAGGAACCGTACAAATTTCACCCATTTGATTTCTTCTGCTTTCTCATCAGGGTACGTGTTGGCCACGCTCGGAGTCATTTGTAGGTGCTGCGATGGTGTTGGAGGTGAATGCAAGAGTACATGGGACTCCACATGCCTAAATCTTGATTGTAGCCCTTGGAAATTGCATTAATTTCAAGTTTCGGATGTATTAATTGCTTTTAAATTGTATTTGATTTTATGTTTCACATGTATTGATTACTTTCTAAGTATTTATACGAGGACTCTTTTAACATTCTTTGATTGATGCGTTTTCTGGGAGATTCAAGCATTGAGGTTTGCTAAGCCCACACGTGTAGAACCCCACCCATCCATCCACACGAATGCATGTGTGCTAACATGAAACACGTCTAAAGCTCTGAGATTGACATTTACTTGGAAAGAATGCTTTGATGTACTGTCTCAAAAATTAGGCTGTTTCATTATTCAGGTTGGCATACGATTAAAACAATAACCGGACAAATCATAATACAGCAAAGCAGGATTTTCCTTCTGACAAGCAGAGGATCTGGATTCCTACCGGAAGGGTAGCTCTGATCCAGATGGCTCAATCCGCAAAGTGATGTTAGTTGCTGGCTACTTGACATATGGCATGTGAGAAGGTTGATTCAGACGGTCATCGAACAGGTTACTGCTTCTACTGGGGCCATTGTCAAAAATAAAACAATGTCTTGGTCATCTGTTTTTTCCTTTCCCATTGATAGTTTTAGACTTCATGTTTAAGTGTCTATGACGGTCAGTTTATGCTATTTCAACAGTGTCTGAAAAAGACAAGACCAACTAAATGGACGTTCTGGATTCATTGCTCCAGGAGCCAAGTGTCAGGCATTCACATTGGACGTGGAATACGTTGTGAAGACTAAAATGACTAAAGATTTAAGTTGATGGTTATGTTTTGAAATCTAAAATTCTCTGGAAAAGTCAAAACCGTGTAGAAAATACAAGCCGGTTGTTGATGATGTGACTCGTCCGAGTCAACTCGGACTGGTTGAGTGCCAACCGATTCTTCCTGAACCGTTTCTTGCTATTGACTTAAATCGGTCCGATGATGTCAGCTGACATCAGACGAGAAAAACTGAGGAGAAGAAATATATACTTAGGGAATTCTAATAAGGACATTTCCGTATTTCCACTTTGGTACACCCATTTTCTCTCCCTGGAAACCCTTCGTAGCACGACAACGGATGTGTGGAACTTCTGTGAGCCCCACCATAATGCATGTGTTAGATCTACACTGTCCATCCATTTTTAACCTACCATTTTAAGCATGACCCAAAAAATAAGGCAATGTAAAGCTCAAGTGGACCAAGAAAGAAGTGGGAATTGAATGACTATGGTGGAAACATTTCTAGGGCCACATTTATGTTTATTTTACATCTGACCTTTTTAAAATTACAGTCTTAAATGAAGAGAAAACACAAATATCAGCTTGATCCAATCCTCTTTTTAGCCTAGGGAAGTTTTCAAGAGTAGAAATTCAATTCCCACTATTTCATGTGGTGTGGTCACTTGAACTTTGCACTTTCCTCGTTTTAAAAAACTTGCTCTAAAATGATCTAGAAAAATGGATGGTGCGGATATAACACATATATCATGATGGCTTACTTAAAATTTTTTCTTCTTTTGTATTGGTTACTTCCATTCAATTTATGTGACCCTACCATCAGCAAGTGGGCTGGGGTCAAAGCTCTGTGGACCCTGATGTATGCGTTTTAACCATGAGGTTCATTTATTTTGATAGCTTATTTTAGTTTAAAAAGTCAAAAAATTAAATAAGGCATATATAAATGATAGGCGGACCAGACCAACCCGAAATGGTGGTGATTGAACTCCTACAGTTAAAAACCTTTTAAGGCCCACTTTGATGTTTATTTTCCATCCAACCAGTTGATTTAGTCACATAACCCTGAATGAATGGAAAACAGAAATGCCCGCTTGATCCAAAACTGACTTGGTTGTTAAGAAGATTTCAATGTTAAGAATTCAATCCCCTTTGTTTCATGTGGTGTGGTCACTTGAGATTTTGATCTACATCATTTTTAGGTTATGTATTAAAATGGGCTACAAAAATAGATGGATAACATAGATAAAACACATATATCATGGTAATGCCCACGGAACTTTGACAGGTGGTTGGTGGTGTTTGTTTTTCCAGTTAAACTATCTCTTCAGTTTTTTGGTGGTGTAAGGACCCTGAGGACCTACAATAGTATAAGGATTTGTGGGACCTACCGTGGGTAAGTGGTGTTAAGGACTTTGTGAGATGTACCATAGTGCATGTGTTTTATCCACAGTCCATCGGTTTTGCCATATCATTTTATGACATGGTATTAAAATTGAATATATCTAAAGCTTAAGTGGACCACACCTCGTAAAGCAATGGGGATTGAATGTCAACCATTAAAAACTTCTTGGGGTGTAGAAGTCTAGGATCAAATTGATATTTATGTTTTTCCTTAATCCGGGTCTCTAGGACCTCTAAGATATTAGATGGAAAATAAACATCATGGTGAGCCTTAGGGAGGTTTCAATAGTGGAATCCATCGTCATGATATGTGAGGGGAGGTTTCAATAGTGGAAATCATATATTATACGTGAAGTGGTCCACTTGAGCTTTGTGACTTCCTCTTTTCTGGGTCCATACAATATTATGGACGTGGATGTAGAAGTTTGTCACGTGAGCACATCTGATTGCCGCAATCCAAGGTTTAGAAAAGCCGGGCACGGAATGTGAAGAGAATCTGATTGCTCTGCTTGAAATAAACACGAAATTTCTGCTTTCTTACATCCTTCGTCAACATCATTACTTGCATTGGTCTGCACTAAACACCGTGTGATGATGTGGCCCAATCAAATTGCAGTAAACAGTAATTTTATGTTTATATAGATTTACTTGAAAGTAGGAATATGATCTTATTTTTATTTTAAAATTTTGTTAACTGAACTCATCTGACGTCATGACTGGTGACGTGTACCAACAAGAGGGAAATGGATTGGATATCCACCGTTCAAATCCTCTTAAGGCCCACTATATTGTTTCTTTGACATCCAATCTGTTGATTAGGTCATACAGGCCAGATGAAGTGAAAAAACAAATATCGGATTGATCCAAAACTTTTATGGCCCCCAAAATGTTAATGGTCGACCCTTATTCAACACTGTTTCCTGTACTGTGATCCACATGAGGTTTGGATAGAACTAATTTTTGGATTCACACACTGAAATGATCTGCAAAAATAGATAGATGGCATGGATGAAACACATACATCATGGTGGGGCCCACATAGCACCGACCACCAGCCATTGGCTGGTGTCAGGGGGAGTAGCCAATCCGTTCCCAATAAGAGGAGGCGGCACACGAATTCGCTGTGCATTAAACACACAGGATCCGCCCTGGCATACATACAAAGTACGTAAGTAAATCTTTGAAAGCCTTCCTCAAACAAAGACATGGCTTTCTTCAAGCATTTTTTTTTTCTTTCTATGGCTCTTGGTTTCTTTCCAAGCTCGCATCCCCTCTTCTGTACGTGTTCGAGCTCTTTCAGTTGAGGAAGAAAAGAATAAGTTATCTATCTCCCCAAGGTAATTAATGCCTAAAACAAGTTTAGTTCTTTATTTGATCACCGAATGAATGTGTTCTATTGCTTTCTATTATCAAAATACAAAATTTCATTGATGTAATTACACACAATTACAAACTGAAGTCTTACTGAAATACCAGAATCACATTTGAGTATTAATGGTTATTGCTATTCTCTTGGGAGGTTTGCTTAATCTTCTACCTCAAAATCAAACTATTTTACTCTTTACGTTGGCCCCAATATACCAAATAAATTGATAGTTAAATCTTCTTCTTTTTTATTCGTTCATTTATTTTGATACAGCCCACCTGATCAGGTATGAAATGGCATGATTTCTCCTGTCAGAAGATCTAGATAGTGTAGCTCGTCTGTTGGAAAGCTAAATCTCTCACACATATGACACATACTTACTGTATATGGATGTGTATGGCTCTCACACACATGTCCAATTCGCAAACGTCTCATTTCCGTATGAGTTTGAGAGTTTGGAAGATTCATGATCGATACAGTTTGAAAGATGGACGGATAGGATCACCTTACCATGCATATGAACTATATGGTTCCACTCATACACAATGACGTGTGATGGACACTCTTCTTTTTAATAGGAACCGTATAAATTTTACCCATTTGATTTCTTTTGCTTTATCATCAGGGTATGTGAAGGTGTTGGCCACGCTTGGAGTCATTTGTAAGTAGAGGTGTACACGAGTTGAACTGAGCCAAGCTTTTCCTAGCTCGTGCTCAACTTGGACAGCTTGAGTCTCAACTCGTGCTCAGCTCGGCTCGGCCTTCGAGCTTGGAACAACAACTCATACTGGACTCCGCCAGCAAATTGGTCCAATCAGCCGAGTTCAAGCTGAGTTCGAGCTGAGTTTTCGAGTCGAGTTTGAGTCTTCGAGCCGGTGGTTGGATGGGTTCATCCGGCCAGTGGTCGTTGGTCGGATGTGTTCCGCTACTCACTGGAAAAAATGGAGAAAGTGGAGGAGATGACTCACTTTGGGAGAGGAGATGGATAGACTTTGGAAGAATGAATTTCATCAGGCGATAGAGAACTGTGAGAGTATCGACTGAACAGATGGCGAATTTGGGCGAAAGGAAAGGAGAAATGGGTTAGGGTTAGGCGATTTGGGCGAAAGGGAGGGAGAAATGGGTTAGGGTTAGGCAATTTGGGCGAAAGGGAGGGAGAAATGGGTTAAGGTCAGGCGATTTGAATGAAATGGAGGGAGAAATGGGTTAGGGTTGTTGGGTTGGGCGAAATGGGTAGGGTCAAGCAAATGAAGGTTTTTTTTTTTTAAAAAAAAAAAAAAAAAAAAAACCCTTATATATTTACTTAAAACTCAATCCGAGTCGAGTCCGAGCCAAGTCGAGCTAAAAAACGAGTCGAGCTAGGTCGAGCTTGGACTCAACTCGAAATGTTCCAAGCTCCCAAAAACTGGCTCAACTCGATTCAAATAGAGTTTCAATCTGAGTCGAGTTGAGCTTTTTCAAGCCGAGTCAAGCAAGTTACTGAGCTAACTCTGCTCATGTATAGCTCTATTTGTAGGTGTTGCGATGTCGTTGGAGGTGAATGCAAGAGTATGTGGGACTCCACATGCTTGAATCTTGATTGTAGCCCTTGGAAATTGCATTGATTTCACGTGGCCTGTTGAATTTTCGAAGTTTAGATGTATTGATAACTACTAAGTATTTGTAGGAAAAAAAAAGTATATGCAGGAAGACTATTTTGACATCCTTTGATATGCTTTTTTGGGAGATTAATTCCAACATTGAGGTTTGCTAAGTGCACACGTGTAGAACTTTGCCATACATTCACACGAATGCATACGAGCCAACGTGGAACACGTTTAAAGATCTTTAGTTAAAAAGAATGTTTTATGTTCCGTCCCAAAAATTAGGTTGTTTGATTGTTCAGGTGGACTATTTGGTTAAAACAATATTTTCTAGCATTCCATTTATTTTGTTTGTGGCCCAACCTAAGGTATACAAAAGCATGACATTTAGCCATCATATCTAAACATATGGAAAGCTCAGATCTTTCACACGTGTTACATATTGGTTTGTGTGCCTGATTATTGTTGTGTGGGTTCCTACATGTGGGATTATAGCTAAGGAAAATGATGAAAGGAGACCCGTAACACTATGCAACATTGGTGGGCCCAAGTCGATAATTTAGGCTTTAGGCCATCTATGATTGGAGCTGGGCAGAATCTGACTCGATCCGAAGGCCTAGATCGGTGTGGATCGAGTAGGACCACTCAAATCCAATCGTACATCAGATCGAATTCAGATCGTGGTCAATCCGGACGGATCCGATCCGAAATCTGAACGAACCTTAACCCCTCTTTCTCTACCCGAAGGAGGCGTTGCACCCACCTATCTCTCCTCCTTTCTCTCCCTCTTTCTCTCCTGATTTCCCTCCTCTCCTTCCTTCTCTCCTCCTCTCTCCTTCTTTCTCTCCCGATTTCCTAAATCTCCTTCTTTCTCTCCCTCTCTCTTCCTAGACTCATCTCGATCTGACTCAATTCGGTTTCTCAGACCGATTCGGACTCGATTCGGGTCAAGCTAGTAAGGATTCGGATCAGATTGAGTCAGCCTTACTGGACTCGATCCTGGATCGGATCGAGTTTGGGTCAGGTTCTTAAAAAATCGGATCAAGTTGAGTTGGACCCAATCTGGTTCAACTCAACTTGATGCCCACCTCTATCTATGATAAATGAGCATTTCTTCTTCTTCTTCTTCTTCTTCCTCTTCTTTTTGTCCTAATGGGTGCTTATCCTATTTTAGATTAGTTTAGCTTATCCACTCTGGTAAGCACAATGCTACAACATGTTCGTTTCGATTAGCATAGTTTAGTCTAGTTTAGTTTACATCTGCCACTATCAAACGCATTATTATAGCAAGTTTGGATTAATTTAGCACTTTCTCCATGACCTCGTCATTGTATACTAAATCACTAAATTCTCACTTAGTGATTTCATTAGGCCATGTTTGTCTTTGACCTCCTAGGTTCAAACGACCACTGATCATTAATGGCTGCTTCGCTCGTGCAGACTGCATTTGTAATCTTTCTTCTCAGCATTTTTTATTTACTCGTTGATTATACTATATTCTTCATAAATTCAATAAAATCAAAATTCTGATTTATTTTTTACGTTTGAGCGTATTATATTGTTGTTAAATGATATAAGCTATCACCAACTTAATAGAAAGTCCTTGGTAAATGCTGGCATGGCAAAAGAGGTCATTTAAAGAACTCACCCTTCCCATTCACAAATTGTTTGATTCCTTGTAATCAATAGCTGGATAACGAGCTGATATTTTCAAATTCAGTCTTAATTTATCTATTTTGGCGCCTGCCGTGACAAGGGGTTCAGCTCGATTCAGTCATATTCAGCTCTGGCACACCCGACAGATAATACATGCAGCATGCACAATCAAATAGTCTCCAAACGGAAGCCAACACTCTTTTAAAACTCATTTATATTATTTAAAAAAAAAAAAAAAAAAAGATTTCAACATTAAGGTTTGCTAAGCCCACACGTGTAGAACACTGCCCATCCATCCACACACATGCATACGTGCCAACATGGAACACATCAAGTGGGCCTGACGGTTAAAAAAACGTTTTCTAGCAGCCCATTTGTTTTTTATGCTGTGGCCAGCCGTCATATCTAACCCTATGGAAAGTACAGATCTTCCACATCTGTTAACTGTTGGCTCTTGTGTGTGCTTGATATTGGATAGGCTACTGCACGCATGGGATTAGCAAAGCAAAGGAGACCCATAACACTAAGAAACATTGGCGGATCTGAGTCGTTGGACCTTTGGGCTTTCTTTCATAGAGAGCCCGAGTTGATGGGCTTTCATTCAGAGAGAGAGAGATGGATTGATGAACAGACTTAGGGCTTGGGCTACATGTAAGGTCTCTTGGATTAAGCCCAGTTTCCTACACTTAGGGCTTATACATTAATGGATTGGCCGTGTTCAGTGTGATTTTCAATGCAGGTCCATCTATGAATACGAATACTAGATTGATGGCCCAGATCCTCATTTCCACTTGTCAGATATTGGGTGGTAAATACGGGCTTTCCCCGTGACCCCACATATAAAGAGATCCTCATGTAATATCCAATCCGTCCATTAGTTTTTCCAGCTCATTTGAGAAAACGAACCCAAAAATGATTCATCTCCAGAACTCAGGTGGGCCACACCACATGAAAGTGAGGATGAAAATGCCCTTTGTTAATCTTCTGGGGTCCCACGTGAGGGTACAATATTGCTTCTGCTTGTATATATGGTGCAGATATGATTTATATAGGAACAAGGGACCATCCTGAGTGGGCCCCACATAGATCAAATGTATGGTAATTATTTTACGTGAGAACTAATGTGATCATTCCATATATAACATGATATATATTTTCTTAATTTCTGGAAGCACTGAATTGAATTTTATAAGTGGATCATAATTCAACGGTCCGAATCAAATATGATTCCGTCGGAAAGATGACTCTGATCCAGCTGACTCAATCAGCAAAACAATGTTCATCGATCACTAACATGGCATGTGAGATGGTTGATCCAGACGGTCCATCAAACAGGAATCTACTTCTAACTGGCCCATTGTGGAAAATAGAACAAGATCTTAGTCTTCTTCTTCCTTTTTTTTTCTTTTTTTTTTGTGCCGTCAATATTCGGGACTTTATGTTCATGTGTCTAAGACCGTCAGTACGTACTATTTCAACAGTAGAATATAAAGACAAGTCCAACTAGATGGACCGTCAGGATCTACTGCCTCCACCTGCCAGATGTCTTAAGAATTAGAATACGTTGGCAGTGGATGTAGAATACGTTGTGAAGAATAGAATGACTTAAGAATTAAGTTGACGGTTTTGTTTTGGTATCTAACATTCTCTAGAAAAGTCAAAGCCATTGTAGAATACGTTGTAGAAAACACAAGTCGGTTTGATCGTAATGAGACTCGTCCGACTTAATTCTCATGCATGCATACAAAGCATTTAAGCAGATGTTTGATAGCCGTGCTGAAACAAAGAATGGGTTTCTCTAACCATTTCTTCTTCTTTCTTTGGCTCTTGGTTTTTTACCCAGCTCACATTCCCTCCTCTGTACATGCTCGGCCTCTCTCAGTTCGAGAACAACACAGTAAGTACTCTCTCTCTCTCTCTCTCTCTCTCTCAGCAATGGACGGATCCGATCACCTTACCATATGAACTCTGCGGTGCCGCTCATACACGATGAAGTGTGATGGACACTCTTCTTTTTAACAGGAACCGTACAAAATTGGCTCATTTGATTTCTTTTGCTTTCTCATTAGGGTACGTGAAGGTGTTGGGCACGCTTCGAATCATTTGTAGGTGCTGTGATGGCGTTGGAGGTGAATGCAAGAGTACGTGGGACTCCACATGCCTGAATCTCGATTGTAGCCCTTGGAAATTGCATTGACTTTTGTGTGGGCAGTTGGATATTTTATGTTTGGGATGTATTGATTACTTTTTAAGTATTTGCACGAGGACTCTTTCAAAATATTTTGATACGTTTTACTGGAGATTCAAACATTGAGGTTTGATAAGCCCACACGTGTAGAACCCCACCCATCCATCCACACGAATGCATGTGTGCCAACATGGAACACGTCTAAAGATCTGAGATTGACATTTACTTGGAAAGAATGCTTTGATGTTCTGTCTCAAAAATTAGGCTGTTTGATTATTCAGGTGGGCATAAGATTAAAACAATATTTTCTAGCAGTTCATTTATTTTGTATGCTGTGGCTCACCTGAGGTATAAAATAGCCTGGCATTTAGCCATCATATCTAACCATGTGGAAAGCTCAAATCTTGCACATGTGTTACATGTTGGATTGTGTACCTGCCTGTTGTTGTGTAGGCTCCTGTACGCGTGGGATTACCTAAGAAAATGATGAAAGGAGACCGGTAACACAGAGCAACATTGGTGGCCCCAAGTCGATACTTTAGGCTTTGGGCCCTCCCTAATAAATGAGCATTTCGTAGGAGCTAAGCATCAATGGTGAGAGAGAGAGAGAGAGATATGAACATGAACAGACTTAGGGCTTGGGCTGCATTTAAGCCTTGTTTTTTTTTTTTTTTTTAATTCCCTTTTTTTCATTAGTCACGAAAGATTTACAGCCCTTTGGGTGTGCCCCAACAAAAACAAAAGGGGCACACCTATCATGTAGTTAGGACACAAGAAAACAAAGGGGAAAACAAAACACACGACGTCAGCCAAGCGGGGAAAACATCCCACGACTAGGCGCACTTTCTGATTGCACCTAGGCTAAGCTTATCCAGGAAGATAGAACCCCTAGTTCTAGGAGGAAGACTCTGTATGTCATCAAACAATCTAGAGCTTTGACTAGCACTACCCATACGAGCTAAAGAATCAGCCGGAGCGTTGCCTTCTGTAAAGATATGAGCAATGTTGACCTCCGCCGATGCCATAAGAGATTTGATTCTGGAAATCCAAGCTCGCCATTTCACCTGGGCTAGCCGCTCCTAAAATGAGGCTTATAAGTAAAAGAGAATCCGATTCCACAATCATCTTCTTGAAACCGTTTGAAAGACAGCAGTAGATACCATCGTGAAAAGTCCTCAGTTCCACATGCACATTGGAACCATGACCATAACCTGTAGGGAAGGCGAAGATGAAATTTCCTTTGTCACTTCTGCAAATCCCACCCCCACCCGAAAGTCCTGAGTTCCCCCATCTACATTTATTTTTACCCACATTTAAGCCTTGTTGGACGAGCCCAGACTCCTTTTAAGTTAGGGCTTGACACATAAACGGGTCTGATTTCCTTTTGAGTTTCACTTCACCCTGGACCTAGGCATGTTTAGGGCCTGTCTGGATGGTAAGTTACTTTTCATAAGCTACTTTTACCTCAAGTAATTTATCTTGGTTGTTACTTTGTGGGAAGATGAGCATATTTGGCTAAGTATGTTTTTAAAACACCTCATCAAGAAAGTGCATTGCATCTTTGAAACACCCAAGTCTAGTGGGGCCCACCTTAATGTATGTGTTATATATCCACTCCATCCATCCATTTTGCCAGCTCATTTTAAGGTATTATCCCAAAAATGAACCAAATTAAAATCTAAAGTGAATGAAACATTTGAGAGTATTGACGGGGTATAGATTTCTCAATAGCATCACGTGAAGGATTTCCAAACATGGCGCATCTATTCATCACTTGAAGCATTGATCGGGTTGGAAGTTGGAGCGCTAGCGCACTTCTCGCAGTGACTGGTTTAAGTTACTTTTTATTAGCTGAAAAGTTTAAAAAATCATGAAAATAAGTTACATTGTGTTATAAGTTATTTAAATTTAATAACCAAATTAATTAAAGTTTCAAAAATTAACTTATTAAACTAACATAAGCTAAATCGTTGCTTATTGGGTGGTATCCAAACGGGCCCTTGAGGTGTTGACATCTGGGATCTAGCATGAATTTCAAGCTACAGTACTGTCCCATTTATGTAAACAATAGCGTCTTGTTTGATCAAAAGCACAGTTGCAATCCAAACCACCAACCCGATATGTACCAATTGGCCCATTCATGACATGTCTTATTAATTGGTCAGTCCAGATTAAACCAACAAAAGATCCTAACAGCGTGGAAGTTACCCTTCAAATGGACAACGAGAGTAAAATGGATGGATCTAAGAGGAATTGATTGCTAAGATTGGCTCCATTCAGTGTGATTTTTTAACAGAGGTCCATCTAGGAACATGATCACTACATGGATGGCCTGGATCCATATTCCCACCTGACAGATGTCAGATATTGGGTGGTAAATTCGTACCTGACTTTCTTGTAACAATGACACCTTAGTAATATCAAATCCAATCCATTAACTTCTCTAGCTAATTTTGCACAAGAGCCCGCAAGTGAGACTGAACCAAAACTCAAGTTGGCCACACCATACGAAAGTAAGGATGAAAACACCCACCTTGTTAACCTTCCTGGGGTCCATTGTGTTGCGCATGTATCATCCAACCTATTCATCAAGTGAGCCCCCACAAGGATGTAGGGACACCAAAATGCAAACCATTCCAAAACTTAGGTAGGCTGCGACAAGTAGAGTTGGGCATCGAGTCGAGTTGGACCGAGTTAGGGCTGATTCGACTCGTTCCAGTTTTGAAATAGGTCTGACTCGAACTCGACTTGACTCAGTATTGAGTTCAGTATGCCTGAACTGATCCGAGTCCAGGTCTGGCCTGGACTAATCCAGACTGAATCCAACCCAGTTAAAAGTAATGAGTCGGTTTGAGTTGGCATCGTTTCGGATCGAGAGATGAGGGAGGGAGGGAGTGGAGAGGAGAGAAAGGAGGAAAGGAGGAGGAGGAGGAGGGTGGTGATGGCGGTGTGTGGTTGTCGGGCTTGAAAGAGGAGGATGAAGGAGGGAGAGAGAGAATTTGGGATCTATTTGGAGTCCGGGTGTGGCATATAGGATCAGATATACTTAGAAATTAGGATTTTTTATTATATATATACTTGAATCCGATTCAAGTCGGTTTCGGATTGAGTTTTGGGTCGAGTCAGGTCGAGTTACTGGGTAACTCGAACTCGAATCGATTTGAGTTTGAGTTGAATAAAGCCTATGTGGTTTGGACCGACTCACTCATTCAATTCGGGTCAAGTCGGGTCTAAACGAGTCGGATGAGTCCAGTTAGGTGAGTCCAGTGGTCCCATGCCCAACTCTAGCAACAAGTGATATATGGGTATTGTGCATGATGGTACATTACTACCAGTGGTTTGGCCCATTTGTGCACGCATGCTTCGGATTCCACATAAACATTACAAGTGGGCCCCACACAGTTGGAATGCATGGTAATTACCTTACGTGAGAACGCATGTGAACATCCCCCGTAGAATATATGATATTTAATTTCTCAATTTCTAGAAGAACTGAATTGAATCATATCAGCCAATCAGACATCAATTATAGTCCAAATCAAACATAATTATTCTAGAAGGAATGCTCTGATCCAGCTGGCTCAATTGGCAAAGTGACGTTCATTGCCCGCTATTTGGCACATGGTATATAACGGTCCATTGAGCAGGTCACTACTTCTGTCCCATTGTCAAAGAAATTATTTTAAAAAAAAAATTTAAAAAAAAATAAATGAAAAAGAAAAGAAAAAAGGTCTTCGTCATCTTTCTTTTTTCTTTATTTCTTTCCTGTTGAGTGCCAGACTTCATGTTCAAGTGTCTAAGATAACCAGTTCGTGCTATTTCAACAGTGGATCATAAAGACAAGTGTGGCCCTTTTCCTGGACAGAGTGTGCCTTGGCTCGGTTAGAACGTCTCCTCGATAGTTTTTTTCTTGCGTTCCTCTCCTTTTTTGCGCCTAGAGAGGGTCTCAAGGGGGCCTCTGCCAGGGTTCAGCTCCGTCTTGCGAGGAGCCTTCTCGCGGGTGAAGCTGTTTCTCTTCTCCTGTGTTTTTTGGTTTTTGTTCTGGTCGTCCTATAAGATAGGTGTGGCCCTCCTTTTGTTGGAGCTTCACCCGAAATAGTTGTTTTTCTCCCTCTGTGATTAATGGATCTGTGGCTAGAGTCCACCTTTGAAAAAAAAAAAAAAAAAACAGTGGATCATAAAGACAAGACCAACTAGATATGGACGGTTTGGATCCACTACCTCCACGTACCAGGTGTCAGGCATTGGCACTGTCTGTGGAATACGTTGTGAAGACTAAAATGACTAAAGAATAAGATGATGGTTATGTTTTGAAATCTGACATTTTCTAGAAAAGTCAAAGCCGTCTAGAAAACACAATGTGTTGAATGATGATGCGACTCGTCTGCTTCAACTCGGACTCGGTGGAGTACCAACCAGTTCACTATCCCGAATAAATAAATAAAATTCTGACTCAGCCCAACCCATAATACCATGTTAGGATATATCTAGAGAGCTGATGTGGTAATTATTTATATATATGGGGACATTTGTATTCATTTTCCTGTCTTGTTTTCCATGCAAACATACAAGTATATATAAGCTTCTCTTTGAAATCTAAAATTCCCTACAGAAGTCTGAAAGATGTGTATATGGATGTGTATGCTTGCATAGTATGATACATCCATCCTGTATATGTATGTGTATGCTTGCACACGCATGTGGAATTCACAAACCTCTCCTCTAGAGTATGAGTTTGAGAGTGTAGAACATCCATGATCGATACAGTCTGAAAGATGGATAGATCCGATCACTTACCATATGAACTCTATTGTGCCTTTAATATATACATGATGAAGTGTGATGGACACTCTTCTTTTTAATAGGAACCGTACAAATTTCACCCCATTTGATTTCTTATGCTTTCTCATCAGGGTACGTGAAGGTGTTGGCCACGCTTGGAGTCATTTGTCGGTGCTGCGATGGTATTGGAGGTGAATGCAAGAGTACGTGGGACTCCACATGCCTGAATCTTGATTGTAGCCCTTGGAAATTATATTGATTTCAAGTTTACGGATGTATTGATTACTTTTAACTACTTGTACGAAATTGTATTTGATTTTATGTTTCTGATGTATTAATTACTTTTTAAGTATTTATACGAGGACTCTTTTAACATTCTTTGATTGATGCGTTTTCTGGGAGATTCAAGCATTGAGGTTTGATAAGCCCACACGTGTAGAACACACCCATCCATCCACAAGAATGCATGTGTGCTAACATGGAACACGACTAAAGATCTGAGTTGGACATTTACTTGGAAAGAATGCTTTGATGTTCTGTCCGAAAAATTAGGCAGTTTGATTATTCAGGTGGGGGCCTACGGTTAAAACAATGTTTAATTTCTAGCAGTATTCCATTTATTTTGCATGCTATGGCCCACCTTAGGTATGAAATAGCCCGATATTTAGCCATCAAATCTTACCGTAGGGAAAGATTAGATTTTGCACACATGTTACATGTTTTAAGATATGTGGATAGAGAGACATATCTTCGTTATGGACATGCATCACACATCAAGTAAGCATAGAGGCCATGATTCTTACAATGGCCTGGAAAATGTATGCACGACTAAAATGCTAGAGGCAGTCATTCTTTTCCTTTTATTATTATTATTATTATTATTATTATTATTTTATTTTTTTTACACACACACCCCAACACACTCATGCCATAGTGGGATTTCACCACCTATGGGTACTCGAACCCTTGATAACACCTGGGTGATGGAGAAAAGTAATGCATATCTAAAGTTTTTAGAAGAACATATAAAAAAGCAAAACTTTCAAATGATAATTTATATTAATATGTGGTAAGAAGTGTTGGGGAACCACAGAAGCACACAAAGATGAATCAAGTAAAGTATACGCAATCATACAATGAAGTCCAAACATAAATAATCAGAATTTTACTTGAAAAAACTCTTACGAAAAAAAAATGACTCAAAGCGACAAGTATGTACCATGAAAGCAGAAATTACAAGAGAAAGTGTTACCGATGCGAATAAGCCTCAAATCCACTTCACAAACTCTACCTATGCCCTGCAAATCCTTAGGAACGAATTAGAATGCCTTAGAACTCATCTACTACAAAATCCTGATTACACATGATATATAAAGTATCACAATTGAAATAGCAAACAAATCTGCACTTACGCAATTTTATATGTGCGCTCGATGAGACTTTGATGGCATCGACGATCTGTCGATGATATCAAACATTATGAACAGGTTGATATCACCATTAAAAACTTCTAAAGGCTACAAAAGTTTTCCATCAGGCTGATATTTGTGTTTTCCCTTCCTTCATGTCTTGTTAACTTATGAACAGGTTGAATTTCAAATAAACATTATGATAGGCTTTAGAAAGGATTCAACGGTAGGCATCACTCTCCCCATTGTTTTCTGCAGTGGGATCCAGTATACCTTTGGATTTACGTCATTCTTTGGATCATACCCTAAAATGATATCTCCAAATGGATGAACTAGGGGCCCGTGTGGACGGGTGGATTGGAAGGGATTGAATGGTATTAAGGTGGATGGCATGGATTTCAAGGCAATGATGGTGTTGTCAGTGGATTGTCTTAAAATCCATGGGATTGCTATATCCCGGGATTGATATATGGAGTCTGTTTGGCACACCCGGCCAATTCCGAGATTAAACCTTCCCATCCCTTCCAATCCCTCAAACCAAACAAGTCCCAGGCAAATTTGAACGGATTAGGGTGGATTGGATGTGATTTAAAGGTAATGATGGTGTTGTCTGTGAATTGTCTTAAAGTCCATGGGATTGCTATATCCCGATATTAGATCAACCAGCCTCTTTGGCACGCCCAGCCAATCCCGTGATTTAACTTTCAATCCCTTCCAATACCATCCAATCCCTTCCAATCTGCCCGGCCAAACGGGCCCTAGGTGGATACAACACATACATCATTATGGGGCCCATAGAACTTGGTGACGTCACTTCAATGGTGAGTATCACTACTCAACCTGTCAGTATCTAATCCGCGTCCGTTTCCAAACTGAAGCCAACAGCCCCACTGGGGGATTATCTTTGGCCCTTCCTTTGAGAGGTGAACTAACTGTGCAGTGGCCCCACGGAGATTTTGTTGCATTTGAATTCGCATCCAACAAATTCCTTCCTCTAACATGCATTCATAACCCTTGAAAGCTAAAGATAGAATTTGCATGTGACCAATGCAATTTCATCCCACCTAATCTAATTTAATCCTGCTTGCTTAAACAGGCCCTCAAGATTCACCGGTTGGAATCTAGATGGACCCACACGGTGCCGAATGGTATATAAACATCATGGTCGGGCAGTGAGTTTTCAACGGTGCACATTACCATGCATTATAACGGCCGGCATCCTATCATGTTGTCCACGTAAGTTTTGAATCTGTCTGATTTTTTAACATCTGTCGCATCTTGATTAATTGGCCGTGACTTTCTCATGGCCATTTCTCACGGCACACAACGTATCTTCTTCTGCAAGCTTGACTGGATTCTTTTCAATGGTCAACGAGTGGGCCCCAGTTAAAGATCCAAGGAGCTTGAAGGAATGTGGAACCGTGTGGCCTACGGACACGGATTGCACACTGAAACTGCCGGTGGTGGCTTGCTATTGGATGGTGCTCTATGGGCCGTTAACGATGTTTGTATTTCATCCACAGCGTCTATGGATTTTCTCAAATTATCTTAGAACATGATTAAAAAATTAGGAAAATCTAAATCTCAAGTAAACCACACCACAGGAAACAGTGGTGATTGAGCTCTCATTATTAAGAACTTCCTGGGGCTATTAAGGTTTTGAATCATGCTGATATTTGTGTTTTTCTTTCATTTGGGTCTGTATGACCTAATCAACTAGTTGATGGAAAATAAACTTTACACTGGGCTTAGAAAGTCTTTAATGATAGGCATTTAATCATTATTCTTTTCACGTGGCCTTCAATCTATCCATTAGTTTTTCCAGCTCAGTTCATGACACTAGCCTAAAAATGAAGCAGATCCATAACTCTATTGGACCATACCACATCGGGGATGAAAACATCACCGTGTTAATGTTCCTGAGTCCAGGTTATGTATATATCATCCAACCCAGTCATCAGGTGAGCCCCTACCAGGATGAAAGGACACCCAAACTCAAACCCTTCCAAAACTTAATTAGGTAGGCTGCAAAAAGCGAAAATGAGTAATGCATATGATGGTACATTGCTACCAGTGGTGTGGCCCACTTGAGTTTTACATTGGAACGAGGGATGGTATATATGGTCTACGTAAGGCTCGCTAAACACGTGATTCTTAATTAATATAAACATCATGAGTGGGCTCCACACAGCTCGAATATATGGCAAATATATCACGCGAGAACTAATGTGATCGCTTGCCCTAGAAACTGATATTTTCTTAATTTCTAGAAGCACTGAATTTAATCTTAGCAGCCGATCATGATTCAACTATGATTCTTTTAAAAAGATGTCTCGGATCTAGCTGGCTCAATCCGCAAAGAGATGTTCATTACTCGCTACCTGACACGTGGCATGTGAAACGATTAATCCAGACGGTCCATAAAGCAGGTAATTATAACTGTTTCTAACCGACCCATTGTGGAAAGTAAAACAAGATCTTAGTAATCTTTTTTTTTTTTTGGTTGAGTGCCATCTAGTAAAACAAGATCGTGGGTACGTGCTATTTCAACAGTAAACGATAAAGAAAAGATCAACTAGATGGACAGTCTGGATCCACTGCCCCCGCCTGCCAGGTGTCGGCATTGGCAGTGGATGTGGAATACGCTGTGAAGATTAAAATGACTTAAGAATTAAGTTGACGGTTATGTTTTGAAATCTAACCTTCTCTAGAAAAGTCAAAGCCGTGTATGAAACACAAATCGGCTGATCTTGATTAGACTCGTCCGATTTTCTTCTCATGCATGCATGCAAGTATATAAGGAGACCTTTGATAGCCTTCCTCAAACAAAGACATGGGTTTCTCTAAGCATTGCTTCTTCTTTCTCTGGCTCTTGGTTTCTTTCCAAGCTCACTTCCCCTCTTCCATACATGCTCGGCCTCTTTCAGTTCAAGATCAACACAGTAAGTAATTTCTCTTTCTCTCTTCCTCCCAATAGGGTTAAGGAAAAAATACAATAAAGTTAAGGTAAAAAGAAAGATGCAGAAGAGTTCGTCCACAAAATATTTACAATATTTCAGGAAAACAGGAACATTTCTCACAATTGTGCACCACACCCACATGCAGCAATGGTCAAATGATCGCAGCTGTCGTTATTGTAGACGTTATCATTGATGGGCCACAATTCCATGTGATGATTGATTTGTTGATGTTGAAATTTTGGTTTTAAAAATAAAATATTTTTGAAATTTTCGTTTTCCTTTCAAAAATGATTTTGAAATTTTCAAATGAAATAAAATGTATTTTCTTTAGTCCTACATTAGAAAGAGCAGGAGAAAAGTTGTGATTTATAATTGATTGGGTGGGTAGTATTCTTACCTGGAGAAATGGGGGATGAGATGCTCAATTTGAGTATTCCATTGCATAGCATTGGAATGCACGTGCTCAGGCTCGAGCATGAGTGTGGCCAGTGTGGTTGTAATAGCGCTAAATGATTATAGATAACTAAACTAAGGAACTATAATCACATTTGAGTATGCTCATCGATGGTTGCAAACCCTTTGTATGGTAGCCCATCTGATGGAAATCTCAAATAGTGTAGCCCATCTGATGGAAAGCTCAAATATTTGTCACATACATGCATACTGTATATGGATGTGCACGCTAGCATACACGTGGAATTCACAAACCTCTCGTCTGAGTATGAGTTTGAGAGTGTAGAACATCCATGATCAATACAGTCTGAAAGATGGACGGATCCGATCACACCTTACCATATGAACTCTACGGTTCCGTTAATACATGATGAAGTGTAATGGACACTCTTCTTTTTAATAGGAACCATACAAATTTCACCCATTTGATTTCTTATGCTTTCTCATCAGGGTACGTGAAGGTGTTGGCCACTCTCGGAGTCATTTGTAGGTGCTGCGATGGTGTTGGAGGTGAATGCAAGAGTACATGGGACTCCACATGCCTCAATCTTGATTGTAGGCCTTGGAAATTGCATTGATTTCGAGTTTCGGATGATTATTTTTAACGATTTGTACGAAGTTGTATTTGATTTTATGTTTCGGATGAATTGATTCCTTTTTAAATATTTATACGAGGATTCTTTTAACATTAATTCTTTGATTGAAGCATTTTCTGGGAGATTCAAGCATTGAGGTTTGCTAAGCCCACACGTGTAGAACACCACCCATCCATCCACACGAATGCATGTGTGCTAACATGGAACACGTCTGAAGATCTGAGATTGACATTTACTTGGAAAGAATGCTTTGATGTTCTGTCTCAAAAATTAGGTTGTTTGATTATTCAGGTGGGCATACGATTAAAACAATGTTTTGTAGCAGTCCATCTATTTTGTATGTTGTGGGCCACCTGAGGTATAAAATAGCCTCTCATTTAGCCATCATATCTAACCATATGGAAAGCTCAGATCTTGCACACGTGTTACATGTTGGTTTGTGTACCTGCGTGTTGTTGTGTAGGCTCCTATACGCGTGGGATTAGCTAATTAAAAAATGATGAAAAGAGACCCGTAACACAAAGCAACATTGGTGGCCTCAAGTCGATACTTTAGGCTTTGGGCCCTTTATGATAAAGAAGCATTTCTTAGGAGCTAAGCATCACTGGTGGAAGAGAGAGAGAGAGAGAGAGAGAGAGAGAGAGAGAGAGAGAGAGAGAGATGAACAAGAACTGATTTAGGGCTTGGGCTGCATTTAAGCCTTGTTGGACAAGCCCAGACTCTTTAAGTTAAGGCTTGATACATAAACGGGACTGATTTCCGTTTGAGTTTCACTTCACACCAGACCTGGACATGTTTAGGGCCCGTTTGGATGGTAAGTTACTTTCCATAAGGTACTTTTGTCTCAAGTAGCTTATTTTGGTTTCTACTTAGTGGAAAGATAATAATGTTTGATAAATATGTTTTCAAAACACTTCATCAAAATTAAAGCACATTGCATCATTGGAACACCTAAGTCTAATAGGGCGATCACCTTAATGTATGTGTTATGTATCCACTCTGTCCATCTATTTTGCCAGCTCATTTTAGGGTATTGACCTAAAAATGAACTAAATTAAAATCTCAAGTGAATGAAACATTTGAGGGTATTGATAGGGTGGATCACCCAACAGCGTCACAGGAAGGATTTCCGAACATGGCACATCTATTCATCACGTGGAGCATTGATCAGGTTGGAGGTTGGAGCATAGGAGACTGCTCACAGCGATGGATCTGTTTAAGTTACTTTTTGTAAGTTGAAAAGCTATAATATATATATATATATATATATATATATATATATATATATATATATATATATATATGAAAGTAAGTTACTTTGCATTATAAGTTAACTTTAATAACCAAACTAACCTAAATTTTATATAATAAATTAATTAAAAAAATAAAAAATAAAGAAGAAGAAGAAGACATAACTAAGTTAAAAGGTTACTTATTGGGTAGTTTCCGAACGAGCCCTTAAGGTGTTGACATTTGGGATCGAGCATGAGTTTCAAGACAGTACTGGCCCATTTATGTAAACAATAGCGGCTCGTTTGATCGTAAGCACACTTGCAATCCAAACCACCAACCCGATATGTAGCAATTGGCTCATTCATGATTAAACCAACAAAAGATCCTACCAGTGTGGAAGTTACCCTTCAAATGGACAACGAGAGTAAAATTGATGAATCTAAGAGGAATTGATTGCTAAGATTGGCTCCGTTAAGTGTGATTTTTCAATAGAGGTCCATCTGTGAACATGATCACTACATGGATGGCCGGGATCCATTTTCCCACCTGACAGGTATCAGATATTGGGTGGTAAATTCGTACCTGACTTTCTTGTAACAATGATGCCACTGTAAACATCAAATCCAATCCATTAACTTGGCTAGATAATTTTAGGACAAGAGCCCTCAAGTGAGACAGAACCAAAACTCAAGTGGGCCACACCATACGAAAGTAAGGATGAAAACACCCGCCTTGTTAACCTTTGTGGCGTCCACCGTGTTCTGCATGTATCATTCAACCTATTCATCAAGTGAGCCCCCCACAAGGATGTAGGGACACCAAAACTCAAACCATTTCAAAACTTAGGTAGACTGCCAAGTAGAGCTAGGCATCCAGTCGAGTTAGACCGAGTTAGGGCTGATTCAATTCGATCCGGTTTTGAAACATGCTTGACTCAAACTTGACTCGACTTGGTACTAAGTTCAGTATGTCTGAACCAATCCAAGTCCAGGTCTGGCCTGGACTAATCCAGACTAAGTCCGACCTGATTAAAAGTACTGAATCAGTTCGAGTAGGCACAGATTCAGATCGAGAGATGAGGGAAGGAGGGAGTGGAGAGGAGAGGAGAGAGAGGAGGAGGAGGAGGGTGGTGATGGTGGTAAGTGGTTGATAGGCTTGGAAGAGGAGGATGAAGGAGGGAGAGAGAATTTGGGATCGGTTCGAAGTCGGGGTGCGGCATATAGGATTAGAGATACTTAGAAATCAGAATTTTTTATTATTTACATGCCCGAATCCAAGTCAAGTCGGTTTCAAATCAAATCAAGTTTGACCGGACCAAGTTTCGGGTCGAGTTAGGTCAAGTTATTGGGTAACTCAAACTCGACTTGGTTTGAATTTAAATTGGACGAAGCCTGCTCGGTTCGGACCAACTCACCCATTCGATTCAGGTCAAGTTGGGTCTAAACGAGTCGGACGAGTCCAGTCAGGTGAGTCGAGTGGTCTCATGCCCAGCTCTAGCAACAAGTGATCGATATATGGGTGTTGTGGGATGGTACATTACTACAAGTGGTTTGGCTCTTTTGTGCACGCATGCTTCAGATTCCACATAAACATTACAAGTGGGCCCCACACAGCTGGAATGCTTGGTAATTACTTTGTGAGAACGGATGTGAACATTCCCGGTAGAATATGATATTTAATTTCTCAATTTCTAGGAGAACTGAATTGAATCGTATCAGTCGATCAGACAACAATAATAGTCCAAATCAAACATAATTCTTCTAGAAGGAATGCTCTGATCCAGCTCGCTCAATTGGCAAAGTGACGTTCATTGCCCGCTATTTAGCACATGGTATGTAAGAAGGTTCATCCAGACGGTCCATCGAGCAGGTCACTACTTCTGTCCCATTGTCAAAAAAATAAAATAAATAAAAAAGAAAGACAGAAAAGAAAAAAGATCTTAGTCATCTTTCTTTTTCTTTCTTTCTTTCTTTCCTGTTGAGTGCCATTTCTTTCTTTCTTTCCTGTTGAGTGCCATTTATTGAGAGTTGAGACTTCTGTAAATATGATACTTACAGAACTGGTTATCTTAGGAAACATTAGGCTTGTTTAGCTGGGATTACATTGTTTCTTTATTCTTTCTCTTTCCATTTCGGTTAGTTTTTGTGCATATTGAGCTATATGATAGGAGGGGTCCGCTCCTTTTTGTTTGGACCCTCCTGAAGTTCTGTAAGAAAAAAAACAATTAAAAAAAGACTTCATGTTCAAGTGTCTAAGATAACCAGTTCGTGCTATTTCAACAGTGGATCATAAAGACAAGACCAACTAGATGGACGGTCTAGATCCACTACCTCCACGTAACAGGTGTCAGGCATTGACACTATATGTGGAATACGTTATGAAGACTAAAATAATTAAAGAATAAGTAGAAGATGGTTATGTTTTGAATTCTGACATTTTCTAGAAGAGTCAAAGCCATCTAGAAAACACAAGCCGGTTGATGATGATGCAACTCGTCTGAGTCAACTCGGATTCGGTGGAGTACCAACCAGTTCACTATCCCAAATAAATAAAATTCTGACTCAGCCCAACCCATAATACCATGTTGGGATATATCTAGAGAGCTGATGTGGTAATTATTTATATATATGAGGACATTCGTATTCATATTCCTGTCTTGTTTTCCATGCATACATACAAGTATATAAGCTGATCTTTGATAGCCGTGCTCAAACAAAAACATGGGTTTCTCTAAGCATTGCTTCTTCTTTCTATGGCTCTTGATTTCTTTCCAAGCTCACATCCCCTCATCTGTAGATGCCCGACCTCTTTCAGTTGAATAATAACACAGTAAGTAATCTCTCTCTTTCTCTCTCTCTGTAAGGTTATAAATAATGCTTAGATTTTCTGTTTGATGGTTAAATCTTTTTTCTAGCCGTTCATTTGTTTGAATACAGCCCACCTGAGGTGTGAAAGGGCTTGATTTCTTTTGCCAGAAGAGCTAAATCTCTGTCACATAATGACACGTGTAACTGCATATGGATGTGTATGGCTCTCACACGCATGTTGAATTCACAAACCTCTCGTCAGAGTATGAGTTTGAGACTGTGGAACATTCATGATCGATACGGTCTGAAAGATGGACGGATCTGATCACCTTACCATATGAACTCTGCGGTGCTGCTCATATACATTGAAGTGTGATGGACTCTCTTCTTTTTAATAGGAACCGAACAAATTTGATCTCTTTTTGCTTTCTCAACAGGGTATGTGAAGGTGTTGGCTACGCTAGGAGTCATTTGTAGGTGCTGTGATTTTGTTGGTGGTGAATGCAAGAGTACGTGGTACTCCACATGCATGAATCTTGATTGTAGCCCTTGGAAATTGCATTGATTTTTATGTGGGCCGTTTGAATTTTCTAGGTTCGGATGTATTTATTACTTATATATGTATTTGAAAGAAGACTTTTTTAACATCCTTTATATGTTTTTTGGGAGATTCCAGCGTCGAGGTTTGCTAAGCCCACACGTGTAGAACCCTACCCATCCATCCACACGAATGCATACGTGACAACATGGAACACATCTAAAGAAATGAGCTTTACGTAGAGAATGCTTTAATGTTCTGCCTCAAAAATTAGGCTTTTTTTTAAAAAAAAAAAAAGCGGGGGGGGGGGGGGGGGGGGGGGGGGGGCCATGTCAGTACACACTCCATGTTAGCTACCCCCGCTTGGGATCGATGCAGGGGGGTTTAGCTTGTTAGTGCACCATGTCAGTACACACACTCCATGTTAGCCACCCCCACTAGGGATCGATGCCAAGACTTCAAGTGTTGAAGCGAGGTATCTTCACTCAGTCTGCAAGTTGAGCTATGGATTTGGGTGTAAAAAAAATTAGGTTGTTTGATTGTTCAGGTGATTCTATGGTTAAAACAGCATTTTCTAGTAGTCCATATATATATTTGTATGTTGTGGTCACTTGAGGTATGAAATGTCCTGGCATTTAGCCATCACATCTATTGGGAAACTACACACATTTCTCTTCTGTACGCAAATTAATGGGATTAATAGTATAGGAGATTAAGTAGATGAAATATTTCTAATACAAACAAGCAGCAAATCATAAAATATGTAGAATATAAGAGATACTAAGATTTTTTATGTGAAAAAGCATTTGATGTGAAGGAAAAAACTACATGACTCAGTCCAGCACAAATCCAATATAATAGAAATAATAAAAGTATAATCATCAAGAGATCCATCATGGATACCCAAACTATATCACTCAATGGTAAATTACAAGTAACATGAAAGAAATGAATTTCTCACTAACTAGGGATTGTAGAGAATCCCTAACATAACCCTTGGAGAAGACAATCAATGAAATCAACATTTTGGATAAACCCTCATAAATCCATATGCGAAAATTTTGATGGTAGAAAGCTCTTGATCTTCTTCTTTTACAAAACTTCAATTTTTTTTTTTTATTCTCTTTCTCATCTTTTTCTTTAAGAAAGAAAAAAAATCTCAAATGTTGCTCTAACTCACTCTTAGGGGTGTACATCGAGTCGAACCGAGTCCAGCTGGCCTCAGCTCTACTCGGATCGGCCATTAGCTGACCTCAGCTCGAACTCAGCTCAACTCGGCTCAACTCAGTCCTTGAGCCTAACTAGCCAGCTCGGCTTGGTTCGATCAGCAGTTCGAGCCGAGTTCACCATTGCAGCATTTTTACACCTTCAAAATCTCACTGTATTTGAGACAACATCAATGGTTTTATAGGAATTTTATCAAACACCTTCTCAGCAACATAAAAAATCAAGAAAAAAAGGGTATTGGTTTCATATACACACCTTCCTTACCACCAGCCATATTTCTTTGAGTCATTTCATCAAACACTTAGTGAGCAACATCAATATCAAAGTAACCGAGTCACCGAACTGGTTCGATCCAAGTTCGATTCGAGTTGGGTTCGATCCGAGTCGAGTCGAGCTGGGGCCATCTCGAACTCGAATCGAACTCATTTTCGAGCTCAAAAAATCAGTTCGACTCGCTTGAACTCAGCTTCGAACTGAATCGAATCGAGCTTTTTCGAGTCGAGTCGAGTCGAGCTAACCGAGCTAGCTCGGTTCGTGTACACCTCTACTCACTCTAAACAAAAGAGCCAATTTTCTCTTATTTTACTTGCTTGGCTAAAAGACTAAAATACCCCTCACATACATGTGGTAAAGGAAACACTACTTAAGCCACACATGAAAATAAAAGACTGCTTAGGCCCACACATGTTGATCCCACCTCCACATGAGGAGGGACCACCAACAATCTCCCCCTCCCAACTCACGAGGAGAGCTACATCATGCCCAAACTCACCAAGCTTCTACAAAACTCTTGCTTTTCTTTAAGTAAAACCTTAATCATTATTTCTGAGTCATTCTTATCAGTATGGATCTTTTCAAGTTGTAACAACTTTTCTTCAAGAGCATATCGAATCCAATAATACCTTACATCTATATGCTTAAACTTGGAATGGAGACTTGAATTTTTACTGAGGTGCATGGTACTTTAATTTTCATAATAAACAACATAATTGTCTTACACTAAGTAAAGTTCTTAAAAGAAGCTCTTCATCCATAACATTTCCTTGTAAGCTTCTATTACTACAATAAAGTCAACTTTTATAATAGATAAAGCTACACATTTTTGCAACATGGACCGCCATGACTCTACCCCTAGAAAAGTAAGAATGTACCCTGATGTAGGCTTTCTATAGTTAACGTCTCCTGCCATATATGCATATGTGTAGCTTTCTAGCATATGTTTACCACTTCCAAAGCATAAACAAACCTTAGATGAACCCTGAGATATCTAAGAATCCATTTGACTGCTTGTTAGTGCTCTTTACAAAAATTTGAAAGAAATTTGCTAACGACACTAATTGCATATGTGATGTCAGGCCTTATGCACTCCATGACATACATCAAACATCCTACAACTGATGCATAAGGAACTTTCTTGATTTCTTCTTTTTCTTTCTCACTCGAGAAACTGAGACATACTTGTTTGTAACCCGAGAAGATAATAATAATCTGAAGCAATCACAGTTGTGTCAATCTCTTCTTACTTTTTCTTCCATTTTTTTTTCTTCACCTTTTTTGAGCTTTTGGCACTTATTTTAGTTGGGGTGTTTATAAATGGTGGGTCAGATTGCAATTAGGCTTAGGATAAAATGAGCCCATGGTGTTTACTTAAATGGGCCAAGATTGTAGCTTGAAATTCATGCCCAATCCCATATGTCGAGGTGACCCTAGCTTCCACATGCTTCAATCTAGGTGACTTGTGTCAAGTAGAAATTGTTCCTCATAGTAAGATGAAAAGAAGAAAAAGAGAGAAGAATAGAAGATTCGAATGCGAAAAGTATCTTATTCAAAATCAACGCTTAAAGAGAGTCGAGTAGAGGGGAGATTGAAGAAGAGGCAGGTTTTGGACATGGAGTCAGTATGACATACATTCAGCTATCTAAACTTTCAAGAGAATGACCAACGTAAGAGATGAAGCTTGGAGCAAGCTATTAAAAAGATTTAACAAGTCTAGGAAGAGGGAATGATGAAAAGAACAAAACAATAAGAGAGAGATGTCTAAAAGAGTTGTTTTTTTTTTTTAAAGGTACCGTTGATAACCATGTGGGAAATCATGGTAGGTGATTTTCGACACAAAGACTATGCATGACTAGTGATAATCGATCGGATGTTACCATGTGGAAGTTGCAGGCATGAATTCCCATGCTTGTGTCAAAGGGTCTCTTTATATTCTTTAAATATGAGCAGATGTAGAGAGTAATATTACATTCGACGGCCACAATTAGATCCAATGGTTGAGAAGCCAACACATATCAACACCATCACATGGAATATCAAAACAATATACTCGCAAATCAGTAGAAAAAATCACAAGGATCAAGAAACGTCTTCGTTAGGGACATGCATCGCACATCAAGTAGGCCAAGATGTTGGGGGTCGTTACATAAAACTTTAGGATCTAGCCTTCTAAAAACACCACAATTATGGGATAATAAAGCAATGAAATAAATCAAAGCATAAACCACACGACACAAGTGATTTTTATGTGAAAAACCCTCAAATAAGTAAAAACCAAGAGACTTCGTCTAGATTAACAATCAACTATGAAGTAGAACGTTATAACCGATCACAAGCACACATTGCTTAGATCAAACCTTCTTCACTCACGCATGAGTGGATGAATAATAAGAGAATAGAAGAAAAATGGAGAGATTCTATCAATTACGAGGACATAGAAGCGCTGAGATGTCAAATGCACAGTAAATCACCTCTACGAGCAAAATCTCCCTTCCAAAAGCTTCTTCTCTCTCTTTCTCTCTCTCTTTTTCACCTTTAATAGCCCTAGACTCTTTAGCAAAGCCTTGTAAAGCGTTAGGAAACTCTCTTGCATTCCCTAGAACAGCACTAAGGACCTATATTTATAGTTTAGAAAATTTATTTTCGAACCTCTGTGAAAACCACCTCAAATTTACGTAGTACACATAAAATCTGGACATGAATCTGCGTAACCTCGACTGGTCGAGCGGCCCAATCGACCGATCGAGCACCCCACTCGACTGGTCCACGGAATTCCAAAACCAATTGCTCACTGGACTTTGAGTCGAGCGTCACTCGACTAGTCAAGCACCACCCTCGACCGGTCGAGCCATGAGAAGAAAATCTCCATCACAAGAAATCACGAGTCTTACAATAGCCTAGAGAATGTATGCACAACTGAAACACTAGACGTAGTCATTCTTCTAGTGACATGTGGCTAAAGAAGATAGGTAATGCATGCATAAAGCTTTTAAATGAATGTGTTGTTAAGTAGAATGTTATTAAAGTGATGATTTATATTAACACGTGGCTAGACATGATTAGTTGTAGGCATCTAAAAGATTATTGGCTATACAAAAGGAAATAGAAATTGTTTTAAATCAAGAATACATTCAATCACAATTTCATATAGCCAACTTATACAAGGTGAGACTTGATCTCAAATTAGAGCCATAGTAGACCAAGGCTTCTAGTTGATTGGCCGATTAATCCCATAAGCCAAGGGGATCATACTCAAAGTCACTGCTTATCGAAACCTATGAAAGTAGCGAAGAACAAAGAGCACCAGGCCCCCATCAATTGAAATACACATATCTCACTTCTATCTAACATAATGATGTAACAAATCCAGATCAATTAGCATAGTTAACTCGGTCAACTCACTCGACTCGACTTGGTTCCAATTTCAAGACAAGTCGAGCTTATTTTTTTTACTTCGAAAAAATTTTGAGCCAAGTTTGAACCTGATCGAACTCAACTCGGCTTGGAACTTGACTCAGTTCGAATTAATTTGGCTCATATCGAGTTCACTTAATATAAATATTATATATATATATATATATATTGTAATGCCCCGACTTTTTAGGACCCGAGTATATACTCGTTTTCTAAAAATCCAAGTGTTAACCTTAAAAGATGGTTAAATTTGAGTATATATATTTTTTAACAAACTATTAGAGTAAGCAGATGAGCGTATAATGAATAAGTAAACATAAAGAAAAATTTTCATTTCATTTGGAATATGAATATACAAGAAGCTGCCCATAATGACTTATACAAACCAATGCCCCCATTCTTATAATTATAAAATAAAATAATATTATATGTGAAATAAAGTAAATTACAACAATCTTAGTATGTGAAATCCTGTAGCAGCCCTTAGCAATTACAATCATCCTTCCTGGTCAATTATAGCCTGCTCCTCATTGATATAAATATGAATGTCACCTGAGTCACCTGGGCTACCTATACGGTTGTATATTTGATGGATGAGTAGCCAACTTAGCGTAAATTTTCCTCAAGATTACACACCGCCTCATTAGGTAAACATAGTTATAAAATAATAAGGCAATCAAAACAATACATGATGCTGTCTTTTTAAATGCATGGATGCGTGAATGCACATTGCCCCTAGTATGCACATCCATGCGAAAATTGGGCTCGTCACCCTTGTAATCATCGATCTGAAAAAATCATCTAGTCAGAATAATAGATCGATAGTCGGTGGTCTGTGAGCTAGTGAAACGATACCCCGATAATCCTAAGGCACATGCTATAATATATAGAATTATCCACCCGTCATCGCCAATATGTCATGGATGCATGATTAGGCAAACCATTATTAGTCCAGTTACAATCAGCCAATTTAAATAAGCTCAAGGTCACTACGGGGGCTTGTCACCAGTGTAGGCTGACAGTCCAGGCATAGATCCCATACCACCATCCCCGGCTCATGAGACTACCATATTAGGATGTTTAATGGAACCCCGCCGACTAGTGGCCAATCGTATTACAATACGTGGGACTTACCATCGCATGATTGCATAGTATAAAATATCAAATCCATGTAGGAAAAATACCAGAACAAAGCCACATAGGGCGATATCAAAATAAGCCATATAAGGCAAATACTAAAATAAGTCACATAGGGCGAGTATAAAAAATATGCGATGAAAGACGATCCTTGAAAACTATTGGATACAACAACTCTGGATAGTAGGCTCACATCAATGGTTAATTTACACCACCATTCAATAACCACTAAGCCGAAGGTCCATTACTATCACAACCAGTCGAGTTACATCCCAAGTATGGGTGTACACATATAGGTGAGGGTTTTCCACTAGTGTACCAATTTAAGTTTTATAAACAATCCACAAATAATCTACAAGTATAAATAAATATGTAGAATAAATATTAAACATGTAATATAGCAATTTAATTCCAACAATTAACACATGTGACTATGAAATGAAGGTATCAATTACAAGTTAAAATAAAAACTATAATTTAAGCTAATGGGAAAACGGAAAGTTTAGAATCATCACCTGAAGATTCGCAACTCCTTTCTTGATTTAGATTCCTGTGATTAACCAGCGATTCAACGCTGTGTGACGGATTTCCTAGGTTTGTTTCAAACCTAAGAGTTTATACTAGACAGTATTTTCAAGACTATGGCTAATCAACGTATTGAAGTTATGTGGAGGCAAGGAAGGACTCATAAGTTAGGTTACTTGGGCCTTCTTAGGTTACTTGGGCCTGCTTTTAGGGTGGCTAGGCCCGCCAAATTTTCGTCTCAACTAATGGCCTAAACTGGGCCTGGAGTTTGCCCACAACTAAGGCCTGAATTTGGCCCCACACATATACCTCATATACATCAAGTGGGCCGCATCAATGGGCCGCGCCAATTACACCATTCATCTATTTTAAGAAGTTATTATATAGCAACACTCAAATGAATCATAATAGAAGATCATCTGAACCATACCACAAATAACAAAGGAGACGATGATTTCTGCCGTTCTAAAATTTTCAAGGCCCACCATTATGTTTATTTTCCATCCAATTTGTTTACATGGATTTCAATGGTAAGTGTTCAATTCTCCTCTAATTTCTACAGTGGCTCACTTGGTAAATCCGTCTCATTTTTCATTTTTGTTTAAGGCCTCATGACGAGCTCACCATTTGGATGGGTGGTTTGGTTGTAACACATGCACCAAGGTAGCTTCACACCACCCGTCCAGATGGACGGTTGTGATATTACATACCTCGGGAATAGGCCCACAAAACTTGCAGTCATCATTACAGCAACTCTGTAGACAGTGGGGTCCACATAGATGGACGGTTTTGGATGTAACACAGACCGCCCCATGATCAGAACCATTACTTGCCGACATACTTTACAGCAGCTATATACCCGTGTGAGTTACACTAGCCACTTCGTTCCACATCAGGTGGTCCCACGTGGAGCCCACCACAATATAATATAATATAATATAATATAATATAATATAATATTGTAAGAATACCTGTCAGCTCTATATTATAACATAATATAATATATTATATTATAAATATATTACAATACATTTAAATTCATAAGAGAGAGGCGCCAGCCTCCAGTTTGGACGGACGGCCTGGAATCAACGTCCGCTGACGGTGGGGCCCACAGAACTTGGTGACGTCAATAGCAGCCCGGAGCTGCGTGGGACCCACCGTCTGGATTGAAGGATGACATAGATGAAACACGTACATCAGAGGTGGGCGGGTCCCACTTCAAGCGAAATGGATGGACGGTGTTGAATAAAACATTATCATCATTGTCACATCCCACGGCCAGGGATGATTCAGCTGGCACAACACGACTTGGCAACGAGTCAACTCGCCTCGGTTCAAGCTGGTGCAACGACGCACCAGCCCTTTTTCTCTCCCGTTTCTTCTCCTCTGTTCTCTTCTTTCTTTTCTTCTCCTTCCCTTCATTTTCCTCTTCCTGCATCCACTCCCGATCCGAGGTTGAACCGGTCTTGGAATCTCAGCAACTCAGTGAGCCGAAATGGCGATCGTGCGTGGAGTTTTGGCGAGGAAGATGAGGCGGGTGATAATGGTGGATTGCACACGGAACCTTCTTCTTTCGATCCGTTCGCTGTGGATGGTGCGGATATGCCCAAATAAGCTTGTGGAGGAGGCCTTTAGGCGTTTCATGAGAGTTTAGGTGATGGGTTTGAACTTGGGAGGAGGCGGACGATTTTCTCTCTCTCATTCTCTTTCTTTCCTAAAACCTAGCTTTGGACGGTCGAGATCACTCTGGTTTGAACGGTGGAGATGTAATAAGAGGAGGCTTACACGGAGCGCCGACGTGGAGTGGCTACAGTTTCTATTTTTGAAAATGATGTGTTTGTAGGGCGGGTTTACAGCGAGGATCGTGCGTCCACATGTGCATGAAAATCTGTTGTGAGAGTTGGATTTTGGCGGGGCCCAATCCTTGATCACAATGAACGGTTTGGATTGTCATAAAGGGGGAAGGCGGTGGACCAACGATCAGAGAAACGGACGTGCGTCTGTCGGCTGCAGAAACAGGGGAGAGAGAGAGAGAGAGAGAGAGAGAGAGAGAGAGAGAGAGAGAGAGAGACAGTTCCGTTTTGGGGAACCACGGGTCAGCTCTTGCTGACCGGTCAGGGGCTTCTGGTGCACAGCGGGTGTGCACCAGTTTGTGTACAGGCGGCCCATCATGTGGGGTCGATCATGACGTTTTTAAAAAATCCACACCGTCCATAATATTTGGTGGGCCAAATTCAGAGCTTTTAATCAAAACTTCAGCAGAATAAATTCATAAGTGAGCCCACCACGTGATTTGTAGTCTCAATAGGCGTTTCCCATTGATCTAATGGTCGGATGATTTCAAAGTTGGACGTCAACGGTTAAAAGGCCTAAATGGGCTATTTTGAAGGCTCTCATCATGTATTTCTAACTAATGTTAATATTTATATACTTTTTATTATTTTTATATATTACTTATAATGAAAATATTTAAAGTCTCGTACATATATATAAATATAATTTTAATATTAACATACTACTAATTACATACGGTTGTTCACACATTCATTAGCATACATGATTTATAATATACAATATCATATTATACGTATAAATGAATTAAAGATAGTACAATATCATATTTAATTAAAATTATATTTATATTTGGTGATATTCTTAAATAATATATAATTTCATTAAAATATCTAATGATTTTTGTATACATACTTATAAAAGATATTTGATGCTACCTTATTATTTGTAATTTGATCTTATATTGAGAAATTATTATTTCTTATGTTTATTTAATATAAAATAAATAAATATATATATATAAATATATATATATATATATATATATATATATATATATATATATATATATATATATATCATTTTAGCATGAAATTTTAAATCTTTACAAAGTACATACATTTCATAGTGTATATATTTAAGTTGTATTATTTATATATTTATATTAAATTAATCTACATGCTAACACTCAAGTACTAAAATGTACATAGTGTTATATATATATATATATATGAGAAATGCTCACACACAAGTAGTTGGATTGTGAGTTTTGGTCCAACTAGTTGGCCATTTAATGCTAATTAATGTTGAGAGAGAGGGGTGTTTACTTCACGTTAGCTTTTTAAGAGGTCTTTTGAAAATGATCTCTAACTTGGGTGGGCCCCACTATGCTGTTAATGTAAAATCTACCTTGACCATCACGTGTGTCACCCCATGTTAGATCTAAGAACAGGAAATCAACTCCATCCATGGTTCAAGTGGACCACACAATTGAAAATAGTGTTAAAAAAAGCTCACCTTTTAAAATAATTCCTTTTATGAGGCATACTTAAATCCAGTATGAGCCTGATTTTTGAGTTCCATGCCTAACTTTTGATGTGATATTTAATGGTTGGAATGGATTTCACTTACTCATGATCGTGGGTACTATAAAAATCAAAGGTATATGTCTCTCCCTCTATCTTTTCTATTGGTGTGTCCTACCTAAATCAAAAGTCATTCTAATATTTTGTCTCTAGAAGTAGAAGAAGATCACACATTTGATGGTCGTAATGGATTTAACATGCACGTCAAGACATCATGGTGGGCCTAATAAAAATAAGGTTAGACATTCCTCTTCCACCATTAGCCTTCCAGCTTCCTTTAAAGAAAAAAAGAGCCATGTTAGGAAAAATATCAAGAGTGGATTAAGTGCAGTCAATTGCTTATGCAATACAGTTTGTCCCTGACCATGTCACCCACCTTCATGTACGTATTGTATATCCATGCGGTCTATTAGTTTTTTCGGCTCATTTTAGAACATTGATCAAAAAACGAACCAATTATAAATCTCGAGTGGTCTACACCAAATATAAAATAGTGAAAATTGAACTTTTACCATTAAAATTTCCTAGGGCCCACTGTAATTTTTTACATACCACCCAACTTATTGATAATGTCACAAAGACCTTGATGAAGGAAAATAAAATTAAAAATAAACTTTAGCTTAATTCAGAACTTTTGGCCCACAAAAAGTTTTTAATGGCCAACCACCACTATTTCTGTGGTGTGGTCCACCTAAAACATGTATCTATTTCATTTTTGGAATCCTTTCTTATAATTAGCTAAAAATATAGATGTAGAGAATGGATATACAATACCTTTATCAAGGTAGGCCCAGGAAGAGGGATGCACAGAACCGCATATGTACAGGCTACACCCAATGTACCCCTACTTTTTTGGGTACAGGCACCTTTTCTCTCCGGGAATACAGAGAAGTTTAATGGGAGGAGAGAAAGCTTACCTCGATTTTTTATATGGCCCACCTTATCATGTAGGTAAGATCCACTCCGACCATTAGATGTGCAATCTCATTGTAAGTTTAAAGAGAAAATATAAAGTAGATTTGTAATTCACGTGAGCCACACCAATGGAATATTTGAAGGGAAGACATCCACCTTTGATTTTCACCAGACCCTAATCATGAGCATGTGAAATTAGCTCCAACCATTAGATTTGAAAGTAAAGACTAGGTGCGGGACTTAAAAATCATATCCATAAGTGATTCAAGTGGGCCTCATCAAACAATCATTTTGGAGGGTGAGCTTTTTTAGCATACTGTTTCTAATTGCGTGGTCCATCCGAGCTAACAATGAGGTTTATTTTCAGTCCATAAGTTTAACATGATGTTACACACGTGATAGTTGGGGTGAATTTTACATTAACAGCACAATGGGGCCCACCCAAGTCAAAGATCATTCCAAAACGACTTCTTAAAAGGCTAAAGTAAAGCAAACGCCCTTCTCTCAACATTTATTGGCATTAAATGCCCAGCTAATTAGACCGAAACTCACGGTCCAACTAGTTATGTACGAGCATATATATATATATATATATATATATATATATATATATATATATATATATATATATATATATATATATATATATATATATATGCGGATCGCTTACCTGCGAACCGGTTCATACGTACCACATACGAACTTTTTTGAAAACCCATCATACGTGATTTGGATCCAAAATTTGAATCGTTCATGTGAAACAACTCGTGAAACCCCCCGGGCCGAAGTTTTACTTTGATCTAAAACTTAATGGGCCATGAAAAATGAAAACAATTTCCTCCTTTGATTTGCATTTCTCTTTTTTCTGGCCCACCAGAATTTTAGATTGAGGTGAAAATTTATCATATAGGGTTTCATGGAATTCCGCATCACATGAACCGTTCAGATTACACACCCATGGCACGTGTGCAAAGGTGCGCACGTGTGTAGGTGCGCAAGGGAGCATCTCTCTCTCTCTCTCTCTCTCTCTCTCTCTCTCTCACTCTCTCTCTCTCTCTCTCTCTCTCTCTCTCTCTCTCTCTCTCTCTCTCTCTCTCTCTCTCTCTCTCTCTCTCTCTCTCTATATATATATATATATATATATATATATATATATTAAAAACTATAAAATCTAAACTTGAACTTAGCTCAAAGGCTCCTACTTGAAACCCATGAAAAAGGTCAAGCTCAAGTTTAGTTCAAACTTTGCGCAAGTTGGGAGCAGCTGAGCCAAGCTAAGCAACCTAATTAGACTCGAGGACTGAGCCGGACTGAGTCTGAGGTGAGCCGAGGTGGGCCAAGATCAATACGGTTTGACTCGCCGACAGTTTGTACAATGAATTAGCCGCCAGCGTGGGGCCACGGCGCCGAATGGCATATAAACAACATAACAGGGGGTAACGTTTCGGCGGTTTCCTATCATGTAACCCATGTGAGTTTTGAATGCATTTGATATTTGGACCTCTGTCCTATGGTGTATTGTGATCCTGAGAAATTGATAGAAATTTTCTCAGCACTTCTAGAAACTTAGGGCGACACACATAACTTCCAACCATAGAAAGTTAGGGCGAATCGCAGCGCATCTTCCATTGCACAAGCATGGTTGGATTCTTTCGTAGGAGTCAACAAGTCGGCCTAATTAAATAACCGAGAAGCTTCGATTCCTAAGACGCGGTTTTCCTGCGAAAGCCTGTGCAGGAAGTTCATGCGCAAAGATGCTGGTGGGGCCTACTGAGATATTTGTGGTAAATCCACGCCGTCCGTCCATTTTTCGAGCTCATTTGAGGGCGTACGTACAAATTTGAGGTGGATACTAAACGCAAATGGGCCACAGGAGAGGAAGCATTCTTATGACCGTAAAAGTTTTGTATCAGGCTATCATTTTAATGTTTTCACTTCATCCCATTGGGAATGACCTTATAAATGGTTTGGATAGCACATAAACATCAAGGTGGATCTCAGGAAGATTTCAACAGTGGGAATTTCTTTCCCGAATTTTCCCTTTCTTGTGACCCACTTGAGTTTTGTATCCACCTCAATTTATGAACGAACGTCTTAAAATGATCTCGCAGAACGGATGAACGGAATGGATTTCTCACAAACATTTCAATGGGCCCCACCAAGCATCCCTGCGCAGGAACTTCCTGGAAAGGTTTTCGCAGGAAATCCGCGTCCATGTGAAAACGTGTTCCACCCATCCTGCTTATTCTCCACCGCTGTAAGTCATCGTTGCACGATGGCTACTCATGTTAGTATCGCACCATCTAAAGTGGTGGTGACTTTAGAACCGTACACAATCCAGATCGTCTACACCGGTTACCCAATTGTGGATGGAGAATGACCTAAAATTTGCGGCCCAGTAGATAATATCGACCGTCTGATTTATTTTTTTTTCCTTTGAAATTGGACCACTCGCTGTTTTAGGATTTCTTGATTAGTGTTATTTTAGAAATATGCTGTATCCACAATGGGGCTCACAACTTGAATGGTCTGGATTGAGGTAGCACACGTAAAGATGATTCACCATCATTTTTAAAATGGTACTAAACTAACAAGTCCAGCGCTTCCAGAATATCTAAGGGACGCGCCTTGTCATCTTAAGCCGTTAGTGGGACCCATCGTGATGTTTATGTTATATCCACTCTGTCCATCTATTTATCCAGCTCGTTTTGTAATATGATCTCAAACAAGAAGCAAATCCAATACTCAAGTACGCCATACCATAGAAAAATGTGGGATAAGAAATTTCTACCGTCGAAATCTAACAAGGGCCATGTAAGTTTTGGATCAGCTTGATATTTGTTTTTACTCGGCATTATGAACAGTGCAGATGGCATATAACCATCTTAGTGGACCCGGAAGGGTCTCAAGAGTAGGCATTTTCATCCTAATTGTTTCCTGTGGTGTGGCCCACTTGAGTTTTGGATCTGCCTTATGTTTGGACTTATATTCTAAAACGAGTTGGCAAAATGGATGGACGGAAATGATATAACGGTGGAGCCGACTGCAAAGCTCAGGTTTACAGGGAACTTCCAGGGAAAGTCCAGTCATGTTTATTTCTTTGCCCCTAAGAATGTGAGTTAAAAAATGATCACAACCGTCAATCGACAGTAGAAGTTACCACCCACCTCACCAACTTTACGTGTGGTAAGTGTACCAACATCCCAGCCGTTCAAATGGTTGATTCGACCCTGACTATCACCAGGTTTATAAAATTATAATAATAATAATAATAAAAGGCCACCCATTCAATCATGTGGGGCCATTCGTGTAAGTTGAATCAGACCATCCATCAACAGATCCGATCGATTTGAACACACGGCATGGCTGATGATGTTCAATGGCCATGGTCAAGGTGGGCCAAATTGTTGTGCGGATAAGATGTCGTACATAATGCTATATATGCGCGCGCGCGCGCGCGCGTGTGTGTGTGTGTGTGTGTGTGTGTGTTGGTATACATCCAGTGAGGGGATGTTGCATGCGATTGTTTATATATATTGGGAAATTTTGATGTTATTGGATTCATGTCCCTGTCTTGTTACTCACGCATAATATATACAAGTATACGAGCAGACCTTTGATAGCCGTCCCCAAGCAAAGACATGGGTTTCTCTAAGCATTGCTTCTTCTATCTATGGCTCTTGGTTTCTTTCCAAGCTCACATCTCCTCCTCCATACACGCTCGACCTCTTTCAGTTCAAGATCAACAAAGTAATCTTTCTCTCTCTCTCTCTCTCTCTCTCTCTCTCTCTCTCTCTCTCTCTCTCTCTCTCTCTCTCTCTCTCTCTCTCTCTCTCTTTCTTATCTCTCTCAATAAGGTTAAGATAAAAATAAGCATAGATAGAGTTGCTCACCACACCCACATGCAATGATGATCGAATGATCACAACCGTCCATATTGTAGAGTGTTATCATTGATGGGCCACTATTTGATAATTTCACTAAGATGGTGACTATGATGATTGATTATTGATTTGTGGGGTTGAATATCACTTGTTAAATATTTTCATTTTAGTGGTGTCACAATATAAAAATATGCTCTTACCAGCTGCAGTCGGTGTATTATTTCTCTATTTTTTTTTCCGCTATATTTAATGTCTTCGAACACCAAAACCTTTAAATGAGTTTAGTTTCTCGTTTGATCACCGACTGGATGTGTTCTATGATTAATTTACACTATTTGATGGACATAAATATACACAATTAGTGACCAAAGACTTAACTGAATTACCCAAAATGAGAAACTCCATGGCGCCGTCCATACACGATAAAGTGTTATGGACACTGTTCTATTTAATAGGAGCCGTTCAAATTTAATCCATTTGATCTCTTTTGTTTTCTCACCAGGGTATGTGAAAGTGTTGGCCACGCTCGGAGTCGTTTGTAAGTGCTGCAATGGTGCCGGAGGTGAATGTAAGAGTACATGGGACGACTCCTGCCTAAATCTCGATTGTAGACCTTGGAAATTGCATTGATTTTATGTGGGCTATTGGATTTTTTAAGTTCGGATGTATTGATTACTTATAAGTATTTCTACTAGACTCTTTTAAAACCATCCGATATGTTTGTTTTGTGAGATTCCAGTGTTAGGGTTTACTAAGCTCACACATGTAGAACCCTGTCCATCCATCCACACGAATGCATACCTGTGCCAATATGGAAGACGTACGTCTACGTTTACTTCAAAAGAATACTTTGATGTTCTGCCTCAAAATTTAGGCAGTTTGATTCTTCAAAGTGGACCTGATGATTAAAACAACATTTTCTAATGGTCCGTTTGTTTTTTATGTTGTGGCCCACCTGAGGTATGAAACAGCCTGAATTCTAGCCATCATATCTAACAATATGGAAAGCGATCAGATCTAGCACAAGTGTTACATATTGGCTTGTGTGCCTGCATGCTGCTGTGTAGGCTCCTACATGTGTGGGATTAGCAAAGGAAAATGATGAAAGGAGCACTTCTTAGCAGCTAAGGATTACTGGTGGGCTTTTGGGTTATCTTTTATCAGAGAGCCTGATCGATGGGCCTTTGGACTTTCTTTAGAGGGAGAGATGAACATGAACAAACTTAGGGTTTGGACTGCATGTATGACCTGTTGGATTGAGGCTAGACTTCTAAACTTAGAGCTTGTTACATAAACAGGTCAGTTTTCCACTTGAGTTTTACCAGCTCGGAGGTGGACATGTTTAGGGGTGTCGACGGCTGGGATTGAGCATGAATTTCAAGCTATGGCCCCAAACCATGTAAGTAAACAACATGGGCTCGTTTTATCCTAAACCCAGTTGGCAATACAACCTGCCATATGCACAAGCCAAAGTCCAAAATCACCAATTTGGAAATTCAAAACCATCTTGATAATCTTTTTTAATACATCAGGAGATCAGTTCATTGGATCCAACCAGATAATTATCAATTGGGCCATTCATGACATGTCCCATTAATTGGTCGGTCTAGATTAATTGACCGACGCATGTGACAATTTTATATACGTATTGGATTGGGATCACAAAATAAACAGAAGATACTATCAGTGTGGATGGTACCCTTGAAATGGACGGTGAGATTAAAACTGATGGATATAAGAGAGATAGATTGCTAAGATTGACCCCGTCCGGTACTGCGATTTTCAACCTAGGTTATTAACACGACCACTTTGACAGCCCGGATTTGTCCAGATGTCAGATAATGGTGGTAGGGGAAGCTCTGTGGGGCCAACGTAGATGATCGTTACCATCCAATCCGTCCATTAGTTTCGCTAGCTCATTTTAGGACAACCCAAAAAGATAAAGACCCAAAAATCAGGTGGGTCACACCACACAAAAGTGAGGATAAAAGCGCCCCCTTGTTAACCTTCCTGCGGTCCACCGTGTTGTGTATGAACCAGTTATCAGGCGATCCCCACCAGGATGAAGGGACACCAAAACTAGAACCCCTCCAAAACTTAAGTAGGATGCGTGATATATGGGTTTTGGTCGAGACGGTACATTGATTTCGAGTGGTGTGGCCCACTTATATTTTAGATCGGAACAAGGAATGGTATGTACGGTCAATCGTAATGGGCTCACCGGATTCATGCTTTGGATTCCATATAAACATCACAAGGGGCCCACACAGCTCCAATGTATGGTAATTTCATTCCGTTACATGAGAAAGTATGTGAACAAACCCTGTAGAATATGATATCTTCTCAATTTCTAGAAGCACTGAATTGAATACTATAAACCGATCATAAATCAAGTTCGAAATCAAACGTGATTATTCTAGAAAGACGCCTCTGATCTCGCTGGCTCAATCATCAAAGAGATGTACGTTGTTTGACGGTTGATCCAGACGGTCCATCGAGCAGTTGAGACTCCATGATCAAGTGTCTAAGATCAGGTGCCTCCATGATCAAGTGTCTAAGATCACCAGTTGAGAGTTGAGACTCCATGATCAAGTAGTCTAAGATCACCAGTTCATGCTATTTCAACAGTATACCATAAAGACCAGACCAACTAGATGGACGGTCTGGATCGATCCACTGCCCCAACTTGCCACGTGTCAAGCATTGGCAGCATATGGAACCTGCTGTGAGAAGACTAAAATGGCAAAAGAATGAGGTTGATGGTTATGTTTTAAAATCTGACCGTCTCTAGAAAAATCAAAGCCGTGTGAACGTTTTTGTAGGCCTTTGATAGCCGTGCTCCAACAAAGACGTGTTTCTCTAAGCGTCGCTTCTTCTTTCTTTGGCTCTTGTTCTCTTTTCAAGCTCACCTCCCCCTCCTGTGTATATGCTCGGCCTCTTTCAGTTCAAGAACAACAAAGTTAGTAATCTTTCCCTCTCAGGTTAAGGCAAAGAGAAATATGGCATCCACGGTGATGTTTCCGTAAGATCTACTCCAGCCATTATATGTGTAATACCAATTTAGACTGATAACAAAAAAATCAAGTTAATATATAATTCAGGTGGGCCACACCAAAGGAAAAGGTTGCGAGTAAGGTGACCACCCTTGATCGTTAGGGGGCGCCATAATTACTATATAAAGTAAACTCTAACTGTTATATCCCACACCAAAACTTAGGCCCGAGGCTCAAACATCATGCCCATTAGTTATTTAGGTGGGCCACATTAAGGTAAATAGTTTGGAGGGTGAACCATGCTTTTTACACTCTTTTCAATCGTGTGGTACACTTGAAACATGGACGATGCTGATGTTTGGGATATGTGCGTAGCATATATGGTGTGGCGGAAGCGGATTGGCTGAGGTACCTCGCACCGGTTATATGGCTGTTACTGATGTTAGTAAGTTTTGTGGGTTTGATCGTAAGGAATGTTGTATATCCAAACCATTTATTCATTTGATAAGGCTTGATAGGAAAAATAAGACAGTTCTAACTATCAATTGGACCATACTCAAAAACAATGTAGGATTGAATGTCTATCATTGAAATCTTTTTTTGGGTTGCAGAAGTTTTGGATCAGTATAAAATTTATTTTTCCTTTTCATTTAGGTCTTTATAACCTTATAAATAGATTGGATGGAAAATAAATGTTATAATAGGCTTACAATTTGTTTAACGGGAAAAATCATTATCTCTACTGCTATTTGTGGTGTGGTCTGATAATATTTGGATATTATTCAATTTTTGAATTATCTAAAATGATCTCTAAAAGTAGATGAACGGTATAGATATAATAAATACATTACTATGAGGCCCAAGTAACTTTGATCTACTTTGAACCGTTCGTACAACTCGAGATGGAGGAGCGTCCGTGCTCGTCCTCCCACGAAACGTACCTACAGCAGCTATATACACACCAGCCAATCCGCTTCCGGCGTGGCAAGGTGGCTTTCACGTCAACATCAAGGTAGATTTCACCCAAGCTGTCAAAGAACTGTTTTTTCAAAAGTCTCGTGAAATAATAACTCCTTTTCACGTGATGTGATGATATCCATACCAAAATAGCTCTTTAGGCCTACCTTTTATCTTTTAAGGGTTCTTCCCTGACGTGTACATGAGATCCACTCCGAGTATTAGATGAGTAATCTTACAATAAGCTTATGGCCAAAAACTCAACTGATGTTAGATTCAAATGGGCCCACCAAAGGAAATAGTTGACAAAGAGACGTCCATGCTTAATATTTAAAGTGCCTCCTCGTGATGATTATATAAAATACACTCCAATCAATAGCCAAAACTTAGGCTTGGGGACTTAACATTAGGTCTATGACTTATTCGGGTGGGCTGCATTCTTGTGATTGAGCTTTTCTCTATACATTATTTCCAATCATGTGGTCCACTTGAAAATCAATCTGGGCTGATTTCTAAGGCCTAGGCCTGACATGGCATGAAACACTTGGTGATCAGGGTGGATTTCACATAAACACTATGGTGGAGCCCATTCAAACCCAAAACCTCTTTCCCAAGTCTACAAAATTATAACTTTTTCCACCTTACGTCGAGCCAATTGAAAGTGCCCTTCCTATGCCCTAACAAGCCACGCTGGACCGAGTTGATGGGCTTTTTGGACATCCTAGTCTAATCCCAGCCTGATTTAGAAACCGGCTTGAAATTTAAGCTCCAGCACATGTTCGGTCCGAGGTGGCCAGGCCCCATAAGCCCAACGGGCCAACCCAGCCCACTGACACCCCTAGAAAGATCGAATCTCTGCCACATATATATCGACTGAAAGATGGACGGATCCGATCACCCTACTATTTCTCATGTGAACTCTGCAGCGCCACCCATACACAATGAAGTGTGATGGACGCTCTTCTTTTTAATAGGAGCTGTTCATATTCGACCCTTTTGATCTCTTTTGCTTTCTCATACCTGGTGAAGTCAACACACCAACCAGATCAATGGTGTGTGGTACACCAGCCAATCCGCTCCCCTATTGGGCCCAGGCACGCCATGATGGCTAGGATTGTATGTAGTGTGGTTTTCAATACTGGTTCCATTCATGATATGGCCCACTAGATGGATGGTCCCGATTGACACATCCCTTTCCACACACTACACAGGCCATATCCCAAAATTCAGGTCCATTACATGATCCGGATTGCTCGAGTGGAACCAGGCTTGCAAATACAGATGGTAGATGGTTATATTATTTATTTTTTTTCTCAAATTAAACGGTCAGGATTATCCAACCTGGCCTAATTTTGGGCTGTGGCCCATCCATGATACGGTCAGCAGTATAAATTACAGAAAGGCAACTAAATTAAAAGAACATCACTATCTTGTAATTATTTCCTGTCAACAGGGATGAGCCTGGCCCGATACATAACACCCAAGGCCTGACTGAGCCTGGCCCAAGTCTCCCCAAAAAAAAAAAAGTTGGATCCAAGCCCAAAATTTGATAAAACCCTATTTCCCACTTGAATGTTCCTAATATCCATTGATCAAGTGGGCCACATTGCAAAAAGAAATAGACGGTTGAAGGAATGAATTGGGTTGCTTGAAGAAGGTTTGCAATAGAATGGCATATTTGCACTTGTACATATGAAGTCAAGTCAGGCTGATCTGGGCTAGACTGACCTGGGACAAGCCCTCCTGAAGTTGATCTGACCCATGCATGCCAGGTCCAAGCCTAGCTCATGAGCCAAGCTAATCAGTCTAAGCCTAGTCCAGAGTCAGGTTAGGCTGGGTTGCCCAGTACATTGCCACCTTTAATTAGGTATATGATCTTATGAGCATCAAATTCTTGGGTTTTCAATTCTACCTAGAAGGGCTCAGGGTTTGGTGATTTCATCGAACCTCCCAAAATGGATGGACTGCATCCCAAAATTCTCTTTAATAGGGTTTTGATAACATCCCCATCTCATCTGGGAGAAACTTTTAAATAGCACATGGGAGGCACAATTATCACAATCTTAAGAATCTGATCAATATCATGAAAAATGGACAGTCAAGCTTGAGTAGAGAAACAAAATAGGTTCAATAATCATCTTGAATTATTTATTGACAGAATCCACTTTGTATTACTTACAATTTCAAATGTAACACTTTTCTTTGATAATTCTAACCATATGATGTATGGCTCAGAGAAAATAGATAGAACAAATTGGCCTTATTCGTAGTGTTACGATCATCCAATTGGTGCTGTTTTTGATAAATGCCTTTCTCCCAATAGTGCTATTGAAATGAATGGTTCCATCAATGCTCGGACATCCCATGTGTAAATTAAAAACTATAAGGACATTGTTAACTTCTATGAAGGTGGATTATAGCTAAGCCTATAGATAAATTATTATAAGGAGAAATATATGAACTTTACATTCAACTAAAATACTTCCATGCTTGATGCCTATGATTTTTTTATTATCTCAAAGTAGTGAAGTAGAGCCCACATCCAATCTGTCCATGATGTTTGCTCCTTTATAAGAAACAATTGGATGGGACACCCAATATTAAAACCTTCTAGCTTGAGTGTGGGGCCACTTATATTTTGTATGCGCCATCCAATCTATTCAAAAGGTGCATAGAATTATGAATAGGGCTGGCCCGGCAGCCCCACCTAAAAATTTTCAAAATCCAAGCTGAAACCTCTTGATTAGGTCCGGCCTGTTGACAACCCTATTCATGGAGATCTTAAAATATAGGTGAATATTTATCTGAGACTCTAATTCAGATGCTTCTACGAGACAACATTCTCTTCCCCTCTCCCTCCAAGAAGAGGGTGGTGAGTACCTGACTATCTAATTCATGGTTGCGTGAGGATTGGGGTGCCGCAGGTGGCACTGTAAAGCACTTTTATCCACCTTATCAATTCTTTTTTCCAAGCCCATGTCATGGTCTGAGCAAAAATGAAGCATTTCGAAAGCTCAAGGTGACCACATCACAGAGAAATGTGTGGCGGTAATTGAATGCCCACCATTATAAATATCTTAGGATGGAAAAAGTTTTGAATCAAGCTTATATTCATGTTCTCTTCCTTCAAGTTTTGTGATCTTATCACCTATTTGAATATCAAATAAACATTACAATAGGCCATAAATAAGTTTTAATAACTGGAGATACCATCCCTTCTCTTTTTGTGCATATGGTCCACTTAAGCTTTGAATCTGCTTCTTTTTTTGTTCTCGCCCTAAAATAAGAAAATAAGAGGGATTGTATGGATATGAAATGGGCAGAGTTTGGGTACTACACCTACTTATCGCAACCCTTGGAATAGGCAAGGGTTGTGAAAGGCTACCATGATGTGTGGGTTTTATTCACACTGTTAGTCAATTTTGCCCTGTTATTTTAGATTATAAGTCTAAAATTAGTCGCATCTAAGACTCAAGTGGACCTCATAATAGAGATTAAATGTGAAAACTTCCTAGGGGCACAAAAGTTTTGGATGAAGCTGATAGTTATGTTTTCTCTTCACCTAAGCTTATGAATGACTTTATGAGTAGGTTAGATGGTAAACATCACAACGGGCACTAAGAAGGTTTTAACTATGGGCATCATTAGGGTCCTTACTCTTGCCCGGGTGGTAGACTCTCAGGAGTTGCAGCTCCCGGTCAAGGGTTTGAGTAACCATAGGTGGTGAAATTCCACTACCGTGAGTGTGTGGGGGGTGTGTGCGTGTGTAAAAAAAAAAAATTGTTTCAGCTCCCGGTCAAGGGTTTGAGTACCCATAGGTGGTGAAATTCCACCAGCGTGAATGTGTGGGGTGTGTGTGCGTGTGTAAAAAAAAACAAAAAACAAACTATGGGCACCGTTAACTGCTTCATATGGTGTGGTTCATTTGAGCCTTAAATCTACCTCAATTTTGAGTTCATAACTTGGGCTTGTTTGGTAGGTGATATTAGGTGGCATATAATTGCATTTGGTTACATTTGTTTTGCATTTGGAAATCACATAAGGGCCTATTTGGTTTTCTAATTACAGGGGTAATTTTAGATAAATGGGTATTAATTATTTACCCTGTGTTTCCGGTTGTATTTCCAAGGAAATTTGACCCGCCACCTTTCATTTATAGCACTCCTCATGCACTCGAGGAGAAAAAAGTTAAATTGTGAGGTTCACCTTGATGTTTGTGTATTATCCATACCGTCCATCCCTTTAGCCAACTCATTTTAGGGCATGAACCAAAAAAAGAGGTAGATCCAAAGATCAAGTGGACCACACTACTGAAAACAATGGGAATTGAACTCCTACCATTGAAAGCTTCTTGAAGACCTTGGAAGTTTTGGATCAAATTGATTTTTTTTTTCTACTTTATCAATGATCGTGTGACCTTTTTAACGGGTTGAATGACAAATAAACATCACTGTGGGCCCTAGGGAGAAAACAACTTTCAACCATAAATATTTTAATGATCCTTATTTCTTAAGGTGTGGTCCACTTTACCTTTTGATTTTTCTCATTTTTGGGCTCATGCCTTAAAATGTATTTTTTAAAAGGATAGATGGTGTGGATAACTCATATATATCATGTTGGGGCCCACATATTTAAATCAGTAATAAAAACGTATGTATGGACCGAGTTTTGAAACGTAATTCCCAAGTGACTTCCAAACAGGTGTAATTCCCGGTGACTTCCAAACAGGTGTAGTAAGTAATAATATGGTAATTCTGCTTACACAGGGAATTTAAAAATCAAACAGCCCCTAAATGATTGGATTAATCCCACTATTGTATCATCTAGAGCCATTATTATATACCACAATATTTTTGTTGGATTTTGAAATTTACTTCATCTTTACATCTTTACATATGGTATACAAGTTGTATGTTTACTGGTGATTAATATCAATTGTGAAATGTTGTCTGTGACTATAATTCGCAGGTCCACCAAACGCAAGCTTCAATAAATAAAGTGTTTTCCGAACAGAGGAATTTGATCTGGGCACGTGAAAAATGGAAGCGGATTGGCTGGTGTAACACACACCACCAACCTCGCTGGTGTGTAGGTGGCGCCGAAATGTACGAACGGTTGAAATGGGATTGTAAGGAGATCAAAGTTATGTGGCCCCAAAATGATGTATTTATTATATCTAAACCGTCCATCCATTTGGCGAGATCATTTTGGTGCATGATCCAAAAAATTAGTCATATCCAAAGCTCAAGTGGACCACACCATAAATAGCAGTGGGATAATGATTTCTACCATTAAAACATTCGTAGGGCCCACAATAATGTTTATTTCCCACCTAATTTAGTCATAAGGTCACACAGACCCGAATGAAGATAAAAAAAAAACATATGTCAGATTAATCCAAAACTTCTATGACCTCAATAAAGTTTCAACGGTAGATGTTTAATACCCTGTAGCATTCTATAGTGTGGACCACTTGATCTTTGGATATATTTTACTTTTGGACTCAAGATTTACGACGATCTGGCTAAATGGACGGACGATTTGGATATAACAAATATCTCATGGTGGGGCCTACAGAACCTAGTGACATGAACACACCAGCAAAGTCGGTGAAGTGCGGTACACCAGCCAAGAATAAATGGAAGCCGACCACAGACCACACACCGGCTACATAGCCGACCAGGTCGGATGACTTACGTTCCCCAACAAAATCTTATCCGTTAATTTTAGGGTTTATCCAACTGCTTATTGCACCTTTAACCGTTTTTCTTTTTACCGTCATTTTTATGGCCACAGATCAGAATGATAGATTTCTCTAATAATTGAGATTTTTGATAACTAAACCATCCGTGATAGGAACTTGCATACGGACGGACTTGATTTCACCATCAACCTGCCACGTGTACCATAGAAAGATAGCTCTACCATATTACGGTTCTTCCGACTCGATTGTACCGTTTGGACTCCTTCAGGGAGATGATCCCGTAGCCACAGGAGAACCAAAATACGGTAGATCCATATATCTATATTACACGTGGCAGGGTTATATTTCAATCAGAACTGTTCATTTAATGGGGTCCACTATAGATGAAAACTGAGGCCAGTAGAAAATACATCGGGTAATCATATCCATACAAACAGCATCCTTTAAATCGACGATAGGAAACGAAAATAATCAACCGTCAAAATTAAGCACTAGAAAGTAAAGCCCAGTGATGGTCATAGTCTTCTATAAAGTACGATTTTTAAATTTTAGTTCATCCACAGTGAGCTCCACTAGTTTGACGGCTTAGATTGGTGGATGAGAGAGCTGGCTGTACCATATTCAGCCGCGGATTGGGTACTACCCCAGCAGGACAAGCTAGAGACGGACGGTCCTGTAAGGGGTTCTTTGGGACCCACTATGATGTATATGTTTTATCCACGCGGTCCTTCCATTTTTAAAGATAATTTCAGGAAAGTAGCCCAAAATATAGTCTGATTGGAGGCTCCAGTGGACCACACCAAAGGAACCATGGGGATTGAAAGCATACCGTTGAAAACTTCTTGATTGGCATGGAAGTTTTGCATTAACCTGGTATCTATGTTTTTCCTTCATAGAGGTCTATGTGACGTAATGAACAGGTTGGATGGAAAATAAACATTACGGTGGTCGACTGCTTCCTTTGGTGTGGTCCACTTACTCTTCCGATCTGCCTCATTTTTTTATTTTTTTTGGATAATTTCATAAAATGATCTTTAAAAATAGATAAACGGAGTGGATAAAACATATTCATCACAGCGGGCCCCACAGAGCCCCTGACATGTCAGTCCGTCTCTAGCCAGGTGGGCCTACTGTCCAATCCGCGCCCACCAATTCCCCTACCAGCTCGACGGTGGTCGACTGCTTCCTTTGGTGTGGTCCACTTACTCTTTCGATCTACCTCATTATTTATTTATTTATTTTGGATAATTTAATAAAATGATCTTTAAAAATAGATGAACGGAGTGGATAAAACATATTCATCACAGCGGGTCCCACAGAGCCCCTGACATGTCAGTCCGTCTCTAGCCAGGTGGGCCTAGTGCCCAATCCGCGCCCACCAATTCCCCTACCAGCTCGACCGTGTGTCTCCATCGTTTCTATCGCCCCTCTTAACTCAGATTTTCTGCATTTGAATAACAGAGAGAGAGAGAGAGAGACAGAGAGAAAGAGAGGAGAGTATCGTGCGCCTCTCAGCCAGTCTCGGTAAAGAGAGTAAATTACCGTGCGCCTCTCAGTCAGTCTCAGTAGCGCATTGCGCCCACCCTCCCCAAACAGCAAAGGATGCAGACTCTCCAATCCCCTTCTCTCCGCTTCTCACCCTTAGAATCCCTCTCTCTCCCCAAACACCCAACCGTCCGACGTGTCAGATCCAGTAACGTCAGACGCGCCACCACCATCTCTGCTTCCGCGTCTGCCCCGAAGAGGGACACCGACCCTAAGAAGCGGGTCGTCATAACGGGGATGGGCCTCGTCTCCGTCTTCGGCAACGACGTCGACACCTACTACGATCGCCTCCTCGCTGGCGAGAGCGGCATCGGACCCATCGATCGCTTCGACGCCTCCAAATTCCCAACTCGATTCGGCGGCCAGATCCGAGGGTTCAAGTCCGACGGCTACATCGACGGCAAGAACGATCGGCGCCTTGATGACTGCCTTCGCTACTGCCTTGTCAGTGGCAAGAAGGCGTTGGAGAATGCCGGCCTTGGTGCGGGCCATCTTGATAAGGTGCGATCTTTGCCGTTTATTGTTACTGTTGTGATCTTAAATTTGCACGTTTGTTGTTTGTCGATTAGTTGGTGATTTGGGAATTGAGCAGTGGGGCATTGTGGGATAGTGACTGTTCATCATTACTGTTGAGTATTGTGATTTATGCATTTGTTTGAATCAGTGCGGTGACAGATCTCATCCCGATTTTAGAATGCTGATTGAGGACTTTTGGGTGTGAGTATGTTTCTTGATTTGTATTGCATGTCATCTCTGTTGGCCCGCCTGTTCAGACCTGAAATGATGAATGGAGCAGATGGCTTTGGAGGTCTTAGACAGTGTGATCCTTGACCTGAGATATGAACAGCTTTGCACAAGTAGGTGCCCATGGTTCAGTGCATCCAGAGCACTTCTCCATGGTTCAGTGCATCCAGAGCACTTCTCCATTGGCGCTACCTTTTGATGGGCCATGCACTGTAATTCTCCTTCATTCGACAATCATAACCATCTGTGGGCAGATTGTAAATAGGCCGTTAACAGAGAAGTTTGAGCAATGGTCCGCTTTCAACCGATAAAAGGGCCAAAGATTGAAATGGCTAGATTTTCAATTGGGAGGCTTTTGGTGCCACCATTTCAACGGTCTGGATCACAGGACCTTGGCCCCACTTTTACGAACTGAAAATCTGAGTATACTATGTCCCATCATCCTATGGTAAATGATCATATGGTTTCTGTTGGTGTCTTTTTATGGACGGTTTTTCTGGTCGGATCGTCTTCCACCTGCACAATCACCAATACAAAGGGGACCCTGGTTAGAGCTGGGGAATCTCCGATGCTTAAGTCAGTTTTCTAATCAATGGCAAAGGGTTTTTAGGATTTTCTGTTGCATACCTTCTTCCGTATAAGAGATGGTTATTTACAAGTCTGGATGAATCGTATCAGACGAGGATTCTTCTCCTTCATATTCGGAGTTTTAATCCTTTTGGCTGATTTCGTCCGATCCCGAGGATCCCGGGATCGGACACCCATACTCCTGGATCTTCGCGACGGTATTTATATTTACACCGCCTTTTCTTGTTTCGGCTTGGCCGTTACCGACTCTGGGAGAGTCTTGACTGGCTTAAATGAATAAGTTTTTTGCCTTTTCACGGATGGAACAGTCTTAGTGTTTATCCGTCATCCTTCCTCACTCCGTGGCCAACAAAACCAACCTATAGTCTCGGTTTCTTCTGTCAGTCGGGTGGCTTGTAACTTATTTGGCCTTTAGTCGGCTTATGCAGACGCTTGTTGACTTGCTGGCCGAGTGATTTAAGTCGTCTTATACTTTTGCCTCTTGGCCTTCTGCACTATTCTCTCGGCTCTAACTGCTATCTCAGATTCCTCGGGTAGTGTCAGCAGGACCGACCTACTCCGTATCCGAGTCTCCGGACTTAGCATATTTTTCCCCAACAGTTTCATTATAGTAGTTTTCTTGTTTGTCTTGATATTGATGAGTGCATGAGTTGCAATTGTTTGCAGAATATGAGCAGTTGTTCAACACATAAACAGAACCAATTGTAGATTTGATGTCAACATTTGAGTTAATAGGTACTTGAGGAAGTAGCTCAAGTATTTGGAGGGATGGAGCTTTTCACCACATTTGCATGCACCATTGAATTGGAATGCAATAATTAGCTTAATAAAATGGCAACGATTAAATTGTTATTATATTCCTTATTATACATATCAAAGTACTTGGCTCCAAATTGCGATTACATCACTTTCAACTGGCACTTGAAAGGAATCCTCACATTCAAAGCTAGGAAATTTCATCATCATGACTTGGTTATCTTTATTTTATTTTATTTTATTTAACTGATTTTTCCTGGTGCATCCTTTTATTGGACTTTTGGAGTATATTCGAGCTCAAAATGGAGAATCAAAAGAATTCGGTTTCCTTCTGGAGTTTTTTTTTTTTTTTTTTTGGTAAATCCCCTTTACATAGCTTTTTTATTGAACTAAGCGAGGCATTTTGTGAATTTATCAGTTGCTACTGAAGCATGTTATGATTGAGTTCAACCTGCGTTACTTAGGCATGGCCATGCCTTTCTTTGTCGTGGATGCCCATGAGATGCCAGATCCTAGACCCTAGAAAATGCATCGGAAGAGAACAGTTCAATTGCTGAAAATTCCAATTTCCATCAACTGCTAGAACTTCATTTAGACAAAGCTGCATATTATTGATTGGAGTATTTGGATTATGGCCTCCATCAGTGCATTTCGCCCTGCCAAATATCCTTCCGGAATAACCCTCTTTTCTTTTCCTATCAGTCATCTTCCAACATTTAAGTAGTCCTCTTTTAGTTGCATTATGCGATTCCATCCATTAGATGCATTCCTTAGTGCCAAATTCTGAAAATTCTGACAGCTCACCATATTTTTCCTTCATGAACCGGGGCCACCGCCATAGGGAGTCACTTTCATAAGGCTCCATATCATCTTCAATAAAACATTTCTCCACATCAACCATTTTTTGATGCACAAACCATTTTCCTGGATTGGTTGGCAGCCCATCCCACCCAACCCTGTGGAATTTGGCACCAAATTCCCCTTCGCCCCAAAGAAACTTTACTAACACGCCTTATATTATCAGCAGCACTGCTTTCAGAGGAGACATAGGTGATAATAAGTATACCAAAATGCAGCTAAGAACATGCTGTATGAGAGTCAGTGTACCACCAAAAGATAATAACTTTCCAGCTGGCTACTTGATTCTGAATTTTAGCTATCAGTTCATTCATAACAGCCTTCAATCTGCCCATTATAAGAGGTGCACTGGGTTCTTGAAAATGAAAAATTCTTCTTGAAAAACCTGTTTGATTCTCAGCCTTGCTAATTCCTGCTGCAACGCCTTCTCAGATATTATATATCCACTTTTCTCTTTGTTAACAAGCTGGTGAGATGCATTCTCATATTCTGACAGGAATTCCATAACTCCCTGCTGTGATCTTTTTGTGCCATTGACAAAAATTATTGTGTCATCAGCAGATAGCTAATGTGTAATTTATAGACAGCCCCTCTTCACTTTGTAGTGAGATGCCGCAACCCTCTGAAAGATGCTCACTATTTCTCTGCTGAGCACTTTTTCCAGTGATAATGGAAAGAGCTGTTGATAATGGTTCTCTATCTTAGACCCCTGGATGATGTGAAGTATCCAAACTGTTCCCCATTGAGAATTAATGAAAACCAGTAATTTTCAGTAATTTTTCAATTAATGGCTCTGTAATTTGTTATTTCAGATTATCACTCATTTCTATAGTTGATGCTGCTTGAGACCACACACTCTTTATGCTTCGCCGGGTCTGTCTTAAACTGCATTTCTTATGCTTTGTTGAGTTCATGCATTTTTTAATGTTAATTATTATGTTATGTTTGCAGATAGATAAGGAGCGAGCTGGTGTGCTTGTTGGGACGGGCATGGGTGGTCTTACAGTGTTTTCTGACGGCGTTCAGTCGCTTATAGAGAGAGGTTACAGGAAAATAACCCCATTTTTCATTCCATATGCCATAACAAACATGGGCTCTGCCTTGCTTGCAATTGAAATTGGTTTCATGGGGCCGAACTATTCAATTTCTACTGCATGTGCTACCTCCAATTACTGCTTCTATGCTGCTGCTAACCACATCCGGCGAGGCGAGGCCGATTTAATGCTTGCTGGGGGAACTGAAGCTGCAATTATTCCCATTGGTTTAGGTGGTTTTGTTGCATGTAGAGCTCTATCCCAGAGAAACGATGATCCCCAGACTGCATCTAGGCCATGGGATAAAGACCGAGATGGCTTTGTTATGGGTGAAGGTGCTGGAGTATTGGTACGTCTCTTCATGTGTCGTATAGGTGAAATTCAAGATGACCTATCTTTTGTTGGGTAGATTTATGCTCACCGTACCTTTTCAAGTTCAACTGATGATGTTGGAATGAGCACAGTAGTCAACGATGTGAGGACTGTCTGACCACCTTACAGTTGAGTTGCACAAAAGTTGCTTAAGGGCCCTCCATCGGTCACCTACTGTCAAGGTTTTCCATCATATAGGAGGCCCATTCTTTGTTGCACATAGCCCCAAAATCACTCGGATGGGATAATTGGGTCTTACCATCCATTTTTCTGGCCCTGAGTCTGATGGATGTAATCATCTGGTCAGGGTGATATTTGGGTCGTGTGCAATCCACTGTGGGATCCTATCCAATGCTGTCATTGTATGTATTGTGTGCTCACCTGGACCCCACAAGGGACTTGCTGTATTCTGGCAAGGAGAATTATCACTGCACTGCTACTCTCCCTCCCTCTCTATGAATGACTGTTGAACCATATTTGAAGTAAAACAAATGGTACAGCAAGAGTCCATGAAGGCAATGGATAACAGTCCTGTATACAAAAAGAAGACCTCTTGCTGTGTGTGGGTGTGTGCATGAATGTTTGTGCGGTTGCATGTGGGTGCGTGCATGTGTGACACCTTTACTTTGATTACCTTGGTGATTTGTGAATAGAACTGCATTTGGTAATGGTTTCTAGTCTTTTTCCATTGCATCGTCCTGGTTTCTTATGGTTTTTATTTTTTATTTTTTTAATTATCAGTCCAATCATAAGGCTTATGCCTCAGGCCATTGACTTTTTCACCTCAATCATGAGGCTTACGGCTCAGAGCCTTGCAAGCCAGAGAATTTTTTCCCTCACTTTACTTTTATTACCTTGGTGGTGATATGGGAATAGAAAAGCATTCGGTTTTTCTTGTTTCTGCATTTGGTTATTATGTTGCTAGTCTTTTCTTTCTTTCCTTTTTTTTTTTTTTTTTTTTCCAAATGCATCATTCTGGTTTCTTATGAGTATGGATTTATATAAATGATGGAGATCTCATGACTGGATCTTTACAATAGTTTTCTCGTCTTCTTGGTAGGTAATGGAGAGCTTGGAACATGCAATGAAACGTGGTGCACCAATTATTGCTGAGTACTTGGGAGGTGCTGTTAACTGCGATGCTTATCATATGACGGATCCTAGAGCTGATGGACTTGGTGTCTCAACATGCATTGAAAGGAGTCTTGAAGATGCTGGTGTGGCCCCAGAAGAGGTATTTTCTTTCGTGTTGCTTTAGATAGCATTTGGCTATACTGCTAAATAGTAGTTGGTGGGACTTCCCCAGTGTACTTAACATGCCTGCTGTTTGTGGCTGCATGGAAAATGGAACCTGCATTAAATACCTAGCATTTCCCATATTTTTACATCTTAAATCACAATTGAGACAAGAACAGGAAGGTCATGTTCTTATCAAAGTCACAATTGGGCATTAGCTGTTCTGTTGGCCTTGTCTGGGCTATTTGTTGTTGCTTGTTCCCCTTCTTTTAGTAAAGTTGTGAATTAAAAAAATAAAACTGTTGGGCTTGGGAATTGGGAACACCCATACATATTCATAACCTCCTTATACCAATTGGTTATAATTGGAGTTCAGTTTTGATTTTCATTTTTATTTTTATTTATTTATTTATTGTGAGTTGTGCACATTATTGAAAATGTTTTTTCTTCTTATCTCTTCAAATGAACATCATTTATCTTTTTTATTTTGAAAGATAACAGAAAATTTGTATAAATAGAAAGCGCAGAAAAGGCCTAGTCAATAACCAGACCCCTTGTCTCACTGTCACCCATGTCAAGAAGTGACTCGAATCTAAAGTATCTCCCGTTTCTTTCTTCCCAAACCCCCTAAAGACCCACCAATGAGTTCAGCTGCCAAATTCCTTTCATCTCCTTTCCAACCTCCATCCCATGCCAACCCAAAAGATAGTAGCCGGTAGAGCCCGGAGAGGCCCAAGAACATTGAACTTGAGTAAGTAGAAGTTCCATAAACTGCTAGCAAACAGGTAATGAAGAAAGAGATGATTAACTGACTCCAAATTAGCCATGCATGTCAAGCAAACATTTGGAAGCACCATCCTCCATTTTTAGAGATTATCTACAGTCAACATCCTTTCCCTCCCAACAAGCCAATAGAAAGCTGCAACTTTCGGCAGAGCACCATAAGACCAAACATACTTTGTAGTCTTGATCTCCCCATCCATTCCATGGCTACACAGTAGGATATGAAAGAATGCATGGAGAAGCATCCAGATTTACCGCTACGCCAAACCATCCTATCTTTTCTCCCAATGATCAGGCGACAAGTGTTGATGAGATTTTACTACAAGACCAATTCCTTGATCTTGTCATTGGAAAGAAGTAACCGATGCATGGGTTCCTTTTATTTGTGCACCCTCTAAAAATATATAGGAGAAATGGAGTTCAATTCTCTCCTTTAAGCTTGGCCGATTTCAATATATTGTTATGTGGTGAGGTAATCTGTTGGAAATATGGTAATGGAGCCAACTTGTACACTAGGATTATGGCTCATTGTTGAAGATCTCAACATAAAAAATAGCAACTGTGTTAGTAATCAGTGGTGGCTAAGATCAGCCCTTCAAGCTTCTTGACACTGTTAGAAGAAAGAGGGCTGAAAATGAAATGAAGAGAATGAAAAGAATAGAGCTCGAGTTCACAATCTGGCAATATCCTCCAACACTGGCCACCGGTAAAGCATGAGACCCATCCATATCCTCTAGCCTTAGCTCCCTTGCATGTGCTGCACCAGCTGCTTCTGAAGCCCGTCCACAAAGATCCTTCCCCTGCCGATGACCAGGAAAGCAAACAGAACCATCTTGCCTCAGAAGGATAGCCCTGGGACTGCCTATACTATAAGGGAGTTAAAACCTCTTCCGTGAGTAGGAAGAACGGGAGGGAATTGGGACCTTCTCACTCTGCTTAAAAGCCTCACTGGATTGAACCATCGCATGTGATAATGGCTCTACTGGAAGATCTTACAAATCTGCACATGCCAAGGGCTCTTCAGGAAGAGAAACCAAGTCCACACGTGTCGATCCACATGTCATCATCAAAACCCATCCAATGTCAAGATCGAGGGAAGCATTACACGTGGTGTGCCTGATGGCCTTAAGGAGTTTTCGACCTAGAAAACTGACGTAGGAAGAGGGGCACATGTCTCCCTCTTGGCACTGCAACCAGCTTCACAGTTCACATCGATGATTCCTGCGATCCCTACGAGGCTTGGAACCACTCATGATCCCGAAGCCCCCTCTGTTCCGGACACCCCCCCCCCCATCCCCCAAGTAAAGCCTGAGCCTGCGATCCCATCCGTATCCTCTTTCCAGACACACCAGTTTTATCAGGTTGGTGTTTGTATAGTCCAAGCTGGGACCAAACTTGATTCATGCTGCTCGAGCCCAAACCAATGTCGGGTCGGTCGGGTTGAATGCATCTGACTTTCAGCCCTAGCTACTAGGGGTGTCAATGGGCCGTGGTTGGGACTGCCAAATCACTATCTTGTATAGGGTTGGCCCGAAGGCCAGGCCTGAAAGAGTTCAAAATCTGGGCCAAGACCAACCCTAAGCCCTGCCCATTGACAGCCCTACTAGCTACATACTTCCTAATGCCCCTGCAGACACCATGCCGTCCCTCCTTCTGGTGCTCCACCCGAGCACTGAAACGGCGCTCCTTCCCGACAACCATTGCCAACTTGGGAAGTTGTCAATGCCTGCTCGTGCCTTTTCCAAGCCTCTCCCCACCTGCACATAACCCCCCATGACGATTCCTTCGCCATCTTTACTTGAATGGTGATCTCGCTCACTCTAAGGCTGACAGAATCCAGAGCTGGGGCAGCCCTGCTTCTTCTAATATAGAGCCCAGCAATGCTTAGGTCTTCCCCGAGCTCAGATGCTTCATCTATGGCTAGCACCTCCCCTACGCACCCTCCGATAGCCACGGACACATCCTTGTTCCACAACTCCAGTGGGATGCCCCAAATGAAATACTATGCTATCTTGCTCCCCAACACAGACCCATCTTCCCATTTACGGATAGAGATAATCGGCCCATTGTTGAACATCACAATGGCCATCACCATATGATCTAGATTGGAGCCTGCCTTGACTGATATCTACACCTCATTAGCTGATAGGGGCTTGATCTTGTAGTTGCAGTCCTCCAACAGGCTTTCAGCCAAACCCCAATCTGCCAGAGAAGAGCCCCCTTGATGTATGACAATTAACCACTTGCTCTAAAAACTCGAACTGTTAGAGCATGGAGAATTAATCCCCTTATCTCATTGCCCAGGCCCCACCTCTCATGGGTTAGGCCCTCGGTCGAACCCCCCTCGTGGGCCCCAAATCAAATGGGTACCGCCTCACACGAGCTACCCGAGTCACACGGGTGGGGCCCGCATCTCACGAGCCACCTGCATCACACAAGCCGCTCACCCCGAGTGTGTCCCTGCATCTCACAGGCCGCCCCACTCGAGCCCAGTGTGAAAATGCCCCCGCATTAATCACCCCCGGTGAGGAGTCTCGAACACGAGACCTCCCGCTCTGATACCAATTTGATGTAGGACAATTAACCACTTGCTCTAAAAGCTCGAACTATTAGAGCATGGAGAATTAATCCCTTTATTTCATTGCCCAGGCCCCACGTCTCATGGGTTAGGCCCTCGGTCGAACCCCCCTCGTAGGCCCCAAATCACTTGGGTACCACCTCACATGAGCCACCTGAGTCACACGGGTGGGGCCCGCATCTCACGAGCCACCTGCATCACACAGGCCGCCCACCCCGAGTGTGCCCTTGCATCTCACCGGCCGCCCCACTCGAGCCCGGTGTGAAAATGCCCCCGCATTACCCCTCACTGGTTTCCGCCAGCACAGACCATTGGAGCATTGTCTTAGCGCTTTCAACCAATTTTGAGTCAACATAGACCTCAACTCCCAGCGGGGTTCCTCTCTTCCACACCCAGCTCCTTTGCAGAGCAGTGCCTGCAGCCCTCTGCTCTCCGACAGTTTTCTCCTTCCGATTTTGCCTTCATCTTCATCTAGTGCTGCCTTGACAGAGTGGGGTCTCTCTCTCGGACTGGGAACTATGTTGGGATAAACCTCCCTCAAACCAGATTAGTCCCCCTCAACCTCTTTCCTGGTAACCACCTTCCCCACCTTGTTCCCTCCTTGCTTGATAGGCTTTGCTTTCTGTTCTTCATTGACCTCAGCTGGACCAAACCTGGCCCTCTAGACCAGCATCTTCCTGCCAGCAAAACTCTCACCATTCAGTTGATCAATAGCTGCCTGTAACTCCTCCGTCTTCATGCGGACAAAGGCAAAGCCGCGCGGAGCTCTAGAGCCTCGAAAGCGAGGAATCACCACCTCCCTAACATCCCCTGCCCTTCCGAAAACCCTAGCAAAATTGATGGGCAGCCACCCTTCTAGACAACCCCTAACGTACAATGTCAGCATCTACTCCAGAGGAGCCTTGACCATCCTTTTCCAAGCACCCTCCTATCCCCTTCTCCTGCCTGCACAAACCCAACCTCTATCGTCATCTATCGACCTCGAACGTTCCCCCTCTCCATTGTGATCACAGCCGTCGATCCCCTTCCCCTTATCTTTCCCTTGATGTTGGCTCTCACCCCCCGTCGTCACTCCCTTTCTCCGAGTTCCCCTTCCCTGCTACTGATCTCTGAGGATTACCTGAGCTCTGGTTGCTACCACTGTCTCTCCTCCCCTTCTATCTGCCTCTTGCGTATCCTCAACCACCTTCTGTAGATCTGCTTCTCTCAAACCTACTCCCGACCCTACTCCCCATCATCTAAAAGAAACCGACTGTTCCAGATGAAGGTTGCAAGATAATATAACCATTTGACACATAATAAACTAAGTGAAACGATGTCCTTGCCTGAGTGGTAGACTCTGAGGAGTTTCAACACAAGGTCTTGGGTTCGAAACCCATAGGTGGTGAAATCCCACTACGGTATGCGTGGGTGTGTGGCGGGTGCGTGTTAAAAATTTAAAAAAAAAAAAAAAAGAAAAAAAAAAAGGGAAACAATGCTTCTTTCTTTTATTTATTTATTTCTTTGAAGTCTCTTCTAAATCGATGTGGTATAAGAACACAGTCGTATTTATTATATTTTGAAATCAAGATACCAGCAACATTTTTAAAAAGAGATAATACAAACAGCATTAATTCAGAACTATATACAATCTTCATACTGAAGGAATGAAATAGTCTCAAATCCTCTCTACTCATATGAGCCAAATTATCTCCAGGTTAACTACATAAATGCACATGCAACTTCCACACTCGCTGGAGACCTGGCCGAGGTGAATGCTATCAAGAAAGTCTTCAAGAACACTTCGGAAATCAAAATCAATGCAACCAAGGTGAATGTCCTAATTCGGACTTAGGTTTTGATGTTAATCTCTTTCTGGTTGGACAGGAGAATTAATTGCTGATTTTTTCTGACTCGTCTGTCTCCAGTCTATGATTGGGCACTGCCTCGGAGCTGCAGGCGGACTTGAAGCCATTGCTACAGTGAAAGCAATTAATACTGGGTGGCTGCATCCTACCATAAATCAATTTGTAAGGATAGAAAATATTCCTACTTTACTTGAGCTTTGATAGAAAGGGCTCTTAAAATGAAAAAGAAAAAAAGAAAAAGAAAAGCACTCAAATGCAGATTGGAGAGATTTGAGAGGTTTTTACTCAAGAGTCCATTCGAACAGTTTATTTGTTATTTGCAATTGGTGTTGAATGTGCATACCCGCCAATCATTTCAGTTTCTGATTATTGCACTGCCTGTTATTTTGTGGACTGCAGAATCCAGAGCCTTCAGTTGAGTTTGATACAGTGGCAAATACAAAGAAGCAGCATGAAGTGAATGTTGGTATGATGTGTGACCCTATTGATGTCGGACTAATGCTAAGCCCAGAAATACCTCTCTACATGCACCACTCTACACATGGCCACACATGCATGGGACATCTAAGCCTTTGCATCAGGTGGGGTCCACTGTGCAGATGGCCTGGCCCTGAAAATCAGGCTGGGCTCACCAGTTGGGCGACACAGGTATACTGTATGTGGACCGATGGCATTCATAATACCATCCATTTTTTAAACATCCAGTCCAGCAGATGATTTCACCAGACTAATTTCTAGGTAAGCTCATTTACAAGGGGACAGGGTCCACTTGATGCATGGCTTGATGTCCCACATGTCCCAGCTTTTATGTGGGCTCAGCAAAGCTCTCAGCCTTTGTTTTGGTTGATATGAGAGGGAAGCCAACCAAACATTTCTTTTTTGTTATTTGCAGCCATTTCGAATTCTTTCGGATTCGGAGGACACAACTCGGTGGTGGTTTTTTCTGCATTCAAGCCTTGATTAGAGACCGGGTCCATATAACCACAAGAAGGGGGCCTGCTTTTCTTGATAAACTAGATACCCATTACCTTTTCATCTTTGATTTCTTCTCCTTTCTTTGACTGTTATGAATTGTCGGCTCAGAAGGAATGATTTTTCCGAGTGGAAGCTTTTTAAGTTACTGAATAAAAATAGTGAGAGTTGAGATTTTAGTTGCATTCGGAATCATAGTTTATGGATCTTGGACTGTTGGCCAGGTAGTTTTTAGTTGCATTCAGAATCGTAGTTTATGGATCTTGGACTGTTGGCCAGGTCATAGTTTTTCCCCCACTTAGCTTTTTAGATGAATTTCTAATGCGTTGTAGACAGCAACCTTTAATATTTCTTGGGGCATTACTTAAATTTCATATTCATAGTTCTCTCTATGGAACGTGTGGTTGCTGAATCTCTGCTTATGGTTCCCTTCATTTTTCACTTTTCATTTATCTGCATCGGTGTTTCCTAAAATCCAACTCGGGTTTCAGTTTGTATGAGTAGGGCCCATGGTTTAGTAATCCAGGGCCCGGGCCATTGGCCGTCGTAGGTGGACCATGCCCCAGTGATCTCTCATGTTGGTAGATCCTAGCCTCCATTCTTGGACCTTGTTTGAGTTGAATGTGGACCATGGCTGCATCTCTTCTAGGCTGTCCATTTTCAGGCCAGATAACTGAAGGCCAGTATTGTTACAGCGATGATATTTTCCTGCATGGTGGTGCAAATTGGGCAGACTCAGGAGGTTTTTGAGTTTCAGGCCTATGTATCATACAAGTCAGGGCTGAAATTGATACGGCTTGGATGAAGTGGAACTTTATTGGATGATATTTCAGACCATGCTTGTGGCCCAACAAACCATATTCACTTGTGCATGGTTGGTGGTGTTTTGACATTTTTCTTTCAACAGATCTCGGGGAATCTGTTGTGCAGTACTTTTGTAGCCCGCTGGATCCGGACCAACTTGGCTGAGTTAAATTGGCTTCCAGATGTCGGTAGTGCGGTCATGTGGAATGGTTTTAAACAGTGGGTTTGGAGGGTGAGTTAGTTGGACATTGAAACTTGTACAAGTTTCTTGGATGGCTTCTGCTTTTGCCGTAGTAACTCATTTCATTGCCCACTGAATTGAGAACGATATGGCCGAGTTAACTCGATTTCCCAATGTTGTGTAGGTTTTAGGTGGCAGTTTCGGAATGGTGACTTGCTTGGATATTGAAACTGGTATGCGTTGCCCCGGCTCCTTCCATTGCGGTCCCATTTCGATTTGGCCGCTCATTTCATTGCGTGGCGGATCGAAACCAACTTGACCGAGTTAACTCAGTTTCAGATAATATTTAGAACCATTTGTCTCCTCTCTTGATCATAGCTTCGTGCATATATGGTACAACAAATATCAATACATTATTCAGTAAATCTCTATTATCCATTTTGATGCACATATCCAACAATCCCAACCGTCTACTCTAATTGATTGGCCATATCTTGCATAGGTTCTTGTATCAACTGAAACTTCTGAGGGTACACTAAACCAGAGATTCAGAGATCAAAATTGTGTACTTGAATACTAATCTGAACCGTCCACATTGTGGACCTTACTGTGGATGGAATATGGCCTGAAATTCACCCTGATCGGACTAGTGTAACAGCACAGAAGCTGGCCATCAAGATGGATGTCTGTTTTTTCTTCTTTCTTTTTTCCTATTAATTTTTCCAAACTCTCCTTAAACACCTGGATCAACGAAACAAAATCCCAACCGTAGAAATCACAGGACCCATCATGATGCATGTCTTATCATCACTTTTCCTGATAATTTTAGGGCAGGAGTACAGAATTGAAGCATGCACAAAGCTCAAGTGGACCACACCACAGTGGGAATTAAATGCCTACCGTTGAAAACTCATTCAGGGCTGAAACATTTTGGATGGAAGCATTGAAGCTGATGTTTGTGTTTACCCTTGGTCATGTCTGTGTGACCTGTAACGGGTTGGATGACAAATAAACATCACTGTCAGCCCTAGGAACGTTTCAAAGGTGGATGGCATTGGTCCACTTGAGTTTTGGATGTGCTTCAACCCTGTGATCGTGCACAAAAATGGTCAATCCTGGATTGACGGATCCTGGCCCCTGCTTGTTAAAATTTAGAACCTGCCGCAAAAGTCTCATACCTTAAAATGATATGAGGAAAGGGATAGATGGCTTGTATGTGTATGTGTGTGTATTGAAACTAATACAATCTAGGACGTCCAATTCGAAAATGTCCACAGGGCACATTTGGGAGTTTGCACTAGTAAACACTGGTCAGTATCATTAAAAGCTGGTATGGACCACACACCGGTTTTGTCCATAAATGATACAACCACATTGGCTGGCTATAAATAGGGTGATATGACCTGGTTTCGGTGGTGAAAGATAGTACACTATCGAAGGCACTTTCCACATCCAACTTGCATCCTTTTCTTCTTATCTTTCTTTGCTTCATAAAGCACTTGGCCGTAGGGCCTCTACTGAAGTAGATAGAAAGACTAGTAGGGTTTGACAAACCTGGTTGCGGATCTCCATTACCTTCTGAGTCTGGAAAATATCATCGCTGTAACAATACTGACCTTCAGTTCTCTGGCCTGAAAATGGACAGCCTAGAAGAGATGCAGCCATGGTCCACATTCAACTCAGACAAGGTCCAAGAATGGAGGCAAGGATCTACCAACATGAGAGATCACTGGGGCATGGTCCACCTATGACGAGGCGTACCAAGCCAATGGCCTGGGCCCTAGATTACTAAACCATGGGCCCTACTCATACAAACTGGAACCCGAGTTGGATTTTAGGAAACACCGGTATAGATAAATGAAAAGTGAAAAAAGAAGGGAACCATCAGCAGAGATTCAGCAACCACACATTCCATAGAGAAGAACTATGAATATGAAATTTAAGTAATCCCCCAAGAAATATTAAAGGTTGCTGTCTACAATGCATCAGAAATTCATCTAAAAAACTAAGTGGGGGAAAAACTATGACCTGGCCAACAGTCCAAGATCCATAAACTATGATTCTGAATGCAACTAAAAACTACCTGGCCAACAGTCCCAAGATCCATAAACTATGATTCCGAATGCAACTAAAATCTCAACTCTCGCTGCTTCTATTCAGTAACTTAAAAGCTTCCACTCAGAAAAATCATTCCTTCTCAGCCGACAATTCATAACAGTCAAAGAAAGGAGGAGAAATCAAAGATGAAAAGGTAATGGGTATCTAGTTTATCAAGAAAAGCAGGCCCCCTTCTTGTGGTTATATGGACCCAGTCTGTAATCAAGGCTTGAACGCAGAAAAAACCACCACCGAGTTGTCCTCCGAATCCGAAAGAATTCGAAATGGCTGCAAATAACAAACAAGAAATGTTTGGTTGGCTTCCCTCTCATATCAACCAAAACAAGAGCTTTGCTGAGCCCACAGAAAAGCTGGGACATGTGGGACATCAAGCCATGCATCAAGTGGACCCCGCCCCCTTGTAAACGAGCTGACCTAGAAATTAGTCTGGTGAAATCATCTGCTGGACCGGATGTTTAAAAAATGGATGGTATTATGAATGCCATCGGTCCACATACAGTATACCTGTGTCGCCCAACTGGTGAGCCCAGCCTGATTTTCAGGGCCAGGCCATCTGCACAGTGGACCCCACCTGATGCAAAGGCTTAGATGTCCCATGCATGTGTGGCCATGTGTAGAGTGGTGCATGTAGAGAGGTATTTCTGGGCTTAGCATTAGTCCGACATCAATAGGGTCACACATCATACCAACATTCACTTCATGCTGCTGCTTTGTATTTGCCACTGTATCAAACTCAACTGAAGGCTCCGGATTCTGCAGTCCACAAAATAACGGGCAGTGCAATAATCAGAAACTGAAATGATTGGCGGGTATGCATATTCAACACCAATTGCAAATAACAAATAAACTGTTCAAATGGACTTTCTATCTGCATTTGAGTGCTTTTCTTTTTCTTTTTCTTTTTCTTTTTTTCATTTTAAGGGCCCTTTCTATCAAAGCTCAAGTTAAGTAGGAATATTTTCTATCCTTACAAATTGATTTATGGTAGGATGCAGCCACCCAGTATTAATTGCTTTCACTGTAGCAATGGCTTCAAGTCCGCCTGCAGCTCCAAGGCAGTGCCCAATCATAGACTGAATCATAAGGTGATGGCCATTGTGATGTTCAACAATGGGCCGATTATCTCTATCCGTAAATGAGAAGATGGGTCTGTGTTGGGGAGCAAGATAGCATGGTATTTCATTTGGGGCATCCCCCTGGAGTTGTGGAACAAGGATGTGTCCGTGGCTGTCGGAGGGTGCGTAGGGGAGGTGCTAGCCATAGACGAAGCATCCGAGCTCGGGGAAGACCTAAGCATTGCTGGGCTCTATATTAGAAGCAGCAGAGCTGCCCAGCTCTGGATTCTGTCAGCCTTAGAGAGAGCGAGATCACCATTCAAGTAAAGATGGCGAAGGAATCGTCATGGGGGGTTATGTGCAGGTGGGAAGAGTCCTGGAAAAGGCATGAGTAGGCATTGACAACTTCCCAAGTTGGCAATGGTTGTCGGGAAGGAGCACCACTTCAGTGCTCAGGTGGAGCACCAGAAGGAGGGACAGCACAGTGTCTGCAGGGGCATTAGGAAGTAGGTAGCTAGTAGGGCTGTCAGCGGGCAGGGCCTGGGGTTGGTCTTGGCCCAGATTTTGAACTGTTTCAGGCCGGGCCTTCGGGCCAACCCTATACAAGATAATGATTTTGCAGTCCCGAGCACGGCCCGTTAACACCCCTAGTAGCTAGGGCCGAAAGTTGGATGGATTCAACCCGACCGACCTGACATTGGGTTGGGCTCGGGCAGCATGTATCAGGTTTGGTCCCAGCTTGGATTATACAAACACCAACCTGATAAAACTGGTGTGTCCAGAAAGAGGATACGGATGGGATCGCAGGCTCAGGCTTTACTGGGGGGGCTTCGGGATCATGAGTGGTTCCAAGCCACGGAAGGATCACAGGAATCGTCAATGTGAACTGTGAAGCTGGTTGCAGCGCCAAGAGGGAGACATGTGCTCCTCTTCCTACGTCAGTTTTCTAGGTCGAAAACTCCTTAAGGCCATTAGGCGCACCACGTGTAATGCTTCCCTCGATCTTGACACCGGATGGGTTTTGATGATGACATGTGGATCGACACATGTGGACTTGGTTTCTCTTCCTGAAGAGCCGTTGGCATGTGCAGATTTGCAAGATCTTCCAGTAGAGCCATTATCCCATGCAATGGTTCAATCCAGTGAGGCTTTTAAGCAGAGCGAGAAGGTCCCAATTCCCTCCTGTTCTTCCTACTCACAGAAGAGGTTTTTACTCCCTTATAGTATAGGTGGTCGCAGGGCTATCCTTCTAAGGCAAGATGGTTCTGTTTGCTTCCCTGGTCATCGGCAGGGGAAGAATCTTTGTGGAAGGGCTTCAGAAGTAGCTGGTGCAACACATGCAAGGGAGCTAAGGCTAGAGGATATGGATGGGTCTCAGGCTTTACCGGTGGGCAGTGTGAGAGGATATTACCAGATTGTGAACTCGAGCTCTATTCTTTTCATTCTCTTCATTTCATTTTCAGCCCTCTTTCTTCTAACAGTGTCAAGACGCTTGAAGGGCTGATCTTAGCCACCACTGATTACTAACACAGTTGCTATTTTTTATGTTGAGATCTTCAACAATGAGCCATAATCCTAGTGTACAAGTTGGCTCCATTACCATATTTCCAACAGATTACCTCACCACATAACAATATATTAAAATCGGCCAAGCTTAAAGGAGAGAATTGAACTCCATTTTATTTTTTTTTACACACGTACACACACCCCACACACTCACGCTAGTGGAATTTCACCACCTATGGGTACTCGAACCCTTGACCGGGAGTTGAAACTCCTGAGAATTGAACTCCATTTCTCCTATATATTTTTAGAGGGTGCACAAATAAAAGGAACCCACATATCGGTTACTTTCTTTCCAATGACAAGATCGAGGAATTGGTCTTGTGGTAAAATCTCATCAGCACTTGTCGCCTGATCATTGGGGAAAAAGATAGGATAGTTTGGCGTAGTGGTAAATCTGGATGCTTCTCCATGCATTCTTTCATATCCTATTGTGTAGCCAGGGAATGGATGTGGAGATCAAGACTACAAAGTATGTTTGGTCTTATGGTGCTCTGCTGAAAGTTGCAGCTTTCAATTGGCTTGTTGGAAGGGAAAGGATGTTGACTGTGGATAATCTCTAGAATTGGAGGATGGTGCTTCCAAATGTTTGCTTGACATGCATGGCTAATTTGGAGTCAGTTAATCATCTCTTTCTTCATTACCTGTTTGCTAGCAGTTTATGGAACTAGTACTTACTCAAGTTCAACGTTTCTTGGGCCTCTCCGAGCTCTACCGGCTACTATCTTTTGGGTTGGCATGGGATGGAGGTTGGAAAGGAGATGAAAGGAATCTGGCAGCTGAACTCATTGGTGGGTCTTTAGGGGGTTTGAGAAGAAAGAAACGGGAGATACTTTTGATTCGAGTCACTTCTTGACATGGGTGACAATGAGACAAGGGGTCGGGTTATTGACTAGGCCTTTTCTGCACCTTCTGTTTATACAAATTTACTGTTATCTTCCAAATAAAAAAGATAATGATGTTCATTGAAGAGATAAGAAGAAAATACATTTACAATAATGTGCACAACTCACAAATAATAATAATAATAATAAATTAAATTAAATTAAATTAAAATTTAAAATTTAAAATTTTTAAAAAAAAAAATTAAAAAAAAATAAAAATTAAAAATTAAAAATGAAAATCAAAACTGAACTCCAATTATAACCAATTGGTATAAGGAGGTTATAAATATGTATGGGTGTTCCCAATTCCCAAGGCCAGCAGTTTTTTTTTTTAAATTCATAACATTAATAAAAGAAGGGTAACAAGCAACTACAACTAGCCCGGACAAGGCCAACAGAACAGCTACTGCCAAATTGTGACTTTGATAAGAACATGACCTTCCCGTTCTTATCTCAATTGTGATTTAAGATGTAAAAATATGGGAAATGCTAGGTATTTAATGCAGGTTCCATTTTCCATGAAGCCACAAACAACAGGCATATTAAGTACACTGGGGACGTCCCGCCAACTACTATTTAGCAGTATAGCCAAATGCTATCTAAAGCAACGCCTAAGAAAATACCTCTTCTGGGGCCACACCAGCATCTTCAAGACTCCTTTCAATGCATGTTGAGACGCCAAGTCCATCAGCTCTAGGATCTGTCATATGATAAGCATCGCAGTTAACAGCACCTCCCAAGTACTCAGCAATAATTGGTGCACCACATTTCATTGCATGTTCCAAGCTCTCCATTACCTACCAAGAAGATGAGAAAACTATTGTAAAGATCCAGTCATGAGATCTCCATCATTTATGTAAATCCATACTCATAAGAAACTAGAACGATGCATTTTTTTTAAAAAAAAAATTTTTTTAAAAAAAAAGGAAAGAAAGAAAAGAGTAGCAACATAATAACCAAATGCAGAAACAAGAAAACCAAACGCTTTTCTATTCCCATATCACCACCAAGGTAATAAAAGTAAAGTGAGGGGAAAAATTCTCTGGCTTGCAAGGCTTTGAGCCATAAGCCTCATGATTGAGGAGAAAAAGTCAATGGCCTGAGGCATAAGCCTTATGATTGGACTGATAATTAAAAATAAAAAAAAATAAAAAATAAAAACCATAAGAAACCAGGACGATGCAATGGAAAAATGAAATGGCCAAGCTATACGTCCTAGGATTGGGGGGGGAATAGGACTAAGTCAAATTTAAAATAAATACAACGAAATATAAAACAAAGAGAAGATTGCACAATAAATCACTCACAGTGTAGCAATGAAAAGCAACCTCAAATAAAGAGACTAATATCAATATTGTTAAATATAAGATGATAGATAGGGGCCTCTCCAACAGGCATATCGACTAACATATGCGTAGCCAATACAGTCATCAGATAACCAAAAGGGATGTCACTGTAACCTGGATGGAGTCAAAACTGAATAATGGAATGACAAATTAAGGATGGTAAACATACATGAACACCTCTAGCAACAGTATGAAGAACACGAACCATGAAGGACGTCAATTCAGATTTATTACCCGATCGTGGATACAAGTTGGACAAAAATCTTGTGAAGAACTCTATATTTGGATAACAAAAACTTTGAAGGGAGCGCATTCCCTTTATGCGTCCATTGTACGTCCAAATTGCATAAGGTTCTAGTGAGCAAACATTTTTCAGATTCTGAGGGCTTTTCAGATAAGGTATAGATTAGAATGCCCTCATCATTCACAGGAATTTTCATAAGAGCTGAAATCAAATGACGATCAACTTCAAATGATCCTTCTCTTGTGGCTATTTTAAAAGTTAAATTTCTCAGTGAAAATCACTTATGCAAGTGAACATGGACTGGGCAATGGACCGGTATGTTAGCCCACCCTAATGCAATAAGTTATCCCAACCTACAGCTTGGAGCATGGGAAGGATATCAAAAGGAGCAATATGATTAATATCAACAGGATGTTCAACAATAACGTTACACAATCTGAAGTCCCGAACATAAGACGGATCATCCTCAGGAGCTCGAAGATGACGCTTAGTAATAGGAGCTGATCTGGAGGAAGATGGACCGCGAGATGTTGTCTTTCTCCCTCTAGATGCCATTTGCAACAAGGATTTCAAGGAAACAAAGAGTTGCAAATGATTGATAAGTGGGTTTTCTCAAATCAGATTTTTCAAAAGAAAAACCTCAAATCTCAACAAGATTCGAAATAGATAACTTCAAGAGAGAAATAGAAGTAATCTAGATACAAATCTACAAGAAAAATATAAATGGAGCACTAACCTTGAAGATTTTAAAAGATGGGTTCAACTAGTTGGGCGACGGCTCGTTGGAGAGTGAAGTGGAAATGAAGGAGATGAAGTTTTTTCCCAATTTTAAGTGATTAACGCGATTCACGACTAGTCGTGGATGTACACGACCGATCGTAGCAAGACTGATCGCGTATACTCACGACTGGTCGAGTGCAGGCTAAAATTTGCATCTATCAACTAATTCTAAAATTCAACAAAAAAGGAATCAAACATAAATACAATATGAAACAAATCGGCATAAATAATCACTTTAGAATGCACATGCCAAGATCAAATTTCATTTTGTTAAACCTACTTTTGTCGAGCGGTTTAGTGAAAATGTCAGCACGTTGATTCTCGGTAGGGACATATTCCAAAGATATAACCTTTTCTTTTACTAAGTCACGAATATAATGAAATCTAATGTCAATGTACTTAGTACGAGAATGCTGAATTGGATTTTTTGAAATATTTATGGCGCTGGAATTATCGCAATATAATAACATAGAATCCTGATTAATTCCATAATCACTTAGCATACGTTTCATCCAAACAAGCTGCGTACACGCATTACCAGTTGCGATTTATTCGAATTCAACAGTTGAAAGTGATATAGAACTTTGTTTCTTACTAAACTAAAAAACTAAACAGTTTTCGATATAAAAACAACCACCACTGGTTGATTTTCTATCATCAAGATTACCAGCCTAAGCCCCAGTTAGCATCTGAGTACCCAGCTAATTGAACACTAGTCTCATGTGGATACCAAAGTCTGAGATTAATAGTACTTGCGACATATCGCATAATCCGCTTGACAGCAGTCAAGTGCGATTCTTTAGGATCAGACTGATCCAGGAAATTCTTAGACAGGTCGAAGCAGTGCTAGGACTAGTCGAGCAAGACCCATGACTAGTCTTAGAACAAACCAAATTCCCATAAATAAAACATATGAATTATGTATCCAAAGTGACCTACTCTAAAGGTCAACCTAAAGTTAGTCATACCTCAAAAGTAAAGTAAGGACGTTGAAACTTAAAGACGAGTGACCTTAGAGAATAATGAAGCTTGAAATCTTGGTGGAGCTTGAACTCGAAAGCTTTTTGAGATTTTGATTTAAGTCGAACAATCTCACTTTCTTGAGTCTTGACTTGTGAACAGTGCTTGTCTATCGAAGCTGATCTTATGAGACTTTTGTTGTGACTAGGCACGTCTTGAGTAGTGTTTTGTTCTTCACATATGCAAGCTTCATAACAAGATACAAACAGTGTCTTTGGCACCACAAATTTGACAACAAAAAGGGCTAGCAACTATAACACTTACAAAAAAGACTAGAAAACATTACCAAATGCAGTTCTATTCACAAATCACCAAGGTAATCAAAGTAAAGGTGTCACACATGCATGCACGCACCCACATGCAACCACGCAAACATTCACGCACACACCCACACACAGCGAGAGGTCTTCTTTTTGTATACAGGACTGTTATCCATTGCCTTCATGGACTCTTGATGTACCGTTTGTTTTACTTCAAATATGGTTCAACAGTCATTCATAGAGAGGGAGGGAGAGTAGCGGTGCAGTGATAATTCTCCTTGCCAGAATACAGCAAGTCCCTTGTGGGGTCCAGGTGAGCGCACAATACATGCAATGACAGCATTGGATAGGATCCCACAGTGGATTGCAGACGACCCAAATATCACCCTGACCAGATGATTACATCCATCAGACTCAGGGCCGGAAAAATGGATGGTAAGACCCAATTATCCCATCTGAGTGATTTTGGGGCTATGTGCAACAAAGAATAGGCCTCCTGTATGATGGAAAACCTTGACAGTAGGTGACTGATGGAGGGCCCTGAAGCAATTTTTGTGCAACTCATCTGTAAGGTGGTCAGGCAGTCCTCACATCGTTGACTACTGTGCTCATTCCAACATCATCCATTGAACTTGAAAAGGTACGATGAGCATAAATCTACCCAAAAATAGATAGGTCATCTTGAATTTCACCTATACGACACATGAAGAGACATACCAATACTACAGCACCTTCACCCATAACAAAGCCATCTCGGTCTTTATCCCATGGCCTAGATGCAGTCTGGGGATCATCGTTTCTCTGGGATAGAGCTCTACATGCAACAAAACCACCTAAGCCAATGGGAATAATTGCAGCTTCAGTTCCCCCAGCAAGCATTAAATCAGCCTTGCCTCGCCGGATGTGGTTAGCAGCAGCATAGAAGCAGTAATTGGAAGTAGCACATGCAGTTGAAATTGAATAGTTCGGCCCCATGAAACCAAGTTCAATTGCAAGCAAGGTGGAGCCCATGTTTGTTATGGCGTATGGAATGAAAAATGGGGTTATTTTCCTGTAACCTCTCTCTATAAGGGACTGAACGACATCTAGAAGCCATGAAATTAACTCGGCCATGTCATTCTCAATTCAGTGGGCAACGAAATGAGTTACTAAGGCAAAAGCGGAAGCCATCCAGGAAACTTGTACAAGTTTCAATGTCCAAGTAACTCACCCTCCAAAACCGCTGTTTAAAACCATTCCACATGACCGCACTACCGACATCTGGAAGCCAATTTAACTCAGCCAAGTTGTTCCGGATCCAGCGGGCGACAAGAGTACTGGTTTCAACGTCCAACTCACACTCCGAAACCGCTGTTTAGAACCATTCTACATGACCCCACTGCTGACATTGGGAAACTAAGTTAACTCGGCTAAGTTGGTCTTGGTTCAGTGGGCAACAAAACGAGTCACCAGATTGAAATGGGACCATAATGGGAATAGTCAGGGTGAGTTATACTGGTTTCAATTTCCAAGCGAGTCGCACTCTGAAACCTCTATTCAAAACTAATCTACATGGCCTAACCGTCAATGTGGACTGCCGCTCGCCTCCTCTCTCTAGTTGCCATCTTCTCCCCATACCTCACCAAAATATCAGCCAGATCAACCAACCCCACCTCCTTCAACCTCTTCCCCACCTCCTCAAACATGACAACCCCTTCTTCATTCGAGAAGCAATGCAAGAACCTGTTGTAGTTGAACCTTGGCACCTCAACTCTGCCGCCACCATCCATCATCCTCTCCAGATACTTTGTAGCCTCCAGTGATTTCCCAACCTTCACCAACCCACCAACAAATATACTCTCAAAATTCACTGATGGATGTGGGCCCTTCCTCCCTCTCTTTCCTAAATGCCCCTGCAAGAGCATGATGTATGTGTGCATGGTGGGCTCACACCCTCTCTCAGGCATTTCTCTAAACACTTGGGTGGCTTCCTTTGCCTTCCTAAGCTTCAACAGACCCTTGATCAGCCCATGGTAAACACCCACATCAGGCTCTTTTATCCCCTCCACAATCTTATAGCCCTCTCTAACCCTCCCTTTACACAAAAGCCCATAAACCAAAGCAGCTAATGTTGGATTATCAGCACTTATCCCTCTCTTGAGCATTTCGTCGAACACCATGTATGCTTCATCCACCTTCCCTTTTCTACACAACCACGTGATCAAAAGCCTATATAAAGAGATACCCACGTCATGAAATCTCTCCATCTTTACAGATCTGAACATCTGCATCGCATCGGAAATCCTATCACATTTGAAAAATGCCTCTATAATCTTCTTGCAGGAAGTAACATCGGGCTCGAGTCCTTCCTCCACCATTCGATTCCAAACCTTGCAGGCTTCCACCAAATCACCAATCTCACAAAACCCATCAATCAAAAATCCATACGTAATCTCATCCGGCTCGATTCGATCTCTCAGCTTCGAAACCAGATATCTCGCTTCCGATACAAGCTTCCGACAGCAGAGGCTCTCCACCACAGAATTCAATACCTCTATACTGTAGGAATCATAGCAATGGGGATTCTCCAATAACCGAAACATCTCGACGCATTTCTTCATCTCTTTCGCCACCGCGAGCCATCTGGCGGCGACGCGGAGCGTCGTAACGGTTACGAGCTTCTTCTCGGCAGTCTCCTGAAGGAATTCCCATAGAAGCTCAACGTTCCGGGACCTTCCGTAGATGTCGAGGATCTTGTTGTGGGTGGTGGGAGAATGTGGGAATTTGGATTCCGATACGGAGAATCTGAAAAACCGGTACACGGGTTTCCAGGAAACCAGGAATCTGTTACAAACTTGGAGAAACGATTCGTGGGTGAGAGGGAAGTTAGCGTTTCGGAGATTGGAGAAGAGTTTCCTGTCGGTGGCGTTCTGTCGCTGGTAGAGGATCGTGCAGACACGGAGGAGATTGGAAGGGTCGATTGGAGAGGGCTTCGGTTCCGTCACGTTTCCGGCATGGAGACTCGGAACGTATCGGGCCTGTATTTTCACTTTTCGGATCCGGTTCATTTGGAAGAGTGTTACCCCAAGTCGCCTTGCTGAATGGCAGGGGATTGCCGTGATTCATGTATTTGAAATTTGGGGTGTACACGAACCGAGCTACCTCGGTTAGCTCGCCCGACTCGAAAAAACTTGATTTTCGAAGCTGAGTTCCAGCTGAGCCGAGTTGTTTTTTTTTTTATGCTCGAACTCATGCCCCTGCTCAACTCGACTCATATTGAATCGAACTCAGATCGAATCAGTTTGATGACCCGGTTACTTTGCCATTTACGTTGCTCACCAAGTATTTAATAAAATGACTCAATGAAGTGGGGCTGGTAGTAAGAAAGGTATGTACATGAAATAAATACCTTTTTTTTCTTAGTTTTTCTTAATTTTCATGTTGCTGTCTTTAATAGGAAAAAAAATCCATTTTAAGTGCTCTTGGACATGCTGTCATGCTTCCCCAAGCAGCCATGTTGTAAATTGGATGACATGCAAAAAGTACTAGGTGTTATTTTAGGTGCTTTCGGAACTTAGTGGTATCCTCTCTGCTAGAGCTGGGCAATGGACCGAGTCAGATCGGAATTGATCCAACTTGATCAGGTTCGAAATTTATAGGTCCTGACCCGAACCCGATCAGATTCGGGATCGGATCCGATTCATTTAATTCGAACAAATCTTAACTCTTGCTGGCCTGAATCGATCCGACTCCGACTCGGTCAGAAAAACTGAGTCGGATCGGATTGAGTAAGGCTCGGACAAAAAATTGATAGACGGTGTGGATAAACCAAAAAACATTTAAAATGGGCCCCACATAATTTACTCAATAGGAAAAAAGTGGACAGTTAGCTTATTAAAGAAGCTTTACACCACATAGAGATAGCTTCTCAAAGAAGCTTTACACCGTAGACATAGCTTATTGGAGAAGCTTCGTAACTCCCAAGTGTCTAGTGGACGGTGTTCTATGGGGCCCACCATGATGTATGTGTGTCATCCATACCGTCCATCTATTTTTATATATCATTTTATGATATAAGCAAAAAAATTAACTATATCTCAATCTTAAGTGGACCACATTACAGGAAACAGCGTTGAATGAATTTTGACCATTAAAAATGTTTTGGGGGCAATAAAAGTTTTGGATCAAGCTTATATTTATTGTTTCCCTTCATCTGGGTCTTTATGACCAAATCAACCGATCGGATTTCAAATAAACAGTACAGTGGGCCTTTGGAGGATTTTATTGGTGAATTTCCATTCATTATTGTTTTTGCTATGGTGTGGCCCACGTAAGATTTATATCCTATACTTTTTTTTATTAAGCCCTAAAATAATCTGTAAAAATGGATGAACGGAACGGATGAAACAAATACATCATGGCGAGGCCCACAGGGCACCGACCATCAGCCACGGCTGGTGTACTTGTACCTGCTTTGTAGCTAGCACCAGCTATATAGTTGATATAGCTACGTGTCGTGCAAAGACGAGCACTAACACTCCTCAAGCTCCGAGTTGTACGAACGGTTCAAAGGAGATCCACGTTACATGGCCCCACAGTGACGTGTTTACTATATCTACACCGTTCATCTATTTTTAGAGATCATTTTAGAGCATTATCCAAAAAATGAATCATATCCAAAGATCATCTGGACCACACCATAAAGAGCACCATAGATAATGATTTTCACCGTTAAAAATTTTGTAAGGCCCACCTATGTTTATTTTACAACCAATCTGTTCATAAGGTCGCAAGTACCTGAAAAAACATATTTCATGAGGTCACAAGTACATGATTGAAGAGGAAAAATAAATTTTATATTCCTATGACCCTAAAAAGGGTTTCAATGGTAGACGTTCAATCTCCCTCTAGTTTTTGCAGTGTGGTCCATTTGATGGTTAGATCCGCCTTATTTTTTGTCCCAACATTAAAATGAGCTTGCCAACTGGATGGACAGTTTGGATATAACACATACCTCGTGATCAGACCTACCAATCTTACTGACGTTACATTAGCTAATCTGTTTCGTACACCACCCAATCCCCGTCAGTTTGGGTCCGTGACTGACAAGATGATAGCCTGTAAACACCTGCTTCCGCCAACCATCCTTCAACGATTTGGATTGCGTACTGAGTAAACTCTGTTACACCCACCGTGAATGTATATGATCTATCCACGCCGTCCATCTATTTTTCCATCTTATTTTAACGGTTGAGACCAAAATTTAATCATACCCAAAGATCAAATGGACCCACTGTTGAAACCTTTTTAGGGTCCACAATGATGTTTATTTCTCGTCAAATCTATTCATACGATCACACAGACACAGATGAAGGGGAAAAAACAAATACAAGATTGATCCAACACTTCCGTAGCCCCCAAGAAATTTTCAACGGTAGATATTCAATTCACATTGTTTCCTATGGTGTGGCCCATTTAAGGTTTATATATACTTCATTGTTTTGCTCAAGCCTTAAAATTATTTGGTAAAATGGATGAATGGTGTGGATAAAATACATAAATCATGGTGGACCTCACAGAATTTACTCAGTACGCTTAGGGTACTGAGTTACGCAGTACACTATCCACTTCCCTTCTTCAATCAACGCTGCTACAACTCTCTCTCTCTCTTCCGTACATGGGCAGTTGTACACCATTTCTCAATATATACATCTCTCCAACGATAAATCATATGAAGCTTCTGAAACCTAATGGCAGAAAATGAGAGATTTGATCTACCAGAAAACATCAAGCTAGCCTTCTTCTTCAACAGAAAGGGAGACGCGTATATATAGACAGATAAATAGATATAAAGAGAGAGTTGGGTTTTTTGGCGCCAAATGAAAAGGCTAGGCGGTAAAACTTTATTTTTCAAAAATATGCGTGGGTAGTAAATCTTTATAGAGAAAGAGAATTTGGTAAAAATAAAGAAATGTTTACATCCGGGGTCGAGTCGGGTCGGGTCGGTTTGGACCCTTTCGGTCCGGGTTTTCGGATCGGTTCTGTCCGGATATAACACTATCCGAACCCGACCGAAAAAAAGATTGGATCTAGATTTACAAACTCGATCAGGCCGATCTAGGTCGTCGGTTCTGTTCGGAACGATACCGAGTCGGGTCGGATCGGGTCCAACATGCCCACCTCTACTCTCTGCATCCTAAATCTTCACCGTTTGTTTCCTCTTTCCTCTCATCTCTCCAAAGTGTTTGTAAAACTTAAACTTGTGTACCACGTAGGTAGTCAGGGATTGTGAAGGATTTCGAAGGTGCAAGCAAGGTGTTTGTGGAAATGCCTCAATGGTGAACTCGACTCAATCTTAAACTCGAGTTAGCTTGAGTTGCTAACCGAGCCTAGCTGAGCCGGTCAGTCAGGCTCGAGGATTGAGCTGAGCCAGGTTCAAGCTGTGGTCAGCCAGTGACTGAGCTAAGTCGAGCTAAGGTTAGCTCGACTCGGTTCGACTCGATGTGCACCCCTATATTTGATCCACCCCGTCCATCCATTTTACAAGTAAACTCTGTGGATGGTTTGAAGTAAGACATATCCAGTGGTATATATTCAATGGTACAATGTATACTCATTAGATGGTTGGTTTGTTTGATGGAGGTTACCTTTATTCATAATCCATTCACAGTGCACCAGAAATATGATGTAACATCCTGAAAATCGGGGGTCGAGTAGAAACTCAACTTCCGAGTTTCAAAACATCACTTATGCAATATAGATAATAATGAATGCATGTTATCTATAGAATGACATTAAACAAGATTGAAACTAAGCCAAAATGGCATATCATACTCTAGAGACAGTTAAATTTCACAAGCGGAAGACTATGATAAATACATAAAATATATAATTGATTGTAAGTCTCCAGAGTGTGAACATGTTACCAGGTTAACTATATACATGTATACTCCAAAGATGAACAAAAAGAATATACATGAGTGTTTAAATAGAAGGAAAAACACCAAGTGTATTGACATCTAATCATTAACCCTGTAACCCCGTCAATCAGAACCTGCATATAAGAGAAATCCTCCTCAACATCATCAAGTCCGGCTCTGTTTCGCAAGCATCGTCATCATCTGAATCAAAAAAAAAAAACAGGGACTAGTTAGTGTTGCAAACACTGTCCCGTAACGTGGGAGTGAGTAGCTAACTCAATGGAATCATAGAGCAAAGATTAACATGTTATCAAATCAATCAAGCGATAATGATAAAGCAGCAAATCAAACATTCCTAAATACTATAATTAATACAAGAATGAAATGACATGATGTATGCCCTCACCAACATACTCCCTCATGCGACACCATCTTACGTCCGCGGCATGCTTTCTTCCCTCAGTGCTTCACATCTTCCAGGAAAATGCAGTGCGACATGAATGTGATTACTGAGTTGTTATTAGTTCTTTTCATATAGCAGGATTGGGAAGCTAAGGTCAACATAACTCTTGTTGCTACGGAAGGGTCGTCACCTCACGTAGACTCAGAATACGCTCAAGGTCACTACAAAGGGCTCGTCACCAATTAGAGTAGGCCGACAGCTCGAATGTAGTGTCTCATACCACCACAATCGGCTCACGAGTCTAAGGTGCTCACTGGTCACTACGGAGAGGTTTATGGCCCCAGCGTAGGACGACAGCTCGACCACGGTGTCCCATACCATCATGTCTGGCTCATGAGTCTTAGCGAATCGAGGTACCATGGTTAACGGGATTTCCACTGGTAAGTTTGGTACTTTATATTCAAGCAGTAACGTCCATACATGGTTAACATACATCGGGCTAATCGGGTTACTGGACGACTTCAACTAGTACGAAAGCCCGTTGAGTTGATCGACATGAAGTGCATAAGCACCTCGTGTGGCCTAACCACTGTCGACAAGCAACGCACAGCTCGGGTTCGTCAAACACGTCCTACGTGGCGAATAGAATTCAACCACGAGTTCAAGTCTGTTACTGACTGCCTGGACTATAGCATAGCCCCAGACACTTGTAATCTGAATCAGTAAGCATATGAGAGAGACGGAATTGAAATATCAAGTAATTCAAGCATGTTATCAACATATTATAGGGTACAGCATACGCAGTTAAGCATACACAAGCATTTCATATATAAAGAATCAATTCAACAACGTACATGGAGGAAATCATACACATCGTCAACGTAGTTGAGAATCTTATCTCAACACTAGTCTACAACACCATTCACTAAGTACTTACTCATGCAAGTATTTATACAAACACTTAGACTACACAACTCCAACGTACTTGACGTATGTTGATTTCAACATATAATATGACAGATCCTTATATCAAGGAGATGTCTAATACACAACAATCATGTTCTTACATTCAAAACATATGGCAGACATAAATCATATTGATTTAGGCATTTCAACAAACACTTAGACTACACTTAATAACATACATAGCGTACGTTGGCCGAAACATGTATTAGGGCAAATCCTTTTGCCAAATAGATCATACATCCATAACTAGCATATATGCACGACAAATACTCATGGCATTCATATCAGAAAAATTTATACGTATACGATATTTCCTACAAATACTTAAAATACCATAAATCTCATATTCTTCGTATGTATTCGAAATAGAAATCGGTCGGCATGTTCTACATGCGAAACAACATTCTTATCAACAATCTACCATTAAACAACATTGAAAGCTTTGAAAAATGGTAACCTAAGCGTCTAAAATCCGCACCTTAAACCAGAAATTGCGAAACGGAGTTGATTCAGATGATAAGTCTTCGTCAACGACTCAACGACAACCTATACCATGAAATAGGTTAGCTACATCATCACTAATGCTATTTGGAATTTTAGAACAGGTTAGGGTTATGATTTCTTACCTAAGAGCGGAGCTGGAAGCACCGGAATGGCGGTGCAGAAGCGGCGTTGAAGCACAAGGAGTAGCAGGGAAGAATCCATGGAAGAAAAATCCCATCTTCTCCCCCACTTTCTCTCTCTTTCTCTCTCTCTTTTCTAGGGCTTAGGAATTTGGTATGGAATGAGAGAGTAAGGGTTTAAGCCCTTTTTATAAGTCCAAAAGCGAAGAAAATAGCCTTATGGCCAAGGTATACTTATTTTATAATCAAAGTGGGCTTGTTCTAATCCAAAGGAGCACTTTTGGAGGTCCTGTTACTAAATGCGGTCGGACTTGAGCTCATGGATGCTGGATCCTGATCAAGTTAAGTTTTCAGTTCGATCGGGTTTCCAGATCGCACGTGGCGGACCAGTTTCAGTTCAGCGGTCACTGAAACTCGATTAGGGATTCCAAGTATACTGACCTGAGTGAAAAATGTTCCCTGATCTGAGGGTGTATTTGGGTCAGATTCCGACGGTTTGAATGCTTAAAAATAACGTGCAAGGGAAACGTGCCAGATTTCTTAAAAATATATTTAATTTTCTAAATATCTTCCTTTTCTCACTCTCTTTACTCCGGACGCAAGGAAATCGTCCCAGAGCATCGTTTGGGCTTGATTTTTGAAATAATTATCAAGTCCAACTAAGCGATCATAATGGTCTAAGATCATAAATATCAGACTTTCGACGTGCGGTCTATATCCAATACGAAGTTACAAAGCATTCCCGAGAGCAACTAAGTTTAGAGTTTGATCTTAGGTTTCAGGATAACGTAGCGCTAACAATTCTAGAGGTTTTGGGTCTTACAGATCGCATTAAAAGCTATCGGTGCTAATTTCATAGGTAATCTAGTGTAGCGCTAGCTAATACACGTTAAGTTTCTAAAGAATCTGGTTCTAAATGATTTCGTTGGCTTTGGAATTGAATCCTGAGAGGTTACCAAGGTGTTATGGTTGACCCATTGTCTAAGGACATCTAATTTCAGGTAGGCAAAAATCCGGGGTGTTACATATGATCTGGATCACTAGAAAGTGGGTGCACCTACATCGCATGCTACTTACATACTGTGTTGCTGCTGTCGTTTGAGGACAAACTACCAAATTACCTTAAAAAATTTATATGTTTTTTTTCAAGTAAAAACTACTACGGAACATTTTAGGATGATCCAAATCTCATGTGAACCCACCACGGAAACAGCTATGACTAGTTTACTGAACCTATGGGCTGTTTGCCTATTTCTAATGGTGTGGTCCACCTCAGATGGATTCTTTTTATACATTTATTTATTAATATATTAAGGTGGGCCGCATATGGATTCTTTTTATGCATTTATTTATTAATATATTAAGGTGGGCCACACAGATCTTATCCTAAAATGCTTCCTTGGATTCTTTTAATGCATTTATTTTTTAATTTTTATTTAATTATTTTCATGCATTTGAATTCTAAAAATTGGACAGTAATGATGATTCTGATTTTGTTAGATATGAACCATTTATGCTTAATGATATGTATTTCATCCACTTTTATGGCCCACTTGATAATTAGTTTGGCCTAAGAATTAGCTTAAATATTCATTTTGATGGGCTTAGTAAAATTATATATTTGATTCCATGTATTTTTATATGATTGTAACATTTAGAAACAATTCCCTAATTCAAGTTTTGCTCGATGTAAATATACAATTTTTTACAGGTAAGTCACTTACAACTTAAAATAACTTATAAGCATCCGCCCTTAGTTTCTAAGGGACGCAGATTTGGTACTACCCCCTCCCGGGACGCGGATTGGCTACTCCCCCTGGCACTAGCCATTGGTTGGTGGTCTGTCCTCTGTGGGCTCCAACATGATTTATGTGTTTCATCCATGCCATCTATCTACTTTTCCATTTCATTTTATGATATAAGTCCAAAACTGAGGTACATACCAATCTCAATTGGACCACATTACACGAAACAGTGTTGCATGAGCATCGACTTTTAAAAATATTTTGGGGGGCATAAAAGTTTTGGATCAAGCTGATATTTGTTTGTTTCCTTTCATCTGTGCCTGTATGACCTAATTAACAAATTGGATGTCAAATAAACAATACAATGGCCCTTAGGAGGATTTTAATGGTGGATATCTAATTACCATTGTTTTCCTGGTGTGGTCCACCTGAGATTTATATCCCTATCAAATTTGGTATGAAGCCCTAACCTGATCTTTAAAAATGGATGAAACATATACATCATGGTGGGTCCCACAGAGCACCGACCACTAACCACGGTGCTGGTGGCAGGGGGAGTAGCCAATCCTTCCCCCGTCCCTAGCTCTGAGGTGGCCAGTGATGTATGGGTTTTATCCACACCGTCCATCAATTTTTTCATATTATTTTAGTGTAAAAACCCAAAAATGAGGCAGTTCAAGGACTCAAGTGGACCACACAGTAGGGATTAAGCACTTACTGTTGATTTTCTTTTTGGGGGCCACAGAAGTTTTGGATCAAGCTGATATTTGTGATTTACCTTCATCCAGGTCCATGTGACCCGGTGAACAGGTTCGATGGGAATTAACCATCACGGTGGGGCCTAGAAAGGTTTCAATGGTGAGTGTCATTGTCACGGCTGCTTCCTGTGGTGTGGTTCATTTGAGCCTTTGAACTGTTTCATTTTTGGGCATAATTCTAAAATGATCTGGCAAAATGGATGGACGGTGTGGATAAACCAAATACATCACATGGACTCTCATAGCCCCTATCAGTTACTAGGGATGGGGGTAGTACCCAATCCGTATCCCTTTCATTTTGGGTTTTATCCACACCGTCCATCCATTTTTCGATATCATTTTAGGATGCAAACACAAAAATGAGGCGGTTGCAAGACTCAAGTGGACCACGCAGTGGGGATTAAACCCTGCCAACAGGAAGTTCATGCAGGCAGAAGCTATGTGGGGCCCACCATGCATGATATATGACAAAAATTCCTTTCAAATCCTAACACAGGTTGGGTCAGGCTGACAAGGCTTAAATCATAGGCCCGAGTTCTAGAAAGCCTTGCTCAATAGCTAGCCGAACCCACTGACAACAATAGCTCAGGCCAGACCTAATCAAGGCCCACTTAGGCCCATGGAACTGAAAGCTAGATAGTAGCCAACCCATCGCCTTGGAAATTGATAAAATCAATTAAGACCCGATCCATTACATGTTGGGCTTCAAACCAGGCCCAACCCCTGGCCATAGGCCTTAAATTAAAACTGGCCCGGCTTAGTAGGGCTCACTGACGCCCCACACTTCTTCCACTACTAGTGTGGGACCCACATCCATTACTCTCCTTAACTCAGTTATTAAGTACTACTGAGATAAAAATACCAAATTAAGATTAATCATATATCATAAGCCAATGGGGTTCCATCAAACAAATTCATATTTCTAGCTTGCATACACAACTATGGGACTCCTCACATTATGGACACCATCAGACCACACAATCCAAGTAGCTAGGACAAACGGCCCCGACGGGCCGCCTTTCTTCACCTCCCCGTCAACCGTCACGATGAATGTCCGCTTCTCGCCCAATGACTTGAAAGATAGCACGCTCGGGCTAACCGTAACGTTAAGCGAAGAGTTGGGATTAAATGTCGCTTTGTATTTTGAATTCATGGGCCCCACATTAGTGACCGTTCTGGTGAAATTGGCTGTGATCCAACTGTTTGCTTTGACTGATAATGTCATTGAAGGGTAATTGAGATCCTTTGTAGCTGTGCTTGAGGTCGGACATGTGGTTTTATGCCCGGTTATGAGCCGTAGCGTCGTTGAGTTGTAACCTTCACTACATAGCATTTTTATGTAGTCTCCTTCTTGAGTATCATAAACAAGGCCCGGATCAACGGCCTTGATTGGATTGATGTGGCCCGCACCATAGGCGAATACGGTCATGTTTCCATTCATTGGGGATGCTATAAACAACAGAAACGAATGAGTAAGCATTAAATTCCCATGTTACGAACACACATGTACAAGATCTGGGACGTTCATTCATTGGGCCTTGACAAGGCTGTTGGGACCATTTGGAATGGTCCAGGCAAGCCTGTTGGATTTTGAGTCGGACCCATACTCATTGGGCTAGATATGTTGAGCCAGGTCTATTCAAACCGGCTCATAAATAGCTAGTGATGTTTGTACAACTGAAGTTAGAAAAATTACCAGTGGTCATGAGAGCTGACTTGATGGCTGCCGGCGACCATTTTGGATGGAATGACTTAACGTATGCACCTGCACCGGTAGCGTGGGGACATGCCATGGACGTCCCAGATAGTATACTATACTTCACAGATCTTGTATCTCCATGCACTTCGGAGATTGAGGCCACAGGCGAAAATGCGGCTAAGATGTCTACTCCGGGAGCGCTTATGTCCGGCTGCATTACACAACAGATGATCAATGGCCATGTTTCCAAGATAATGAAAGGTGGTCCAGATTGGATGGTTGAGAGGTTTGATGAAACAGTCACCTTTAGAATGTCTTTAGAGATGTCGTTGGGCCCTCGAGAAGAGAACGAGACGACGACGACGGGAGCAGTGGAGTCGTTAATGGTTGCACTTCTTGTTATGGTGGCTTTGGGTTCTCTAATTGAAACAGAAAAATAAGTTTAAGAAAATATAATCGGTTGGTTTGGATTAGTAACATCTTTTCAACAGAAAGTCAGATTGGGCCGGGTCCATTAGTAACGGGCCATCTTGGCCCATTAGCATCGTAAACGGGTCTATTCGTGAGCTTAGGCCAGGTATTGGAATAGGCCCAATCAGTTAATTAGTTGGACTTCAAAGGCCCATGCTAACATATGGGCCTATTTTATGGGCCCAAACCTTACCGCACACTTGGACTATCCAATTAATCAATCAGAACCGTCCATCAGGTGCATCTACTATTTCATAGACTACCATGCAAAACTCAGACCAACAGGGTGATTCTATCCCTTCATCAACAACCTAAAAAAAATGGATGCCCAAAAGATTGTTTTGGATGAACAATTTGAGCCATGATGAGGTGTGTGGAGTTGACTAAGACCTCAAGTCAACATGACCCAACTCAAAACCAAATGGGTCGGTCTGAGTCTTTAAGGAGGCATTTAGATCATAAGTTACTTTAAATAAACTACTTATGCCTCAAATAGCTTATCTTGATTTTTACTTATTAAGTTGAAGTGATTAAGGACCCATTTGGATTCCGCAAAAGATGTTGCCTTTTTTTACTCAGAACGATAGATAAATAACTTATTTCAAATAAGTAAGTCTGGTTTAGGATTAATTATAAGTAACATTTTTTACTTAATGTTATTTAATCACTTTAGCTTAATAAGTAGAAATTAAGATAAGTTACTTAAGGCATAAGTAGCTTATTTTAAGTAACTTATGATCCGAACACCTCCTTAAACCAAACTTACTTATCTCAAATAAGTTACTTACTCCCTGTTTGGATTTAAGTTACTTAAGATAAGCTACTTATGTCTCAAGTAGTTTATCTTTGTATCTACTTATTAAGTAAATAAGTATGTTTGAAAAATAACATAATTATCAGCTTCTCTCTTCCATCTCTTCTAATGCCTCTCGTCGAAAGCTTATGAAAAGTAAAAAGGCTAAAAAAATTTAACTGAAGTAATTAAATAATTTTAAATAAAAATGTTACTTATAACTAATCATAAACTAAACTTATCTTAAAATAAGTTACTCATCTATTGTTATAAGTAGGAAAAGTAACTTATTTGATGGTATCCAAACGGACCCTAAGTCTTTTAACCGTGGCAGACCAGCATCTATGTATGGTATGTTTATGCCAGCAATTTTCATAGATAAGGAAGCTTACTTTGTGGAGTTTATGTATGACTTCACCAGGCGGCCCTCATCTAAGCTTAAAAGAGTAGAAGGCAATGGATAAACGAGAGAGAAATCGGTACTGGAATCTTGCATTAGCAGTGAATGGTTCTTCGCCTTGCGTTTGTGCAGCGCAGAAAACAATCTTTCCCTTTACTGCTTTTTCATCCAAACAGCCATCAATGCAACTCCTGAAATGAAATTCAAATCATGTGGGATTATATTTGCATAATATTAATTAGCTCCATTCATAAAAAAAATCACATCTGAAACTTACTGGGCCGCTTCTTCATCGCAGCTACTCGCAGCATCCCCACCATAAATCAAGGGATGCATCTTCCCACCTGACTTGAAAGTGTTGACTGTACTACTCTGTGTATGATGCACTAGTTAGGTTGTCCAATATAAATTTATTTCAAAGGACCTGTTTGGGTGTACTCCAAATCTCAAATCAATTACATATTTCAGCAGTTTAGGTAATCTTCCATTTCAGTGTGTTTGGGGCTAACCAAATCAATTTTGAATGCATTATGGGTCAACCTGAAATGCGTCCGATGGTGATTTGGACATCCAAACACAGGAAAAATTGAAATTACATGTGGATGTTGTGAGGAAAGAGGTTCCAAAGGAAATGGATTCCATAAAAAGTACATGTTTCCTACATTTGGGTTTAAGAAGATGTCTAAAAACAGTTTCCTAGGAAATGGTTTCAAGCTAAGAGATGTTATTGTTTCCTTTGTCACAGCTAACTTGTGAATTCTAAGGAAATGGATTCCTTGCCAACGGTCAATTTTTTATTTTTATTTTTTGAAATCCTCCCTCTCTAGATATATATGTTTTGTGGGTGTTGATCTAGCATTCACTCCACCAAACATACAATTTGGAGTGGGGCATGGTGTCTTTGTCAGACATTCAAGCCTCTCATCAGAGGCACCCCATCCAAAATATCAGACCCCCACATAAAAACAAATTCTAGAACAAATTTATTACATGATGGGGATGATTTTTAGGACAGCTAGGATTGAAGGAAACTCAGCATAAAGGTTAAAAACTAAGGCAAAAATAGCCTAAATGCATGTTATAACTTCTGATGACTATAATTTTGTGACTGTTTGTCCCTTTTGTGTGTATAATATATTGTTGAAAAGTTATTGACGAACTCTATACCTCGGTTAATAACTGGCCTCAAAATGGTCATTTTAAGAGTTAAATTAGAGTTTTAAATTAAAATTAACTATTTTTAAAAAAAAATCATTTTTTTAAAATATATTTTTAGGATTATAAGAGTCTAGATGACCTCCAAAATCTTTACTTTAGTCTTTTAAATGTTGTTTATAAATTTTGAAAAGATTAGACATCTTTTTACTATTTTTAGTAATTTTATCATTTCCAAAAGCTATCTTATTACATATTAAATTAAGAATTGAAATTTTCTATTACTTATATAATCATGTAAATTAGGTTGTAATTAATACCTTATTCAATAATATCAATAATCTCTATTCTTCTAAATTCAAGGGCTATTTTTGAAAAGAAGACCATGATTTCTTTTGTTCCTTTTTAAAAAAAAAATAAAAAAATCTACGCTTTTGCTAAAGAGCCAAGGTAGGCTACATTATAAGGAAGAATGTGAAGTAATACATAAACAGTAGATTGTGTAGTGTGACTCACCCAAGTTTTGGATTTGCCTAATTTTTGGAGTTTCCCTTCATCTACATGGGGCATAGATAATGAACGGTTTGGATGGCGTATAAACAACGGCCTGGTTTCCACATGGAAACCAATAAAAAGAGGAAGAGATCCTTTGCATAGCTTTCCCAACACCCAAGCATATGGGAAACATAAGTTCTTTCTCTGAGAATGTTTCCTGTAAAATACTTCCTCTCTTCTTGCAATAAAAATGAGAGTGTGATAGAAATCAGAGTGGTGAAGTGGAAAAATGGAATATAACTCAATTCAATTCCAATTTTCAGTGCCAATCCAAACAGCAAGTGGAATAAAAAAGATATATGAATTCGGCACAGTAAAGAATCCAAACTATGGATATAGCTGTCTCACTCACCAAAAATGTCTTGCCATTTCCAAGTCTAAGCTCATTGATGATCCGTCGATCGGTGCTGCTTGCGGCGATGGTTAAGACCCATGGAGCCACGCTCGATAGAAATGCAGGAACCGGGCCATTGTTTCCAGCAGATTGTGAAGTGAGGATACCCTTTTGCATGGCGTGAAAAGCTCCAATGGCAATGGAATCATGATCATAGTATGCTGAAGCAGCTGGGCCCAATGAAATAGAGACAATGTTGACACCGTCGGCAATAGCGTCGTTAAATGCAGCCAAGACGCTATGTGAAAAGCAGCCATTGGGCCAGCATACCTTGTATACAGCGATCCTTGCCAACGGCACAGCTCCCCTAGCATTCCCCTCTGTCAAGCCAAAAAGGCTCACACCCTTCACTTCCCGGCCCGCTGCTGTGGACGCTGTGTGGGTCCCATGTCCTTCGATGTCCCTGGCCGAATCATCTGGGCTCGGCGAGTTCGGGTATAATCGAGCTCCGATCAGCTTACTGTAGAGTTTAATTTCAAATTAAGGGTAATGATCAAACAAGTATTCAAACACTGGCCCACTAGGCTTGACGGGGCTTAAATTCATGGCTCAAATAACCCTCATGATCATGAGGTGGGCCTGAGCCATGGGATATTTAATAGGGGTGCACATGGAACCGGTAGAACTAGTAAACCGGACCGGAACCAACCAAACCGCACAGTTTGGTCTAGTTTTAAAGTGCACCGGTTCCAGTTCTGGTTCTAAAAATCAAAGAACCAATTTATTCAGTTTGGAGTCTTGTAGAACTGAACCGAACTAAGAATTAAACTTGGAACCAGGTCATAGAACCAAACTCGGAACCAAACCTGTATCATTTGGACCGAGTTTACAATATATTTTAGTTGTCTATTTTATTAGTTTACAATATATTTTAGTTGTTTATTTAATTCATGATTTATAGTTTACAATGCACCATTTGATTGTTTTCGTAAATATTTTTTTACACACTTTACAAAATATTTAAATCATACGTCAAATAAATCATAATACGAAAGAACATGGGCTGGATTATAAAATAAAATAAAATATGCAATCGGGCTGGATTATAAAAAGCTTAGAATCATAAAATTGTTTACAGTCTAGTTCTGATTCGGTTTTAAGGTGTAAACGGTTCGGCTCCGGTTATGATTTTCCTATTCGGTTCTGGTTTCACCCTAGAACTGGTTCAAACCGACCGGAGTGCACCCCTAATATTTAAGTCCTAAAAAGAAATGGGCTGGACTTGGGGTTACCCAAACTGTTCTAATTCTGCTGATTAACAGTCCTGATTATTGGATATGGTTTAAAATCAAAGGTTATAGTATCGAATTTTACTTGTTGCAGCTGAAATTTCCAGAGGATTTGCAAGTGCCCTTCCATTTCTTCGGAGGTGGGCCCAATCCAACGTCGCTGAAGCTTTCGGACTCTGGCCAGACTCGAGTGTCAAACATGCCAATGATCACGTCGCTCTCGACCGTCGGATTTCGCCTCACGGTGTCCGGAAATTCCATGGAAATCCCACGATCTTGTTGTGTGGAGCTGGTAAATCTTACTTTCAAATACAGAGACCACATTTTCCATGCCTGTAAATGTATGGTTGGAGTTATCGTACAGTGAGATGTACTATCATTATATGTCGCGCATTGTTGAATGATCCAGACTGTCAAGCTGGTTGGCCCCAACATTGATTAGATGATGCCAATAAAATCTCCCCAAATGGAAGATCCATGCTGTCAAATCTCTAGCCTTTTAACATTCAATTTGAGCCATCTATTTGTAGGACAGCAACTGACGGCTAGGATCTTCCAGCAGTCGGGAAAACCAAAACAACGGTTTAGATCACTTAACCATGGGACCCACCTATGCTAAGTAGGGATCCATTTACTGACTTGAAATCTTTTGATGCTCTTGATGCGTGAGCTTGGCTGCAAATCCATTGAAACTCCTCCTGTAACTATATACCAAGGAATCTGTTGCAGAGCTCTTAAAAGAAAAAAAAAAAAAAAAAAAAAAAAAAACAACGTGAGATGCACGTGATCTATCATATGGATGTGGCCCATCGATTGGGTAATCCAAAACGTTGATCGCATGGGCCCTATAGTAGATAGAAGATGCCCAAAAATATCATACGGATTAGATGATCCTCACCGTCTCTGCAAATGGTTGGCTAAGTTAAATTTATAACAGCGGTCCAATCAGGTTGCGCAGTGGGCCAATCCGATCAACTACCCAGATCACTCAACCTTGGGCCCACATGTACAGCATGTACCACGGCACCATGCGTTGTACCGGTTGCTGAGAATCAACACATAATTCTACTAAGAGAAAATGACCACTGTAGACAAAACCTTTTACCCAGCGGTTTTTATCGCGGCATACAAACTTAAGTTACCAACTTAGACTAGCACGTGCGGACAGCGACTTTGAGGACGAAACTACCCATCCTTTTCACTGCCGTTGCTTTTCCTCTCCCTCACTTCTCTCGCTCCATTTTTTTTTAAAAAAAGAACGAAAACTCCACCGCTACATCTGTTGCTTGGATCGCACCACGCTCTAGCTGGATCCCACCCTCTCTATTCATCAACATTAGGGGTGTACACGAACCGAGCTAGGTCGGTTAGCTCGCTCGACTCGAGTTGAAAAAGCTTGATTCAACTCGGTTCAAAGCTAAGTTCAAGCTGAGTTGAGCTGATTTTTTGAGCTCGAAAATGAGTTCGAGCAAGCCTCAGCTCGACTCAACTTGGACAGAATCCAGCTCGAATCGGACCAGTTCAATGAATCGGTTACTCTGCCATTGATGTTGCTCACCAATTGTCTGATAAAATGACTCAACGAAATGTGGCCGGTGGCAAGGAAAGTATGTACAAGAAACAAATACCTTTTTTCTCTTTGTTTTTCTTGATTTTTATGTTGCTTAGAAGGTATTTGATAAAATACCTATAAAACAATTGCATTTGTTTGTAAAATAGTGGGATTTTGAAGTTGCAACTCAGGTGTTTGTGAAAATGCTTCAATGGCGAACTCGGCTCGAGCTGCTGACTAAACCAAGCTGAGATGGCCAGTCAGGCTCAAGGACCGAGCCTAGCCGAGTTCGAGCTGAGGTCAGCCAGTGGCCGAGCCAAGTCGACATGAGGCCAGCTTTACTCGGTTTGACTCGATGTACACCCCTAATCAACATTATCTCGTTTTTCCTAAAAATGTTCCCTCCACTGAAGACAGTACGCATGACAGGTATGATATACATTTACCTAAACGGCGTAAATTTTTTGTGGGCCGTTGAAATGCCGAATGAAGCTCGCATCTTAGTTTTCGGTTCATCCGTGCGAAAATCATCCTATGAACATGATGGATTACAAGTAAAACATCATTGTAGGGGCATAACAAGGTTTCCACGGTGGAAACACTGTTTCCTGTGGTGTGATCCACTTGATATTTCAATATGCCACCATTTTGGGCTGAAACCCTTGCTTTAGATGGAAAAATGGATGAACGTCATGGATAGTCCACATACATTCAAGGTGGGCCTAACTCAATATTTTTAATTTTTTAATTTTTTTAATATTTTACTATTAAATTTTTTAAAAAAGTTTTTTTAGGTTAGCTTGTTAGTACACACCCATGTCAATACACACACTCCATGTTAGCCACCCCTGCTAGGAATCGATACCAGGACCTCAAGTGTTGACATGAGGTATCTCTACTCAGTCTGCCAATTGAGCTATGGATCTGGGTGTGCCCAACTTAGTTAACTCAGCACTATAAGTGCGTACTGAAAATTTTATGAACCGCTCGGTCAATTTCATTAATTGCTCGATCAAATTCACCGAAGAGAATTTCATGTAAATCTCGCTCAATTTCATTAACTGATCGGTCAAATTCAATAAAGCAAATTGTTAGGCTAGGTCAATTACATTTAAAGTTCATTCCAATTCATGTTAGCCTCACTCAATTCCAAGCTTGCCCTGCTCAAATTGATGTTTTCCTTGATCAATTCCTCGGTTGCCTCGCTGAATTTTTTCGTTGCCTTTCTCAACTCCTAGGTTCCCTCACTTAATTTCTAGGTTCCCTTGCTCAATCCTCTCTCCAATTTCTATGTTACCTCGTTCAATTTCTAGCTTTCCTTGCTCAATTTCTAGCTTCCCTCGCTCAAATCTTGGGTTACCTCGCTCAAATCTTAGGTTGCCTCGCTCAATTTCTAGCTTCCCTTGCTCAAATCCTATGATTCCTATCTCAATTCCTACGTTACCTCGCTCAATTCTTAGGTTGCCTCGCTTAATTTCTAGGTTCCCTCGCTCAATTTCTAGGTTTCCTCGCTCAAATTCTAGGTTTCCTCGCTCAAATCCTAGCTTCCCTCGCTCAATTCCTAGGTTGCCTCACTCAATTTTTAGGTTCCTTTGCTCAATTCTCGTTCCAATTTTTACGTCACCTAGCTCAATTTCTATCTTTCCTTGCTCAATTTCTAGCTTCCCTCACTCAATTCCTAAGTTGCCTCGCTCCAATTTCGATGTTCCCTCAAATCCTAGGTTGCCTCGATCAATTTCTAGGTTCCCATGCACAATTTGTAGCTTCCCTCGCCTCGCTCAAATCCTAGGTTGCCTTACTGAATTTCTTAGTTCCCTTGCTCAATAACTAGAATTTCTTGCTGAATTTCTACGTTGCCTCGCTCAATTCCTAGCTTCTTTCACTCAATTCCTACATTGCCTCGCTCAATTTTTAGGTCGCATCGCTTAAATCTTAGGTTCCCTCGCTCAATTTCTAGCTTCTCTCGCTAAAATTCTAGGATTCCTCGCTCAATTCCTACGTTGCCTCGCTCAATTCCTAGGTTGCCTCACTCGATTTCTAGGTTCCCTCGCTCAATTTCTAGCTTTCCTCGCTCAAATCTCAGGTTGCCTTGCTCAAATGCTAGGTTGCCTCACTCAATTTCTAGCTTCCCTCGCTCAATTCCTAGGTTACCTTGCTAAATTCCTACATTGCCTCACTCAGTTCCTAGGTTGCCTCGCTCAATTCCTAGGTTCCCTCGCTCAATTTGTAGCTTTTCTCGCTCAAATCCTAGGTTACCTCGCTCAAATCCTAGGTTGCCTCGCTCAATTTCTAGCTTCTCTTGCTCAAATCCTAGGATTCCTAGCTCAATTCCTACGTTGCCTCGCTCAATTTCTAGGTTGCCTCACTCAAATCCTAGGTTGTCTCGCTCAATTTCTAGCTTCCCTCGCTCAATTCTTAGGTTGCCTCGCTCAATTCCTAGGTTGCCTTGCTCAATTTTTAGGTTCCCTCGCTCAATTTCTAGCTTTCCTCGCTCAAATCCTACATTGCCTCGCTCAAATCTTAAGTTGCCTCGCTCAATGCAGGTTTTGTGAAGTGGTTTGTATCAATGGCTTTTTTTTTTTTTTTTTTCAAATCAATCATTTACTTTCCTTTTGTGCACTCATTTCTAAACTGATAGCCATTGATGCAGACCTGTCACCACATGTAGGAGTAGTACTTGGGCTTCATGCACTCATTTATAGCCTGATTCATCAACTCCTTTGTATAACTAATTGACTTTTCCTTATTGCAACAGGTCCTAGACTTTTGTAACTAATGCACATGCTTGTGAAGTGATGCAGGTCGATGGATGGTTGTGAAGTGATTCATTGACTTGTTCTGTGATTGTAGTGATGGATTGTAGGTTTTTGTGAAGTGATGCACATTAATGATTTTTTTTTTTTTTCCAAATCAATGCTTACTTTTCTTTCTTACACTCATTTGTAAACTGATTCATGCACTCATGTGAACTGGATTGTATTATGTGATTGCAACAGATCCTAATATAATTTTTTAACTGATTCATAGACTAAACTCCAGACAAATCTGTGAATTGGAACTCATTTGTGAACTAAACTTGAACTGGAATGCGGATTGTAGCTTGAACTGAACATTTTGTTGAAGTCCATACCATTGGAATTTCAGGTGGATGTTGCATATGGGAGGATTGGAGCTGTATATTTCAGATTCAAGCATCTGGTACGTCTCTTATCAAGAATGCACATGTGTAGTTATCATTGTGGTTATAATTATTCATTATGTGACAGATTTTCAGGTGAGATGAACGAGTTTAAAAAAAAACAGTCTGCGGTTTTGAGAAGAGATTCCCAATGCCATTTTATGTTTAAATGTATATTTCAGATTTAAGTATCTGGTACGTCTCCTGACTCAAGAATGCACATGATTGGAGTGGTCTGGCCATTTAGACAGACCGTGTTTATTATTTGTTCGAAATTGATGGAGCAGACCCGGATGTGCGTCGGAGCTATCCGAAAGAGTGGGAGTCCCTGAAAGGTGGGAACTGCTGTTATGACCATGATGAAGCTGTCCATTTCCTATGGACAGCATTGGAAGGGCCTGGCCATTTGAACAGGCCGTGTTTATGTATTTGCTCGAAATTAATGGAGCAGACCTGGATGTGCGTCGGAGCTATCCAGAAGAGCGAAGGTCCATGAAAGGTGAGAACCGCTGTTATGACCATGATGAAGCTGTCCATTTTCTATGGACAACATTAGAAGGGCCTGGCCATTTGAACAGGCTGTGTTTATGTATTTACTCGAAATTAATGGAACAGACCCGGATGTGCGTCGGAGCTATCTAGAAGAGCGGGAGTCCCTGGAAGGTGGGAACCGCTGTTATGACTATGATGAAGCTGTCCATTTCCTATGGACAACATTGGAAGGGCTTGACCATTTGGATAGGCCGTGTTTATGTATTTGCTCGAAATTAATGGAGCAGACCCGGATGTGCGTCGGAGCTATCCGAAAGAGCGGGGGTCCCTGAAAGATGGGAACCGCTGTTATGACCATGATGAAGTTGTCCATTTACTATGGACGGCATTGTAAGGGCCTGGCCATTTGGACAAGATATGTTTATATTTGTATTTGCAGATACCATACCCATAACCTAAACCTGAACCGATTCTTAAACCCAAAAACCTATAACCAAAACCAAAACCTATAACCTAAATCCAAGCCCATTCTCAAATCCCAAAACCTATAACCTAAACCAACACCAAAACCTCTGACCTAAACCCGAACCCATTCTCAAATCCCAAAACATATCACCTAAATTAAAACCATAACTAAAACCTATAACCTAAACCCGAACCCATTCTCAAATCCTAAAACCTAAAACATAAACCTAAACCTTATCCTAAACCTATAACCTATAACCTAAACCAAAACCATAACCAAAACCTATAACCTAAACCTGAACCCATTCTCAAATCTAAAACCTATAACCTAAACCAAAACCACAACCAAAACCTATAACCTAAACCCGAACCCATTCTCAAATCCAAAAACCTATAACATAACCTAAACCTTATCCTAAACCTATAACCTATAACCTAAACCAAAACCTATAACCTAAACCAAAACCAAAACTTAAGACCTAAACCCGATCCATTCTCTAATCCCAAAACCTATAACCTAAACCGAAACCAAAACTTATGACCTAAACCCAAACCCATTCTCAAATCCCAAAACCTAAGACCTAAACCCGAACCCATTCTCAAATCTCAAAACTTATAACCTAAACCAAAACCAAAACCTATGACCTAAACCCGAACCCATTCTTAAATCCCAAAACCTATAACCTAAACCTAAACCTAAACCTATAACCTAAACCCGAACCCATTCTAAAATCCAAAACCTATAACCTAAACCAAAACCAAAACCAAACCCTATAACCTAAACCCGAACCGATTCTCAAATCCTAAAACCTATAACCTAAACGAAAACCATAAGCAAAACCTATAACCTAAACCCGAACCCATTCTCAAATCCAAAAACCTATAATCTAAACCTAAACCTTATCCTAAACCTATAACCTATAACCTAAACCAAAACCAAAACCAAAACCGAAGACCTAAACCCGAATCCATTCTCCAATCCCAAAACCTATAACCTAAACCGAAACCAAAACCTATGACCTAAACCCGAACCCATTCTTAAATCCCAAAACCTATGACCTAAACCCGAACCCATTCTCAAATCCCAAAACCTATAACCTAAACCAAAACCATTCTCAAATTCCAAAACCTATAACCTAAACCAAAACCAAAACCTATGACCTAAACTCGAACCCATTCTCAAATCCCAAAACCTATAACCTAAACCTAAACCTATAACCTAAACCCGAACCCATTCTAAAATCCCAAAACCTATAACCTAAACCTAAACCAAAACCAAAACCAAAACCTATAACCTAAACCCGAACCGATTCTCAAATCCTAAAACCTATAACCTAAACCAAAACCATAACCAAAACCTATAACCTAAACCCGAACCCATTCTCAAATCCAAAAACCTATAACCTAAACCCGAACCCATTCTCAAATCCAAAAACCTATAACCTAAACTTAAATCTTATCATAAACCTATAACCTAAACCAAAACCAAAACCAAAACCTAAGACCTAAACCCGAACTGATTCTCAAATCCTAAAACCTATAACCTAAACCAAAATCATAACCAAAACCTATAACCTAAACCTAAACCTTATCATAAACCTATAACCTATAACCTAAACCAAAACCTATAACCTAAACCTAAACCAAAACCAAAACTATAACCAAAACCTATAACCTAAACCCGAACCCATTCTCAAATATTCCAAAAACTTATAACCTAAAACTAAAACCTTATCCTAAACCTCTAACCTATAACCAAAACCAAAACCTATAACCTAAACCAAAACCAAAACCAAAACCTAAGACCTAAACCCGAACCCATTCTCAAATCCTAAAACCTATAACCAAAACCAAAACCATAACTAAAACCTATAACCTAAACCCGAACTTATTCTCAAATATTCCAAAAACCTATACCTAAACCTAAAACCTTATCCTAAACCTCTAACCTATAACCTAAACCAAAACCAAAACCTAAGACCTAAACCCGAACCCATTCTCAAATATTCCAAAAACCTATAACCTAAACCTAAAACCTTATTCTAAACCTCTAACCTATAACCTAAACCAAAACCTATAACCTAAACCAAAACCAAAACCAAAACCTAAGACCTAAACCCGAACCCATTCTCAAATCCTAAAACCTATAACCTAAACCAAAACCTATAACCTAAACCCGAACCCATTCTCAAATATTCCAAAAACCTATAACCTAAACCTAAAACCTTATCCTAAACCTCTAACCTATAACCTAAACCAAAACCTATAACCTAAACCAAAACCAAAACCAAAACCTAAGACCTAAACCCGAACCCATTCTCAAATCCTAAAACCTATAACCTAAACCAAAACCTATAACCTAAACCCGAACTCATTCTCAAATATTACAAAAACCTATAACCTAAACCTAAAACCTTATCCTAAACCTCTAACCTATAACCCAAACCAAAACCTATAACCTAAACCAAAACCAAAACCAAAACCTAAGACCTAAACCTGAACCCATTCTCAAATCCTAAAACCTATAACCTAAACCAAAACCATAACCAAAACCTATAACCTAAACCCGAACCCATTCTCAAATCTCAAAACCTATAACCTTATCCTAAACCTATACTTATAACCTAAAACTATTCCCAAATACCAAAACCTATAAACTTATCCTAAACCTATAACCTAAACCTAAACCTATAACCTATAACCTAAACCCAAACCAAAACTTATAACTAAAACCCGAACCCATTCTCAAATCCCAAAACCTATAACCTAAACCAAAACCAAAACCTATAACCTAGCCCAAACCCATTCTCAAATCCCAAAACCTATAACTTAAACCAAAACCTAAAACATATAACCTAAACTCGAACCCATTCTCAAATTCTAAAACCTGTAACCTAAACCCGAACCCATTCACAAATCCCAAAACCCAAACCCAAACCTAAACCTAAACCTAAAACCTAAACCTAAACCTAAGCTTATAACCTAAACCCGAATCTATTCTCAAATCCCAGAACCTATAACCTAAACCAAAACCTATAACCTAAACCCGAACCCATTCTCAAATCCCAAAACCTATAACCTAACCTAAACCTATACTAATAATCTAAAACTATTCCCAAATCCCAAAACCTATAACCTTATCCTAAACCTATAACCTAAACCTAAACCTATAACCTATAACCTTAACCAAAACCTATAACCTAAACCAAAACCAAAACCTATAACCTAAATCCGAACCCATTCTCAAATCCCAAAGCCTATAACCAAAACCATAACCAAAACCTATAGCCTAAACCCGAACCCATTTTCAAATTCCAAAACCCAAACCCAAACCTAAACTTAAACTTAAAACCTAAACCAAAACTTATAACCTAAACCAAAACTAAAACCTATAACCTAAACCCGAACCCATTCTCAAATTCCAAAACCTATAACCTAAACCAAAACTAAAACCTATAACTTAAACCCGAACCCATTCACAAATCCCAAAACTTGTAACCTAAACCCGAACCCATTCTCAAATCCCAAAACCCAAAAATCAGTGGGGATTACAACAGGGAAAAGGAAAAAAAAAAATGAAAAAAAAGCCAGCAAGTTGGGGTCGACCGGGTCAGGCCGGTTGATCGGCCTATGGCTACGGATTATAACCGTAGCCATAGCTATAATGCTCAGCACTTTTTTTTCTTTTTTCTTTTTTATTTTTTATTTTTATTTTTTACATGGAGAACTTTATTGTACCTACATTTTTCTTTAATACATGTTTATATAAATATGTGTGTGTGTGTGTGTATATATATATAAATATAAATTTTTCTCCTTTTTTTTTTCATTTCTTTCTTTATTCATTTAACAAGAATATTTACTAAACTAAAATTAGTTACTTGATGTACCACATATGATTTTAGGGTAGGAGAAGCTATTTTAGCCAACCAACCTAGTTATTTTTCAAGATTCCATCAGGTTGATGGTCGAAAATACATTTCATTCACTTCATGGTCAATTTCAAACACTTCATGGTCAAACTAGAAATTGAGCGAGGCAAATATGAAATTGAGTGAGTAAATTGAAAATTGAGTAGGACAAGGTATGAATTGAGTGAGGGAAGCTATAAATTGAGCAAGGTTTAGGCTACGTTGAGCAAGGCAAACTAGAAATTGAGCGGGGCGAACTAGAAATTGAGCGGGGCAAACTGAAAATTGAGCGAGGCAAACTGAAAATTTGGTTATATATTTTGGTTTAGGTTTAGGTTAAGGTTTAGGTTTAGGTTTAGGATAAGGTTTAGGTGGCAATGGGAAATTGAACGTCTACCATTGAAACCCTTTTAGGGGTTACAGAAGTTTTGGATCATCATGAAATTTCTTTTCCTCTTCATCCAGGTCTTTTTGACCCTATGAATGAACTTAGACGAGGAGGATTTCTCACAAACATCACAGTGGGCCCCCTAAAGATTTCTAATGGTTGACGCTCATTCAACACTATTTCCTATAATGTGGTACACTTGAGAACTGGATATATCTCATTTTTGGTCTCATTCCATAAAATGATCTGAAAAAATATATGAATTGAGCGAGACAGCCTACGAATTGTGCGAGGGAAGCTAGAAATCCAGTGAGGTAATATATAAATTGAGCGAAGGAACCTAGGAATTGAGCGAGACAACCTAGCAATTGAACGATGCAACGTAGAAATTCAGTGAGGCAACTTAGGATTTAAGCGAGGTTCCCTCGCTCAATTTTAACGTAGCCTAAACCTCGCTCAATTTCTAGGTTCCCTCACTCAATTTCTAGCTTTCCTCGCTCAAATCCTAAGGTGCCTCGCTCAATTTCTAGATTCCCTCGCTAAACTCCTATGTTACCTCGCTCAATTTCTAGCTTCCCTCACTCAATTCATACCTTGTCCTGTTCAATTTTCAATTTACTCACTTAATTTCATATTTGCCTCGCTCAATTTTTAGTTTGACCATGAAGTGATTGAAATTGATCGTGAAGTGAATGAAATGTATTTTTGATCATTGACCTGATGGAATCTTGGAAAATAACTAGGTTGGTTGGCTAAAATAGCTTCTCCTGCACCAAAATCATATGTGGTATGTCAAGTAACTAATTTTAGTTTAGAAAATATTCTTGTTAAATGAATAAAGAAAGAAATGAAAAAAAAAAGAGAAAAGTTTATATATATATACATACACACACACACACACACACATATTTATATAAACATGTATTAAAGAAAAATGTAGGTACAATAAAGTTTTTCATGTAAAAAATAAAAAGAAAAAAGAAAAAAGAAAAAAGAAAAAAAAGTGCATAGCATTGTAGTTATGGCTACGGTTATAATCCGTAGCCATAGGCCGGTCGACCGGGCTGACCCGATCAACCCCAACTTGCTATCTTCTCTTTCTTTTTTTTTTTTTTTTTTTTTTGCCCCTTTCCCCGTTGTAATTCCCACTGATTTTTGTGCGTCCCATTATGAGGTATATGTTATATCCAAACCGTCCATCTATTCGATGAACTCGTATTAAGGCTTGAGATGAAAAATAAGACAGATCTAGCTATCAAGTGGACCACACAATAAAAGGTAATGGGGAATTGAATGTCTACCATTGAAACCCTTTTAGGGGTTGCAGAAGCTTTGGATCATAATGGAATTTGTTTTTCCTCTTCATCCAGGCCTTTGTGACCTTATGAATAGATTGGATGGAAAATAAATGTTACGATAGGCCTTACAAAATTTTTTAACGGTGAAAATCAATTTCCCCTCTGCTCTTTGTGGTGTGGTCCATTGATTTATGGATATGATTTATTTTTTTTTGGATAATGCTCCGAAATGATTTTGAAATATGGATGAACGTTGTGGATATGATAAATACATAGCTGTGGGGCCATGTAACTTTGATCTCTCCTAAGCCGTTCGTACAACTCTCAGTTGGAGGAGCGTCAGCTCTCGTCTTCGCAGCGAAAAGAAGGGGTAGTTTCGTCCTCAAAGTCGCTGTCCGCACGTGCTAGTCTAGGTTGGTAACTTAAGTTTGTATTCCGCGATAAAAACCGCTGGGTAAAAGGTTTTGTCTACAGTGGTCATTTTCTCATCAACACACCGTGGTTTTCCAATAGGTGTACCAAATTATCTACTGTAGGAACCCGTCAAGATGATCAGAGCCATTTATCTACTGGGTCCCCACATCGATAATCCATACCACAAAAGCCATGGATATCAGATTGCATAGGATATTACATCAACAATCCGTAAAAGGACAGTAATAAATGAAATAGACCCAAAAACAAAAGCATTTTTCAGAAAAAGTAATTTTTAGATCTATGGTTCATCCATGTCGTGGCCCATCAGATTAACGGTCCAGATCACAATAAAATCGTCACCAGCCAAAGAAAAAAAGAAGAAGGGTTATATTTATAAGAACACCTGCCGTCCAGAACTTGTTCCAAAATGCTGAGGTGGTGAGATTTCGCAACGTACCGCCCCTCCGGGAGTGCTCCCATGTAGACGATGTACACCTGCATTATTATTACATGTTTTATGTATGTATGTCCATCTACGTACTTATGCTCATGATCTTAACATCTGAACCGCTCATTTTATTGGGTGTGCTGCCAATGGAGTGGCCCACATCCATATGCTGAATAAATAGACCACTGGGAATTTTATAAACATATGTTTCTCTGAAATGTGAGGCCCAGCTATTCCGGCAAATGGGCTGGACTGGCTATAAATCAGAAGTTTCCCGCCATAGCGTTGCAAATGTAAGACATCCAAGGCGTATAAAATGTGGGTCCCACTAAGAAGATCATCTGGCGAGAAAATCAAGCCACCAACCTCATCATCAAGGCCACAACGTTGAAATCAATGGACTGGCAACCGTCCAAATCAATACACAGCTGTGTCGCGCCAACGAGTGTATATGCTTGATTTCCTCACCATATGATCTTCATGGTGAGCCCCACCACTTTCATGGCTCAGATCTCCCACACGTGTGAATTCCACGTATGATTAGGTAATGACTGAGAGCACTTGCCTTTCTATCAGCATCAAGAGCATCAACGGCGATCAAGACACCGAAGAGAATGACAAGGAATGAAAGAAAAGGCAATTTCGCCATTGCTTGAGAGCATTCACCGATCCAAGAATCTGAAATGCAATTGCAATTTCTATGATTTGTGAAATCTTAGATTTACACTTATGTCCCTATCAAAAACGGCAGTACCAGTTTAATACATTCCATGTGTGTATGGGTTTACTTGGATTCTCTTCTCTGTCAATGCACTTATACTTTTGGACTTTGTATCTTCAAAAAAGTAATAATCCAGTGCATTAATCGATCTGGGCCGTTCATTAGGTCCAGGCCGCACTTCATCTGGGTACCATTCAAAAATGCCAACGGCCGTTGTATTCTATCCATCAGATTAATACCTACGAAATGAACGCTCAATGTTGTTCATGGAGAATAGTTCCAATCATCAGTATGCGTAATTCAATTGATGAGGCCCATCATGGATTGCTTATAATCCCGATGAATTGCTTTATGAGGCAATTTTAGCCGTCCATTCATTTCGTGAAGGACAAATGGTTATAGAAAAATAACACCAATTTTCAGATGGATAGGATCATCCGATCGGTACGATTTTAGCAGTGTAGACCATTGAATATATTGGACAGTTCTGATCTTCGGATTGGACTGTGCATATGTCCAACTGTAAGTAGGAGATCAGTACCATTTGTTAGGACAGGAAGTGGGAAAATACAACCCATGATTTCTATTTTTCTAATTTGGCTTTGATTATGAAAGGCAGAAATTGGCGGGATGCTCCAACCAATGCATCAACTTGATAATCGGGTTTTGTTGGTCAGTAATCCAGACCATTGTTTTGTTTTGTCCTAACGTAGAAGGACCATGCCTGAAAAATTCTCACTTTAAAAGGTCATAGCCGCTAAACTTAGCCCTCTTTTTAGGTGAATGTGGACCGTTTCTATGTTTCTCTTTGCAACCATCTACTGAAGACCATAAATCAGAAGGCTAGGATTGTCTAATTCAGGATATCTTGCCGTGTTCTACATTTAGGGACAGCAAACTAACGGCCTGGATTAGCGAAATATTGCTCTACTTGTCAAAATGAAAACCTGAGTATGACAAATGCACTGGTGCTCTAAGAGCACTATAAGTTAAGAGTGCTCCGAGTTGCATGTGTCATCTGGACAGTCCAATTGATCAATCTGAACCGTCTATCATGTCCAGAGCACATTTTATGGGATATTACACCAAAAATTACCTTGATCGGATGATCCAATCCATCCTTGATTTGTTCTTATTTTAGCAGCGATCCTTTTTCCGAGCCATGGGTGGTATGGTTAGGATTTCCTGACAAAAGTGATTACTTAGAATCATGAGTTATTTATGATGGGATCCAACAACTATAGATTGATCAAAATGATGATTGGGTCTATTTTTGTGTAAATGATCTGCACCGTCCAAGTTTAAGGGCCAATGATCAAATGTGCACGATTGTCGGATTAGAGTAATATTTTCCTGATAGTCCACAAAATCTGTGCTGGACCTAATGTACAGTCTAGATCAAGCCATTGGATTGTTTAAGTGTGCCAATGCAACTAGTTTGGAAAGCACGCAAAAATAGAATTCCTCTTTAAATGGTACATTTATTGTAGAATACAGTTATAATTATAATGCAAAGTATAGAAGATGTACCATATGTATCCATGCCATTGATTGGGTGGGCCACAACTTGGGGACAGGCCATCTCCTAATATCTCCCGTATCAGATGACCGTAGACATCGGATGTTAGATTATTTGATGGGGGATGGGCTACCACAAGAAAAATTCAATCAGGCAAGAAGGTGGGCCCCACATGTACAGTTTATTTGCTAGGATGAAACAAAAGCTCGATTTGGCATTGCAAATTTCCCCGAAAGAGAATAGATGAACGAATTATACATCGAGGTAGAGAGCGGATTGCTTAATGAGGAGTAAATCCATTTTTTCAGCTCCTTTTAGGGCATGAGCCCAAAATTGAAGCAATCCAAAACAGTAGGAACGATGATATCCAACCTTGAAACCTTCCTGTACCCATTGATGTTCATTTATCATCCAACCTATTCATAAGATCATACAGACATGGATGGAAGGAAAACACAAACATCAGGCTGATCCAAAACTCATACTGCCTTGAGAAATTTTCAATGATAAGTATTCAACTTGGGCTTTCCATATGCCCTAACTCGCACTTGTTTCTTGACAATATTTGTATAGTTGACCACAAATTCCATTGACAGCAAAATCATAACAGCAATATATTTTTTCTTTAATATCAAATCATAAAATGTATGTACTAGTCCTTATTTAGATTTGAGATTTTTACAATAATATTATGAAATTATGTAATTTATATTTATAATTTTCATGTTTGATTTAGCAATGGCAAAATCTCAATATTTTTCCTTTTTATCACCATGGTAATTGATAATCCAAAACCATCTAAATTAAGAAATTAAGCATGACACGTAACATTTCTTCACTTTTATATCAAATCATGACATCCATGCACTGAGGTTATTATTTATAATTGAAATTCTTATATTAATATGGTAAAAAAGTATAATGATTACAAATTTCATAATCTCTTGAGAACATCTACATTCAACAGACATTTCTTGCATTTGGCTTTGCAGTGGTAAAATCACAATGCTCCTTTTCATTGCCATGGTAATTAGCAATCCAAACACATTGTTAGGGGAACTAGATAGCATGATACTTACAACAGACATGGAGAGAGAGAGAGAGAGAGAGAGAGAGAGAGAGAGAGAGAGAGAGAGAGAGAGAGAGAGAGAGAGAGAGAGAGAGAGAGAGAGAGAGAGAGAGAGAGAGCACTGCTACATTTTTAATGTTGTGATTCACTTGAGTTTTAGATATGCTTTGTTTGTTAGGAATCTCTCAAGTTGAGCTCACATAACAGATGATCAATAGGATTAAACATCATACATGCATTATTGCGAGTCCCACCGTGCTTTTAATTGCACACCCACCCAACATATGTGCTGGTGTGTGCAGTTTCCAATCAAAGGGAATATCATGATGCTTGCACAAAATAAATTAAAGTGCTTGAAGGGCCACACAATTTTTCTTTTTTAAAAAGAAAGAAATCAGATTCACATCGCATTGCTTGAATACACAACTATAGGACTCCTCACGTTATGGACACCATCAGACCATACGATCGAAGCGGTAAGAACTGACGGACCGTCATTCGTCACCATCCCTGTAACTGTCACAACAAATTTCTGCTTTTCACCCAATGCCTCAAACTTGAGCATGCTCGGGCTAACCGTGACATTGAGCTGAGGGTGTGGGTTAAACCTCGCCCTGTATGTTGATTTGGCGGACCCCACGTTGGTGACCGTCCTAGGGAAATTAGCTGTGATTGGACCAGTTTGTTCGACCCACATTGTCATTGAAGGGTAATTCAGATCCTTTGTCGCTGTGCTTGTGGTGGGGCATGTGGTGTTAAGACCCGTTATGAGCCCTATCTTCGTTGTGTTGTAACCTTCGCTGCATAGCAATTTTATATAGTCACCTTCTTCGGCATCGTAGACTAGGCCGGGGTCGGTAGCCTTGACTGGATTGATGTGGCCCGAACCATAGGCGAATATGTTCATGTTTCCATTCATTGAGGAAGCTATAGAAAACATAAACGAATTGAATAATTAATAAACTTGTTACGAACACACCTGCAAAAGATTTGGACCGTTCATCTGTTGGGCCATATACAAGCAAAGGTGATCCTGAAATCTTAGTCAAGGTTGTTGGGCTCATTTGGATTGGTTTACGCAAGACCATCAGATTTTGGGCGTAAGCCCAATACTTAACGGGCTTGTTCTATCGGGTGGGGCCATTTTTGAACCGTCTATCATCAACAACTAGTGATGTTTGTACAACTGATGTAGAGCGGGTCGCGGATGATTTCATGGCCAAGACGGACCAAAAAAGACACAATCGGAGGCAAAAGTAATTCAGACTATCAGAACCTTAAAACCAACATATCTCTCACAAACTGAAATGAGCTATCTGACGTGCCATATATGATTTAGAGACAGGACAAGCTGCTTTAGCCCCCCAAGGCCTTGGGCCAAATAGGATATTTACTATTGTGGGCCAAATAGGATATTTAATATTGTTAGCCAAAAACTGTGATGACAAGTAGAAATCACAACCGTCTAAAAATAATAAGTTTACTATTTATAATAAGTCATGATTTATTGGATTTTTTGTAGTTTAATTTTGAAACTTTTTCTAAGATTTAATATCCCTATATAAAGGGTTGTAAACTCATTTATTTCAATTATAAATCAATTTACGGATTTTTTTAGAAATTATTTATATTTTTCTCTTTTTCTCATGCTTTCGAGGTATCTATTATGTGAGAAGTCCACAAAAACTCCGTAGATTCAGAGTAGTTATCCCGTTCCTGCGTCAACAACAAAAGTGGAAAAATTACCAGTAGTCATGAGAGCAGATTTGATGGCTCCTGGCGACCAATTCGGGTGGAATGACTTCACGTATCCAGCTGCACCGGTAGCATGGGGACATGCCATGGACGTTCCGGATAGTATACTATACTTTGCAGATCTTGAATCTTCGGGAACTTGGGAGATTGAGGCCACAGGTGAAAATGCGGCTAAGATGTCCACTCCCGGAGCGCTTATGTCCGGCTACAATACACATCAAATAATATCAATGGAGGAGTTTTCAGAATAAGAGACGTCGGTCAAGATTAACGGAAGAGTCGAGGAGGTTCGATTAAGCATTCACCTTAAGAATGTCTCTTGAGATTTTGTTCGGCCCTCTAGATGAGAACACGACGACGACAGGAGCTGCAGAGTCGTGGATGGCCCGGCTTCTTGCTATGGTGGCTTTTGGTTCTCTAATCAAAACAGAAAAACGAGTCGAAGATAATACGATCAGTTGGTTAATTGTAGTTAATATCGGATTTAGGGCTCAACATGGCCCATTAAAACAATAAACGGGAGTGTTTGTGATCTTGGGCCGGTTGGCCTTTTAGGGCCTGTTTGGTTGAATGTATTTAAAGAATTTTAGTGTTGTATTTTACACTTTTTAAGCATTAATTATATGTTAAGGAATGCTGCATGACATTGATAGTAATAACTTTTAGGTATATCTATAGGTCCCACCGTGATGTATATGTTTTATCCACGCCGTCCATTCTTTTACCCAAATCATTCTAGGGTATGTGCCAAAAATGAGATAGATCCAAAGCTCAAGTGAACCACACTGTGGGAAGAACAGTTAAATGGTTAGCATTCAATCTCTAGTATTTTATGTAGTGTGGTCCAGTTATTCTTTGAATTTTCCATATATTTAGGACCATGCCTTAAAATTATCTGTAATAATGAATGGATGGAGTGGATATAACACATCTATCATGGTGAGGCCACCAAGCTTTGGCTTCGAATTATCATTGAAATCTGATTGAGCAACTCGTCTTCACTTTCAAACCCAGGCGGTGTTATTTGATGTATGCATTTAATGGTGATTTGAGATAAATTATATGTAATTACATTAAACCAAACATGCCCTTAAAAGCTCTCAGAGAGTCCATACAAGCATCTTTTACAAGCCCAAGGTATATCCGCCATGGCCCACGACCCAAACTCAATGGACTATCCCAGCAAGTTATACTGCTCCTACATGCATCCGAACACTTTGTAACGTCCAATCAATCAATCAGAACCGTCCATCAAGTCCAAACACGTGTTCTTAACTACAAAATGGATGGTCTTGTAACTTGTAGTGCTCTTTTTAGGTAGACATGTTCTTAGGCGCAACCCAGCCCTTTTTATGGACACTGTTGGGATTGCGACCGATGACGTCCTTAGCTCGTGGGTTGGACATGCTTTTGCATGTATGTAGTGGGTTGTCATCATATATGCATGTATGTATATCATTATGCATGTATGCAGTTGTTAATTTCTTGAATATATGTATGTATATGTGTGTGTGTGCGCGCGCGCAGTCTTTTTCATGAATGAATATATGTATGTATGTATGTGTATATGTGTGTGTGTGTGTGTGTGTCCTTGCAATATAAGAATACTTGCTTTGTAGAGTTAATGTATGATATCACGTCGCCATTGAGAACGTCGCCGCTTACAAAACCAGAAGGCAATGGATAAATATCAGCGTATTCGGTTTGGTCTCCTTTCATTATCACTCCGGATGCACCTGCTACAAGAGGCTCTCTACCATCGCTCGGTAAATCACATATAACAATCTTCCCTTTTACTATTTTTTCATCCAAACAGCCAGGAAAACAACTCCTGAAATAGAAATGCAATTTGCGTTGGTTATATTAATAAGACAGGTGTAAATATTAATATTTTTCCTTCATAAATAATCATCACGTGCAACTTACCGGGCCCCTCCTTCGTCGCAACCACCAGCAGCATCCCCACCGTAGATCAAAGGTTGCATCCTTCCACCAGACTTGAATGTGCTGATAGCATTACTCTGTGTTTAATGCACAAGTTAGGTTAGGCTGTCCAATGCAAAATTCATTTAAGAGAGCCTATTTCAATGTACCCCAATTCAGCAGAATGGTCCATTTTGATGCATTTGGGGTGGCATAGAAATAATGGACTGCATTTTGCAAGATTAGTCTTCCACCATTAGCTAACCCGGATTGATATTGGATCGATTACAGGTCATTAATCCTAGAAGGCCTGCTTTCCAAGGTGACATGCACATACAAGCTCAGCAAAAGATATATGCATACTGCTAAGATGATTTAACAGTATGCATATATTATGACCCAAGTAGAGGTTTTAGGCATGATTTAACATTATTCTTTGTGTTATGGCCGATTTAAATTTACAATCAGCCTAATTTTTGAACGCTATGGTAAGGTATTAGCCATTACAATGTGGGCCATATGGTTAGATACAGCCTTCTAAGGTCATTTTTTAAAAGAATAATCTAAAATGTTATATATTGGAAGAATTTCAAAAAAGCGAGGATTAGTTTTTTTTTTTTTTTTTTAAATAGTTTTTTAAGTTTTTTGAACATATAATATTTAGGGGTGTTATAACCCAGTCTTTTTTTAAGTATGATCCTGTAGACCAGTGTTAGCTTGACTTACTGAAAATTGACAAATAAGTCCTAATTGAAAACAAATCAAACTTAATTTGGTGGATTAGAGTTTATCACATATACATACAACAAAATGATAAAATTTTGAAAAAAAGAAAGAAAGAAGTGATGATGTATGTACCTATTCTTCATTATATATTTCTCAAAGCAGTACACTTTGATTATCAAATTTTATGTTTTGATAATCAAAATTAGTTTGTAAGCTTCATGGTTGAAATGACAAAAAAAAAAAAAAAAGAAAGAGTAAAACAAGAGAAATGTGAAATTACAAATTTTAAAATGGACCCTTTATAGCCGTATCAGCTGTATCATGAAATGGAGGTGACCTTTTTCATTATGTATTGGCCTACTTAACTATTTTTTAATACCATGCTCTATGAATGAATGTGAGGGACCTCAATAATAGATGGTGTTTAGTTAAATAAACTACATTGTAGAAAAATGAAACTTATTTATTTCATTAACAAACACGAAATTAAATATATAGAAGAGATTGGAGATCTTTAAAGACAGAAAAATTCTAATAGATATGTATTAATAAAAGAGGCAATATCTTCATCCACGTAAAGTACTCTAACAAACAGGTTGAAACGAGTGTACACTCATGTTGATTGCACAATATTTCAACCCAGCCATAAGTTATTGGTGATGTTAGTACCATTGAGTGCCCATATATTTCAAGAGAAAATGAGAGTGATTACGATTTGAGGTTGAATAAGTAAGAAAATAGAATCATTCTTATACTAATTCATATATTCTATGCTAACCCAAACACCATGTTGTGGAATAAAAAAGAATCCATAATTAGTATTTGAGTAAGTAATCAATTCAAAATGATGGAAGTAAGTTTCTTTCTCACCACAAAAGTCTTGCCATTTCCAAGTAAAACCTTATTAATGATCCGTCGATCAATGCTGCTGGCAGCCACTGTTAAGATCCATGGTGCATGGCTCAATAGTGTGGAAGGAAACGGTCCATTATTACCGGCAGATTGCGACGTAAGGACACCCTTTCGCATGGCGTGAAAAGCACCAATGGCTATGGGATCTTCATCATATGGTGATGGAACAGCTGGCCCCAATGAAACTGAGAGAATGTCGACCCCATCGGCAATGGCATCATCATATCCAGCCAGGATGCTATAGTCCGGGCAGCCATCAGCCCAGCATACCTTGTACACAGCTATCCTTGCGGATGGCACAGCTCCCCTTGCATTCCCCTCAGCCAACCCGAAAAGGTTCGCACCCTTCACTTCACGGCCCGCTGCTGTGGATGCTGTGTGTGTCCCATGTCCTAGGTCATCCCTGGCTGAACCATTCTCTTTCGGGTCAATCGGATAAAATCGAGCTCCGATCAACTTACTGTAGAGTGTAAATTAAAATTAACGGATATGATCAATCATATATTAATAAAGGCCAATGGGCCAGATTGGACTTGAATTAATGTCATAAAGATAATCTTGATGGGATCAAGCTTCAGTTATGAAATCCGGTTCAAGCCCAAGCTCAGGCCCTCTATATCATGGGGTGGGCCTGGGACTAATATGGGGTTGTAAACCATGCTGTGGACTTTTTAAGCCACATATAAATGGGCCAGGCATGGCTTTCCTCAGCTGTGGCCCCATTCAAGTAATGAACGGTTCTGATCATGGGACATGGTTTAAAATCAAGTAGTATAGTATTAAATTACTTGTTGCATGTGAAATTTCCAGCAGATTGGCAAATGCCTTTCCATCTCTTTGGAGGTGGGCCAAATCCATCGTCTTTGAAGCTTTCGGACTCCGGCCACACACCGGTGTCAATCATACCAACTATCAAATCACTCTCCACCGTTGGATTTCGTCTCGCAGTGACAGGAAATCCCATGAAATCCCATGATCTTGTTGTATGAAGCTGGTGAGCTTTGCTTTCGAACACAGACACCACACCCTCCATTCCTACACATGTATGGATCTAGAGTTATGTTAGTGGAACAATAAATATCATCATATGTGGCAGATGGTTCAGCGATCCAGACCGTCAATCTGGTGGTCCACAACATCGATTGGAGGATCCAAGAAATTAAGTCACCCTGAATGGAAGATCATGGCCGTCAAAATATATAAATTTCCCTTGAATTTGAGTCATCTATTTGTATGACTAAATTTGAAGGCTAAGATCTTCCAATCCACAAGCATTTAATGGTATGAGCTCATCGGCAGTGGGGATAATAAGCACAACGGTCCAGATCTCTTAACCATGGGACCCAACTACTCTATGTGAGGATCCATTTACTGACTTGCAATCTTTTGTTTTTCTTGATGCGTAAGCTTGGCGGCAAATCCATTGAAGCTCCTTACGTAACTATATACCAAGGAATCTGCTGCAGAGCTGTGGACCCAAAAAAAAAAAAGCACGTGAGGTGCACGTGATGGAAAATGCAAGCTGGGCTAGGCTAATAGACCATGTCCAGTGATAATAAGAGAAATTGTTTGGATATAGCCTATGGTTGGGTAATCCCAAACGTTGACCTGATGGGCCCAAAATAGAGAAACAATGGCCTTATGTTCTATAAGACTATAAACAGTCCTGATGTGCTGTGGACCAATCAAATCAAAGAAGCTTGGGCCCACGTTTAAGGTATGGGCCACAGGACCATGTGCCCACATTATACAATTGGCTGAGAATCAACGGCTTATATATAGTTTGCCAATAAGTGTAAAAAATTAGCTACTTAAGGAACCCATATGATCAGGACCATTTATCTAGTGGGCCACCACATCCACGATCCATAAGACAAAAGCCACGGATATCAGATCGTATTAAACATTGCATCAGCAGTCTGCGAAAGGAGGATCATAAAGAAATAGCCAAAAAACACACAAGCATATTTCAGAAAATGCAAGTTTTGAATCTATACTATATCCACATAGTGGCCTATCAGATTAACGGTCCCGATCATGATACAATCGTCACCAGCCAAAGAGAGAGAGAAAAAAAAAAGGATATTTACAAGAATACCTGCTGTCTAGAACTTGTACTAGAATGCTGAGGTGGTGAGATTGAGCAAAATACTGGCCCTCCGGTAGGGATCCCATGTACACGATGTACACCTGCATTATTAATACACGTTATACGTACGTACGCCCATTTACGTATGTATGCTCATGATCATAACATCTGAACCGCTCATTTTATTGGGCCCACTGCCAAAGGTGTGGGCACATACATATACTGAATGCATAAACCTCCGAGAGTTTTATAAACATCTGTTTCTCTGAGGTGTTTATAAATGGACGAGCAACCGTCCAAATCAACACACTGATGTGTCCCGCCAACGGATGGATATGAGTGATTCCCTCACCATATGATATTCATTGTAAGCCCCACATCTTTAATGGCTCGGATCCTCCACAAGAGTAAAGTTCATGTATGATTGGCAAATGAATGAGGGTACTTGCCTTTCTATCAGCAACGAGAGCTTCAACGGCGAGCAAGACACCGAAGAGAACGACAGCGCATGAAAGAAAATGCAATTTCTCCATTGCCTTGAGAAAATTCACCATGCAAGATTCTGAAATGTAGTGCTAATTTGTATAATTGGAAATCTTGTATTTACACGTATGTCCTTATCAAAAATAGAAATACCAATTCAATGCACTTCCACTTTTGGACTTTCTATCTTCAAAGAGAGTAATGATCCAGTGATTCAATCGATCTGGGCCGTTAATTACCTACAGGCCACACTCCATTTGGGTACCATTCAAAAATCCCAATGGCCAGTCTATTCTATCCATCAGATTAATACCTACAAAATGAACGGTCAATGTTGTTCATTGACAATAGTTCCAATCAATAGTTTGAACAACCTAATTGATGGGGCCCATCATGGATTGCTTATTATCCCGAGGAATTGCTTTTGTGAGACAATCGCAGCCATTCCATTCATTTCCTGGAGAACAGATGGCTATTAAGAAAACACCAACTTTCAGATGGATAGGATCATCCGATCCTTATGATTTTAGCAATTTAGTCCATGAATGCGGGATGAATCTATTTGACAGCTCTGATCTGCAGATTGGATTGTCCATGTATATCCATATGTAAGTAGAAGTACTGTAACTCGCACTGCTCATGGAGCACCGTACCATCTCGCATCTAAGAAATAAGAAAGGCAAGCCATATGTTCGGACGGGAAGTAGGAAAAATACAACCCATGTTTTCCATTTTTATAATTTGGCTTTAAATTCGCTGGATACTCTTAAGTCTATGGTGTACACTAAGAACTGGGCTCAAGCTGGCCCAGCCCGTCACCAGTCAACCCAGCCCAAACCCATCTTTGCCCGGTAACCTGTACAACATGTCCAGTCTGAACCCGGCCCGGTCAGCAATAGGGTGAGTTCAGGCCAACTTCGGACCCACAATTTGGATGGCCTCTATTTTTTAACTTTGCTCCTTCTGGTCGAGTTGGGCGAATTGGAACCTATCTCAACTCGGCCTGAACTCAATTCCGGATCGGGCCGAGTCGAGCAAGTTAATCGAGCTAGCTCAATTCATATACAACCCTACTCTTATCTAGGCATCAAGCTGATATAGTTTTTTTTTTTTTTTTGTGTCTCTGTAATCTAGACTATTGTTTTGTTGTGTGTCATTGTGAATCATGGTTCTTAATGATGGCATCCGTTGTTATATCAATTAGCAGAAAAATAATATGATATGGTGTCACGGATTGGAATTGAGGCTATATCAGTAATAAAAAAAGTTTTTTTAAAAAAAAAAGTAGAAAAGAAATTTTGAGATATTTATGAATCTATCATTTTAAAAAAAAAAAAAAACCCATATAATCAATGGTGTAGAGGAGCATTCTTTGATAAAAATATTATCTATTGACAACTAATTAAACCTATATATATATATATATATATATATATATATATAGAGAGAGAGAGAGAGAGAGAGAGAGAGAGAGAGAGAGAGAGAGAGAGAGAGAGAGAGAGAGAGAGCAAATTTTTACCATTCTCTTTTATTTTTTCCATTATGGTTCATTTCGTTTCAATTTATTGATTCCCATTCAAATCATTTGTTTTGATTCCAAAATAGGTCTAGATCTAGTATATAAAGAGTTTTTAAGATTTTTTTGTGGTTTAAATGGAAATAAGAAGATGAAACATGAGTTATTTTTTGAAGAAAAAAAAATAATAATCAAATTTAGAGTTTTATGGGTGTATCGTCTTATATTGGCAATGATACGAGTTGTATCGAACATGTGCACATGTATGTGTCGGATATGTCAGAATCATATGTGACTCGAATTAAACTAAACGCCTTGTGACATTAGGCATCGATATAGGTAGATTAAGGTCTCGTTTGTTAAATCAGAAGTCTAAAGACTAAATTTGAAATCTGATGCCTGAATCTAAAATGTAAAACCTGAATTTGAAATCTGAAATCTAAAGTCAAAATACTTGTTTGATCATTTTGGCTTAAGTCTGAAAATTAAGTATTGAATTTGAAACAACTTGTTTGTTACCAAACATCTGAAATGTTGAAAAGATGTTAATTTGACACTTTTGCCTATATCTCCGTTTAGAAATGTTTTATATTATAAAGAAATTATTTTTTATTAAATGAAAATAAAATTATTATCTTTAATTCCAATAAACTAAAATACTTAATAGAGAACTAAAATATCATTATTCATAATGCCATCAATTTCTCTTAGTGGAAAAATTGTCACTATGTGTCGTGTAGGCTTGAGCATGAGCAGCAACGAAACCTTCAAATGAAGCCCACAAAACTGGTTAGACAATAGCGAGATTCACTACTAAAATGACATCAGCAAGTTCTGTGGGCCCACCATGATGTATGTGGGCCCACCATTATATTCCTGTATGTACTTATGTTTCTAATTTCAAGAGGCATTCTTCTGGGTGCATCACTTAGTAGCATACAGTTATGCATGACTGATTAAATTTGGCCATATATTTTGAATGTACCATAGTGTTATGTTATGTTACATATGTTCTATGGGCACTTTACATATGTGTAGCTTGTGTTTTCTGAACATGTGTTACTAGGAGGATGCTTGCCTCTAGTGTTTTGGCTGCCTGTGACTGTAGGTGCTATGCGTATCAAATTCTCACGATCTCTCTTTGGACTCCACAAGCATCAAAATCAAACTCCCACGATCCCTCTTTACAGTCCAAATAAATTAAAAGGGTTGGATGGCCACACACACCAAAATAAAATAAAATAAATCTATGCAAGGCTAAATTGGGACAACGTTAATCAAATTACATATAGATAGAGATAAAATGCCAAACTAACATTAATCATATTATAAATAAATCATATTCACATCGCATTGCTTGAATACACAACTATAGGACTCCTCACATTATGGACACCATCAGACCATACAATCGAAGTGGTTAGAGCTGATGGAGCGTCATTTGTCACCACCCCAGTGACCATCACAACGAATTTCTGCTTCTCACCCAATACCTTGAACTTTAGCACGTTAGGGCTAACAACGACATTGAGTTGAGGGTGCGAGTTAATCGTCGCCCTATATGTTGAATTGGTGGACCCCACATTGGTGACCGTCCTAGAGAAACTTGTTGTAAATAGACCAGTTTCTTGGACCCACATTGTCATTGAAGGGTAATTAAGATCCTTTGTGGCCCTGTTTGTGGTGGGACATGTGATTTTATGCCCTGTTATGAGCCCTATCTTCGTCGTGTTGTAACCTTCACTGCATAGCAATTTTATGTAGTCGGCTTCTTCGGTATCATAGACTAGGCCGGGGTCGGCGGCCTTGACCGGATTGATGTGGCCCGCACCGTAGGCGAATATGGTCATGTTGCCATTCATTGAGGAAGCTACATACAATAAAAATGAATGAGTAAGCACTAAATTTAAATGTTACAAACACACTTGCACAAGATATGGAACGTTCATGCATTGGGCATCAACATGAATTAGTGGATGATCAAACGCAAATCTAACATTCAGGCATAAGCTTGGAATAAGTAATTAGAGTTGGGAATCGAGTCGAGTCGGATGAGTTAGGCTGACCCAACTCGATCCGGTTTTGTAATAGGCCTGATCCATACTCGACTCGATTCGGTACCGAGTCCAGCATGCCTGAACCGATCCGAATCCGGGTCTGGACTTAACTAGACTGAGTCTGACCTGGTAAAAAGTACCGAGTGGGTTCGATTTGGCACCGATTCAGATCGAGAGATGAGTGAGGGAGGGAGTGGAAAGGAGAGGAGAGGAGAGAGAGGAATGTGGTGGGTGGTTGCCGCGTGGCTACCGGGTTTGGAAGGAAGAGAGAGAGAGAGAGAGGTGTGATGGTGGTTGCCATGTTTAGAAGAGGAGGAGGATGTGAGAGGAAGAGAGAATTTGGGATCGGGTCGGGTGCAGCATATCGGATTAGAGGGACTTAAAAATTAGGATTTTTTTTTTTATTACACATACACACGATTATGAGTCGAGTTAATTTCGGATCAAGTTAAGTTTGACTGAATCAAGTTTCAGGTTGAGTCAGGTCAAGTTACTGGGTAAAACAAACTTGACTCAGTTTGAGTTCAGATTGGGCGAAGCCTACTTAGTTCATACCAACTCAACCATTTAGTTTGGGTCGAGCAGGGTCCGAACGAGTCGGCCAAGTCGAGTTAGGCGATCGAGTCAGTTCATGCCCAGCTCTAATATGAAGTAATCATGCCAAAAGCCCATCAGATTTTTGAACAAAAGCCCAATACTTCATGTGCTTGTTTTACAGGCACGGCCCATTCAAAGTGGCCCATTATCAGCCGGTGTTGTTCGTACAACTAAAGTGGGAAAAATTACCAGTAGTCATGAGAGCAGACTTGATGGCTGCTGGCGACCATTTCGGGTGGAAGGACTTCACATATCCAGCTGCACCGGTAGCATGGGGACATGCCATGGACGTTCCAGATAATATACTATACTTCACAGATCTTGAATCTTCGGCCACTTGAGAGATTGAAACAAAAGGTGAAAATGCAGCTAAGATGTCCACTCCAGGAGCGCTTATGTCCGGCTACAATACACATCAGATATGATCGATGGAGAAGTTTATGGAATAAGAGACATTGGTCAAGATCAACGGATGATTGGGGAGGTTTGATTAAACATTCACCTTGAGAATGTCTCTCGAGATTGTGTTTGGCCCTCTCGATGAGAACGAGACAACGACGGGAGCCGCAGAGTCGTAGATGTCCCGAGTTTTTGTTATGGTGGCTTTTGGTTTTCTAAATAAAAAATAAAAAATAAAATCAATTATCCGGGCTTGACCCATTTAGAAATAGGGTCTTCATTTGGGCTCATCCCAGCCCATTAAAATGATAAACAGGCATGGTAGCGATCATGGGCTAGGCCCAATCCATTTATTAGTTGGGCTTCAAAGGTTCATAGCACATATACATGCATCATTTACTAGCTCAAGGCATATTCATGGCCCACGACCCAAACACAATGGGCTACCCTTGTAAGTTATACTGCTTCTACATGCATTCGAACACTTTGTAATATAGAATCAATCAATTAGAACTGTCCATCAGGTCCATCATATTTTTTTAGCGCTACTGCTTAAAAGAGAAAATGGGTGTTCTAACTACAAAATGTATGGTTGAGATCAAAAATGTAATAGGTTTGATGAACAGTTGGAGATATTTACTTATGGTTCTATAGTATCACATTTATCATGCAATCCTAACATGCCATCATGCCATCAAACTGTTGCCTGAACAAATACTTTAAAATAATCTCGACCATCAAACTATAGGCTATAGAATTGATGGCTACATTGGTCCAATCTCTGTGAACTTTGCATGACAACCTTCGAATTAGGGGCACATGCAACTAGAAGGTTCAGATTAATAGATATAGACGGTTCAGATTAATAGATTGAATTACCAAGGATGCAGTATAGAATTAGAAGCACTTGTAACTTATAGGGATACTAAATATGTATGTGTTGGTTGCCAATTGGGTCATATGTGTTATGTATGCATGTGTGTGACATATGTGTGTTTGCCGGGGCATTAAGTGCTACAGAAATAGTCAAATTAGGACCAAATCTAAGAAGATTGTGATTAGGGGCATTTTGGTGTGATTCTAAGGATGTATTATATTTTCACGATGGAGCGGGGTGGTCCACAAGGTGGGGTTTATAAGATACATAATGGCTATGAGGTTGGTCCCACTATGGGACCATGTGATTCAAGGACTCATGTGAAACAGGAGTTGCTCACAAGGAGGTATCATTTGGGTTTGCCTAGGAGGGTCTGCCCATAGGATAAATCAATCATTCCCCATTTGATCTGGAGCTTTTGGTGCATTGGTCGGTTGTTCAGTATCAAAATAGTATTACAATGGGAGTGCAAACTTTTAGTGCATTGGTTGGTTGTCCACTATTATGTTGGCTTGATAACTCAACCACTAGTTGCGAAATTAGACAATTTGCAAAAGAGAGGGTTTGGCCTTTTAATGACATGCAAACAATATTCATGTATGAATGTATATTTGTTCTTGAAATATAAAAATACTTACTTTGTGGAGTTTACGTATACTATGACGTCTTCATCAAGCACTTTGTTGCTTACAATACCAGAAGGCAATGGATAAACAAAAGAGAAATCGGTTTGGGCTATTGGCATTAGCATTCCAAATGCCCCTGCAACAAATGCTTCTTGGCCAAAATTCTGTGTGTCACATACAACAATCTTCCCTTTTACTAATTTTTTATCCAAACAGCCAGCAAAACAACTCCTGAAATGGAAATGCAATTTAGGTGGGTTATATTAATAAGATGGGAGTAAATATTATTTTCCTTTATAAATAATCATCATGTGCAACTTACTTAACCCCTTGGTCGTTGCAACCACCAGAAGAATTCCCACCGTAGATCAAAGGATGTGTCCTTCCACCCGACTTGAATGTGCTGATAGCATTACTCTGTGTTTGATGCATTAGTTAGGTTAGTTGTCCAATGCAAATGCATTTCAAATGACCTATTTTAATGCACTCCACTTCAGCAAAATAGTCTATTTTAGTGTGTTTGGGGTGGCATAGAAATAGATATTGGACGGATTAAGGGTCAAACCTAGAAAGCATCCCATGGTGACATGCACTCCGATACACAAGAAAAGATGCATACTACTAAGATGAAGGGACAACAAGAAGATCAAGCCATCTAAAAACCCAATTGACTCGTACCAAATAAATTTAGAGGTTTTAGGCATGATTTGACATTATTTCTTGTATTATGTCATGCCATATATATGATTCAAAAAAAAAAAAAAAAAAAAAACAAATCATGGTAGAATTCCTTAAAAAGGGAGGATCCTAAATATGTGTTTAAAAAATAAAAAAAGAGAAATTGATCATCGGTAGGATTTTATTGTTATATTCTAAAGTTTTCATAGGTTTACAAAAAATCAATCCATTCAAACCATGATCATGACTAAATGCGTAGATTATTCCTAAAATAGAAGTGGATTAAAGAAGTGTTATTGTATAGATTTATCTATTTCTAAATGTCCTTGTAATTTCTTCATTTGAAATTAAACAAAGGCATGGAGGATTTCTTGGGTTATCAAATGATACAATAGTGTGTGATACATTCAAAAGAAGGTATGTAGGGAGAAAAGAATAGATACCCCAGAGCTAGGGAGTTGAATCAATAGATCGTCTCTTTCCATCTGATGCACAGGGAGAGTGTTGCAGCTGTATATGGTTTGCACTCTTTACATTATTACCATGCTTATGATATTTATGAAAATGATCTAATTTGGTTAACAAATTATATGTTTTGATCGTTAAAGTGGGCCTATATTTAGCTTAAAATTAGTTTGTAAGCTTCATTGATGAAAGGAAGAATGAAATGCAAAACAACAAAAAATTGTTGGAACTAAGTCAATGGAAATAAAAAATATACAAATATAATAAAACGGAATAAAGGAAATCCACACTTACTCTCAAGATTTCTGACGAAAGCAATAATACAATCGACAATAATTTAGAATGTGCATTGAGTCGAGATGTTAACATAGTCGCAATCTTTGAGATTAAAAAACAAAAAATGAACTCTATAACCCAATAGCACGCATCAACATCAATGCTATAATAGTTTCAAGAATAATTCAAGTCAATGCAACCCAGTTTATTTCATGACAGACTATTCACCCTTACATCACATAATGAGAATGAGGGAGTGAACATGATTTGATGTTGGAACAAGTTAAAAAATAAAACTCATCTCAATGTAATACACATACTCTATGGCAACCCAACCACAAAGTGGAATATTAAAAAAAATAATAATAATAAAAGATACCAGATTCAATTCTAGACTTAGGGAGTGTTTAATTAGATTGTAAGTTACTTATGCCTCAAGTAGCTTATCTAGGTTTCTACTTGTTAAGTTGAAGTGATTAAATTCCTTAAGTTAAAAATAATAATTTATAATTGATCTTAAATCAAACTTACTTATCTCAAATAAGTTACTTATCTACTACTAGAAGTAGAAAAAGTAACTTATTTGGTGGTATCCAAATAGGCCCTTAGCAACTTATCCAAAATGATAAAATAAGTGTCTTTCTTACCACAAAAGACTTGCCACTTCCAAGTTTAATCTTGTTGATGAGCCTTCGATCAGTACTGCTCGCGGCCACCGTTAAGATCCACGGGGCATTGCTCATTAGTGTTGAAGGATCTGGGCCGCTATTACCAGCAGATTGTGATGTGAGGATACCTTTTCGCATGGCGTGAAAAGCACCGATTGCAATCGGATCTTCATCATATGGTGTTGGAAGAGTTGACCCCAATGAAAGTGAGAGAATATCGACACCGTCGGCAATAGCATCATCATATGCGGCCAGGATGCTATGATCAAAGCAACCTTCGGGCCAACAGACCTTGTAGACAGCGATCCTTGCAGATGGTATAGCTCCCCTTGCAGTCCCCTGGGCTAAGCCGAAAAGGCTTACACCCTTCACTTCACGGCCAGCTGCAGTGGACGCGGTGTGGGTCCCATGTCCTTCATCATCCTTGGCTGTACCACTCTTATCATTTGGGCGGATTGGATAAAATCGAGCTCCGATCAACTTACTGTAGAGTATAAATTAAAATCAACGGATATGATCAATCATATATTAAAGCCCAATGGAGCAGATTGGACTTTAATTAATGTTATAACGATAATGTTGCTATGATCAAGCTTCAGTTATGAAATTTAGTCCAAATCCAAGTTCAGGCCGTATATAATGGGGTGGGCCTGGGTTTGAAGCCATGATGTGGACTTTTTAAGACATGAATATAAATGGGCCAACGTGGGTTGCTCTGATGTGGCCCAATTCATCTAATGAACGGTTCTGATCATGGGATATGGTTTAAAATCAAGTAGTATGGTATGAAATTACTTGTTGCATGTGAAATTTCCGGCAGAATTGCAAGTGCCCTTCCATCTCTTTGGAGGTGGGCCAAATCCATCGCCACTGAAGCTTTCGGACTCTGGCCATACTCCAGTGTCAAGCATACCGACTATTAAATCACTCTCCACCGTTGGATTGCGTTTCACAGTGACAGGAAATCCCATGAAATCCCATGATCTTGTTGTATGAAGCTGGTGAGCTTTGCTTTCGAACACAGACACCACACCTTCCATACCTGCAAATGTATGAATCTACAGTTATGTTAGTGGGACACGAAATATGATCATATGTGGCAAATGGTTCAGAAATCCAGGCCGTCAATCTGGTGGTCGACAACATTGATTGGATGATCCAAGAAACTCACCCTGAATGAAAGATCATGGCCGTCAAAATATATAAAATTTCCCTTGAATTTGAGTCATCTATTTGTATGACTACAATTGATGGCTAAGATCTTCCAATCCATTAGTATTTAATGATATGAGCTCATCCGCAGTGCAGATAATAAGAATAACGGTCCAGATCCCTTAACCATGGGACCCAACTACTCTATGAGGGATGCATTTACTGACTTGCAATCTTTTGTTTCTCTTGATGTGTAAGCCTGGCGGCAAATCCATTGAAACTTCTCTGGTAACTATATACTAAGGAATCTGCTGCAGAGCTGTGGTATAAAAAAAAAAAAAAAAAAAACCACGTGAGATGCACGTGATAGAAAAATGCAAGCTGGGCTACGCTGATAAGTGAAACTATGTAGATATGGGCCAATGGTTGGGTAATCCAAACCGTTGACCAGATGGACCCCACAGTGGATAGAAAAATCCCAAAATATCTTACATATAAAAAGATCCTAACAGTCCAGATGCGCAGTAGGCAAATCAAATCACAGACCCAGATCCTCACATGCATGTAAGGTATGGACCACAGGACCATGTGCCCAGATTATAACAATATTGAATGAGAATCAACAGTCTATAGTTTTCCAAATTAGCTACTGTGGGAAACCATATGATGACCATTTATATAGTGGGCCACAAGAATATTTCAGAAAATGCAAGTTTTGGATCTATGGTACGTGCATGTAGTGGCCATCAGATTAATGGTCCCGATCATAATACAACTGTCACCTGTCTAAGAAAAGAAAGAAAGAAAGAAAGGAAATTTACAAGAATACCTGCGATCTAGAACTAGTTCTAGAATGCTGAGGTGGTGAGATTGGGCAAAATACTGGCTCTCCGGTAGGGCTCCCATGTACACGACGTAAACCTGCATTTTTAGTACAAGTTATATCTATGTATGCAGATTTACGTGCATATGCTCATGATCTTAGCATCTGAACCGCTCATTTGCTTGGGTCCATGCCAATGATGTGGGCTACCACTGGGAGTTTTATAAATATCTGTTTCTGACATGTGAGGCCCACCTAGTCGCGAAAATGGTATACGCTATGACAGTTTTTGGACCAGGTTTGGGCTGAGATCAAGGCCGTTGATCTAATATGGGCTTACCAGGGACGGCGGATACATGCTGTAGTGGGCCTCGACACATATCCTTAGATCATCGGCTGGTGTTGAACATGATCCAGAACGCCCCGGATAAATAGAGGGCAGGATTGTTATTTGTAGGCCAAGGTGGGCCACAGATTCTTCGTATTAAGCACACATACACGGACTGTACGTACGTGCACATCACAAGCTCACACACAACCAGAAGATTACTGACAGTGCATCGCAAGTGTTAGAGATCCAAGTTGTATAAAGGGTGGGACCCACCTTGAACATCATCTGGCAAAAAAAATCAGGCACTGACATCATCGTCAGAGTTACAACCTTGAAATCAATGGAACGACAACCGCCCAAAACAACAGACAGATGTGTCCCACCAACGAGTGGATAGGACTGATCTTTATCGTGAGGCCCACCTCTTTCATGGCTCGGATCTCCCACACGTGTAAATTTCACGTATGATTGGCTAATGACTGAGTGTACTTGCCTTTCTATCAGCATCAAGAGCATCAACGGCGATCAAGAGACCGAAGAGAATACCGAGGATTGAAGAAAAATGCAATTTCGCCATTGCCATGAGAACATTCAGCAATGCAAGATTTAGGAATGCAATGGTAATTTGTAGGATTGGAAATCCTGTATTTATACGTATGTCCCTGTCAAAAATAGTAAATATGAATCCAGTACATTCCATGCGTGTAGGGATTTCATTCTCTTCTCGCTCCATGCACTTCCACTTTTAGACTTTCTATCTTCAACGAGAGTAATGATCTAGTTCCTCAATCGATCTGGGCCGTTCATTAGGTCCATGTCACACTTCATTTGGGTGCCATTCAAAAATCTCAACGGCCAGGCTATTCTATCCATCAGATTAATACCTACAAAATGAACGCTCACTGTTGTTCGTGGAGAATAGTTCCAATCAACAGTTTGAACGGCCCAACTAATGAGGCCCAATCATGGATTGCTTATCATCCACAGTAATTTCTTTTATGAGACAATCGTAGCCATTCCATTCGTTTCATGGAAGACAGACGGCTATTGATTTAATTTTTTTTAAAAGAAAAAAAAAAAAAAAAACACCAACTTCCAGATGGATAGGATAATCCTATCCCTACGATTTTAGCAGTGTAGAACATGAGTAGTGGATAAATCTATTGGACAGTTTTGATCTACGGTCAGGACTGTGCATATGTCCATATCTAAGTAAGAGCACAACAACTTGTAATGCTCATGAAGCACCGTACCATTTCACCTCCAAGAAATAATAATAGCAAGACATATGCTAGGACGGTCGTAGGAAACGTATCCATTTTTATGATTTGGCTTTGATTATGTAAGAGAGAAATTAGCTGGCTGTCTAACTTAGGAATTAAAAATAAATAAATTATAATTACTAATCAATATTAAATTTATATTCTCCTTCCTTGTTTAAAAAAGCTTCTCAAAAAGCTACCTCACTCATCCATGTAACTATCTTTCCAGCATTTGGCTGCCTTTGGATAAAAAGGCAGTTTTGGTGCATCCGTAGCTGTAGGGCACTGTGATGTATGTGAATTACAGATATACGATCCATCCATTTTGGTAAGTCATTTTAAGATATGATCCAAAAAATAAGCAAATCTAAATCTTAAGTGGACCATACATACCAAAAGAAACAGCTGTGAATGAATCCTTACCATTAAAAACTTCATAAGGGCCATTGGATTATTTATTTGCCATCCAACTCGTCAATAAGGTCACATAGACCTATATGAAGAGACCACACAAATATAAACTTGATCCAAAACTTTTGTGGCTCACGAGAAGTTTTCAACTGCTACTTATCATTATTTCCTGTATTGTAGTCAACTTAAGATTTGGATCTAATTCATTTTCTAAATCAAGACTTAAAAATGAATTTTCAGAAATAGATGGACCGCGTGAATATAAGGCACACACATCATGGTGGGTCCCACGGTCAGGAATCCCACCCACGTCCTCTGGGGATCCATGGTAGCCACGCCCAATAGTAATTGGGTGGTGGCTCAGGTGGGCCCCACCATGATGTTCATGTAAAATCCCTACGGCCCACTAGGTGGGCCACCCTATGTTAGGCCAAGAGCCCAAAACTCACTCCACCATGGAGCAATAATCACAAACACTTATATTTATCGTACATTAAGGTCTGATAAGCCCACAAACACTCAAAAACAATGCAGTGCCCTCGAACTCCACATGTACAAAAAACAGTTTATAACAATACAGTGCCCTTATTCATTGCTATAAACTGTTCAAATGATTGGACTTGTTTTCAATCCAAACCATTCATTTGATTGCTTCATTAATGTAATCCAAACCATCTATGGAGTTAGTCTCGTGCTCAACAGATTAATTTTTGGGTGCCTCATGTACGAAAAATCGTTAGTGATTCAAACTGTTCGCGTGATAGGCTTGTTTTCAGTCAGACAAAATTTTGATATGAGTGCACCTATTCACGAGATTAAAGTCATTCCTATACTTGTCTATTTTAAGTGATCTACTTCATTTGATTGGAGTAAACTTAGGTCTTTGTTTACCAAGCCAATGAATGAAAGTTTTATACTCTTTGTTGGGATGCAAAGGTCTAGATGACAAGATGGTACACTCATCAGGCAGGTCATGCACAAACCAGATGTTCCACACGTGGGTTGAAGTATAAATATCTAAGATAGACAAAAAATTCCATATTCAGAGAAAGAGATCACATTACATAATCTAATTCTCCTTTTACCATTGCCATCTACTAAATATTTATAGCACATGGTGATAAAATAGTACGCCATTTAATTTAGGTTATTAGATTATCATCAAATATAATTAAAGTAATTTTAACAATTAAAATAAAATTTTAATGATAAAAAATCATTTGATAACTATATTAAAAAATAAGTGTTGGGTTCGACAAAAAGATCACTTCCATTTGGCCGGGCAGATTGAAGGGACTGAATGTTATTAGAAGGGATTGGAAGTTAAATCCTAGGATTGGCAGGGCGTACTAAACAAACTGGGTGACCTGACCTTGGGATATAGCAATCCCATGGATCTTAAGACAAACCACTGACAACACCATCATTACCTTTAAATCTCATCCAATCTACCCTAATCGGTTCAAATTTTCCTGGGACGTGTTTGGTTGAGGGATTGGAAGGGATGGGAAGGTTTAATCTCGAGATTGGCCGGGTGTGCCAAACAGACTTGATATAGCAATCCTGGGATATAATAATCCCATTGATCTTAAGACAGTCCACTAACAACACCATCATTACCTTGAAATCCATGCCATTCACCCTAATACCATTCAATCCCTTCCAATCCGCCCGGCGAAACAGGCCCTTAATGAGTCCATATTCTAACAGATCTAGTCATATAATAGTCCCGGGGTAAACCTAATAAATTCCTAGGTAGCCTCATAAGAAAAGCCCAAGTCTATCAATCACAACATGACCCTTAGTTGTAGAGTTGTACACAAGCTGATTAAGTCAAGCTTGGCCCAGTTCAGCTCAACTCGGCAGTAGGCTACTGCAGCTTGAACTTGGCTTGGCTCGACCCTTGAGCCTGATTGGCCAACTCAACTCAATTTGGTCAGCGGCTCGAGCTAACTCGATCTTTCGAGCCGAGTTTGAGTTCAAGTCTAAGTTTTAGTATTTTTAATATATATAATATATAATTTATTTAAATATATAAATATTTATATTTAGTGAATCCAATTCAAGTCAAATCGATTCAAACCGAGTCAAGTTGAGCTCAGTCTAACTTGGACTAGACTCAAAAAATTTTCAAGCTAAAAACAAAGGTCAACTCGGATCAAACTAGTTTCGAGCCCAGCTGAGTCGAGCTTTTTCGAGTCGAATTGAGTGAGTTAACCGAGCGAATTTGATTCGTGTACAACTCTACTTATCTAAAAACATATTAATTAATTCCGTGAAATATCAATATAGAATCATCATGATCATCTAGTCCAAGGCAATTAACCCACAAGAGTTTTTCAATATGATCGAAAGGGTTACCTAGAAAGGCTAGCGTTAGATATGACTAATTCCCTATCCCAACCATCTCCACTATACACGCAACAATTATCTAGGGTGAACAGAACTGCTGATCTAGTGGTCCACATGTCCTGATTTCTTGCCATGACGAGACAGTAATGTTTATTGTACAACAAGGTTTGACAAGACCATGCACAAACACTCAACTCAATTTGGTCAGCAGCTCGAGCCAGCTCGATCTTTCGAGCCGAGTTTGAGTTCAAGTCTAGGTTTTAGTATTTTTAATATATATAATATATAATTTATTTAAATATATAAATATTTATATTTAGTGAATCCAATTCAAGGTAAATCGATTCAAACTGAGTCAAGTTGAGCTCAGTCCAACTTGGACTAGACTCGAAAAAATTTCAAGCTAAAAACAAAGGTCAACTCGGATCAAACTAGTTTCGAACCAAGCCGAGTCGAGCTTTTTCGAGTCAAATTGAGCGAGTTAACCGAGCAAATTTGATTCGTGTACAACTCTACTTATCTGTAAACATATTAATTAATTCCGTGAAATATCAATATAGAATCATCATGGTCATCTAGTCCAAGGCAATTAACCCACAAGAGTTTTTCAATATGATCGAAAGGGTTACCTAGAAAGGCTAGCGTTAGATATGACTAATTCCCTATCCCAACCATCTCCGCTATACACGCAACAATTATCTAGGGTGAACAGAACTGCTGATCTAGTGGCCCACATGCCCTGATTTCTTGACATGACGAGACAGTAATGTTTATTGTACAACAGGGTTTGACAAGACCATGCACAAACACTTAAATATCAGACAATAACCACTTGCTCTAAAAGTTTGAGCCTTTAGATACTAAGGGAGTTTAACAATATAGCATGGAAGCATATTTGATGCTCTCAAGATTCGAAAACAGGACCTTCCGTTGTGATACCATGTCAAACAACATCTCTAAAAGCCCGAGACGTTAGAGGACGGTGTATCAATGTACACCGAGGGACTGTAAAACTGAACACCATGCAGTGCACTCCAGCATCACAAATTTGTGGGACATCCAACGTGTAGATGACAGGATGGTCCACTCATCCGGGAGATCATGCATGACCCAGATGTTCCACACGGGGTTGAAGTAACAATCTCAAGATAATTAAACAAAAATTCCATATTGCTCTTGAAAAATAATGGAAAAAAAAAAAAAAAAAAAAAACAAACAAACAAACAAAAAGGAAGAAGAACAGAACACATTACACAATCCATGCTTCTAAGCTGACATATCCCAGCAAACGAAAAAAAAAAAAAGTCTACTTTATTTATAGTTCACACCCACGAATTCTACGCATCAGATGAATAAACAACGATAGGACTTCTCACTCGACGTACACCATCATTCCACACCAAAGAACCCGACACCATGCTTTTAGATATCTTCCCTTCAACCTTCACCACAAAAGATTGTGACTCCCCAATGCTCTTGAATGTTAAGACACTGGGCGTGACACTTAGGGTCACTCCTGGTGGGGCCCACACGTTCGCATTGTAGACCGAATTTTCCGACCCTACATTTGTAACGGTCCTATTGAAGGAACCCACGAAGGATATCCCCAACGGAACGCTGAGAGCGATGGATGGATAGTTAAGGTCCCAAACAGTCCCATTTGCAGTGTTAGTACAAGTGCTATTGTCGCCAGTCACGAGCCTTAGCATGTTTGTAGTGTAACCTTGCTTACATAGCATTTCAATGTAATCACGCGCACCGGCATCGTAGACCAAGCCAGGATTTATAGCTAGAACCGGGTTTATGTGACCGGCACCGTATGCGAATTCCGCGTCTGTGTTGGTGGTAGCTGCCATGGGGTACGCTGCAAAAAGAGAAATGACCATATGAATGGAAGTTGGTTAGTCACATATTACTTGAAGATTAGTTAATCGGTGAAGGGTTTGTCAATTGTCATCGGTTAGGTATTAATTTGAGTTCCTGGATCCGGGTCTTGGTTGGGTCTGGCCAGATATGGTTCTTATATTTTTGGGACCCAGATCTTGATTCAATCAGTCCCATAGAGTCTTTCGGCCTTGGTTTCAAGTCGGGTCTGGGGTCAGATGTGCGTCAAATAAGCAAACGTGGTCGGTTGCTTAGCAAACCACGTTCTAAACATGACCTGACATCACCTTACCCAGATCAATCCAGACCCATTTTCTAACAGTTCTAAAATGGCTAGCTCAAACCTTATTTTTCTTAACCATCCACGAGTAATCTCAAATGTTCTGCCTGTCTGATTATTGGGGTACCCAATACTTGAAAGGCCTAGGCATGAACCTTAATTTCCTCACAATTCATGATTTTACATTTATATTATATATGTTACTAGGCAATATATATATATATATATATATATATATATATATATATATATATATATATATATATATATATATATATATATATAGAAATGGTACTGTGAGGCCGACCTCATGGGAAGTTCCTGTGAGGTTGAGCTGTGTGGAGCCCACAGTGATGTGTGTTGAACATCAACACCGTGCTTTTGATGGGTCCCCTTTAGGTTATGGGATATCCCAGAAATCACCTGTATCCAGAACTCAAGTGGGCCATATTATCTAAAACTATGTGAAGACACGCCTAAAACATATAAAAATACTTGATGGGACCCATTTGAGTTTTGGATGCAGCTGAAACTTAGTTTGACCCCTCATCCAAGTGGGACACACATAATGGATGGGCTGGATTTGTGAACCACATCTTGGTGGGCCCAATAAATGATTATGAATGTTTTAATGGGAGGGTAACCCTCTCAACTGTTGTATGTTGTGTGGCCCACCCAAGTCATGGATTGACTTGATTTTTAAGCCCATGTCAATGGTGCATCTGACTGATGGTGTTGATTTTTGACACACATCATGGTGGGGCCCGCACAACCCCACGTCATGGGAAGTTTTTCAAGTTTAGGTTGGGCCTGGTTGCCTGAGGCCTTACCCTTATCCATGTACAGTATCAGGTTGATGATTTTCAGCGCAATTTCAACCCAACCTGACTTAAAGTTAGGGTTGGCTGGTCGGGTTTAATTAGGTTCCTAAATCTCACAAAAGAGGTACTTTTGTATTACCTGTCGTCATTAGAGCGGACTTAATAGCTGCAGGAGACCATGTTGGATGAAATGATTTGATGTAAGCAGCGGCCCCGGTTGCATGGGGACACGACATGGATGTCCCTGAGATTATGTTGTATGATACACTTCTTGGGTCACCACCATATACTGACATTGAAGCAATTGGTGACCATGACGCTAATATTTCAACTCCTGGGGCTGTTAAATCAGGCTGCACCACATAATCAAGATATTTTAATCATGTTCAGCTAAGGAATGGGTCTTTTAATGGACTGGGCTTGGGCCACTCCAAGGTCAGGCCCAATCCGGGCCATTTACTTATGGGATTTGGATTAGTTACACGCTAATAAGCCCACTGTAGCCCATTAACTGCTGGGAGAAATAAGGATAACGGAATTAACTACCTACCTTGAGAATGTCACTCGTTATTGGATTTGGCCCACGCGAAGAGAAGGAAACTACAACGGGAGCTATTTGATTTTTAACCGCATAACTCTTAAGTATGTTTGCAGTTGAAGTCCTGTTGGTAGCAAGAATGTTAATAAAATAAATATTTATACAATTTCAACTGCCTGATTCATCCCTAAATCAAGCTTGAGCCAAACCTATTTATTTATCAAGCCAAAATGCCTGGTGCAGCCACGCCCAACACTAAATCGCTAGCAGCCCAACAAATTGCCAAGCTATTAAATTGTTAGTTACATCAATAATGCATTGTAAAAGTATAATGATTACAAATTAAAATACTCATCTCCTAAAAATAGATAATTTGACTGACAATTTTACTATTTAATTTATTGTAATAAAATCTTAATGACTGTACTTTTGTATTACTTAAATGTCAAATTATAAAGAAAAATACACATAAAGGCTTATTCGAGAGCTTGTAAATGAAGGTAAATGAATTTGAAGTCCATGGCCTAGTAAGTTATGCCTGTATGAGAGTAAATGAAATGCGTCTAAAATTTAAATATTTTGATCGTGAATAAATGGGAGGAATTGGAATGCATTAGAATTTTTCGATATATTCATGAGAATATATTGGATATTCTAACTTAGTTTTAACATCTCAAATAAGTATATATATATATATATATATATATATATATATATATATATATATGTGTGTGTGTGTGTGTGTGTGTGTGTGTGTGTGTGATATTTAATAAAATGATTATAATAACCCATTGAAATATATACTTTAGCCAAAATGAGAAAATTCGGAATCTTAGGTGACCGCAAACATAAGAATCAGAAAATAAGCAACTTCCCAATGTATTTTAATCGTCCATTTAGATGGCCAACCTTTGGACGGTTTGGATCATTCTATTGAAGTAATTTTAGTGATGTTGTCAATAATTGAATTGTTTTAGAGAATCATCAGTATGTGACGTGTATGGTGAACATGTGCATAGCAGCACCTTTCTTTAGTTGTGTGACTCTCCTAGGAAGCTTAGAAATACATTTCACCCCCATTTACTTTCAAATCCCCTTTGAGAGAAGATTTCATTATAGGCCTATTTACTCCAATTTTATTTCATTTTCATACATTTATTCTCATCCAAACATAGCTTAAATGATATTTACCTCTTTTTAAACCCTCTCTCCCAGGAGGAGATGATGTATATGTTTTGATAGGAGATCTTCAATATATTGCAATGTAAAATTGAAATGATTTTGAGTTATAATCTTGCCTTTGAATGTGTATTTGCATTCGACCATCAAATTACATACTTAAACAATCATACCGTAAAATTATAATGATTGCACTTCTAAATGTAATTCGCATTCCAAATCAACCTAAATGAATCATACAACATACTTGTAATCATAAATTTGAATTTTTAGAAGACAATTTAAAACCTACGGTGAGATTCCAGTCTACCATCTTAGAATGAGCGGAGACATGCACCCATCCATCATGTGTCCCTTGATGGGACCCTCATAGCCCCATAGTCTGATGATTTGAACAGTCCATCTTGTGGTGGATGGTCCACAGTGCAAAAATCTAGCCAACTGAGTACCTTGATTTGGAAATTTTTCCAATTGAATATGGCTATTTTGTACTAACGATTAGTTTAGAAAACCATCACGTGGACTACGTGAGTCATGAATCAGTATAGTTTTTCTGTCATTCTCAATCCACTGTCAATACAACCAGATGGATGGTTTAGATCGTCTGACCATGCAAACCCGACCACACATTCAGAAAAAATTGAATGGACTTAATCTAAATTAGCTGTGAATTCAGATTAATGTGGGGGTATTAGTCTCTGTATATTCCTTACCTTGTTGAGTTTATGTATTGCAAAACTTCTGAACCCGATTTCTCTGATAGAACCGTCAACGGCAACGGAAAAGCAAAGGCATCATCAGAGTTTAAATCATCTTGCATTATGGCACCCATGGCATCGGCAAGCAGTGGCCCCGTTCCCGCTTGCAATCCATCACATAAAACGATCTTCCCTTTCACCAATCCACCGTCCAACGTGCCGGCACCACAGAACCTAGATTTCGTTGATGGCCCACCAAAATTTACAATACAAACTTACTTTCTTATGTTTGCAATGTCATAATAATAATAATAAAAGCTTCCAAAAGACCCTTAACAATAGAATTTTTTTAGTAATCATGTGATTCGTATAACAACAAAAGTAGGAATGAGTATTCTCTACTCGAGAAATCAAAAAATATAAAAAGTCCAAAAAAAAGGAGAGGATCAAACTCATTTTTCTAACTTTTTTTTGGAAAAGATAGTTAACCATTTCAAAATTGTTGAATACTGATTTTCACTACTATGAGAGAGCTCTGGTTATTTTAATATTTTCAAGAAAAACAATACTCCAAACTAAGCAACAGAATTACTATTCAACACTATTGCATTTCATGAAATTTCATGGGTGGGCTTAATTTCCATACCTAATTTTGGATTCTATATAAACAAGTTGATAGTGACCTGAAAACATATGTTATTGCATATGGGTGATGTGATAAGTGTCAAATGTGTACAAGATATTGGACCACAGAAAAGTGGTCATGCCAAAAAATCAAGCTTATCAAACAGTCCTAATTGGAAGGTGTTGAGAAAGAATATCAACCAAGCCTTTTGGGATCAAGCAATTACAACTATATGATCAGCCTCCTTTTTGAATCATGCCAGTCGTTGGTGGGATCTTCCAAATGAGTGTTTTTGGGACGTCTATGAGAGCATTTTTACCTTGATTGGGAGCCATCATAGCCTGCGGAAGTGTTTGGGACATTTCCGGCATATACCAAAGGATACAACTGATTACCAAGATTGAAAGTATTGATAGATGGTCCCTGACATGGAAATTAAACTTTTGGTCAGACACTCAAACATACAGGGAAAACTTTGACTTTGACAATTATTCTCAAAATTTATTAGAAAGTCAATGAAATGTGGATGTGGATGGCTTGCAACCTCCTGTATAAAAGATTTCTACAATAATGAAATAGTTCCATGTGCGTTTATTATACCTAGGCCCTCCGACAACAAATTAAAAATAAAAATTCCCCTGAGGTGAACGTACTTTTGCCATTTTCTAAGTGGCGCTATACATAAGAGATGCACGGGATGCTTTTTCATTGTGCCACTTTAAGACTCGGGCTGTCAAAGAATAACTAGATCTACGGGTCCATGATGGGCTTGACCTGATTTAACTGGGCAAGGTATGATATTTTGGACCCAATGTTGCGTTTGGGTCTCTTCTTCTTGGACTTGAGTAGACATCAGGCCTAGCCAAGTTTGGGTCGATCTTGGGTCAGGCCCACGCTAGGTTCAGTTACTTTTAATAGTATTATATATAGAGAGGGGGGCATGCTCACATGTGCATGTGTGCACCTTTGCACACGTGTCATGGGCCTCTAATCTGAATGATGCATGTGAAGCGGCATCCCATGTAACCCTCAGGGACCAATTTTCACCCTTATCTAAAACTCTGGTGGGCCATAACAAAGAGAGATGCAAATCAAGGGAGGAAACTGTTTTCTTTTTCCATGGCCCACCAAAATTTTGAATCAAAGTAAAAATCCCATGGGAGATTCACGGGGTGCTATATCACATGGACCATTCAGATGTTGGACTCATACAACATATGAGAATTCTCAAAAAGTTTTGAGCCCACTCGTGAAAACTAGTGCGCAGTCAAGCATTTGCTTCTCTCTCTCTCTCTCTCTATATATATATATAGAGAGAGAGAGAGAGGAATGCACAGCTACGCACTGGTTCACACGTAATGACGTGCGAACCTTCCTATCAACCGTAGGATAAGGTAGACGGTTTGGATGAATGCGCTCTTAGTGCGAGCTTAAAAAAGCGAGTTTCCTTCTCTCGCATGCCTCTTCACTACCTCTCCGAAGGATGCGGCAAAAGCCTTTTCATATTAAATTCTTTCGTTGGGATGCTAGGTGGGTCCCACCAAGATGTTAATGATAAATCCACACCGTCCATACATTTTTTAAAATAACTTTATGATATTAACCCAAAACTGGGGTAGATCAAATTCTCAAGTGGGCCACACAGTGTTGATTGAACTCTCACCAATAAAAACTTCTTGGGGCTACCAAATTTTTTGATCAAGCTGATATTTGCTTTTTTTCCATCATCCAGGTCTGCATGACCAATCTATAGGTTGGATGTCAAATAAATATCATGATGGGCCCTAAAAAATATTTAACAGTGAGAATCATTATCACCACTGCTTCCTGTGGTGTGGTCCACTTGAGATCTGGATCTGCCTTAATTTTGGGTTTATGCCTATAAATGATAAGGAAAAATGGATGGACCGGGTATATTTCTCAAAAACATCATGGTTGGCCCCACCTATATTTTCAACGAAATGTGCAAATTACTAGTGTAATTAGGGGCAGATTTGATTTGATGTGAAAACCTTTTCGCAAGAAGTCCCTGCGCAAGGATGCTAGGTGGGGCCCACCACTATATTTTTGGAAAATATACTTCGTTCATCCGTTTGTAAAGCTCATTTTAGGAAAATTGACCAAAAATGAGGTGGATCCAAAACTAAAGTGGGCCACACCAGAGGAAAAATTGGAGAAAGAAATACCTTTCCCTTTGAAACCTTCCTAGGCTCCGTCTTGATGTTTTTATGCCATCAAAACCGTTTATAAGGTCATTAACGCAGGGATGAACTGACAATATAGAAAATTTATCCTGAAAAAAAGCTTTTATGATCATAAAAATGTTTCAACGGTTCTCACTAAAATACTACTGTTTCCTCTCATGTGGCCCAGTCGAGTCTTAGATCCACCTCATTTTTTGCCGCCTATCCTAAAATTATCTTGTAAAACGGATGAATGGAATATATTTTCTAAAAAATATGTAATGGTGAAACTAATGGACAAAGTTGATTTCTCACGGACGTTGCGTTAGATGAAGCTTCCGCCAACGTGAGCTTCCTTACTCATTGAGGAACAAGCAATTCGCGTCCACAGACTCCCTAACGAAGTTAACGTCACCAAATTTTGTGGGCCACACCATGATGTATGTTTTGTATCTACACTGCCCATCCATTTGGGGAGATCATATTAGGGCATGATCAGATCCCAAGATCTAGTGGACCCCACCATAGAAAATAGCGGGGAGAGTGAAACCTGCCATTAAAAAGTTCGGAGGGCCACAAAAGCTCTCGATCAAGATAATATTTATGTTTTCCCTTCTTTCATGTCTGGGTTAACACATGAACAGATTGGATCTCAAATAAAAATTATGGTGGACCTTTTGAAGGTTTCAACAGTGGCCGTCACTCTCACCACTATTTTCTATAGTGGGGTCTAGCCCAGCCTTGGATCTACCTCATTCTTTGGACTATATCCTAAAATGATCTCTCCAAATGCATGGACGGTGGGGATACAACACATGCATCATGTGGGGCATATAGAAATTGGTGACGTCACTCCAGTCGTCTCTGGCTCCTTAACCTGCGCCAGAATCCCAGTCGTCACGGATTTCATGCGAAAGCCTTTGGCAGGAAGTTCCTGAGCAAGGATGCTGGGTGGGGCCCACCACCATGTTTTTGGAAAATATATTCCGTTCATCCATTTTACAAACTAATTTTAGGATAGGCGGCAAAAAATGAGGTGGATCCAAGACTTGACTGGGCCACACGAGAGGAAACAGTAGGGTTTCAATGAGAACCGTTGAAACATTTTTATGATCATAAAAGCTTTTTTTTAGGTTAAATTTTCTATATTTTTACTTCATTCCAGTGTTAATGACCTTATAAACGGTTTTGATGGCATATAAACATCAAGACGGAGCCCAAGAAGGTTTCAACGGTAGGTATTTCTTTATCCAATTTTTCCTCTCGTGTGGCCCACTTTAGTTTTGGATCCATCTCATTTTTGGTCTATTTTCCTAAAATGAGCTTGAAAAATGGATGAACGGAGTATATTTCTCAAAAACATGGTGGTGGGCCCCACCTAGCACCCTTGCGTAGGGACATCTTGCGAAAAGGCTTTCACGTGAAATCAAATCTGCCCCTACTTACGCTCGCAATTTGCACATTTCGTTAAAAATCTAGGTGGGGCCAACCATGATGTTTTTGAGAAATCTACCCCGTCCATCCATTTTTCCTTATCATTTCAGGGCATAAACCCAAAACTGAGGCAGATCCAAATCTTAAGTGGACCACACCACAAGAAGCAGTGGTGATAGTGAATCTCACCGTTAAATATTTTTTTAAGGCCCACCATGATATTTATTTGACATCCAACTTATAGATTAGGTCATGCAAACCTGGATGATGGAAAAAGAAACAAATATCAACTTGATCAAAAAATTTGGTAGCCCCAAGAAGTTTTTATTGGTGAGAGTTCAATCAATACTGTGTGGCTCACTTGAGAATTTGATCTACCTCAGTTTTGGATTCATATCATAAAATTATTTTTAAAAATGTATGGACGGTGTGGATTTATCATTAACATCTTGGTGGGACCCACCTATCATCCCAGCGAAAGAATTTTATGTGAAAAGGCTTTCGCCGCATCCTTCAGAGAGATGGTGAAGAGGCATGCGAGAGAAGGAAAAATGCTTTTTTAAACTCGTGCTAAGAGTGCATTCATCCAAACCATCTACCTTATTCTACGCTTGATAGGAAGGTTCGCACGTAATGACGTGCGAACCGGTGCGTAGCTGAGCGAACCAGTTCGTAGTACGAACTTTTTTGTGAACCCATCATAACTGATGTGGATCCAAAATTTGAACCGTTCATGTGAAGCAGCACCTCCTGAAGCCCCACGGGCCCAAGTTTTACTTTGATCTAAAACTTTTATGGGCCATGAAAATGAAAACAGTTTCCACCCTTGATTTGCATTTCTCTTTGCTATGGGCCACCAGAATTTTAGATCGGGGTGAAAATTTGTCACATGGGGTTTCATGGGATTCTGCATCACATGGACCATTCAGATTAGACACCCATGGCATGTGTGCAAAGGTGCACACATGCGTCGGTGCGCAGGGGAGCATGACACTCTCTCTCTCTCTCTCTCTCTCTCTCTCTCTCTCTCTCTCTCTCTCTCTCTCTCTCTCTCTCTCTCTCTCTCTCTCTCTCTCTCTATATATATATATATATATATATATATATATATATATATATATATATATATACACACACACACGATATTTGTTGAGGCACACATGGAAACCAGAGCCTCTTTAGGTACCATGCATGTCTCAAAAGTGGCACATACATGTATGATTTAATCCATTGATTAGATCTGCCCTACCATGCTAATGCTCTTATTTGACCTTAGCCAAACTTAAAACCTAGATCCAAAGACCCATGGAATGGACCCAACCCAATCAAAGTAGGATTTAGGTCATCAAGAACAAGAATATCAGACCCAAATGTACTTAGACCCGTCCGAACCTGATTAGCCCAAAAACCGGTACTGTAAGAACCGACCAGTTGCTAGCAATATGCATCCCTAAGACCTCACTCAAACATGGGAATGAGAGCGGTCACTCACCTCATAAGTCTTATTATTACCCAATACCAATCTGGTTAGAAACTGTCTGTCAATGCTGCTAGCTGCAACTGTTAGTGTCCATGGCGAATAATTCGAGACCGTTGATGGTCCAGGACCTGAATTACCAGCTGAATTCGATGTAAGGATCCCTCTCTCCATTGCATGGAACGCCCCAATCGCAATAGAGTCATCAAAATAATCCACAGGTCCGTCACCCCCAATAGAAATAGATATGATATCAACACCATCAGCTATTGCATCATCGAAGGCTGCCAGAATGTCCGCGTCAGCACAGCCGTCTGACCAACAGACCTTGTAAGCCGCAATCCGGGCCGATGGCACTGCACCTCGAGCTGTTCCCTCACCCAACCCAAGTAGGCTTGCCCCACTAACTAGACGGCCGGTAGCGGTTGATGCAGTGTGGGTCCCATGCCCAAATGAATCTCGTGGAGAATTGATCTCTCCATCGGGCAACTTCCCGTCAGTATGGTAGAATCGGGCTCCGATGAGCTTGCTGCATTTTCAAAGCCCAATATTATAAGGGTATTTTTATATTTTAAAATGATCATGAGCATATGAGATTTTGCTGATGAGCTACTTTGGAGAAGAACTATATGCGCGGATATATTTATGTTCGTTCCAAACCTTCTAATATTCTGCCACTAGGATTAGATCTAGGCATCGAGTCGAGTCGGACCGAGTTAGGGCTTAACCGACTCGATTCAGTTTTGAAATAGGCCTGACCTGAACTTGACTCAACTTCGTATTGAGTCCAGCATGCCTGAACCGATTCGAGTCTGGGTCTGGCCTAGACTAATCCAGACCAAGTCTGACCCGGTCAAAAGTACTGAGTTAGTTCGAGTTGGCACCAATTCAGATCGAGAGATGAGGGAGGAAAGGAGTGGACAGGAGGGTGGTGACGGTGGTGAGTGGCTGCCTGGTTTGAGAGAGAGAGAGAGAGAGAGAGAGAGAGAGAGAGAGAGAGAGAGAGAGAGAGGAGGGTGGTGATGGTAGTCGGTGGTTGTTGGGCCTGAAAGAGGAGGAGGGAGGGAGGGAGGGAGGGAGGGAGAGTTTGGGATCAAGGAATGATGCAGCGCAAAGGGTTAGAGATACTTAAAAATTAATTAATTTTTATTATATATATACCCAAATCCGAAGCGAAACGATTTCGAATCGAGTGGAGTCTAACCGGATCAAGTTTCGGGCGAGTTATTAGGTAACTCAAACTCGACTCAATTTGAGTTCGAATTGGGCGAAGCCTACTCGGTTCGGACCGACTCACCCATTCAATTCAATTCAAGTCGAGTTGTTCATGACCAGCTCTAACTCAAATCATGTAACTATCATACTAATCAAATGATCCTAACCATTTTATAATGGACACTTTGTTTAGTATCATTTATTGATTGGATGGTAAGGATGTATAAGTTGGGTATAGTTTTTCTGCATGGCCTAGAAAGCGGGCGATGGTCCACCGAGTGATTCTATCAATCTCAGGCCATGAGCTTGATTATGAGTACCAATCACACGATGTACGGTGGATGATTGGGCACCAAACAACGGATGTTCGAATGAGAAACTTGTGGGGACGAACAATGTACACATATGGGCCTACCTTTTGATGATCCAAAGCATTCATATGGTGGGCCATGCTGTGGATGGGAGATTGACTTAGAAATCTGTTCCTGTGATGGCAATGGATAATTTCATAGAGGAGATTCTAGAGTATGGCCCATCTCATGATCAGAGGCTCACCAGATGAACGGCTTAAATTACTGAAAGGTGCTTAAATAATTGAGCGATTTACTTGTTGCAAGTGAAGTTTGCAGGGGATTGGCAGGTGCCCTTCCATTTGCTAGGCGGTGGACCGAAGCCATCGTCCTTGAAGCTGTCAGATTCCGGCCATACGCCGGTGTCGATCATGCCTACGATGACATCAATCTCAAAGGTTGTCCTACTCACATTCTGCGAGAAGCCCATGAAATCCCATGATCTTGTGGTGTGAAGCTGCTTGGTTTTACTAGGGAACACGGATACTACACCTTCCATGCCTGAGAATTCCAGATTTACAATTATTATATATTCCGAAAAGAAAAGATATATCAGAAGATTCCACACCAATGACTGGTGGGCCACAAGATGGGGATGGACCATCTCCTAATACCTCCCCTAATTAGATGATCCTAAGCATCAGATTGTCAGGATTATGTTATGGGGGAGATTGTTGGTGAATATCCAAGAGGCCCACCAAATGAACGACTCGGATTGCCAGAAGGTGAGCCTCACATTTACAGTTTTCTGGGAAGAACAGAAGCTCAATTCAGAGATGATCGAAGGTGAACGGATGGTGAATGATTGACCACACACCCGAATATATAGTTCATCTAGTTAATCTTACCAGCAATCTTCTGCATTTCATCCAGGGAGAGCTTTGCTGCGAAGCCATTGAAGCTCTTCTTGTAGCTGTAAACTAGAGATTCTGATGCAGCACTGTTACATTCACACAAGTAGAATTTAGTGTCTGCTTAGGAGAGGAGTCAACAAAAACTTCATACTATATCATTACAAGTATCAATTGTTGGCTGGGATACGTATCAATATCACCTATATTATTATCGGTAACCCTAAACATATAGGTGATTGAGGGTAACTATGGAAAAAGACGATAAAATGATGAATTTTTTCAATGAAACTTTATAAGATGCTAAAATACATATATTTACCTATTTAGAAATTAAATAATTACAAAAAAAAAAATACATAATAAGGTTTTTTTTACTAAGGTTTTAAAAGTATGTAACCCTAATTCAGGGAAATATACATATGTGCATATTTAATAATTAGATAATGACGAAATAGACATACTTATGTATTTAGGAATCAGATGAAAAATTACACTTTAGTGGAGCCTAAAAGGAAGCATAGTTTATTTAGAAAAACATGTAAAAAATGATGGGTCCATCCATCCATGCATGCGCATACATTCATATAAACATACACGTATGATCATTTATCCATACATGCATGTGTTCATGCGCGCACACACACACACACACATGCGCACGCACACACATCCATCCATCCATCCACACATATATATTTAAAAAATCTTACAACCATAAGGCCATTTAAAAATTTTGAAATTGATATTTTTTATAATTTTTTTTTTTTGTAATATCAATACATTGGCATTACATTAGTGATATTATTAAAATATCACCAATGTACTAAAGATACAAGTGACACCTGAAATTTACATAGTCCAAAATATCGGCGATACAATAATGATATCCATACATCATGTTACTATATATTATCATGTATCATTGTGTATCGAAATTGCCAAGATAGAGATAGAGAATACTATTAGCATCATCGATATTGCCAAGATGGAGATACAAATAATAGTAAGAATATTATTAGTATATTGAAGATATAATCCGTTAAAATCCCTTAATATACATTGATATGTCATCTTCTAACTACTCGGGCTTTTAAAGCAAGTGGTGATTTGACATGGTATCAAAGTTAGATTGAAGCCCAGCCCATTGATGACATAAACATGCCTGTGTTGGGTTTAGGCCAGCCTTTAATGAAATATGCTAAATACAATAAATAAATAAATAAGTTGTAAAGTAATGTCTGGCCCATTAAAAGTGATGCCTTTTTTATTAGTCACGCACCCACACACTTACACCATAAGTGGGATTTTGCCACAATGGATACTCAAACCCATGATCTCATGTTAAAACCCTTGCCAGTATACACGGGGGATGTGTAAGGACCCCGATCACGGGCCTAAAAATTAGGCTGAACTAGCCCCGTGAAAATCGCAGGGCCCGGTTAAAAATTGGGCCATCCACATCCCTTAAAGGACATGGGCCCCACTCATCAGCATCATCAGAAAATAATCAGACAGTGGCATATACTATGTACTACATAGTTATATACACCGAATGTCTGATGTACATGCTATGTACCAGATCATTCATGTGGTAGAGACTCTGTCGAAAGCATTATTAGGAAGGAGACGTTGAAATAACCTGCCAAGGACTTGTTCGAGCATGCCATTGTGGAGTGATTCCGCATATAAACCATCCGGTGGACGCTCCCCCATATACACTATGTACACCTGCAAGTACAATGAAGGTGGTTTGCGTCACCCTACCTTGAGCATTACATTTTCCTAGACTTCCCCTCGTGGATGGACCATGGTTTGGTAATCCAGTCCGTTGAAATGATGGGTCCCACGCTGGATGGACATGGGTAAAAATATGCCCGATGCTGTAGCCGTAAACCTTCCATTTGGTGGCCTGGAAATGGATGGTTAAGAAAATAGGCAACAACAACCATCCACATTCAATAGCTAAGTGATCAACGATTGGATGGCCAGGATATTTCGATCTAGGAACTTTTGTGGCATGGTACATCCACGCTAGGGCCAATGAGATTGATGAGTTGGATCACTGAAATATTTGATCCATGCTTTAAAAAATATAGCCCGTTGTATCCTAGTTCCCCACATGACTTCGTTTCACACGAAAATTTGTCAAGTGTGTAGCTCATCTGAGCCGTAAAAAAGGTGAGAACCACCACGAAGATCATCTGGTGAAAAAATCAGGCCGGTCCACTTATCCAACAGACCACCTTGCATGAAAACAACAGACGGTTTAAATGAAACATGCCAAGGTCTGAGTCACCACACACTGGCACGTAAAAGCCTGAATTTGTGCCGGGTGACCTTTGTGGTGGGGACCATTTTTTTTCACGGCTCGGATGTCCCACACACTGGCACGTATGACACGAATATAGGTGATCTGTACACAACATAAACCGGGATAGAGGTTTGCCTTTCTATCCAACTCCGCAGCACCACAGGAAAAGATGAGCATGGCCACGAAGAGACTAATGAGGAGCCATAAAGGAGAAGTGGACTGTTTGGCCATCACTGCAATAAATTCAAATTGCGATTTGTTGGCTTCATTAGCTATATGGATGTGTCTGTGATTTATAGTGAAAGCAGCAGGCCATTGGATTATCAAATTCCCTCTTCGTTATCACCGCTTCCACAATGTACCTTTCCAAAGCCGCCGGCCTATATATTTAACACATGGCACACGTGCGTGAGATCCAGGCCGTTCATCACGGAGGGGTCTCTCAAAACATGAGCTGACCCATGAGTCAAGAAGGTCTAGTCATCAAGTGGTCCATAAGAATTCATTGAATATTTTCTCTAGCCGTCTATTTTCTCATCTCATGCATGTGTGGCTCACCTGACCAGCGGACTTACATGATTTTCGGGACAGTGCATGTTCACGGTGGACCCCACATGATGAATTGTCAGGATCGCATGGATATGCACCACGTAGCACTTCTCTGTGGATTCAGTTCTAATTGGGCCCACCTGGTTGGTCGTCCTTTCCCATAGGAAGCGGATTGCGTGCTGTGTCCCACACCACCGAGGTTCACCAGGTTATGTGGGCCCCATAATATGTATGTATTATACCCACACCGTCCATCCATTTTTTTAGATCATTTTAAGGCATGGGACCGAAAATGAGACAGATCCTAAGTTCAAGTAGACCACACAGTGGACCACACCACCGAAAGCAGAGGGACAATGACGTCTACCATTGAAACCTTCTTGGCCCCAAAGGAACTTGAGGACGTCAACGCACCACAGAGGTACGTGGTGTGTGGCAACCCTAACCCAACCCAAGGTTTCTTTACTCCAGTCCTTACTCAATCCAACCTCGGGTTGAGAATTCTCAACCCAAGCCCAACCCAAGTGGGCTCCTTCGGGTTAGCCAGTGGATACACGTTAATATTTCGTTATTACATTAGTCTATTATATTTTAATATTCATCTTATTTTTTGTACATATAATTTTATTAGTTATATTTGTAATTATTTACAGTAAAGAACTTTATTTTTTGTAAATAAATAAATTAAAATATAGGACAACTACTCCTTTAAAAGTCTATGTTGTGTAACACACAATCTAATTGCGAAAGAGAAATCTAATGTAACTTGTTAGCTTGAGTAATTGGAAATGACGGGGACTAATGAGACCCAATGGCTCTTGAATATCTTGTGCCTACAATTCAAACAATCCACACCCAATTATAATTTATAAGTAACTTATATATCGATTGGGTTTGGATTAGGTCAAGCAACTCAGACCTCAACTCAAGCTCGACCCAAGTTTTATCGAGTTGGTGTTTGATAGCCCAAGCTCGTGATCGAACCCGATACATTATGCATAGGCCCAACCCTATGTCTGGTCGATCACAGGTCAGTCGGGTTGAACCTGCCCAACTTTCAGCCCTAATTCTTAGTCGCATACCATATGATGGTACAAATGACAAGGAATATTGCATACCGACACTGCCAGCATCAAGCTACTGAACTGTGATCTGTGGGACTAACAATGATGTATTATTTCATCCACACGATCCATTCAGTTTGGATTATTATTTAAGTTAGTGAGCCCACAAATGAGACGGATCCAAATGTCAATTGTACTGCAACTACAGAGAAACTTTGATGTTTGCCTGCCATTAAAAAGTTCCACGGCCCAATGTAATATTTATTTGTCATCCAAATTAATGATTGTGTCACAAAGAACTGGATGAAGAGAAGCCACAAATATAATCTGTTGTCTGTTTTATTTTTGGGCTCATGTCTTAAAATATTCAGGCAAAAAATGGATGGATTGCATGGATAAAATACATACATCATGGTGGGGGCCGCGGAGAACTGTCCCGTAGCAATGTAAGGTACCACTGACCCTATAAAGTGGGATTAGTTTAGGTGCTGCCAGGTCTCACCCAAGACGGTGTGGCCGCCATGGTACATATACTTTATATCTACACTATATATTCATTTTTTTTCAAAACATCTTAGAGCATGCCCAAAAATAAAGCAGATGCAATTCTATAACATTGAAAAGAGTGGTGATTATCCATCAATGTACTCTAAAAGTTTTGAATCAAGATGAAATTTGATTTCTCCCTTCATCTAAGCTCATGTGACTTTATCAATAGATTGGATGGCAAATTTTGGGAAGCTTTTAATGATATACTGTTAAATCACCTCTTTTGTTTCTTATGGTATGGACCACTTGAGATATATGGCTCTGCTTCATTTTTAGGTTTATAATCTAAAATAATCTTACAAAATGAATGGATGGCATAGATGTAAAATACATAAATCAAAATATGCCCACGGTAACCTAATCAGCTCCCCTATAAAGTGGACCTATGTTCATCCATAAAAATTAAAAGTCAAAAACATTGGTTAAAAGTCATCGGTCATAATCAAAAGTACAATCATTGGTTAAAAGTAGAGCTGGGCATCGGACCGAGTCGACTCAGATTTGACCTAACCCGATCAAGTCCGGATTTTACATGTCCCATCCTGAACTCGGATAGAACTAGGACCGAGTCTGAGTCAGCTGACTCATGTGCTGGTCTGAACCAATCCGAGTCCGACTCAGTCAGGAAAATCGAGTCGGATCGGATTGTGCAAGGTTTGGATCCAATTGCTGAACAATAAACATTCGGTAGCCCCAAGAAACTTTTAATAATGGTCATTCAACAACCACTGTGCAATAGAGAGATGAACAGCGTGGATACCTATCAAAACAGATGAACGGCGTGTATACCTGTCAAAACAAATGTCGGGTCCAAGCCACTCCAAGAAGTCACAGCAATTCTCCATTTCACTAAAGTCAATCCCTTCTCCACTCAAAATCTAATCAACATTGAAAACGAAAATAACATCAATTATATAAACCCGTATTCACAATCCCCACCAAAAAAAAAAAATTTTGGAAGAAGAAGATTGGACTAAAACCATTTTTTTAAAAAAATGCTTACTCTATAAACTCAAAAATAAATAAATAAATAAATCCAAAACCAACTAAAAATAAATAAAATATAAAAAAATCTCAGATGGGTGCCTGTAGAAACACAAACTAACAAGTCAAACTGAAAAGATTAAAAAAAATTAAAAAATTAAAACTCATATGGGTACACCAACAGAAACACAAAAATAGCGGAATCCAAAAGCAACAAGAGCAAAAAGAAAGAGAATTAGAGAGAGAGAGAGAGAGAGAGAGAGAGAGAGAGAGAGAGAGAGAGAGAGAGACATGTGGCTACCTCTGGTTTAGAAAGGGAGAGTGGAGATTTAATCTTGGAACTAGGAAGCTGAAGCTTGTTGGAAGAAGAAGAAGTCCCTACTGATCTGTTCTTATTGGTGTTGACAGAAGAGAAGACTAGCCCTTTTCCTTTGGATGCATCTTCTCTGTTTTGACTGGATTTCACCACCTTCACTCCTCCTTTTTTTGTATTATCCTTAGAGGTGGGCAACTTAGGCCCGATCCGGTGGATTCGACCCCACCAGACCCGACTCGGTACCATTGCGAATAGAACCGACGGTCTGATTGGGTCTGATCAATTCTAATCGGCTAGATCCGATTTAATTTCGAGTCAGGTTCGGATAGCACTGTATTCGAACAGATCTGGTTCGAATACCCGGACCGAATGGGTCCGTACCGACCCAAACAAACCTGACCTAGAGGGGTATATCTATAAATGTCATTTTTCTCACCCAAAACCTAAAACTCTTTTTACCCTACTCGTTTTTTTCCCAAAACTCTCCCCCCGATAGAGAGAGAGAGAGAGAGAGAGAGAGAGAGAGAGAGAGAGAGATTTTTTCCCCAAAACTCTCCCACCTGAGAGAGAGAGAGAGAGAGAGAGAGAGAGAGATTTTTTCCCCAAAACTCTCCCGCCTGAGAGAGAGAGAGAGAGAGAGAGAGAGAGAGAGAGAGAGAGAGAGAGAGAGAGAGAGAGAGATGGGTGGAGAGGATAATACAAAAAAAGGAGGGGTGAAGGTGGTGAAATCCAGTCAAAACAGAGAAGATGCATCCAAAGGAAAAGGGCTAGTCTTCTCTTCTGCCAACACCAATAAGAACAGATCAGTAGGGACTTTTTCTTCTTCCAACAAGCTTCAGCTTCCTAATTGCAAGATTAAATCTCTACTCTCCCTTTCTAAACCAGAGGTACCCACACATTCTCTCTCTCTCTCTCTCTCTCTCTCTCTCTCTCTCTCTCTCTCTCTCTCTCTCTCTCTCTCTCTCTCTCTAAATCTCTTTCTTTTTGCTCTTGTTGCTTTTGGATTCCGCTATTTTTGTGTTTCTGTTGGTGTACCCATATGAGTTTTAATTTTTTATTTTTTTTTAAATATTTTCAAGTCGACTTGTTAGTTTGTGTTTCTACAAGCACCCATCTGAGATTTTTTTTATTATTTGGTTTTGGATTTATTTATTTATTTATTTATAAGTTTCTAGAGTTAGCATTTTAAAAAAAAAATGGGTTCAGTCCAATCTTCTTCTTGCAAAACATTTTTTTTTTGTGGGGATTGTGAATACAGGTTTATATAATTGATGTTATTTTCATTTTCAATGTTGATTAGACTTTGAGTGGAGAAGAGATCGGCTTTGGTGAAATGGAGAATTGCCGCGACTTCTTGGAGTGGCTTGGACCTGACATCTGTTTTGACAAGTATCCACGCCGTTCATCTGTTTTGACAGGTATCCACGCCATTCACCTCTCTATTGCACAGTGGTTATTGAATGACCATTATTAAAAGTTTCCTGGGGCTACCGAATGTTTATTGTTCAGCAATCGGATCCGAACCTTGCACAATCTGATCCGACTCGATTTTCCTGACCGAGTTGGACTCGGATTGGTTCAGACCAGCACATGTTCGGGTCTGACCGAGTCTCTATCCAAGTTCAGGTTGGGACATGTAAAATCCGGACCTGATAAGGTTGGGCCAAATCCGAGTTGACTCGGTCCGATGCCCAGCTCTAATTATCCTCTCCACCCATCTCTCTCTCTCTCTCTCTCTCTCTCTCTCTCTCTCTCTCTCTCTCTCTCTCTCTCTCTCTCTCTCTCTCTCTCTCTCGGGCGAGAGAGTTTTGGGGAAAAAATCTCTCTCTCTCTCTTGGCAGGAGAGTTTTGGGAAAAAAATCTCTCTCTCTCTCTCTTTATCGGGCAGGAGAGTTTTGGGGAAAAAGAATTTTAGGTTTTGGGTAAAAAAAAATGGCATTTATAGGTATACCCCTCCGGTTGGTTCTGTTCGAGTCGGTGCGGATCCATTCGGTTCAAGTATTCGGACCAGATCTGTCCGGGTACAGTGCTATCCGAACCTGACTCGATATTAAATCAGATCTGGCCGATCAGAATTGATCAGACCCGATCAGACCGTCGGTTCTGTTTGGAACGGTACTGAGTCGGGTCTGGTCGGGTCGGATCCACCGGATCGGGCCTAAGTTGCCCACCTCTAGTTAAAAGAGTCGACAAATCCAATAAACGGAAACGGATTGGCTACTCCCCCTGCCACCAGCTCTGTGGCCGGTGATCGGTGCTCTGTGGGCCCCACCATGATGTATGTGTTTCATCCATTCCGTTCATCCATTTTTTCAAATTATTTTATGGTTTGATTTAAAAAATTAGAGGGATATAAGTCTCAAGTGGTCCACACCACATGAAAACAATAGTGATTGGATATCCACCATTAAAATCCTCCTAAGGCCCACTATACTATTTTTTTGACATCCAATCTGTTGATTAGGTCATACAGGCCCAGACGAAGAGAAAAAACAAAGATCAGCTTGATCCAAAACTTTTATGGCCCCCAAAATATTTTTAATGGTCAACCCTCATTCAACACTGTTTCCTGTAATGTGGTCCACTTGAGATTTTGATATACCTCATTTTTAGATTCATAGCGTAAAATGATCTCCAAAAATAGATGGATGAAATGGATGAAACACATACATCATGGTGGGTCCCACATAGCACCAACCACCAGCCATTGGCTGGTGTCAGGGGCAGTAGCCAATCCGTTTCCCCTATATACTTGTCTGGTATGAGTTGACCTCGAAGCCAGGCGGACATTTTAAGTTTTTAACCCAGAGCCAAGCGGATTAGACGAAGCCTTTTCCGTGGGCCCTCCCTAATATATTTATTTTGTATCCAGCCGTTCCATTTGTTTTGACAGATGATTTGAGAACACAAGTCAAAAAATAAGTAGATACAATTCTTAGGTGGACATACCACAGAAAATAGTGGTGATTGACCAATAATTATCCACAAAAGTATTGTATCAAACTAATATTTAACCCCATGGACATTATCAACAAGTTGGACATTATGAGGTTTTTAATGTTAGAGGATTCAATGGCCTCTGTTTCCTATAATATAGTCCATCTAAGATTTGGATCTTTTTAATTTTTGGCTCATGCTTTAAAATGATACGGAAAAATGGATGGTTGCGTAGATATCGAATATGAACATTAAGGTGTGCTGTATGGAAAGGCACTTGGTGAGGCAGCCGCGTACCTCATCTGCTCTCAACCAGAAGAATTTCATAGAAGTACCTCATTAATCATTATAATTATCATTTCATTGTCTTCCTCAGCCCATGGTGCCAAGTGGCTCAGGTGGATCCATCATGATGTTTATGTAAAATACATCTCAGGCACCAAGTGTGAACCCCATGGGCCCAAAAATCAGCACCCATCCGTGACTCAGATGGACTACATGACTGGAAAAGAGCAAATAGGGCAATGCTCTATCACCTTCTAAACTATTCTCATTAATGTGGTCCAAGTGAATCACAGATGGGTATGCCTTCTTGGATATAGTCATAAATTTTTGTATGGAATCTAATGATTGGAGTGGATTTTGTATTTTTATATCAAGGTGGGCTCTGTAAAATTCAAAGGCGGATATGTCTCCAAAATGCTTCCTTTGGTATAGTGCTCTCGCTCACTGGTCATATTTAATGGCCATAGTGAATTTTACATGGATATATATCACAGTGGACCTGACAAAATCAAGATTGGCTTGCCATGCAATCCCCCTTTTTTTTCTAAATAATCTCTCCCTAAAGTTGAAGAGGGACATTGGGACTTGATTATTTGTGAAGCCCCTTTAGTATGAGAAATCCACTCTGACAATTAGATACATAATCCCAATTTATAACTAGAACCAAAAATTAAGCTGACTTGTGATTTAGGTGGTTGCATCAAAGAAAACAGTTGGGAGATGCCCAACTTTGATTTTTAGAAAGTCTCCATGAAGATTATATGAAATTTACTTCTACTATTAGATGTCACACCAAAATTTTTCCATAGGGCCTAAAAATTAGGACTGTAATTCAGGTGGGCCATGCCAAGGGAAACAGCCTGGACAGCAATTGAAGCCCTGTGCACTGTTAGCTAGCAATGATGTGGTCCACCTAAATCATGAATGGGGGTGATTTTTGGGTTTAACATGAGGATAGGCCCACACCTGGTAGTCGAGATGAATTTTACATAAACATCACCATGGGGCTCACCCAAGTGGCGGACCTATTCGCTTGCGCACCCACCCAACTAGTAGTTAAAGAAATGTAAAGGCAATCAAATGATAATTATATCATGTAGCTGTTTGAAAACCTTTTTGAAAAAGGTATGGGTGGTTAGAGAAACGTAAAGGCAATCAAATGATAATTATATTGAAAAAGGTATGGGAATGTATTTTTCATATTACTTTGGTAGTTTTTTTTTTTGTTTTATTTATTTATTATTATTATTTTTTTTTTGTAAAAATCATCATGATCTTCTTATGACAAGTTGCCACACTTGCCCAAGTCAGGGTGAATGGGCCCCACGCCTTAGCTGAGGGTGAATAGTTGGCTGACTCGAGGCGTCTAAGTAGATCCAATCGACACAATCCGACTAGGATGAGCCACATCCAACTCATCGAAGTGTTAAAACCATGGTCAAAACCATAATGTTATAGTTAGGAAATAAAACTCAACTGAGTCAACTCAAACCCGAATGAGTCGGACGAGTCACCCAGTCAGAAAACCATCATGGTTGGCTAGGGCTTTCAATGGACTGGCCTTGCTAGCAAAATCAAAATTTAGACTAGGTCTGGCCCAATCAATTCAAATCCGTACCCAAGAGGACTGTAGTAGATAATGTTGGTATGGACTGCTAACAAGCCTTCAGTGTCGGTAAAGATCCCATCAAGATCAGACGGTAATAAGAAGTGGTTTGACTTTAACCATCTGGAGGTCACGGATCTGCAGTAGACTGATGCTTAGGGAGTTTGAGTGGAGTTTGATTCTAAAACTTCGTCGTAAGTTTGATTTCACTATTTAAAGGAATGTAATTTCATTTCTTTTTATCATCAATCAATTTATTTCAAATTATTAGAAATCATTTATGTTTTCATCCCTTGTAGATTCGAGTAGTTATCCCCGAGGAAGAAGGTGATCAACCTCATCATGTCCTTCCCTGTGTCACAGACTTGAACCTTTGTTAGGGGTAATCTAGGGTTCATTAAAAAGCTTCTCCAAGGGGCTACAAAATAGACGCAGATGTTCTACACGCTTGTAGAAATATAAATCTCTGACTAAAATTCAACATTAATTTATTTCTCTTGAAAAAAGAATAATAAAAGAAATGGCATTTTACAATCCATGCTTCTACAACGGCATATCCTAGCCAACAAAAAAGTATGGTTTTTTTGCTTTTTTTTTCTAGTTCACCCCATGAATTTTACATGGACGAATGAAACACGACAGGACGTCTCACTAAATACACACCATCATTCCACACCAAAGAACCTGAAGCCATGCTTTCAGATATATTCCCTTCAACCTTCACCACAAAACATTGCGTCTTTTCAATGGCCTTGAACACTAGGACACTCAGCGTGACACTAATGGTCACTCCCGACGGGCCTGACACAGTCACATTGTAGACCGAATTTCCCAACCCGACATTTGTAACGGTCCTATTAAAGGAATCTATGAAGGATTTCCCAATTGGAACAGTGAGAGTGAAGGATGGATAGTTGAGGTCCCAAACGGTCTGATTCGCCATGTTAGTGCAAGTGCTATTGTTGTCCCAGTCACAACCCTTGGCATCTTTGTACTGTAACCTTGGCCACATAGCATTTCAATGTGGTCACGCTCGCCAACGTCGTAAATTAAGCCAGGATTTAGAGCCTAAACCAGGTTTATGTGACAGGCACTGTATGTGAATTCTGCGTCTGTGTTGGTGGTAGCGTTCATGGGGTAGGCTACAAAAAGATAGATGACCACATGCATTGAAGTTGATTAGTCACATATCACTCGAGCATTAGTTAAGGAGAAGGGCTGTCATTGGTCAGGCCCTAGAGTTCCCAGATCCAGATCTGGGTTGGTCTGACTGGATATGGGTCGTCTTTTGGGGACCCAGACCCGGATTCGATTAGGTTTGGGTTCCCATTGAGTCTTTTGGCCTTGCTTTCAAGTTGGGTCTTGGTAAGTGTACACATCCATGGTGTAAACAGGCTTTCTTACATGCACGTTGCTTTGCAAGCCACGTTCCACTTATGAAAATGGGAATATATTTAATAAATTTTATACTGCTGTTGAAATTAATATGACCTAACCCGACCCAATCCTAACTAGACGAGACATTTACCACACCAAAATTGTCATTTAGGAACGGTTTTAAACCGTTCCTAAATGCTTCAGGAACGGTTTAATACCATTGCTAAATGAGGCATCGCAGAAAATCAGGAACGGTTCAGAACCGTTTTGGGTACCATTTGAAAACAGAATTTTAGGAATGGTTTTAAACCGTTCTGGTGCCAACGGTCATATTTGAGAACGGTATTTTTTTTTTATTTCAGAACGATTTTAAACAAAAAAAAAAACCTACTGTATAAAATCAAATAAAATATATTTAAGCCATATTCATATAAGAATCAAAAGATAGTAAAAACAACTATGATGTAATTTGAAACATTATTTATCTGACTTACAAACCTGACAGTAAAAAATAAAATCTACAATGGAAGACTTCAAAATAAAAAGATGTAATTCAATGAAAGTCCATCAAGCATATGAAGAGCTCCACAATCCAATGGCCTTTTATGTACCTAACTAATAAACAACAAATAAAAAATAAGAAAAAAAATATGTGAATAGATTGAAACAACAACAATCAACTATCAAAAGTGTGAAAAAAATTGTGACATTTGAACATACATATGAGGGACTGTTGTTAGTTGACTCACCTGGTTTTTGGATATGCTCGATACACTCCTGACTGGAGGGGAGCTCGTTCTAGACCAAGCGGGGCTACGAATGATAAGGGAAACATAATCAGCTCAACCTAGAGAGATTCTGAGGTTAAAATTGTTTGCCATGTTTATTACGAAAACCAAACCCAATTGTTGAGCTAACAAAATAAAGCAATGTCTAGCTGAATCATGTGAAGAGGCAATCCAAGGATTTGTGCAAACATACATCTCAAAATAAATAAATAAATAAATAAAATAAAAAATAAAAAAATTTGTTTGATACTTAACATAGCTAATTTTAAAGTCATGAAGGATTTGTACAATCTAGAAAAAAAGCTACAGAGCATAATAAAGGAAATTGCAATTTCCGGTTTGTAAGTGCTAGTTGATGTTGTAGTTTTCTTGTTTCTTCTTTCTGAGAGGAGCATCTATCTTGTAAAAGAAGATCAATAATTTTCCCTGTTTGTATGTCCTTCAACTTGGATATGGTGCTGTAATTTTGAAAACAGAAGAAGAAAATATCATCTAGGAGACATCCATTCAACAACCATACATGAATAGCTACTATAAACTACAGTTTGTTTCAAAGGAAGCAAGTACTCAGAATAAACTTAAAAACAATATCAAATGTGCATCTGGCATGAGGATTTGGTATCATAACTCTAATTGTCCACTTTGCAGGAAGAATCTGAAGAAGTTCCAGAGGAGGCTTGTAAAGTGTCTTGTTATATTTGCTGCTTAAATGGAAATGACAGCTTAACTACCAACTGAAACTTCAATACAGCAATGACAAAAACAGCCATATGGTTGTTCCTAAGAGAAAATGGTTTGTCGTCCATTCTTTTAAAGAATTTATTCGTCCATTCTTTTAAAGAATTTATTACAATGTCAATTAAACCAACAATATCTTAGGATAGGCAATTCAAATTGAGAGCAAGTAAACACAAGGACTACTACTAATCACATTGAAATAATTACTCGAATGTCAATTAACCCATCAACATGCCTCAACTCACTGGAGATGGTTCACATTTCTAGGACCAGAGATTATGAGTTTTATGACAAAGGATGGGGATTACACCTTTTTCATCAGGCAAAAAAGGTTGTTGTAGCAACCGAAGAAATGAAGTCCCATCTCGATGTGATTCCCATGCTTATCTACAAATGAGCCCACTTTTCCACCAATGAAAGATTGTGAATCGTAAATATCAACCTGCACAACAGAAAATAAAATCACCTTGATCAGTTTCATAATTATGTTAAGCATGGAAATGTGTGAGGAGAGATTTATCCAAGGGGAAGGCTATATGGAACTAATCCAACAGAGGTACAGAACCATTTCTACTCTGACACAATGAACAAGCAGCTAATAAGGAACTTCTATGATGAATAGAATGCTTATCCTACAGCCATGTCAACAACGCCAAATTCCATGATTGACATGTATTGTAGGCAGGTGGCATTGATAGAGTCACAGCTATAGTTACAGGTACAAATCAAACAATGGTATTCAGAACTACAAAAGCTCCATTCTAGAGAAAATCTAAACCAAACCTCATGGCCTTGATCCAAAAGCTTCACTGCAGTAAACATGTTAGCCAGCCTAGCTCCAATGACATCAACTTTAAGCTTGGGCCCTTGATAATGCTCAGGTTCTGGTGGAAACAATCAAAATTGTTCGGCAGATGGTCAGATGTGTAACAACGATGTTACTATGTTAGTAATCTATTATACACGTGGCATGCAGATGATAATTCAAAACAATCAAAATTGTACTCCCCCCCCCCCCCGGGGAAAGGTTTGTATGGCAGGCGATGCAAATAACAGAGTTTCAAAATGCCAATGCTATATGTGAAATCCTCGCACCCACAATCTTATAGATGTACAGAACAAGAAAACATAATAGTCAAAGAGATTTGAAATCAAAAGAAAGCAGTGCTGCCTTCAGTATCAGTGACTTCTTCCTCACTTTCCTAATATAAAGATTAGAATAAAGAATCAGCTCCATATCAAATGGCCAATACTTTTTAACGCTTCCATTCATTCAAGCGGAATTATGCAGTTCATATCAATGATAAAGCAGCCAAAAAATCAGCCAATATATTTCCTAGAACAGAACCTCATCAAGTGGGGACATAGGATGAGTAGCTATAAGACACAAGAAATATGAACTGCATGAGAAGCCATTCTGGCATCACCTTACCTAGGTAGCAAAATGGCCTATCTTGACTAGGTTCCAAAATATGCCAAAGTCTAAATATTGGGGAGCCTAGAGTCTCAAGATGGTGGGTCATAAAAAGAATAAAGCCCAAACATCATGCCTATCGATGGGTACCCATATCTGTGGATGTCAAAGTATCCAAACCAATTTATTTGGAACTATGTCTAAATTTGGGCCAGATTCAGGTCAATGATTTGGATTCAGTAGAAATTGGATCAGGCATGCATATTTCTGTTATGGATCCAACTCTGAATCTAAATCCAAACATGGATCTCAAACTGATTCAGGATCAAAACATCATTTTGAATCCTAATTCACTCGAACCTGATGGGATACCCGATGCAAATTGTAGCCATGCTCATGCATGAGCAGCTTACAAAGTTTCATAGTGGGATGTTCTTACACTAAAATGTGAAAAGTGATAGTGTGCGTTGTTGATGTATCTATCTGCACACTGCTGCTACTACTGCTGCATTCACTCCCTCCCTTCAGTTTGACGACAGATCACAATATTAGATACCCCATGTGTAGGGACTGTTAGCACCTAGTTAAGAAAAAAAAAAAGACCATGAGAGGAAGAAGAAAAGCTCAATCACTACCAAAAAATCGAGCAACCGTAGCCATAGACCTAGTTAAGGTTAGGTTTAGGTTATAGGTTTTGGGATTTAAGAATAGTTTTAGGTTATAAATATAGGTTTAAACTAGGTTATAGGTTTTGGGATTTGAGAATGGCTTCAGGTTTAGGTTATAGGTTTTGGTTTTGGTTTTGGTTTAGGTTTAGGGATTTGAGTTTAGGTTATAGGTTTAGGTTTAAGTTTTAGGTTTAGGTTTAGGTTTAGGTTTAGGTTATAGGTTTTTGGATTTGAGAATGGGTTATGGTTTAGGTTTAGGAAATCGGGTTCATGTTCAGGATTGGGTTTAAGTTTTGGTTTTCAATTTTATGTTTAGATTTAGGTTAGGAAGTTGAGATTAGGATTAAGTATAGGTTTAGCTTTATGAAATTGAGTTTAGGTTATAGGTTTAGGTTATAAGTTTTGGGATTTGGGAATAGTTTTAGGTTATAAGTATAGGTTATAGATTTTAAGTTTAGGTTAAGGTTATAGGTTTTTGGATTTGAGAATGGGTTCGGGTTTAGGTTATAGGTTTTGGTTTTGGTTTAGATTATAAGTTATATGTTTAGGTTAAGGTTTAAGTTTAGGTTATAGGTTTTTGGATTTAAGAATGGGTTCGAGTTTAGGTTATAGGTTTTGGGATTTGAGAATGGGTTTGGGTTTAGGTTATAGGTTTTGGTTTTGGTTTAGGTTATAGGTTTTGGGATTTGGGAATGGGTTCGGGTTTAGGTTATAGGTTATGGTTTTGACTTAGGTTTAGGTTATAGGTTTTTGGATTTGAAAATGGGTTATGGTTTAGGTTTAAGAAATCGGGTTTATGTTTGGGATTGGGTTTGAGTTTTGGTTTTCAAGTTTAGATTTAGGTTTAGGTTAGGGAGTTGAGATTATGATTAGGTGTAGGTTTAGCTTTAGGGAATTGAGTTTTGGTTATAGGTTTAGGGAAAGGTTAGGTTTAGGTTATAGGTTTTGGGATTTGAGAATAGTTTTAAGTTATAAGTATAGGTTTTAGGTTATAGGTTTAGGTTAAGGTTTAGGATTAGGTTATAGGCTTTAGGATTTGAGAATGGGTTCGGGTTTAGGTTATAGGTTTTGATTTTGGTTTAGGTTATAAGTTATAGGTTTAGGTTAAGGTTTAGATTTAGGTTATAGGTTTTTGGATTTGAGAATGGGTTCGGGTTTAGGTTATAGGTTTTGGTTTTGGTTATAGGTTATAGGTTATAGATTTAAGTTAAGGTTTAGGTTATAGGTTTTTGGATTTGAGAATGGGTTCGGGTTTAAGTTATAGGTTTTGGTTTTGGTTTAGGTTATAGGTTTTGATTTAGGTTATAGGTTATAGGTTTAGGTTTAAGTTATAGGTTTTTGGATTTGAGAATGGGTTCGGGTTTAAGTTATAGGTTTTAGTTTTGGTTTAGGTTTTAGGTTTTGGTTTAGGTTATAGGTTATAGGTTTAGGTTTAGGTTATAAATTAAGATTTAGGTTATAGGTTTTTGGATTTGAGAATAGGTTCGGATTTAGGTTATAGGGTTTGGTTTTAGTTTAGGTTAAGGTTTAGGTTTAGGTTATAAGTTTTTGTAATTGAGAATGGGTTCGGGTTTAGGTTATAGGTTTTGGTTTTGGTTTTGGTTTAGGTTATAAGTTTTTGGATTTGAGAATGGGTTATGGTTTAGGTTTAGGAAATAGGGTTCATGTTCGGGATTGGGTTTAAGTTTGGGTTTTCAAGTTTAGGTTTAGGTTTAGATTAGGGAGTTGAAGTTAGGATTAGGTGTAGGTTTAGCTTTAGGAAATTGAGTTTAGGTTATAAGTTGTGGTTTCGGATTAAGTTATAGATTTTGGTTTAGGTTATAGGTTTTGGGATTTGAGAATGGGTTTGGGTTTAAGTTAAGGGTGTGGTCCGTGCAAATATAAATATAAACACGGCCTGTCCAAATGGTCAGGCCCTTCCAATACCGTCCATAGAAAATGGACAGTTTCATCATAGTCATAACAGCGGTTCCCACCTTCCAAGGACCCCCGCTCATCCGGATAGCTCCAACGCACATCCGGGTCTGCTCCATTAATTTCGAGCAAGTACATAAACACGGCCTGTCCAAATGGTCAGACCCCTCCAATGTCGTCCATAGGAAACTAACAGCTTCAGCATGGTCATAACAGCAGTTTCCACCTTTCAGGGACCCCCGCTCATCTGGATAGCTCCGACGCACATCCGGGTCTGCTCCATCAATTTCGAGCAAATACATAAATATGGTCTATCTAAATTGACAAGTCACTCCAATCATATGCATTCTTGACAAGATACGTACCAAATGCTTGAATATGAAATACGCAGCTCCAATCCTCCCACATGTAACATCCACCTGAAAGAATGCGCATAACCGTCATGCTTGAGTAATCAACTACCCACTCAATGAAAAGAGCACAAATACCTTTTCATGATTCAAAAAAGGAAACTTAATGAAAAGAGCACCACCACCATATACAGGCATATAATTGTGAACAGAAATTTAAAGGACTTCAGGCTCAATAAAATGAACCATCTTTAACACAATCTGTTAGCTTCTACACACAACTACTACATGGGTAATCAATCACTAACCATTAGTGTGAGTCACACCAAGAGCAAGAAGCCCTTCCAAGTTTGTTGGGTTTACTTCATGTGCCCGCATGATTGATGCAATAACTTGCAATACAAATAGATTTCTTAAGATGAATGCTTCCAAAACGATATCCTTGTTGAATGAAAACATCATCAAAACTTCTTTTTAAATTTTTCGTTTTATGAGAAGATAATAAAGAATGGAGAATACAAAAGTCTCCAAGGATTTCATTTCACCATTCCTATAAAGATGACCATGAATAATACACGCAACCATAAATAATAACCGCTGTTATGAACATCATTTATGGCTGACCATCCTTCACAAAAAGATAAACAAGAAAAAGAGACATAAACAGTAGGAATTACCTAACTCTTCATCCTTAAAAAAAGAAGAAAAAAAGCAAAAAAGAAAAAAGAGAGGATTAGGACTTACCTCATCAAAGAAGTTGATAATACAACTATTTGGTTTCCTACTCTCTGGAATTAGGTTTCATTGAACTAGATGATCTATGACAGATTGCAGAATTGAATGCGTCGTTTCAATATGGCCTGCAAGACAAGATTACAAGTATGTAGTGCAAAGGCACAAAACATATATCTTGGGTTGTTAATTCATGTTACTTGAGACCCAACTTCCAATAGAAACTAATAAAATACAAATAACCCATGTCATTTGAGAGAGCTCATCACTTGTAAAGGAAACATGAATCATAATAAAGGGCAATAAAAGATTTTTAAAAAAATGAAAGAAGTATAAACTTACAGTCCAATAAGTGAAGAGCCTTATGTTGTTGTCTCCATAAAGATATGGGCTAACCTGTTTTTGCATTGTTAACGCATTAGGAAATGGATTTGGGTCTGCATTGTTAAGCAACAATCCACATTAATATAGGTGGTTTGGACACTTGAAATTTGAAGAATCTACATCTATAGTAATTGGATTCTTGAGAATTTCAGTGTGTTAAGTTTTGTTTAGCACCTTTAAATTTAAATCATCTACTTTCTACAGTTAATATATTGAAAATGCACATCCTACAATCATATCCCATATAAAAAATAATAATAATAAAGAACAGATTTTTTTAGATAATCAATGCATAGAAAGCTAGAAACAATAGTTGATTTCTACTTTCTAGAGAAGCTTGCAACAAAAGATGAATTCAAGTGGGAAATTCACGGGATCAGAAATAACACTTTATTTGGATAATAAGTGACATAGAAAATATACCAAGTGTTCTAGATTAGTCGTGTTTTTTTTATTAGGACTGTCATTCCATACAAGTTGCCCTAAAATTTAGCAAGAGTACACCCATGAAACTCAACCCACCACAAAGATTTATTAGGAAAACAAAGCAAGCAAAAATGGAGTTCATTTAGCAGTCCCCAAATTCAGGTTTCAGTTGTTATGATGCATAGAAATGTCTCACTATGACATGCTCAGAATTTTTAGTAACAAATAGGAGAAGTGTCCTTTTGCATTTACATGCATACACAAGTAATGGAGATTAAATCTAGGAGCTTGATCCAGAATCAATATTCAATCCAAAGCATTGCAGGATCTTAATAGATTTTTTCAACCTTTAGAATGGGCAGATTATATTCTTTTTTTAAGCTTAAAATCTGATCAGTCCACACAGATTTCCAACTAAAAACAAACAAACAACTAAAATATAATTTTTTCAAGATTTGCTAATTTAACTTCACTTGCAACAAGCTTTAATAAAAGGGAAATCAGGAAGTGGTACCCTAGAGGCACTGATGATATACAACATTTTCATGATGTTGACAAACATCCTACAGGAATGGAGAGTTAGAATTTCAGTCATTTGATGATCATCCTGACTCACACTGTCACACATGTATGAATGAGTTGCATTTTTATTTTAAATATGATCGAGATGCAGCTAGCGGAAAATACACGGTGTCATAACAGAAATGCAAAATCAAATGTAACAGACATACTCCCATGGCACATTGCCGACAAGCATTCGATCTCCTTCATTGTCTTCATAAATAAGAACATAGTTGGGAGTTACTACCTTGCCTTCTCCATAAATAAGAACAAAGAATTTCAGAACTAAACCATCAGATCTGATGAAATCAACATCAAATCAAATTAAAAAAGGGAAAAAAAAATCTTCAACCATAAAAATGCTATAAAAAATCATAAAAGCAACAGATTTCTAGCAGAAAAGGGGGAGTGGGTCATTTTGAGGTAGGATCAAAGCTACAGATATATCCAAATTGCATTTGAATTCTTGCAACTAAAATTAAACTATAGAAAATCTGAGCTTCTTATGACAAAATCAACTAACTAAACCAACCACTATCATAAAAATCCATCTATCAGCCATCATACAGTGCCATCAACAATTTCTGCTTAGGCAACTGTCTTCAAGGAATGAATCTGGACTGTCCATAGCTACAAACTTACAATCTATGGGACGCGGTGAAAGAATCACACCAGTCAGATGATCCTATCCACCTAAAAGTTAGCCATCTATTTTTTTATGGCCATCTTCTATCTAAGTTGTAAGCCATTTATGGATGGTTAGGATCATCTGTTGAAAGTGATTCGTTAGAATCATAAGCAATCCATTATCCATGATGAGAACCAAAAAAAAAAAAACCTAATTAGGGATTTTCAAGTTCGAGTTCCTCACCTCCAGACACGGTAAATGATGATCAACCATACAAAATCCCAATCTGGGATAGAGCTCCTCCAGAAATAAGGAATTACAAAATCAAAAATACTAATTAGGGATTGAAAATTCAAAAAGCCCCAATTAGGGATTTGGAATTTCAAAAATCTCTAATTAGAGATTTTTAATTTCGAAGCCCTATTAGAAAAAGAAAAAGAAGACAGAGAAGAGAAAGAGGAGAATACCACTGACGCTGCCGAGAGAGAGAGGGCTGCTGGTCGTGAGGTTGTGAGCAAAGATGGCGAGAGTGAGAAAGGACGAGGATTGCGTGATGACTCTGCCACCACCGACTGAATGTGGATTGCATGGTAGGGTGGAGAGATCAGAGAGAGAGGAAGAGAGAGACAGAGAGAGAGGAGAGAGAGGATGCGCGCGAGAGAGAGTTTTAGGTTTGGGTTTGGGAAAGATGGGTGTGCGCGGCCAAGAGACAGGGAGAGAGGGTGAGGGAGAGCAGGAGCTCGAGAGAGGGCCTGGACGGAGAGAGACTGAGTGCGAGAGAGAGAGAGAGAGAGAGAGAGAGAGAGAGAGAGAGAGTTTTCGTCTCTGCGCGCGGGAGAAAATGGTGGACGAGGATGGGTTTTTGGATTATAGAGGGGGGTAGGTGACGGACGACTCCTTGGGGACGTTGCGTTTTAGGACTGTGGGGCCCACTGTGATGTATTTCATATATCCACTCCGGCAATTAATTTTAAATTATTATTTTAAGTGCTTATATAAAAAAATAAGTTAGATCGAATCTGTAAGGCGACCACGCAACATATTAACAGTAGAAATTTAATTTTAATTATTTCTTATGGTGTGGTCCACTTAGACATTTAATCTAAATAATTTTTGGGCTCACGCATTAAAATTATATATCAAAATTTTTGGATGGCTTAGATCAAACACATATATTCCAATGGACCCCATGGATCCCCTTAAACACCATCTATATTTAATATGATTTAAGTGAAGAGGTATGCTTTAGCTACAGATCACTTAGGATTTAGCTATAGATTAAATCCGTAGCTATGTTGCAATGGATTTAATCCATAGCTAAAAGCTTTTAATGTCCATAGCCTTTGCTCAATTTTTTGGTAGTGAATATATGAGACAGCAGTTGATCTTTGGTAAAGAGGCTCTCCTGCTTCATTGGAGATGGAGGCTTCCTCCTCTCTTTTCCCTACAAGTGGAAAACACTTCTAGGCCATTAAAGGATACCACATGAAAGACCTATAGCTCAAAAATAAAATAAAAATGGATAGAACTGCAGCAACCAAGTGTCTTAGGCATTGCATTAATAGGCAAGGCATCATTTTGTTGTCAAGGATGTTTACCAAAATTCGCCAACCCCACTACATTTTCCATTCTGGGTCATGCAATCTGAAATATGGACCATTGTGATCCTGGTCAATATTTTTACCGATCCAAAATTTTCATCCTATATTCCGAGAAAAGAACACCTTAAAACCGATGCTCCAATCCAACTTGAACGACAGAAACCTGAGAGAGACAAAACTTGAAGAAGCTTGGGCTGATAAGAACATAGACCATACGAAAGGCTCCAACAAGGATGGAGACAACTTGCATACTTCACTAGGAACAACAAAAACTGGCCCTGCTAGTAAAGTAACTAAACAGCAAACGAACCAAAAGCTTAGAAGATTAAGACCCTGCTCGTAGAAAATCTGACCACCCAGAACCCCTGGCTTGCTAGAACATTTCACACTCATAGTTTTTAGCCTTCTTTTGCAGGAAATATCAAAGAAGCTAAAACTGGACATAGTTGCATGCCATCTCTTGCAAGAAATTTCAAATGAGCAGAAATTGGTGTAAATGTAAAAAAAAAAAAAAAGACATCAAGACATCAAAAGCCTATTTGAAAAAACAAGACATCAAGACATCAAGATTTGAAAAAATAAGACCCATCTCAAACCTGCATCGTGCCTGAGAGGAGCATGATAAATGTAAAAAATCAAGACATCAAAAGCCTGTTTGAAACCAACACTCATATCTAAGGGAGAAATTTCAAGGAAATGATTACTGCAAATCATACAGCAAGCGATCACCAGAATGCCATGACTAGTAGCCATAACATCTTACTAGGAAATTGAACTAAGAAATTGACTGCATTTAGCATAGAAAAGTACAAAAGCATACCATGAGTTTAGGAGGCTGCTAGAATAAAGAAAGTGCACATCTCCATGGCCATGAGGTTTGGTCTATCCAATACACAAGTAAATATGAGAAAGAAAGAAAGAAAAAGTAAAAAAAAAAAAAAAAAAAATCACCCACATTTAGAGGCCTTGCACCAAAACCAAGAAAGACAACAGTATAATAGCTAGACCTGAATTTTATATTTGTTTTGAGGTTCAATTGCAAGCTTGGCATCATTATCATCTAAGCATGCTACCTTTTCCCGAAATGGGTGTTAGTAAACAAAGTCAATTGCATCAACCATCAATTGCAATTTCAAGATGAAATTCATACATGGGAAACCATATTTGTCCTAACAATACCTGCTTAACAGTTGTCTTTGTTTCTAATAGAATTTTTAATAAGAAAATCAATATGATCAGATTCTAACCCTTCGGTTAAAGATCCGAATGAATCAATCATTCAAGATAATACGTCAAACAAAACCAAAATGATCATCAATTAAAAAACAATAGCTCTTACTGTTTTCTTATTAGTTATAATGATCGTGGTATCTTGGCCATGGATTTCAGTCACTTCCCCGTCGATTCACGCGACCTCCAAATCATCCACAAGAAGTAATTGAGCATGCTTGCCGTTCTATCAACCTACAAAAGCAGATGTTGCCATAAGAAGCAATTTGTTGATATATCAATGGTGAGTATCAATAAAAAATGAAAAATAAAAAAATAGTCAATTTGTTGATATACTCTCAATGCAACATTATATTTGGATGCAAAACATTCAGCTCAATCAAGAGAAAACGACAAACATTATCAACATATCCATGAATTCATAACAAAGAACTACTCGAATTGAAGATGTGTATTATTCAACTCCCAACTTGAAAGTTGAAAGTAATGTGCTAGCAACAAGGAGCACAGACCAATCAGAGGCATGGTGGGCCTATCAATCACATCTTCTTGAACACATAGCAATGCAAACTTTGGGTTATTGGGTCCAATTTGGGGACTGACGTCCGACCTGAAAATTGTAAAATTACAAAACATCAATTAAATCATAATTTTTTTGTGTCCGAACAGCCTTTTTCCAAATCCTAAATTTGAAATTTGTAAAACTACAGAACCACAATTAAACTGCAACTTTACTATTGTCCCAACAAACCCTGAAAGTCCTTTCAAACTGGTAACATTAATAAGAGCAATCTAAATGTTCCACATTGATAGAGTACTACTACCCATTCAAAAAAGAGATAGTTCCAGATTTGGTGCAGTTTATAGGCAAGCTAATCTCTGTCTCCTTACTAACAAATAGACAATTAGGAAAAGAGAAAATTGGTCGCAGGTACCCAAACTAAGAACTAATGAACCGCTGTTTGTTTCGACAAGAAACAAATGTATTTCGTTTCGACAACACCATTGTTCTGATGGTTCTCATCAGGATTGAAAAATCTCTTCAATGGCACAATCCTAACCTTTTCATCTGTTGGCCTGAAAATAGCTGGTTAAGAAATACACCAAAAGTTGAGATTCAGTGCAAGGATCAAACATTCAATAGCTAGGATCTTCAAAATTGGGAGATTCTTACTGCATGGTCCCTTCATGAGGGCCCATCAGATCAATGATTTGGAGCACTGAATCATGGTCACCACATGCACAAACTCTTTATGAAATAGTTGAGTTCTCAATTCCTTGCTAAAAGAGTACTCAAACTCCAACAATAATAATAACAATAAAATATAAATTAATAACAAACAACGAAGATGATGATGACAAAAACCACAACAACAATTACCTTTTGAACTTATCTGGAAAGAACACCAGGAAAAAGTATAACAAACTGACACCTAACCAGTTTGCAAGAATTGCCCTTGACAAATAGACTAGCACACAATCCGTGAGGTTCCTCAACAGAAAATTAGAACTGCTAAAAGATGCAGTCAATTGCTAAAAGACACAACATATGTTAAAAAAAAATAATGAACTTTAGCTGATTGGTTGTGGGTGTCATGAAGCCTTGGTCCTAGAAAAGCATACTTCATACAGAGAATTAGGTGCTAAGCATGGATTCAGATAAGCATCCTCAATATAATCCTTGGTTTTGCTGACATGCCTGCAAACATTGGAACTACAAATAGCATTTGCATTGTGAAATTAGACTCACTACTAATTTCAAAGTAAGAGCACCATGGAGAAAGATATATGCAAGGAATACTTGGCACAAGTTTCTGTACTAAAATTATAAGATTCTTTCTTCCGGGTGATTTTGTAGCAAATAACTATAAAATACCACAATGATTTTCAGAAAAAATGTAATAACAATTAAATGTCATTCATTGAACTGTGTAAAGTTATAACATCACATTGTATCTGCAATGCCCATATCCTATCTACATTGTGATGGTTTGAACCATGGTACTCCAAGCACTTGTTTGATAGTTATTTTAAAATTTCTAGTTCCATGCTCACCTTTTTCGACCTTCATCATTCAACTTTGATTGTCAATCCAAACGTGGCCATAGAGAAATAGGTACATTGATACTTCTGCTCTCTCTCATTCCAACACGACTGAATGCTCAGTGCACTCACATGCTGATGGACAGGGTGACTTTGTTGCATGTGTGTGAGATCTGGGCCATTCATCAGGTTGGACGCACAATAAGCATACCCTAGACCAAAATCAATCATCCATCCATAAGATAGGCCATGTGTAAATACAATATTATCCATTGATCACTATTTCTTACCATTCGTCCAATGGGCCACACACGTATATAGAACATGGGGCCATTGGTTTTTCCCCCTCATAACATGGGCCATTGGTTTCAAGTCGAATCAGTGAGTTTTAGAACTATGATATCAATGAGGCAACCTTTCAGGACAAAGAATGAATGAAAAATGCTGATTTGACTTTTAAAAACAACAAAGGTATAACATGAGTAAAATGTATTGCAGGTCCGAGGCGGAAGATGCAGAGCTAAAAGATGACTAGTTGGAAGGAAAAAAGCAATTAACATGAGCAATATAATGTAGTGAAATCTGGAGGATGATGTGTGCACCTGAGGAGGCATTCCCAGCTCCAAGAAAAGAGGACCCGTAATAAAGCCTCCACCTAAACCAAGCAGTCCACCCACTATCCCAGCTAATACACCGCAGTAGTAAAGAACCAACTGATGGACTTTCCAGTTTGTCCCTTCATCTCCCTTGGATGCGATTACTCTTCTACCTTTGTATAAGCTAACTGCCTCACGTAGAGACACCCCAACAGCAACTAGGATCTGAGACATATCGATTGACAGACATTTGATACTCCAACACATTAAAAACCAGGCTTCTCAGGAGCATTCATCTCTGATCAAAGTAATCTTAAAAACTCTGAGTTGCTCGGTCAGAAAATATGCAGGTTGAGTTGAATGGGGCCCAAATACTAAAAAATTATGGAAAACAGACTATAACATATTCTTGTAAACTAACTGTAAAGAGATAACATTCCTATCTGTTGTCCCAAATGTAAACAGTGTAATTCTTTTAAATCAAATAACTACTGTACTTAAATTTTGTAACCACATCTCAATAAGTTCAAAATGTGTGTAAACCAAGGATCAGAGCAAGATTGTACCTGCAATAAGTTCAAAACCTAGTATGCTATCGAACAGGTTGTTGTGTAATTCTGCATCAAACAGGTCAAGCTACTGATGGGTTTGCTCATGTGCTAACAAACACAATACAGGAAAATCTATTGCACTTGAACATGAAAATGAGGCATAGTAGAGCTCTCACCTTGGCAATCTGTAGTGCAAGGAATGAAATCCAGACAGAGAAAAGAAGGATGAGTTCCTTCCAGTAAACATTCTCAAGAACTGGGACTTGGGATGGTTATAAGAAATTACTCCAACAGCTTAGATAGATGGGAATACAACTAACAGCATAAACTCATCTCTGCATCTCCAGATGCCCTAGTCTTTTTTTTAGTACCATTTCTTGGACCACCAGGAAGAGGCTTGTATTCCACCTCTTCATTGCCAGTGCCTGTTTCAAAAGGGAAAAGGAACTATAAGTCTCAAAAGAAAAAATAAAAATAAAAAAATAATTTAAAAAATCCTATTTTCCACAGAAAAAAATTCCAAACTCTGCTTACAGCTAGAAATAAAGAGTTCTGAAGACCTCTTTTTAACTGAATCTCCTATAGTTCAGCAGGAAAAAATAAAGATTTTTAGCTACAAAACTTCAAAATAGAGAAATTCAAGAAAGTAATCTGATCTCTTCCGTTCGAGTTTCTGGAAAATCTCCTCGAACCCCTTTCTCTTCCTCTAAGCTTTACACCTATATCATCTGATCTCGATTCCTACAACTCAACCATTCATTCCGGTTCTCGAGCGCTTTCTCTGTCAATTCCACAAATGTGAGCACAAAAAAGACGAAGATTACGAGATCCGGTAGGTTGAACAGCATAATGGCAAAAACATCCGGGCTAAGCAAGATTTTCTGATGGAAATGGAGCTTCCGGCAAACTTTCCCCCGAAACTCTTTGTCAACTCCGACCGTGGATCTTCCTATCCAAAATCCAACAAGATTGATAACCCTTTCCCATTTTCAATTGTAGGAATTCAATCCCCACTATTTGTTGTGGCGTGGTCAACTTGAGCTTTTGATCTGCCTCTTTTTGGATTAATGCCCTAAAACGATCTGAAAAAGTTAAATGTATGGCTGAAGAAGGAAAAGAACCAAGAAACCGAAATCACAAACTGAAGGAATGCACATCAAAATCATATTTACAGCAACCAAGAGCATATGGTAAGGCAAAAGAAGAGAAATTTAAGTGAATTAGATGAGAGAAGACTGATATGAATCTCTGTCTCTTGTTCTGCCTCCATTGGCAGATTGAAGAGATAAAAATGCTCAAATCTCCTATAGATCTACTGCCATTTTTATGCAAACCACTTCAATGCCAATCAGATCTAACTTCAAGCGCCTCAAAAAAGGCTGAAAAATGGATTTCTCGCAAAATGGAATTTCCACCGGAAACCCTCCGCCAAATGCTTCGACTTCAACTAGATCCGCTCTAAGTCACATCCAAAACCCTAAAAACCAGCTCTTTTAAATCGAATTCGTCCAAATCCGGGCCAAATCTAAGGGAAAAACCCTTAAATTCCACCCTCAAACAGCAATCATAACGAAAACCCTCAAATCCGGGCCAAATCTAAGGGGAAAACCTCTTTTGAATCTGTCATCCTCTAATGTGGCTTGTTCAAACCCTAGATCCAGACCTCTGGCCACTATCTTCTACAGGTGCTCCCAGTCATGACTTCCACACTTCCTTCAATGCTAGGGTTTTAAAAACTCCCTTCGTCAAACGACGACACTGATCTACCCTTCCGATCTGTGAAAAAGGGAATCACAATGAGAGCCTAATCCGATAGCTGGAGAAATAACTTCCTTTGACAACGGTGAGGAGTCCGTGCCCTCGATGGTGGCCCTCGATCATAAATATTGTGGAAATCCCTACATAGGGTTTGGAAAAGGAAAAAAAGAGATTTAAAGTGCTAGAAAATAACGAGAGAGAGAGAGAGACGACGCTCTTTTATCAACCAAATCAGCCTTTTATTTTAATTACCATTTTAACCTTTGTTACGTACGGCATAGAACCGTTTCTAAACCAAAAACAGAGTCGTACGGCATAGAACCGTTTCTAAACCACAAACGCAGCCGTTTCTGATCATCGATTTTGGTGTAGTGCCTATTTTCTAAACAGGTACAAATTAGTAAGCCCAAAGCTTATTTTAACTGACCATCCACAAGCAATCCTTAAATATTCTGCCCTTTCGATTTTTGGGGTACCCAATTAGTTGAAAGGACTAGCTATGAACCCTACTCTATTTCCATGCAATTTATGATTTTATATTTATATCATGTATGTTAGTGGTCACTTATACTTAAATATGTATATGGTAGTATAAGCTCAGGTTTAAGTCGGGTTTAACTGCCTACCACAACGCCGAAATTGTGAAATTACGACAAATTAGGTCCGTCGCAAAAGTTCCTTGATTTAACAACGAATTTAGTCCGTCGCTGAATCGGGTCCCAAAATCAATTCGCGGAATTTTAATCCGTTGTAGATTTGGATTTTGCGACGGATTTCGAACCGTCGCAAATTACTGCGAAAAAGAACATACAGCGACGGATTTTGTTCGTCGTAAAATGACTTTCCGGAAAACATTAGTTTTTTTCTTGTTTTTTTAGAATATAGTAGAAAATTCTATTTTATTGTAGTCTAAGAATTGTTTTTAATAGAATTTGAGTGGTTTAATTGTATATATTTGTATCTAAGATTAATTTTTATCATTTAATCGAATGCAAAGAATTGTTTGTTTTGTTTTTTTATCAAATGAGTGGAAATTAGTATTAATATATTTTTAAAAAATAATAATATTTAAATGATTTTTAATATCACATGAAAAAGAATATTGAGAAGTTTAAAATTTTTAACAATGTTTGAAAAAATTTTGAGATTTTAAAAAAGGAAAACCTTGATTTAACAAAAATCTATTTTTTGGAAAAAAAAAAGAATATTTAATAATTTTGATAATTTTGAAAAGAAGAACTTGATTTCAAGAAAATAAAAATGATATCCTGAAAAAGAAAATTATAAAGATTAAAAAATGTGAAAATTTTGACAACTTAGAAAAATGCAAATTCTTTGAAAAAGAAAATTAGAGTTTGTATTTTGAAAAAAAAAATTTAAGTAGTTTGATAAGAATTGACAAGTTCAATATATATATATATATATATATATATATATATATATATATATATATATATATATATATATATATATATATATATATATATATATATATATATATATATATAATTGAAATTTTCAAGATAAAACGAGATTAAAAATCAGTACTTAAAGAAAAAATTGACATTTTGTTAAGGAAAAATAAAGAAATTGAAAATTTTTGTGATATTGAAAATTAATTAAAAATGTTTGAAAATTGAAATAAAAAGAAAAAAGTGATTTATAAAAACACTGAGATTTTGAAAAAAATATATCATTTTGAAAAAGAAAATTGAAAAGTTGAAAACAAAATGGCACTTCTGAAGAAAAAAAATTGGCATCTTGAAATTTTTTGAGAAAAAAAATAAAATAGATTTTGGGGAATTTTTTGAGATTTTGAAAATAAAAATTGAGAACTTGTATTTTAAATTTTTTTTGAAAAGTTTGATAATAAAAATGATATTTTGTTAAAATTTTTGAAAGAAAAATTAAGATTAAAAAAATATACATTTGAAAAAAAAATGTAATTTTTAAAAGGAAATTGAGATTATCTGTGAAAAAATAGGATTTTTTACTAAATTACTGTACGCATCCACTAATTAAACCTTTAACCGCTTATGCACACAAAGATTCACTTGTGAAAAAAATGATAGCCCAAGTTTAATGAAGTGTAATTGAGATGTGCTAAGGTTGAACTGAACGGTCAAGTATAATCAAAATGTACGTGCCAATTAGGATAGAGAACAAAAATTCACTCAATATGACTTGAAACAAATCGGATCCATCAAAAATAGTCTTTAAATGGGCATAATCATTTTTCCTAGATCTAGATTGATTTGGACAATCTGAACTGACCTTAAACTCAAGTCTGACCATTGGATCGCAATATATGGCCCATCATATTGTTGATCAATCTTGTCCATCCAATATCTTTCTGACGCAAGGAAGGACGTGAGGTCAAGCACCGTCTTCCTCAAGATGATAAATATTCTGAATCCATGAAACTTCTCCGAACTCCTCACAAAGATTCCTCGAATCCATGAGGAAAGAAAGCAGAAAATAGAAAGAATTTCTAATAAATTCGAAATTGATTAATGACTGACTAAAAATGAGTTTACATCCCTTTAAATAAGGGTTTCAAGCAATAGGAAGGAAATCAGACTCAAACTACAACTAAAACTCCTAGAATCCGTGACTTACTATAAATAGTAAACTTACTATTTATAGACGGTCATGATGTCTACTAGTGCGCAAGGTTTTCAACCAAAAATAGTAAGTGTCCTATTTGGCTTCACCAAAACGTTCTCCTAATTATCCTAAGCACTTTTTATGTTGGACACAACTCCTAAAGCCCAATGGATGAAGAGCTATAAGCAAACTAAAACTTACTATTTATAGTAAAAATGAAATTAAAACGGGGAAATGACCGTCGATCAGGGGGTTTCTTGCAAATCCGGCCTGCGCAACCCGATGTAGCGGGTTGGTTGGCTAAAGTAGCTCGTTCTACCCCAAAATCATATATTTTACGTCAAATAACTCATTCTGGATTGCAAGATAAGCCCGATCTAAGGTCTGATGGTACGTATCACTTCTGTCGCCGACCATGCCTTTTCTGCTCCATCTTGGCCATGAAACTGTCCGCGACCCGCTCTACATCACTTTCTCATCCAAAACTCGATCATGACGAGTAACCAGTTAAATCGAAGTTTGAATATAAAAAATTTTAAAAAATGACTTTTCAAAGAAGTTGAGAAGTTTTAATAAATTGAGATTTCGGAAAAAACAATGAGATTTAAAATTGATAATGATTGAGAAAGATTCGGATTTTGAAAAAGAAAATGAGATTTAAAAAAGAGATTTTTGACAAAAAATTGACATTTTTAAAATGAAAATTAGGAAGTTTCAAAAATAAAATTGTGATTGTTAAAAAAAAAAAGTTGAAAATTTTGAAGAAAATTTGACAATGTTTGAGAAAGTATGAGATTTTGAAAATAATAATAAAAATAAGATTTTTTTTAAAAAATGAAGTGATTTTGAAAAAAAAAATGATTTTTATTTTAAAGATAATCAAGAAGTTTGTTAAAAAATTAAGTTTTTGCGAGAATAACTTATAATGAAATGTAATGGTAAGAATAACTTAAAATGACGAGATTGATCTAATTCTATGATAAAGTTATTTTAAAGTACTCACAACGTGCTAATTAGGATATACTAGAAAATTTAGCCTATTATGACTCGAAACAAATCAGATTAGTCCAAAACACTTTAAATGGGAAATGAACAGTTTGTCAAGATCTTAGTCAATTTAGATTAAAGAGTAAATAACTTCAGATGTATAAATTAAATTTTACCCAAATTTGACCATTAGATCGAAAGATATATATGGCCCATCATATTATTGACCAATCTTGTATGCCTAATATCTTTATGATATGTAGCCTGATCATGGGGAGTAACTAGTCAAATTGAAGGTATTGATTAATAAAATAGAGTGAATGGATCAGATATCTAAAATGGGCCAAATATTCAGGTCAAAATTGTGACTTAACTTACTAACCTCGTGAAAACCTAAAAATTGATGTTAATAAGTTTCTTGGGCCCATCATGATGTGTGTCAAACATCAAAACTATACATTTGATGTGTCCCCTTTAGGCTATGAGATATGCCAAAAATCATCTATACACAAAACTTAGGTGGGCCATACCATCTAAAACTATGCAAAGACATCCTAAAATATATAAAAGCAGTTGGTAGGGCACATGTGAGTTTTGGATGTGGGTGAAACTTGGTCTAACCCCTCATCCAAGTGGGACACACATAATGAATGGGTTGGATAAAACACTTACATCATGGTGGACCCCACATAGCCCTGCCCAAATAGATTACCGTCTAGGCGAGGTAGTATTCTGATAGGAGCGGATTGCATACTGAGTAGCTCAGTGCCCTTTGCATACTGAGTAAACTTTGTGGGCTCCCGCATTATTTATTTATTTTATTTACATCATGGTGGGCCCCACATAGCCATGCCTATGATGTATGTTGTCCATATGTTTTTTGAACTCATTTTTATGCATGAGCTCAAAAACCAAGCATATCCAAATCTCAGGTTGACCATATTTACTACAGGAAACAATAATGATTGAATGCTCACTATTAAAAACTTTCAAGCAACCATCGTAATTTTTGTTTGCTATCAAACTTGTTGATAAGGTTACGCAGACCACAATGAAGGGGAAAAAACAAATATAAGCTTGATCCAAAACTTATGTGAGCCCCAAAAGATTTTTGTGGTGGCCATTCATTTCCTACCTTTTCCAATGATGTGGTCCATCTCTGATTTGGATCTGCTTCTTTTTTGGGCTCGTGATCTTAAGATGAGTTGGCAATAGGGACATGGAATAAAAAATCCCCAACATAATCTTCTGGGGCAAACATTCCCGCTCACCATCCAAAAACTAAGGAAGACATGCAGAAGGAGATTAACCCCCTTCCATCGCGTGATGTTCTGCCACTTTACGAACTTCACTATTAAGAAAAAAAAGTACATTAATCTAACACATCAATTCATGCACATATAATCTAATTCTCCTACTGACATTGCCATGTACTAAATATTTATATCACATGGCGACAAAATGGTACCCCATTTGATTTAGATGATTAAATCATCATTAAGTATAATTAAAGCAATTCAAATGATTAAAACAAAACTTTAACTATCAAAAATCCTTTGATAAGTATATTAAAAAAAAAGAGTATTGAGTCCAACAAAAAATAATAATAATAATAATCACTTAATGAATCCATAATCTAACAGATCTAGTGCATAATAGTCCTTAGGTAAACCTAGAAAATTCCTAGGTAGCTTCGTAAGAAAAAGTTTACCGATCACAACATGACCCTTTCACGTAGAGTTGTACGTGAGCTGAATTGAGTTGAGCTTGGCACAATTAAGTCAAGTTGAGCTCAGTCTAGCTTGGACCCAGCTCAAAAAATTTCTGAGCTAAAAAAGTAAGCTCAAGTCGGATTGAATTCAACTTCGAGCCAAGTCAAGTCAAGTGAGTTAACCAAGCTAACACGGTTCATGTACAACTCTACTAACAAGTCTTCAAGTCTAAAGATTAATTAATTCCATGAAATAACAAGATAAAATCATTCGTGATCATCTAGTCCAGGGCAATAAGCCTAAGATGGGTGACTTAAACTCGATCTATACAATACAAGTGTCCCAAAAGTCTAACCCTGAATTCTATATACAAGATTTTTTCAATATAATTACAAGGGTTAATTAGAAAGGCTAGCTTTATATATGACTAATTCCCTATCCCAAGCATCTCCACTATACACGTGGCAATTATCTAGGGTGATCAACCGCTGATCTACTGGCCCATCTGCCATTATTTCTTGATATGATGAGACTAATGTTGATCGTACAACAAGGTTTGATAAGACCACAAACACTTAAATGTCAAACAACCACTTATAAAAGTTTGAGCCGAGGGACTTTAATAATATAATATGAAAGCATGTTTGCCTCTCTCTAGATTCGAAAACAGTACCTTCCGTCGTGATACCATGTCAAACAACAACTCTAAAAGATCGAGCCGTTAGAGGATGGTCTATCAATGTACATTGAGCGACTTTAACAGTAAACATGATCGATGCAGTGCACTCCAGCATCACACGTGTAGGACATCCAAGGCGTAGATGGCAAGATGATCCAGTCATCAGGCAGATCATGCATGACCCAGATGTTCGACACGGCGTTGAAGTAACAATCTCAAGATAATTAAACAAAAGTTCCATATTTACTCTCTTGAAAAATAATGAAAAAATAGAAAGGAAGAAGAACAGAACACATTACAAAATCCATGCTTCTAAGCTGACATATCCCGGCAAACCAAAAAAAGCCACCTTATTCATGCTTCACCCCACGAATTCTACGCATCAGATGAATAAACAACGATAGGACTTCTCACTCGACGCACACCATCATTCCACACCACAGAACCTGACTCCATGCTTTTAGATATCTTCCCTTCAACCTTCACCAGAAAAGATTGTGACTCCCCAATGCTCTTGAATGTTAAGACACTGGGCGTGACACTTAGGGTCACTCCTGGTGGGCCCCACACGTTCCCATTGTAGACCGAATTTTCCGACCCTACATTTGTAACGGTCCTATTGAAGGAACCCACGAAGGATATCCCCAACGGAACACTGAGAGCAATAGATGGATAGTTAAGGTCCCAAACAGTCCCATTCACAGTGTTAGTACAAGTGCTATCGTCGCCAGTCACGAGCCTTAGCATCTTTGTAGTGTAACCTTGCTTACATAGCATTTCAATGTAATCACGCGCACCGGCATCGTAGACCAAGCCAGGATTTATAGCTAGAACTGGGTTTATGTGACCCGCACCGTATGCGAATTCGGCGTCTGTGTTGGTGGTAGCTGTCATGGGGTAGGCTGCAAAAAGAGAAATGACCATATGAATGGAAGTTGGTTATTCACATATTACTATAAGATTAGTTAATTGGAGAAGGGTTTGTCATTTGTTAGGTACTAGAGTTCCTGGATCCGGGTCCAGGTTGGGTTTGGCCAGATATGGGTCTTATATTTTCGGGACCCAGATCTGGATTCAGTCAGTCCCATTCAGTCTTAATTTCGGCATTGGTTTCAAGTCGGGTCTGGGTCAGGCGTACATCAAATAAGCGAACGGGTTAGATTGCTTAGCAAACCATGTTCTAAACATGACCTGACCTCACCTTACCCAAATCGGACCAGACCCATTTTCTAACAGGTCTAAAATGGCTAGCCCAAACCTTATTTTTCTTAACCATCCACTAGTAATCTCAAATGTTCTGCCTGTCTGACTTTCAGAGTACCCAATAGTTGAAAGGCCTTGTCATGAACCTTAATTTCCATAAGATTCATGGTTTTACATTTATATTAGGTATGTTACTAGACAATAATATATATATAGAGAGAGAGAGAGAGGGAGAGAGAGAGAGAGAGAGAGACCCAATCTCCTGCGCATTGTACCGCAAGGAGCCATTTTGGTTCAAGACTCTCCCTTTTTCAAAGTCGTTGAATCCCAGCCACTCACGTCATCTTACGACTTATATAAAAGCTCACATATAAGCTCCTTGCGGTACAATGCACAGGAGACTAGGTCTATGTGTGTATATGAAATGGTACTATGAGGTCGAGGTCGAGTTGTGTGGACCCCACTGTGATGTTTATTGAACATCAACACCATGCTTTTGATGGGTCCCCTTTAGGTTATGGGATATCCCAAAAATCATCTGTATACAGAACGTAGGTGGGCCATACCATCTAAAACCATGTGAAGACGTGCCTAAAACATTTAAAAATACTTGGTGCGGCCCACTTGAGTTTTGGATGCGGATGATGCTTGGTCTGACCCCCTCATCAAAGTGGGACATACACAATGGATGGGCTGAATTTGTGAACCACATCTCGATGGGCCCAATAAATGATTATGATTATGAATATTTTAATGGGAGGGTAACCCTCTCAACTATTGTATGTTGTGTATGATGTGATTTTTCCACCTCAATTTGCGCTGCTCGACTGGTCGAGGGCCCACTTGACTAGTTGAGGCCACTCGACTCAAAGTCCAGTAGGCGTGGTTTTTGGTGTTCGACCAATCGAGGGCCAGTCTCGACCGGTTGAGGGTTCGCTCAACCAGTCGAGAACCTGGCTCAACTAGTCGAGAGTTACACAAATTCAGTCCGAATTTGATGCAGACTACGTAAATTTAATATAGGTAGATCAGTAAAGTGCATCCGCACTGACAATGATGGTGAATACATATGTGACTTCCATGAGTATTGTAAGTCCCTAGGTATATGGTATGAACAGAGGGTTCCTAAGACTCCCCAACATAATTGTGTAGCTGAGTGAGTGAATCGCACCATTTTAGCGAGAATTAGATGCATGTTATCCCATGTAAAGTTGTCCAAGACGTTTTGGGAAGATAATACACACCACAGTGTATTTGATAAACAGGTCTCCATCAGCCTAGCCCGTTGAATGGAGAAGTATCTGAGAAGGTATGTACTCGACAAGATCCATCGTACAGTCATCTCAGGGTGTCTGAATGCAGGGCATCCGTTCACGTACTTCACGTACCAAAGTACGAGAGGTCCAAACTCTGATACCACTTTGTTAGGAGCGTTGCACAAAATTCTTAGGATTTAACCTTCTAAAACACTAAAATTATAGATATAATAAAACAATGAAATAAATCAAAGTACAAATTATACGACACAAGAGATTTTATGTGGAAAACCCTCGAAGAGGTAAAAACCAAGGGACCTCGTCCACAAGCTTCAAGGGTTTTCCACATAAAATCTCTTATGTTATGTGGTTTGTACTTTGATTTATTTCATTGCTTTATTACATCCATAATTCTAATGTTTTGGGAGGCGAGATTCTAAGGTTTTTGTGCAATGCTCCCAATAGAGTGGCCCACCCAAGTCTCGAATTAACTTAATTTTTAAGCCCATGTCAATCATGCATATGACTGATGGTGTTGATTTTTGACACACATCATGGTGGGGCCCACATAGCTCAATCTCATGGAAAGTTTGTATGAGGTCAACCTCATGTTACCATTTCCCATATATATATGTGTGTGTGTGTGTTTTCAAGTTTAGATTGGGCCTTGTTGCCCAAGGCCTTACCCTTATCCATGTACACAATCAGGTCCATGATTTTCAATGCAAGTTCAACCCAACCTGGCTTAAAGTTAGGTTGGCCGGTCGGGTTTAGGTTCCTAAATCTCACAAAAGATGTACTTTTATATTACCTGTCGTCATTAGGGCGGACTTAATAGCTGCAGGAGACCATGTTGGATGAAATGATTTGATGTAAGCAGCGGCCCCAGTTGCATGGGGACAAGACATGGATGTCCCGGAGATTATGTTGTATAATACACTTCTTTGGTCGCCGGCATATACTGACACTGAAGCAATTGGCGACCATGCCGCTAAAATTTCAACTCCTGGGGCTGTTAAATCAGGCTGCACCACATAATTAAGAGATTTTAATCATGATCAGCTAAGGAATGGGGCTTTTAATGGGTTGGGCTTAGACCAGTCCAAGGGCAGGCCCAACCCAGCCCATTTACTTATGGGATTTGGATTAGTCACAGGCTAATAAGCCCATTGTAGCCCATTAACTGCCTAATAAGAAAATGGGAGAAAAAAGGATAATGGAATTAACTAGCTACCTTGAGAATGTCACTCGTTATTGGATTTGGCCCTCGCGAAGAGAAGGAAACTACAACAGGAGCGATTTGATTTTTAACCGCAGTACTCTTAAGTATGTTTGCAGTTGAAGTCCTGTTGATAGCAAGAATGTTAATAAAATAAATATTAATACGATTTCATCCCTAAATCAAGCTCGAGCCAAACTTATTTATTTATCAAGCCAGAATGCCTGGTGCAACCACGACAAACGCTAAATCGCTAGCAGCCCAGACAAATTGCCAAGCTGTTTAGATTGCGAGTTACATCAATAATGCATTGTAAAAGAATAATAGTTACAAATTAGAGTACCCATCTCCTAAAAATAGATAATTTGATCGACAATTTCACTATTTAGTTTACCGTGATAAAATTATAAAGACTATGCTTTTATATTATTTAAATGTCAAATCATAAAGAAAGATACAAATAAAAGGGCCCATTTGAGAGGTTGTAAATGAAGGTAAATGGGAGATTGAATAGGAGGCATCTGAATTTGAAGTAAACGGCTCAGTGAGTTGTATCCGAATGGGAGTAAATGAAATGTATTTAAAATCTAAATGTTCTGCTTGAAAATAAATGCGAGAAATTGGGATGCATTAGAATTTTTCAATATATTCAGGAACATAAGTGATATTCCAAATTAGTTTAGCATCTCAAATAAGTGTATGTATGTATGTGTATGTGTGTGAGTGTGTGATATTTAATTAAATGATTGTAATAACCCATTGAAATATATATACTTTAGCTAAAAAAGGGAAAATTCAGAATCTTGGATTGGCCGCAAACATAAGAATTACAAAACAAGCAACTTGCTAATGTATTTTAATGGTCCATTTAGATGGTCGACCTTTGGATGGTTTGGATCATTCTATTGAAGTCATTTTAATAATGTTGTTAATAATTGAATTGTTTTAGAGTATCATCAGTACGTGACGTGTATGGGGAACATGTGCATAGCAACACCTTTGTTTAGTTGTGCAACTCTTTAAGGGAACTCATAAAGACATTTCACCCCCATTTATTTTCAAGTTCCCTTTGAGAGAAGATTTCATTTACGAGCTTATTGGCTTCAATTTTATTTCATTTTCATACATTTATTCTCATCCAAACACAGCTTAAATGTTATTTAAACCCTCTCTCCGAGGAGATGATGTATATGTTTTGACCCAAGATCTTCAATCTCATGCAATGTAAAATTGTAATGATTTCAATTTACAATACTTGCTTATGAATGCATATTTGCATTTGACCATTAAATTACGTGCTTAAACAATCATACTGTAAAATTATAATGATTGTACTTCTAAATGTAATTCACAATCCAAATCAACCTAAAGGAATCATACAACATACTTGTAATCATAAATTTGAATTTTTAGAAGATGAATTTAAAACCCATGTTAAGATTCTGGTCTACCATCTTAGAATGAGCTGAGACATGCACCCACCATCATGTGTCCGTTGATGGGACCCGCATAGCCCCATGGTCTGATTATTTGAACAGTCCATCTGGTGCTGGATGATGGTCCACATTGCAAAAATCTAGCCAACTGAGTAACTTGATTTAGCAAAAATTCCAATTGAATGTGGCTATATTGTACTAACCATTGGTTTAGAAAACCATCATGTGGACTTCAGGAGTCATAAATCAGTATAGTTTTTGTATTATCCTCAATCCACTGTCAATACAATCAGATGGATGGTTCAGATCGTCTGACCGTGCAAACCCGACGGCATGCTCAGAAAAATTAAATGGACTTAAAACTAAATTACGTGTGAAATCAGATTAATCTTGGAGTATTAGTCTCTATTCCCTACCTTGTTGTGTTTATGTATTGGAGAACTTCTGAACCCGATTTCAGCGAAAGAACCGTCAACGGCAACGGAAAAGCAAAGGCATCATCAGAGTTTAAATCAGCTTGCATTATGGCACCCATGGCATTGGCAAGCAGCGGCCCATCTCCCACGTCCAATCCATCGCATAAAACGATCGTCCCTTTCACCAATCCACCGTCCAATGAGCCGGCACCACAAAACCTAGATTTCGTTGATGGCCCACCAAAATTTTCAATACAAACTTTCATATGATTGCAATGTCATAATAATAATAATAAAAGCTTCCAAAAGACCCTTAACAATAGAATTTTTTATATGTATGTGTGTGTGTGTGTGTGTGTGTGTGTGTGTGTGTGTGTGTGTGTGTGTGTGTGTGTGTGTGTGTGTATATATATATATATATATATATATATAGTGGAAATGAGTATTCTCTACTTGAGAAATCAAAAAATATAAAAAGTCCAAAAAAAAAAAGAAAAAGAGAGAGAGAGAGAGAGAGAGAGAGAGAGAGAGAGAGAGAGAGAAGATCAAACTCATTTTTCTAGCTTTTTTCAAAAGTTAGTAAACCATTTCAAAAATTATTAAATGTAGATTTTCACTATTATGAGAGAGGTCTGGCTATTTTAATATTTTCAAGAAAAGCTATGCTCCAAACCAAACAATAGAATTACTATTCAACACTGTACTTTTTCATTTCATGAAATTTCATGGGTGGGCTTTCAATGCCTAATTTTGGATTCTAAACAAGTTGATAGTGACCTGAAAACATATGTTATTGCATACAGGTGATGTGATAAGTGTCAGATGTGTACAAGATTGGACCAAAGTAAAGTGGCCATGCCCAAAAATCAAGCTGATCAAACAGTCCTAATTGCAAGGTGTTGAGAAAGAATATCAACCACCCATTTCTGGGCCTTTTGGGATCAAGCAATTACAACTATCTGATCAGCCTCCTTTTTGAATCATGACAGTCGTTGGTGGGTTCTACCAAATGAGTGTTTTTGGGACATCTATGAGAGCATTTTTACCTTGATTCGGAGCCATCATAGCCTGCGGAAGTGTTTGGGACATTTCCGGCATATACCAAAGGATACAACTGATCACCAAGATTGAAAGTATTGATAGACGGTCCCTGATATGGAAATTAAACTTTTGGTCAGACACTCAAACATACAGGGAAAACTTTGATTTTGACCATTATTCTCAAATTTTATGAGAAAGTCAATGAAATGTGGATGTCGATTGCTTGCAACCTCCGATGTAAAAGATTTCTACAAACTTGATATGGATAATGAAAAAGCTCTATATGTGTCTATTAGATATGGGCCGTCCAATTAATAAAAATGAAAATTCCCTAGAGTGAATAAACTTTTGCTATTTTCTAAGTGGCGCTATACCTAAGAGATGCAGATGATGTTTTTTCATTGCGCCACTTTAAGACTTGGGCTGTCAATGAATAACTAGATCTACGGGTCCAGGTGGGGTTGACCTGAATTAACAAGCCAAGGTATGATATTTTGGACCCAATTGTTGGGTTTGGGTCTCTTCTTTTTGCACTTGATTAGAAATCAGGCCTAGCCAAGTTTGGGTATATCTTGGGTCAAGCCCACGCTAGGTTCAGTTACTTTTATTAGTGTGTGTGTAGAGAGAGAGAGAGAGAGAGAGAGAGAGAGAGAGAGAGAGAGAGAGAGAGAGAGAGAGAGCACATGCACACCTTTCGTGAGTACCCGTGCGCACCTTTGCACACGTGTCATGTGTACAAAATCCGACGGTCCACGTGATGCGGCACCACTTGAAACTCTATGGGCCCAATTTTCAGCCTAATCCAAAACTCTAATGGGCCATAGCAAAGAGAAATGCAAATCAAGGGGAAGAAACTATTTCCTTTTGCCAAGGCCCACCAAAGTTTTTTTTTATTAGGCTAAAAGTTGCGCTTATAAGGTTTTAAGGGGTGTCACATCACGTGGACCGTTCAGATTCTGTGCCCATGACACGTGTGCAAGGGTGTGCACAGGTGCTCACCGGAGACGGTGCACAGGTGAGCATCCCCCCCCCCCCCCCCCCCCCCCCCCCTCTCTCTCTCTATATATATGGTACTACGATGTTAACCGTGATAACTTCCCATGAAGTCAAGTGGTGTGGGCGCCACCATGATGTGTGTCAAACATCAACACCATGCATTTGATGGGTCCCCTTTAGGTTATTGGATATCTCCAAAATCAGTCATATACGAAACTCAGGTGGGCCATACCATCTAAAACCATGTGAAGATATAATTAAAACTTATAAAATTATTTGGTGGGGCTCACTTGAGTTTTAGATGCAGTTGAAACTTGGTAGGACCCCTCATCCAAGTGTGGGACACACACAATAGATGGCCTGAATTTGTGAACAACATCTCAGTGGGCCCAATAAATGATTATGAATGTTTTAAATGTGTGTGTAGCAATCCAACTATATTTGGTGAGACACACATGGAAACCCAGAGCCTCTTTAGGTACCATGCACGTGTCAAAAGTGGCACATACATGCATGTATTATTTAATCCATTGATTAGATATGCCCTACCATGTTAATGCTCTTATTTGACCTTAGTCAAACTCAAAACCCCCAGCCAATCAAAGTGGGATTTGGGTCATCAAGAACGAGAATCGGACCCAAATGTTCTTAGACACGTCCGAACCTTATTAGCCCAAAAACCGGTACTGTACGAACCGACCAGTTGCTAGCAAAATGCATCCCTAAGACCTGACTCAAACATGGGAATGAGAGCGGTCACTCACCTCATAAGTCTTATTATTACCCAATACTAATCTGGTTAGAAACTGTCTGTCAATGCTGCTAGCTGCAACTGTTAGTGTCCATGGCGAATAATTCGAGACCGTTGATGGTCCAGGACCTGAATTACCAGCTGAAGTCGACGTAAGGATCCCTCTCTCCATTGCATGGAACGCCCCAATCGCAATAGAGTCATCAAAATAATCCACAGGTCCGTCACCCCCAATAGAAATAGATATGATATCAACACCATCAGCTATTGCATCATCGAAGGCTGCCAGAATGTCCGCGTCAGCACAGCCGTCTGACCAACAGACCTTGTAAGCCGCAATCCGGGCCGATGGCACTGCACCTCGAGCTGTTCCCTCACCCAACCCAAGTAAGCTTGCCCCACTAACTAGACGGCCGGTAGCGGTTGATGCAGTGTGGGTCCCATGCCCAAATGAATCTCGTGGAGAATTGATCTCTCCATCGGGCAACTTCCCGTCAGTATGGTAGAATCGGGCTCCGATGAGCTTGCTGCATTTTCAAAGCCCAATATTATAAGGGTATTTTTTATATTTTAAAATGATCATGAGCATATGAGATTTTGCTGATGAGCTACTTTAGTGATTTAAAGCGGGTTGCAGACAATATCATGGCTAAGATGGACCAGAGAAGGCTCTATTAAAGGCAGAAGTGATTTTGGACCATCAAAAACTTAAAACAGACATATCTCGCAAACCAGGCTGCATTATCCAACATTACATATATGATTTTGGGTAGGAGAAGCTACTTTAGCCACCCAACCCTGCTGCACCGGGTTGCCCATGATGATTTTGCAAAATTTCATTTTATTTTCATTTTTACTATTTATAATAAGTTTTAGTTTGTCATGTCCAAACTCATTTTTGAGAATCAATCAATTATTCTGGAATTTCTAAAAAATATTTTTCACTTTTTTTAATGTTGCTTCTTGAGGTAATCTTTATGAGGAGTCCAAAGAAGCTATGTGAATTTGGGTACTTACCCACAGAGGAAGACGGTGCTCGACCTCAACACGTCTTTCCCCGCTTCATGTTAGAGAAGAAGTATGTGCCGAAAAATTCATGTTCGTTCCAAACCATCCAATATACAGGCCACTAATCGGATCATGTAATTATCATACTAATCAAAAGATCCTAATGGACAGTTTTGTTTAGTAGCATTTATTGATTGGATGGTAAGGATGTATCAGTTGGTACAGTTTCTCTGCATGGCCCAGAATGCAGGGCCATGAGCTTGATTGCTAGTACCAATCACACGATGTACGGTGGATGATTGGGCACCAAACAATGGTCGACAGAGAAACTCGTTGGGACTAACAAAGTGTACATGTGGGCCCACTTTTTGATGATCCAAAGCATTCATATGGTGGGCCATGCTGTGGATGGGAGATAGGCTTGGAAATCTCTTCCTGTGATGGCAATGGATAAGCTTATAGACGAGATTCTGGAGTATAGCCCATCTCATGATCAGAGGCTTACCAGATGAACGGCTTAAATTACTGAAAGGTGCTTAAATTATTGAGTGATTTACTTGTTGCAAGTGAAGTTTGCAGGGGATTGGCAGGTGCCCTTCCATTTGCTCGGCGGTGGGCCGAAGCCATCGTCATTGAAGCTGTCAGATTCCGGCCATACGCCGGTGTCGATCATGCCGACGATGACATCACTCTCAAAGGTTGTCCTAGTCACTTTTTGCGAGAAGCCCATGAAATCCCATGATCTTGTGGTGTGAAGCTGCTTGGTTTTGCTAGGGAACACAGATACCACACCTTCCATGCCTGAGAATTCCAGATTTACAATTATTATATATGCCGAAAAGAAAAGATATATCATAAGATTCCACACCATTGATTGGTGGGCCACAAGATGGGGATGACCCATCTCCTAATATCTCCCCCAGTGAGATGATCCTAAGCATCAGATTGTCAGGATTATCTTATGGGGGAGATTGTTGGTGAATCTCCAAGAGGCCCACCAAATGAACGACTCAGATAGCCAGAAGGTGGGCCCCACATTTACAGTTTTGTGGGAAGAACAGAAGCTCAATTCAGCATTGCATCTTTTTGTGAAAAGAGAAATGTGTACGTCTATTCTCCAATTACACACTAATGCAATGCAATCATCGGACATCCATTCTCGCACAAAGATGATCGAAGGTGAACGGATGGTGGATGATTTACCAGCAATCTTCTGCATTTCATCTTGGGAGAGCTTTGCTGCGAAGCCATTGAAGCTCTTCTTGTAGCTGTAAACTAGAGATTCTGATGCAGCACTGTTACATCCACACAAATAGAAATTAGTGTTTGTTTAGGAGAGGAGTCAACAAAAACTTTATTACACAGGTGGGCCACACCACCTACCTAAGGTAGGGGTTTGCTTATGTGTAATTACAGTATTCGTAGTATCGGTATCATTGCATGTATCAATATCACCTATGTTATTGCCTATACCTGCAAACGTATCATTGATTGAGGGTAACCATGGGAAAAGAAATCGAGATAATGAAACTTCTCAATAAAACTTCAAAAGATGCTAAAATACATATATTTGCATATTTACGAATTAAATAATTATAGAAAAAAATACATACATAATAAGGTTTTTTTTTTACTAAGGTTTTAAATGTAACCCTAATTTGGGAAAATACACGTATGTGCATATTTAATAATTAAATAATGACGAAAAAGGCATATTTATATATTTAGGAATCAAATAAAAAATTACTCTTTAGTGTAGCCTCAAAGCAAGCATAGTTATTTAGAAAAACACCAAAAAAAAAAAAAAAAAAAAACATGTAAAAAATGGTGGGTCCATCCATCCAACCATCCATCCATGCATGCACATACATACGTATAAAAATACATGCATGATCATTTATCCAGCCATGCATGTGTTCATCCACGCGCACACACACATCCGTCCATTCATTCATCGAACAATCTATCCATCCACACATATACATAAAAAAATCATACAACCATACCGCCATTAAAAAAAATTGAAATTGATTTTTTTTTAATAAATATTTTTTTGTAATATTGATGCAATGATGTTACATTAGTGATATTATTAAAATATCACCAATGCACCAAGGATACAAGTGACACATGAAATTTACATAATTGAAAATATTGGTGATACAATAATGATATCTATACACCGGTGATACTATATATTATTATCTTATCGTTATTGCAAGATGCAGATACAAAATGCTATTAGCATTATCGATATTGTCAAGATGGAGATAGGAATAATATTAGGAATATTAGATATTATTTGTTAAAGTTCTTTCATATACATTGCCATCTTCCAACAAATCAAGCTTTTAGAGCTAGTGGTGATTTGGCATGGTATCAAAGTTAAACGGAAGCCCAGCCCATCAACAACATTAACATGATTGGGTTGGGTTTAGGCTAGCCTTGAATGAAAGATGCTATTTAAAAAATAATAATAATAAATTAAATTAAAAAAATAAAAAATAAAAAGAAGAAGAAGAAGTCTAAGTCTGGCCCATTTAAAATGAGGCCTTTTTTTATTACTCACACATTCATAACCCCACATACCCTCTTCACTCACACCACAATGGGATTTTGCCATGATAGGTACTTGAACCCAGGATCTTGTGTTAAAACTCCTGACTGTGCACCGAGTGATGAGTAAGGACCCTGCCAATGAGCATAAAAGTTATGCCAGCCCGGCCCATCGACGGGCCTGGTTAAAAATTGGGCCATCCACATCCCTTAAAGGACATGGGCCCCACTCACCAGCATCATCAGAAAATAATCAGACAGTGTCTACTGTGTACTAGATAGTTTATATACACCGGATGTCTGATGTACATGCTATATACCGGATCATTCATGTGATAGATACTGTGTTGAAAGCATTAGGAAGGGGACGTTGAAATAACCTGCCAAGGACTTGTTCGAGCATGCCAATGTGGACTGATTCCGCAGATAAATCATCCGGTGAACGCTCCCCCATATACACTATGTACACCTGCAAGTACAATGAAGGTAGTTTGCGTCACCCTACCTTGAGCGTTACATTTTCCTAGACTTCCCCTCGTGGATGGACCATGGTTTGGTAATCCAGTCCGTTGATATGATGGGTCCCACACTGGATGGATATGGGTAAAAAAACTGCCCGATGGGGCAGCCGTAAACCTTCCATTTGGTGACCTGGAAATGGATGGTTAAGAAAATAGGCAACGACAACCATCCACATTCAATAGCTAAGTGATCAACGATTGGATGGCCAGGATATTTCGATCTAGGAACTTTTGTGGCATGGTCCATCCACGCTAGGGCCAATGAGATCAATGAGTTGGATCACTGAAAATTTTGATCCATGCTTAAAAAAATATAGCCCGTTGTATCTTAGTTCACCACATGACTTCGTTTCACCCGAAAATATGTCAAGTGCGTAGCTCATCTGAGCCGTACAAAAGGTGAGAACCACCACGAAGATCACCTGGTGCAAACATCAGGCTGGTCCACTCATCCAACGGACCACCTTGCATGAAAACAACAGACGGTTTAAATGAAACATGCCAAGGTCAGAGTCAACATACTCGTACGGCCCATCTGATGCGTACGCAATTTGTACCGGGTGATCTTTGTGGTGGGGACCATGTTTTGCACGGCTCGGATGTCCCACACACTGGCACGTATGACACTAATATAGTGATATGTAGACAAACGTAAACGGGGATAGAGCTTTGCCTTTCTATCCAACTCCGCAGCACCACAGGAAAAGATGAGCATGGCCATGAAGAGACTTATGAGGAGCCATGAAGGAGAAGTGGACTGTTTGGCCATAATTGAAATAAATTCAAATTGCGATTTGTTGGTTTCATTAGCCATATGGATGTGTCTGTGATTTATAGTGAAAGCAGCAGGCCATTCGATTATCAAATTCCCTCTTCGTTATCACCGCTTCCACAATGTAACTCTCCAAAACCGCCGGCCTATATATTTAACACATGGCACACGTGCGTGAGATTCAGGCCGTTCATCACGTAGGGGTCTGGTCATCAAGTGGTCCATAAGAATTCATTGAATAGCATTCCAGATGGATGATCCCACGCATATGGATGGTGGCCTGTGAATGGAAGGTTGGGATGGAACGTATACAACAGAAGAACTGAAGGATCGGATCTTCTATTTGGTGGGACTTCAAATTGATGGCCATAAATTTGAGAGTGAGAAATCCGGCATATCTTGTCAGCTTGAGTCATCGGAAATGATGTGGACCATTGAAACCCGACGGCATTGGAATTTCATGTGCCTTGAACAAAAACGATCTACACTCAATTATAATTTATAAGTAACTTATATACCGATCAGGTTTGGATAAAGTTAGGGCAACCCGAGACCTCAACCCAAGTTCAACCCAAGTTTTATCGGGTTGGTATTTACATAGCCCAGGCCCAAGACCAAATTCAATACATCCAGCCCAAGACCACTCCAAGGTTGGGTCAGTCGGGTTAAACCCGTCTGACTTTCAGCCCTACATACCATACAATGGTATAGATCACGAGGATTGCGTACCAACAGAACACCCACAATGATGTATTGTTTCATCAATGTCATCCATTCATTTTGGATTATTATTTGAATGATCATGAGGCAAATCCAAATGTCAAGTGGATCACAGCTACAGAGAAACTCTGGTGATTAAATGTCTGTCATTAAAAAGTTCTTGAGCCCACTGTAATATTTATTAATTGCTATCCAAACTAATGATTAGGTCACAAAGAACTAGATTAAGAGAAGCCACAAATATCAGATGCTGTCTGCTTTATTTTTGGGCTCATGCCTTAAGAGTCACAAATAAACATTATAATTACTGTCCGAAGTTTTTAATGATATACTTTTAAATCACCTCTGTTGTTTCCTACAGTATGGTCCACTGAGATATATGGCTCTGTTTCATTTTTAGATTTATAATCTAAAATAATCTGACAAAAGGAATGGATGGCGTAGATGTAAAATACATAGATCAAAATATGCCCCTTGGCAAGAGCCCCCACGTGGACCCATGTTCATCAGTAAAAAAAAAAAAAAAGAAGTCAAAACCATTGGTTAAAAGTCAAAAGTCAGAATCAAAAGTCAAAATCATTGGTTAAAAGAGTCTGACGACTCCTAGTCAGACGGCATTTTAACCCAAAGCCGAGCGGATTAGACGAAGCCCTTCCCGTGGGCCCTCCCCAGTATATTTATTCTGTATCTATCAGTTCCATTTGTTTTGACTGATGATTCAAGGACATAAGTCAAAAAATAGGTAGATACAACTCTTATGTAGACCATACCATAGAAAATAGATCTCATTAATGAACAACAAAAGTTTTGTATCAAACTAGACATTATGAGGTTTTTAATGGTAAAGGGTTCATCGCCTCTGTTTCCTATAATATGATCCACCTAAGATTTGGATCTTTTTTAATTTTTGGCTCATGCTTTAAAATAGATGGTACACCCAGATCCATGGCTCAACTGGCAGACTGAGTGGAGATAAAATAGATGGTACACCCAGATCCATGGCTCAACTGGCAGACTGAGTGGAGATACCTCGTTTCAACACTTGAGGTCTTGGTATAAATCCCTAGCGGGGGTGGCTAACATGGAGTGTGTGTATTGACATGGGTGTGTGCTAACAAGCTAACCCAAAAAAATATATATATTTAAAATTTAAAAAAAGAAAAAAAAAAAAAAAATGGATGGTCAGCGTAGATATATAATACAGACAGTAAGATGGGCTGTATGGAAAGGCACTAGGTGAGGTAGGGGCACACTTAATCTGCTCTCAGCCAAACAACCTCATGGAACTACCTCGTTAATCATTATAATTATCATTTCACAGCCTTCCTCACCTACCCATGGTGCCAAGTGGCTCAGGTGGACCCCAGCATGATGTTTATGGAAATACATCTCAGCCACCAAGTGGGAACCCCATGGGCCCAAAAATCAGCTCCCATCTGTGACTCAGACAGACTACGTGGCTGGAAAAGAGTAAATACGGCAATGCTCACCTTCCAGACTATTTTTATTAATGTGGCCCAGGTGAATCATGGATGGGTTTGCCTTTTCGGATGTAGTCTCAAATTTTTGTGTGGAATCCAATGATTGGAGTGATTTTATATTTTTCTATCATGGTGGGCTCTATGAACAAGGGCTGATATGTCTCCCAAATGCTTCCTTTGGTATAGTGCTCAGGCTCACTGGTCATATCTAATGGCCATAGTGAATCTTACATGAATATCACAGTGGACCCGACAAAATCAAGATTGGCCTGTCATGGGATTCGGTTTTTTTCTAAATAATATCTCCCTAAAGTTGAAGAGGGACATTGGGACTTTGATTATTTGCAAAGCCCACCAGTATGAGAAATCCACTCTTACACTTGGATACATAATTCCAATTTACAACTAGAGCCCAAAAATTAAGCTGATTTGTGATTTAAGTGGTCCGCGACAAAGAAAACAGTTGGGAGATGCCCGACTTTGATTTTTAGAAGTCTCCGTGATGATTATATGAAATTTACTCCTTACTATTAGATGTCACACCAAAATTTTGCCATAGGGCCTAAAAATTAGGAGCATGTAATTCAGGTGGGCCATGCTAATGGAAACAGCCAGGACCCTATACACTGTTAACACGAGGTTACACACCTGGTGGTAGAGATGAATTTTACACAAATATCACAATGGAGCCCACCCAAGCAGCGGACCTGTTCGCTTGCGTGCCCACCCAAGCAGTGGCCGGTGGTTAATAAAGAAATGTAAAGGCATTTCAATGTAGTCATGCTCGCATCACCGTTACGGAATACTTTGGATCCAAATTCCTTTCTCCAATCTAACAGCACCCTGTAAATACTAGTTGGAATGGCACGTATGGCACATACAAGGTGCGTCAAGGAAAGATTTTAATGGATTTCAATGAAAAGGGTGCAGGCTATATGCAAAAAGGAGGGAAAGGTGATGTAGCGGGCTACTTGCATCAAGAATTTGAAATGGCAAAAGTGACCCCATTTGAAGACATTTTAAATGACATAAATACCCTTCTCTATATATTCCAAATCCCTTCCCATGTCCTTTCTAAACCCAAAAGTTACCACTCTCTGAAGACTAATTGTGGGGAAATATGTCCATAGCTACTTGCATTATATATGGTAGAGATAAAGCCAGGTTTGAAGCAACAAGATCACAAGAGCTTTCTCACAGGTTACACACCAACTGCAGTTAACCACAAGATGGCAATGTAAAAACAGCACTATCCTGGAAGGTCAAGCAAACCTCTACCAGATAGAATGAGAAATAACTAGAAACAAAAGGACCGTGAAACAAGTCTAGCCATTGATTTTGCAAAGCTACAACACGTTACATTCATAGAAATATGCAGTCAGTTGTCTACATTAGTCCCCTTTATTGTACGATGTCTTATGAGTAACCACATCAAAGAAGGCCAAACTGATACAATCATGTTGTAGCAGAGAGAGCAGGCAAGTCAAATCAAAACCAAATATCATGGTGTTGTGCTTGAGCTTTTCATCGTTTGGCATCCCTAACAAAACATATAACATAATTAAGATGCTATTGCTAAATACAGCAGATTAATATAGCGTCCATCAAGTTAAAAGGCAAATAGCTTACAGTGCTTAGCAAGATGCTGCCCACGAAGCACTAAGAACCGGTACGTCTCTCAAGTGTGAAGGTAATTGGCAGCCATCATCAACTCTAAAGTCATTTCAGGTTCAATGTGAAACTCAGTCTCTTTGCCACTGCAATGAGGAACAACCAATATGAAATTCCAGCCATGAAAATGTAAACCCAGAAAACATGTCTATTGAACAAGCTTGGTGAAAAGTAGACATTTTTCAAAATGCACTACCCAGTCATTTTATTTTACATTTATTTACATGTTTGATTTGATGTGAGAAATCCATGATATTCGAACTGAAGTTTGCAACATTAAGATTACATCGCTCCGCCAAATGTATTGTCCCTGATAGGATCCTCTGGTAGTGTTTCAACAGAAAATTCACATTGTAGATTCATGTTTTGTGTCATGCTGACGGCAATGATGCAGGCCCAGTTGGGCAAAGTAAATACACTGCAGCCATGTAAATTCATGTTTGGCAAGACAGGCAAAATGAATGTTGCTAAACTCATTAAATACCATAAGTTCTCCAAATTGGGCAATTTGGACAGGAACCACATGTCACCAAATATCCTTTCACAGTATGGTCCGAATTGGGCAAATCAAATTGCTTCCCTCAAATTTACCAAAATTAACTAGTTGGTAAGCAACTCCTATTAAAAAAGGAAAAAAAAAGAAAAGAAAAAAGAGGCCAATATGCCAAATTTTACTTGTTGGTTTAAGGCTTGCACAACTTAAATGCACAGGGGGGGTGAATGATTGGACTCAAGATTTGAACACAAGTGGTGTGATGATATTTAACCAAATTTAGTTGGATAATTTTTTTTTGAAAGGTGGTGAATTTTATTAGAAATGAAACCCAAAGGGCAACCAAAGAATATAACAATCAGCCAGCAGCAAAGACAGAATATAACAACCAGCCAGCAGCAAACGGCCCAGCAAAAATACAGCAAGATCAAAAGCTCGACCCCAAGGAAAGACCCTAATAATACTAACAAACCCCATGGCTAAGCACCTCACTCCAAAATGTCCGCTTTTGGCTTCCTAAAGACCTTCAAAGCCGACCCACTTTGGTTCTGAAAGTGCCAGTTATTATGTTCTCCCCACAGAGCCCACAGCCCAGCCATCAAGGCTAGTCTCCACTCGTCCTTTCTTCTTCCCAGGAACACCCCCATGCCAAGCAAGCAAGAGGACCTCTACATTATCTGGTGTCACCCATGCCACATTAAAGAATCCAAAGAATCCATCCCACACTGGTTTGGCAAATGGGCGACAAACGCGGCTTGAAGACAAAGGGACTACAATCCTTAGTGATAATCATCCACCTTTTCCAGAGGTCATCTATGGTAAGCACCCTATTCCTTCTTACCAACCACATGAAGGTCACTACCTTATGCAGAGCACTGTATCACCAAGCAAAAAAGCGATGTGGTGACCACAGATAACACCCAGAGATTAAGAAAACAACCTACAGAAGAAACGCATCGAAAATCTTCCATACTTCTACTTCACATCATCACGTCCCTCTCGCCCCACCATGGGGCAAATTTGATGAAGCCAGGCCAGAAGCTGGGAGAACTTGTCCACCTTTGCATCCATCAAATTTCTTCTACAAGGGGGAGACCATACGATCTCTAAACTGGATTGAGAGAGGCATTGAGCAATGAGGATATCCGACGATGGAGCAAGTCTAGCTAGTCCCCAAAACTGATCCGTCTCTCCGTCCCCTACGAAGAAGGAGACCCCCTCCTTGGATTTGCAAACCAATCTCGCAACCACCTTCCAAATGGCAAAGGCCTTGTAGAGCAGTGATTCCCTGATCCACCATGCCCCTTGCCCAGTGCCGTATTTAATTGCAATAACCACCCTCCACATGCTCCCTTCTATTCCAAACCTCCAAATCCACGTGCCAAGCAAAGCAAGATTCACATCCTCCAACCGCCTGAATATGGTTCCTTCTTCGAAAGGTTTGCACACTTCCACTCCGGTAGGTGGAACTAGTAGTTTTTCACAATCCCTTGCCATAGGAGTCCCTCCTAAGCTTCTCTAGACGGAGCAAAACCAACTTCGGGCATCTAAACAGAGACATGAAATGAAAGCGCAAGTTTGGCAAGGCTGATTAGCGTGAGCCTTCCACCCAAGTATAGGTGCCTGCTCTTCCACACAACTTCCTCCCCACTCTTTCAATGACCCAATCCCAAAAATGTTTAGCTGGTTTTCCCACACAAAGCAAGAGGCTGAAGTCCATTGACAGGAAAGACCTGACTCGACATCCAAATACCAACGCGAATCTCGCCACCTCCTCCAAGGACATACAAATCCCCAACAGCTCACTCTTGAGGATAATTACCTTCCACCTTGGACACCACGTCAAAGCATCTCACAACTTTCCTCAAATTGTCCACCATAACTTCCTAGTTGGATTAGATTTTCACTATTTTAAAATCCTAACCATTGTTTTGTATTCCTTGTTGCCCACACACACAAGAATGTTATAAAAGGTCTTATGAAAAGCAAGCATGCTAGAATGACTGTAAAGAAGAATGTTATAAAAAGTCATACTGTAAAAATTTTGCAAGCATTTAGCATGCTATAAAGACTAGAAAATAGTACATTGCTTAACAAATTTAAACATTAATTGTATGGGTCAAATAATCCAAGTAAGACTCACAAAATTGAATATGAACAGAATGTTACAAGCAGGATGCCAATATCTGTATTCATGTCCTAAAGTTTTGAGAAATGAAGAGTCATTCCCCTTTTAGGTTTCTATTTCAACAACAGTATCCCTATGTTTCCCGCATGTTAGATGGGCTGGTAGAGACAGTGTAGTGTGCATGGATCCAGGGTTCAATACCTGGTAGTGTTACCTTTCAAAAACAGTATCCCTATCATAAATATCTTAGGTTCACACGGTCTGTGGTTGAAGGTATTTGAATCATACAGTGATCCTCAGCCAAAGAAGGTAATTACTGTCATTGCAAATTTTACTTGGCTTATCACTGATGTACAATGCTAGTATGAGGCAAACGACACGCAATGGCATCAAACTAAGCTGGTCAAGAAGATTTCCATGTACCTCTGTCCCTCTAGACGGAATTCTCACGTGGTTCAACGACCAGATCAAAAAAAAGTTCTCAATCCATATCAACCATGTGGATGACCACCTCCACAAAAGGTACGGGCATCTCAATTTGATTTGCTTTCTTCTCAGAAGACCAAAGTTTAATTATACAGATTAATAGGATCCCAACTTTGTCCATGGCTATGCTATACTGGCCCCTACTGTTTCCTAAATGAAATGAACTCGTCCAATATTCTTCAAAAAGTTTATTCAATGTGAAGGCCAGCATGATCTCATACTTTGGCGACTGACATTAAGAGCCTTCCATTTGTTTCTTGATGCAATGGAGTTTCTTCATCAAAAGGGTTGTGGTGAACCTTGGCAATACCTTCTTGGATTCATTTATACTAGCACAACTGATTGGGGTAGCATATTATTACAACAACCTTCATGCTGGTGCAGTTTGAACTGTGAACCATAGTTGCATGATCCGCCTAACTAGGTTCAGCTCCCGCTTTGAATCACACTTCAGGCTCTCCCCTAGCTTCCTAGCATTTTATACTTACTAATATTTTAAAGCAAATGCCTCCCCACTCCTGCACCTAAATCTATTGCCACTTTATTTTCTGCTGTTTAAGGATTGGGCCCCATTGAGTCATATTGCGTTGCCCAGGGAGCTGCTGTTGTATTCTTAGTTTTTTCTGTAACTGTTTTTCTCCTATTTCTGTTTTTTCTTTCGGTTTTGGCCTAATAAAATCTGCTCCTTTCCCAAAAAAACAAAAATGTACTTAAAGCAAAGGCCCTCAAAGGAGCACAAAGTTGAGCTTTGAGAGAACTTCGCACTTTCAAGGTTTGAGATCAAATAATTATCTTTTAAAGGAGACGCCCACAAACTACCTACATGGGGAAGTTAATTGCAGGATCCTAATAACTAAGTACTGCTCCTGCTTCTCGTGCTTCAAACTCACGTTCTTGCTCCTGCCACCTAGGTTTAAATACAGTTTGCCACTCCAGCAACCAAATTGGTTGCAGCTTTGCTTCATGCTTCATGCAATCATGTAGAACACATTTGTGAAGTTTCACAGATTGAACTTCCCCAGTTTATGAACCGATAAGGTGAAGAAAGAGATTTAGAATAGAGTTTGGAAATGAAGAACACTACTTGCATTGAGAGGAAGGTATTCCATAACAACACCTACTGGCCAGTGGCTAAAGAAATCTTCTGCATACAAGATGTCCTATATTTGCAGAAACATCAACAGACTGGACCCTCTCAGTTTTTAAGATTGAATTTCATGGTTGGTAAGGGTAACATAGTCAAATTTTGGATTGATCCTTGGATCCTTGATCATCCTTTGAAATCTGTCTATCCGGATCTTGCAGCATTAGCCCCTAATATTGATATCTCGGTGGCTAACTGCTTCTCTTGGAACGGAGAAGAGAGGATATGACTTCCTCCTTTGAGGAGGAACTTGAGGGATTCTGAAATAGTCTTTAATGTCACTCTTATCTCAATTGCAAGATATCAGAATTGTTCAAGATGCTCAAGATTCAATTGTATGGAAGGCTGGAGCATTGGGAGCATTCTCAGTTCAGTCATTCTATTCAGACTTAGTGGAGGATGGAGTCTCCAGCAACAGTTCTTCCACCAAGGAGAAGAGAGGATATGACTTCCTCCTTTGAGGAGGAACTTGAGGGATTCTGAAATAGTCTTTAATGTCACTCTTATCTCAATTGCAAGATGACAGAATTGTTCAGGATGCTCAAGATTCAATTGTATGGAAGGCTGGAGCATTGGGAGCATTCTCAGTTCAGTCATTCTATTCAGACTTAGTGGAGGATGGAGTCTCCAGCAACAGTTCTTCCACCAAGGAGATTTGGAAGTATGGAGCTCCTCAAAAGGTAGCAGCTTTCGGATGGTTAGCAGGGAAGAATAGAATTCTTACTATCAACAATCTTCAAAGACGTGGGATGATTGTTATAAACATGTGCCTCTTGTGTTACAAGCAGGCTGAGTCTACAAACCATCTTCTCATTCATTGCGCCTTTTTGACCGGAATTTGGAATGAGTTCTTCTCCTTCGCACCAGTCCATTGGGTCATGCCACGCTCAATAGACTATCTTCATTTAACTTGGCATGTCGAGGATGGGGGAAAAGTAGGGAGAAGAAAATGGCAAGTAGCTCTTCTTGCCATTTTATGGTGCATTGGGCCGAAATAAATGACTGTTGCTTTCGCAATAAGAGAAGATCGGAGGCTGGGGTTTTCTTGAGGATTCTCCAATTTATGCAAGATTGGGCTCCGTGATTTTTGTGGGTTTTTTCCAGCGATGGTGCTGGTTGTTGTCATATCCCTAGTTTCTTTAGTTTTCTTCTAGTCTTTTCTTAGGTCTCTTGTAGGTTTTCTTTTCTTTTTGTTTTTTCTGAGTTTGCCTTGTCTTCCCTTGTTTTGTTTTTCTTTCTGCTTAATAAAATCTCACCTTAAAAAAACAACAGCAACGGTGGCTATAACAACCACCATGGTTACCATTACGTTACGAGCATAATGGTCGTTACAGTCTTAAATAAATAAATAAAACTGTTTACGGGCCATTATGGGGCCATTACGGGCCATTTTTTTCTAGAACAGCCATTACAACCATTTCAGCCCCGTACCACATAATTAGGGCTGTTCATGAGTCGAGCTAGCTCGAAAAACTCGCTCGACTCGGCTCGAGTCAGCTCGGATTGACTCAGCTTGAATGGCCGATTCAAGCTAAGCCGAGCTAATTATTTGAAGCTCGAGTTGAGTTCAAGCCAAGTTTGACCAGGGAGCATTTCAACTCGACTCGAACTTGACTCGACTCGAAGCTCGAACTCGAGCTCGACTCGGCTTGATTAATAAATATATTAAATATTATATATTATATTAATATAAGTTTTAAATATTATATATTATATATATTATATTAATAAACCAAACAAATAAACCCTAGAGTCTTTACCCAACCGCACGCACCCCCTTTCCCTTTCCCTTTCTTCTCTTTCTTTACCCACTACCAGCCGCACGCCTACCCGGACCGCCACCATCAGGTTTCCTCATTCGATTCAAAGCTTTGTTTGATTTTTTCATCGGGTTTTGCTTTGATTCTCTTAAGATTTTTGAATTTTTCATCAATGGAGGAGGATCAAGAACAGAATCCATCATTCTCTCACCCAACAAGCTCGAGCTCGACTCGAGGTAAACTCAACTCGACTCAAACCACTAGCTCGACTCGAACTCGACTTAACAGCTTTGGCAAACAAGCCAAGCTTTAATTTTGAGCTCGAGCTCGAGCTCGAACTTGAGTACATCATGGACAAGCTGAGCCGAGCTTGGCCCACCTCGACTCGACTCGGCTCGATGCCCACCCCTACACATAATGGTTACCACCATTACCGTTATGTAACCGTTTTGGTATACCATGATTGAGAGCAAAGGATTTTGATTGGTGCAGGTCCTAATAGAGGAACACACCCAAAAAAAGGGCATTTGCCAATGGAACATGATCCCAGTTCAAACCTAATGTATAATGATTTAATGCATGACAAAGCAATGAAAAAGCTTTGAAGTCAGACCAAAACTTTCCATTTCCACTTGAAATTCGAAGCACCCAAAAGCGAAGTAAGACAACGAACGGCAAGCACAAATGGACTGAGACGCACAGAGTTCAGCACTCGCCGGTAAAACGTCCCAACTCTTGATAGCAAGACAAAAAACTCCAATCTTTTGCTACACACCCAATGTCAGTGTTTACTAAGGCTGTTTTTGGTGGCACCAAATATCATGATATTTCATGATTACTCGGTCTAATTTGTTTGGTGCAAAATTTCATGATGCTTCATGAAATTTGGTGCAGCCAGATACACCCTGATGTGATACTAAATAATCCAAAGACTAAAAAGTAAGAAGGGTCTGTTTGGTAGAAGGATGTAAAATATAAGTAGAAACATTTCTGCAGTGTCATTGTTACAATTTTTTCCTACATTTTTCTTTTAGTTTAAAGGAAATTGTGCATGAGGGGAAAAAAAAATTTGCAACAATTTAACTGTTAGAAAGGACAAAGGAGATGGAACAGAAGTTGCGATTGCTATTTCAGAAAATAAAGAAATCACAGTAGCAGAGAGTTTTAAGTGTGTCAATGTCAAGATAGTTTGGTGTCCAAAGTTCCAAAGATATCTGTAAGATGAGAAAATTGAGTTTATCTCTCAGATGCTGACTACTCTTAACAAAGTGTTTGTTCCTCAGGAAGGGAAAGATAAGAGTGTGGGAATTATTGATCCAAAAGAAAAAAATTTAAAAGAGTGTGGTCATTAGAGGTGCAGGAGGGTATATTCACAAAGATTGATATCCAAGTCCTTGGTGGTTAGGAATGGAAACCATTCTTCTTCCTTTCATAAAATTAGGACAGCTCCTGTCCAATTAAAAGTTAAAGCCTTGTCTGGACGGCTTGCTAAGAAAAAATTATTAAACTTGAGAATCTTAAAAAGAGAGGCATGACCATCCCAAACAGATGCTGGATGTGCTGTAAAGGAGCTAATGGATGGCAGGGCAACGACTGCATGGGGGTCAGCCAGTTGTCTGTTATGGAAATGGTGATGCATACATCTCTATAGGTTAATTAGCTTGAGCAGAACAGGAGTGTTCACATGGGGGGAAAAAAATATCATATTTGGTCTTTGATTTTTTTTATTTTTTATTTTTTAAAAAAAATCAGATTGTTCACTCTATGGGCCAAGATAAATAACAGGTTTAGAGGTCAATCATACTCTATGTTCAAATTGAATTGGGAAGAGAGTATTGAGGGCAAATATCAGAGTCCAAAACTCCAGCCAAATGGAAGCACCAAATACCAGCAATACTGTAGACCCAGGCCTTTTTAGCCCTGATTAGGACCCAGGCTTTTTAACCTGATTAGGGTCAGGGCAAAGGCCAAGGACCTTTTAAGCCCAATTAGAGCCAGGGAAAACCTTGGCCCCGCCCTAGCCTGCCCCATTGCGACCCCTAATCCAATTGTCCAACTTGCAAACTCCAGGTAAGGATCCAAGCATTGTAGCAGCAGAGTTCTTGGTTCTCATTTTTTTAAGATTTATGACTTCAAGCTCCTAGTTTTTAGTTGAAATACATTGAACACAATAGAGCTTAGAATTCTTTATAAGTCATCCCTAACCACTCAAAAACCAATCATTGCAACAATCCAAGGGCTAGACTCCGGTACACCCAGATCCATAGCTCAACTGGCAGAGTGAGTGGAGATACCTCGTTTCAACACTTGAGGTCTTGGTATCGATCCCTAGCGGGGGTGGCTAAAATGGAGTGTATGTACTGACATGGATGTGTACTAACAAGCTAACCCACAAAAAAAAAAAAAAAAAAAGGGCTAGACTCCGGTATGTGCTCCCCACAATTTATCAAAAAGATAAAAAAGAGGGGGAAAAAAAAGGAAATTTTGTGGCAATGCATCCACTTGCAAGTGGGTATACGCGTGCGTTGATCATGACAGCACCATCTAGATGATCTCAGCGTCTAACTCCACCAACTGTATTTCGACCAACGACCTGTCTTTCCTTGATTATCCATTCAACGGTTAGCAGTCCGATGCGATGCCCCGTTAGAAATGGGACCCACCAAAAAAATTCGACGGATTTAGCATGCAAATATCTTCATTTAGCCTAATTCTTTTAATAATAATAATAATAAGAATAATTCCTCAATTTTCTCTTCCACATGTATATACCACCTAATCCAAGAACCGCGAAGAAATGTCGCTAGAAAAGCCAATACAACAAATGAAAATAGAAAGATGAGGAGGAACCTAGAGAATTGCAAGGACCAGTAAAAATACTGGCAGATCTTCTCGAGAATCGTAGTGCTGATTTCCGGAAACGTGACTTTCCCGTGCTGCGTCTCCGAAAAGCTCCCTGCGATGTCGGAAATCAAAGAAAAATCAGGAAAGAAAACCCCCAACCCTAGCCCTAATTTCTAGAGAGAGAGACCTGGAGAGGTGAGCATGTTGCGGATGGTGTGAGAGACCATCGCTGCTTTCTTATCTATCACGAATTCAAATCCCTCCGCACTTATCAGCTTCACCATCTCCTCCTTTCTCATCTTTTCTTCCAAAAACAGAGCAGAGTGGAGTTTCTGAAGATTGCGAACTGAGATCGAAGAGAGAGAGAGAGGATTCTCTGGCGAGGTCTGCTATTATCAATATCCCTGGCCCGCAATGGAATGCAGAATTACCAAAATATCCTCACTTTCTTACATAAATTTACATGGGTGACCATCGACTCGACGACTTGGATCGGCTCGATCGAGTCGAGTCGACCCGGACGAGTCGGACTGACTCGACCACTACCTCTCACTGTAGAGGTGTACACGAGTCGAACCAAGTCGAGCTTTGCACAGCTCGACTCAGCTTGGCCACTAGCTGACCCCCAGCTCCTCGGCTCGGCTCAATCCTCAAACCTAACTAGCCAACTCAATTCTATTCGGTCGACAGCTCAGGCTAATTCAAGCCAAGTTCAAACAAAGATCGGGCATCAATGACATTTTACCAAACACAGGTAATGCACCTTTAATTTCTAAAGGAATGTAAAGTAATACCATCAGTTTACAGGTATTTCATGAAACATGCAATAGTGAGTATTGTTTCACATCCATACCTTCCTTGCTATCAGCTGACACTCAATTGAGTCATTTCATCAACCATTGGTTGAGCAACATCAATATCAAAATAACTGAGTCACTTGACTTGTTCGATCCAAGTTCTATTCGAGTTGGGGTTAGATTTGAGGCAAGTCAAGCTCAAACTTGGCTTAAAATTTTATTGAGCTTAAAAAATCAACTCAACTTAATTCGAACTCAAAGTTTGAACCGAGTCGAATCAAATTTTTTTGAGCCAAGTCAAGCAAGCTAAACAAGCCAACTTAGTTGGCGTACAGCTCTACCTCTCAAGCAATTCAGGGCACATTCAGATTCTTATGTTATAACCACTCTGTCCTTTAGTTGGGCCAACTGATGTTAGGACATGGCTTTAAAAAATTTGGCAGTTTCAAAATTCTAATGGGCTACACGACAAGAATCAGTGGGATTAAATGCTATTCTCAAAATTCTAATGTTGCACCCAGTTCATACAAGTTAGGCTATTGTTAATTAATCCAGACCGTTAATATTTTAAAAACCAGCACAGATGGAGTGACAAAATATATAAGGGATTTTAATTTTTCATGTTTTGATATTTCACTCTTTTCCTTGAACAATTAGTTTATTTTCATTCTTAACACCTAAGACGCGCAATAGAGAGAGATTTTTCTTGTATTGGCCTGATTTTTGGTGTGTCTATTTGGGCCAGTTGGATTTCATGAAACATCATGTTGGCCCCACAAATAGGTTTGAAGCTTTCAGGTGGCTATCATTATCTGTAGTGTAGCCCATGTGATGATTTGATAGGTTTGGTTTTTGAGAATCATTATTTGATCATTAGACCTTCCTATTAGACTATTGGAATGGCATACACATGTCACAATAACCTCTAATTAGATGTTTCATAATTCAAGCCAATCCAAAACTCAAGTGGGGCAAGCTTGGAAATTTTTGCACAAAAAATCCTCCCAATTCAAATAATGGGTCCCACTTGATTATTGTATTGGTTTAGTCTTTATGGCATTATGTTTCTATAGTGAAGTATAATAGATTAGATTCATTTAACACAAGTTTTGAGGTGGCATAATTGTTGTGTAAGATTTGAATACTTAACTTTTTGCTATGCCCTACTACATATCAAAATAACTATTCCTTTTAAAAGTTTGTTTGAGCTATTAGAGGATGGTGTATCAATGTATATCAAAGGACTTTAACACTTTGTATCTTTGTATGGTTTGATCAATTCGATTTTTGCCTCATCCCAATTTCATGATTGATCTCCTTGCTGAACAGATTGAATGGATTACACACATTAGAGTAGGCCAAAGCACCCATATTTTTAACTGTGCTTGTTGGCTACTACAATCAATACATCATGTTTTCAACAATGAAGTACACACATCAAACCTAAAGTGTAATTTTGTTGCTAGATCTTACTCTTGGGCACTGCCATTAGTTTGTGAGTGAGGATGTGTTTTTTTTTTAACATAGATTATGAGCCTCCAGTTGCAAGGGATTCATGTAACTTGCGACATTGCCTAATACAAAAGTGGGTTGTGGGAATAGTTGTAGGTACTTTGCGGCTGTTTTTAAAAGTATTGGATCTAATGCAACCCAAAAAATACATGAAGGAATTGTCAAGAAGATGATTAGACCCCGGGAAAGGGGGCTAGACTTCCATGGATCTCTTAATGTGGGCCTACCTTGATGTATCTCACTTACATACATGTCCTCCATCTGATTTGACATATTATTTTAGAGCATGATCCAGAAAATAAAGTAGATCCAAATCTTAAGTAGACCACACCACATGATATAGTAGTGATTTATCATTAAAAACTTCTCTAGACGACAAAAGTTTTGTATCAAGCTGCTGATATTTGTGTGGTCCCTTCATTCAAGTTTTGTAACCTCATCAATCCGTTGGATGTCAAACAGACATTCCCATGGCCCTCAAGAAGTTTTTAATGGTGGGTATTCAATCATCACTATTATATATATTGTGGTCCACTTAAGATTTAGATTTGCTTTATTTTCAGTATTGTGCTTAGAATGAGTTGTCAAAATGAATGGATATTATAAATGTATTGTACATACTATAAGTCTACATGCAGAATTGAAAGGGCCATACTATACATCAGATATGGAGATTTAAGAATTGACATGGAGATCTAAGAACGGTAAGGCTTACCTTGTTGGGACTCCATATCTGTTGTCAGTCGAATGTTGGAGTATTCCTCTCCTTATACCTTTAGAAGTTGTGATGGGATTGAAACTTCTGTTGGTGGTATTGGATTGAAGACCCAACCCTATTTTATAATACAGAGGGCATAGGAGTTTAAAACTCATCAAAACTCTTCTTCCCATGGCTCCACACATACTATGTGTATATCACGGTTGTAGCACTTCACCACTTACATGAATTTCTAAATGTATTACAATTTAGTGGAGCCCACTGATATACTTAATCACATTATCCAAATCTTAGGACAATCCAGACTGTTGATCAATAAAGCCCACCTTATAAAATTCTTACCCATATATCTCATATTCTTCTCACAATACTAGATTCTTATGCTATTAATCTAAATACATCCATTATTACTTTTTTTATTATCCAAACAACACAAACTACTATATCAAAGAGTACCCTTTTTTCTTGCACTCCTCCATGTCCATGACTTTCAAACATGGCTTAAAAAATTAAGGTGGCACTTTCTGCTCCATTCCACACTTTCTTCAACAATCTGTTACTGGGATGGTTATTTCATGTCCCATGAAGCAATCAGTGGAACTTTAAAGGCTCGCTTGGATGCCACCAAATAAGTTACTTTTTCTACTTATAATAATAAATAAGTAACTTATTTCAGATAAAAAAATTTTGATTTATAATTAGTTATAAATAAATTTTTTATTTAAAAGTACTTAATCAATTTAGTTAATTGTTTTAGCTTTTCTAATTTTCATGAGTTGTTGAAAAGAGGCACATGAGGAGAAACTAATAAGTATCTTATTCACCCCCCTACATTCTTATCTTCTTAATAAGTAGAAACCAATATAGTTTATCAGTGGCATAAGTAACATATCTTAAGCATCTTAAGATCCAAACGGCCCCTTAAAAGAGTCAAGGCGTTATAGGACGAAAATGAGAAAGCCCGAGGGACTGTCTAATAACACTCCCCAAATTTTAACTTAGTGGAATGATCTTACCACAGCTTTCTCATAAATGGATAATCAAACCGTTAATCTGATGGACCCAGAACTGGATCGAGGATGCCTCAATTATTAAATCTGATTCCAGGATCCCAATGCTTCTACCACTGGCACACAAGTGGATGGTTCAACGAATCACAGCACTCTGGAAATAGGGCCATCCATGGATGGTTAGGACCAACTTGGAAAACTTTCTAGTACCCCCTTCAATGCCGGGCCGAGCAGATCAACGGTCTTGATGACCTAGCTGGCCCTAATTATATCAACCATTAACTAGGCACATCCCGACCATCTCCTTAAACCAGTGATTGGGTTCGCCCATGTGCTGTGAGCATGATTCAAACCATTCATCATACAGACCTTACCGTAGTGTGCCATATTCCATGAGTCCATTCATTGGCACGCACACGGTTTCTTCAAAAGGCCCAGCGTCCAGATTCAAAGGAAATATAGAGAGAGGAATGCTCACACGGGCACTAGTTCTCACTTTGATGTGTGTCAAACATCAACACCGTGAATTTGATGGGTCCCTTTAGATTATATGATATCCCAAAAATCAGTTGCATACGGAACTCAGGTGGGCCATACCATCTAAAATCATGTGAAGACATTCCTAAAACATATAAAAGCACTTGGTGGGGCCCGCCTGAGTTTTGAATGCAGCTGAAAGGTCTGACCCCTCATCCAAGTGGGACACACAAAATAGATGGGTTGGATTTGTGAATCACTTTTCAGTGGGCCAAATAAATGATTATGAATGTTTTAATGGAAGGGTTAGCCCTTTCAACTATTTTACATGGTGTGGTCCACCCAAGCTATGGATTGGCTTGATTTATAAGCTCATGGCCCATCTTAGAATGCTGCATTTGACTGATGGGATAGATTTTCGACACACATCTCGACCTCATAGTACCATTCACATTCCCATTTCCACTTATATATCTGCGTGTGTAGGGGGGGGGGGGAGGGGGGGGGGGAGAGGTACTATGCGCTCGACCTCACGGTCCGTCCCATGAGGTCGAGCTGTGTGGACCCCACCATGACGCGTTTCGAAAATCTACCCCATCAGTCAGATGCACCATTCCATCGGGGCCTAGGTCTAAAAAATCAAGTTAATCCGTGACTTTTGTGGGCCACACCCCATACAGAAGTTGAGAAGGGCTGTGCACCATTAAAACATTCATAATCATTTTTTGGGCCCACCGAGATGTGGTTTGAAAATCCATACCATCCATTATGTGTGTCCCACTAGGATGATGGGTCATACCAAGTTTTAGCAGCATTAAAAACTCAGGTAGGCCCCACCAAGTGCTTTTATATGTTTTAACGGTGTCTTCACATGATTTTAGATGTTATAGCCCACCTGAGTTCTGTATATGGCTGATTTTTGGGATATCTTATAATTTAAAAGGGACCCATCAAATGCACGGTGTTGATGGTCGACACACATCACGGTGGGGCCCACACAGCTCAACCTCACCGGAGCTTAATGTGAGGTCGAGCGCATAGTACCTTTTCCCTATATATATATATATATATATATATATATATATATATATATATATATATATATATATATATATATATATATATATATATATATTCCAACCGTTGGATGAATTGCTTGACAACTCATCAGAGTCATGTCCAACTAGGGCGAGTCGACTCAGTTTTAGTGCCTGACTTCAGCGAGTCAGGCGCCAATTCACTCCTGACTCGGGAGAGCCCAGCCCGACTCAAAGCCTAATGAGTGGGAACGAGTTGCCGACTCAGCAAACCATGGTACAGTGTTTCAAAATAAATCCATGATAGTATTATTCCCAATATAATAATTAAAGTGAGAAAAGATTGGTGGAGGTGAAGGATCAACCCTCGCACCGACCATGGGTGGAAGGCATGGCCCACCATGAGGTAGTGGTGGGGCCTTGTGTGTTTCATGAGGACCTTCCAATATCAATGGTCGATTGATAGCTCTAGGGACTAAGTTTAACTAACACGGACCATGAACGAAAATAAAATCTAAGTGCGCATGCCTTACGTGGGGAAAGATGGCACACGTGTGTGATATCAGGACTGCTCATCCAGCTATCCCAACTTTTTAGTTACCATGTCTTAAAAATCATTAGGTGGACCAGATTGCTGGTCCATTTCTCTTGAATATTCATTTCTTTTGTATATGTGTGGCCCACCTGCTGATTTTATTAGCCTGAGTTTTAAGACAGCATTTAGGCATTGGGGATTGCTTGATGAGCGGCTCTGATACGGACGTGGATTGCATTATGACCCTGGCATTATGGCCGTGGCTATTGGTCACTGGCCTATGCTCCATGGGCCCATCGTAATATATGTGTTTTATCCATGCCGTCTATCCATTTTTCCAGATCATATTGGGATGTGAGCTGAAAAATGATGCAGATCCAAATCGTAGGTGGACCACAGGACAGGAAAAATGATGATTTAATGCCAACCGTTAAAAACTTTCTAAGGTCCGCTGCAATATTTATTTGTCGTCCAAGCCGTTAATTAGTTCATGCAGACATAGACAAAGGAATAACACAAGTGTCTTGATTCAAAACTTTTGTAGCCCAGGAAATCTTTAATGATGAATGGATAATACTACGGGGATTGAACACCCATTATTAAAAACTTCTTCAAAGCTTTTAGAGTTTTGAATTAAGCTAATATTTGTATTTTCCCCTCATTAAAATCTTACATTCAATTCTTCGTGGCCTCATGAGTAGGCCCTACTAAGGTTGGGATCTGCCTCATTTTTACTCCTACATCCTAAAATGATACATAAAAGTGGATGAACGGTGTGGATAAAACCCATACATTACAGTGGACCCATCAGGCTCCTATCTTTGCCAACACCCTCACAATTAGTCAACTATGCAAGTACACATACAAAAGTGCACGTAGCATTTCTCATGAATGGATAATGAAAAGCTATCACTAAGGGCTCTTGGACGGTGGACGGTACACGAAATCTCAGCTTGATTGGTGTACTGAAAAGCTGTGATTTTATGGAATCTGCCTAGTCTATGGTCCTTGTTACCCCACTAAATGTAAATGCAACTAATGATTGAAAATGTCCCGTTTGGTTGTCACCCATTCCATTATTCTTTATGATTTTGGAAGGTGGACTTTTTCGGCTAATCATCGCACCCATCCAATCTTCAGCTGGTTTGCTATGTTGAATTTGGACCGTAGGTTAATTTTCCAGCATACATGACACATCTGTCATACTTAGGAAGAGGATTACATGCGTGGATTATTACAGGCCCACCTTGGTGTATGCATTTTATATCCACACCATTTATTTCTGTTGCCCGATCATTTTAAGGCATGAATCCAAAAATGTTCTCGGGTGGATGATAACATAGGAAACAATGGTAATTGTGATTGACTATTAATAGACCATTAAAATCTCAGGTTGTATTAAATGCAAGAGTTATCTGTAGTGTGGTCCACTTAAGCATTTGATCTACCTCGTTTCTGGTTCATACCTTAATGGTGTGGTCCATATAACTATTAATGAATAATAAAATATAAATGTGGTCCATGTGATGAATGGATGTGGCTGATTTTTATGTAAGTTTGTATTAAGATTGGAACAATCTATTGGAAGGGTTGGATGTCACATGCATACGATAGAATAGAAATTATTTGATGTGTGGACTATAAATTGTATGTTGGACTTAAAACCACATCAGTGTATCAAAGTTTTTTACGGTGCTGCTCAGATCTAATCTTTCCGTGCAGTAATGCAGTGGAAGCACGCTTCTCCCATGCTCCCAGTAATACTGTAGCTGCTCCCCGACCACAGATATCTTCCTGTGCATGGGGCTGTGTGGGGTCCACAGAGATGTCCGTCATAAATCCACTCTGTACATCTGTTTTGAGAGACCAAAATAGGTAATTAATTTAAAAATAAGACCGATCCGAAACTCAGATGGGAAACACCAAACTAAAAAGTGAGAACTGAAACGTCCACCGTTGAAATTTCCTAGATCTAACCATGATGTTTATATGCCATCCAAACGTCCACCCTTCATGGCGTTATAACCATCCAGATAAACTGTAGAAAAAATATCATCCTGATGCAAAAGTTATGGCACTCCATGCGTTGAACTCCCACTGTTTCGTGTGGTATAGACTACACAAGTTTTGGATAAGCCTCGTTTAGTATCCTGTCCTGTGGTCTTGCAAAACAGATGGATAGAATAGATTTATCACGGACATCCAGGTGGGGCCCACACATCCCCGGACAGGAATATCCCTGTGACCTCCGCTTCCAATTTAAAAAAGCAAAAAACATTCCATACATTAGGAACGATGAGTTATTTGATACTCCGGCAGTTTTTGAGGCTTGGTGCACAGACACAGAAATTTGTACACGTGGCATAGATTAAAATGTAGAAATCAACGTCTGTAAGTTATAGTCCCAAAATCAAATTGGTTGAACAACACTAACCTCTTGAGTCGTGGACATATGTCTGCTGAAATAGGACCATGGGATAGCGTTCATTTTTAACCGTTCAATAGATATCCAGCAATCCGACAGTTGCATAACAGAATAGAGCGTCATTTTAAGGTTCATCATACATCTAAGCTGGGACCCAAAATTTAGACAGTTCATTTGAATTAATTTTATGTCAATTTAGGAGTAATTTCAAAGTGCTTGCGTATCGTCCACCACACCCTGCCAGAGTACTAAAGTTCTTCTCGGAAGAAAAACATTCCAGCTACTCAGAGAGTACCGGCTGGCAGTTGCGATGACATAGGCTTGTCAAGTCCTCGCAGGAAACACATGATATATAATCTGGTACTCCACAGGACTACCACTGTGGGTACTCCACTTATTTCAATTCTTCTTCTTCCATAGTCTGTAAAATGATCCAGACCGTCCACACACTGGGCCTCACGTCAGATACGCTATGGATCAAATATTGATCTAAATTTCCAATTCATAAACTTTGGCGGATTTACTCGTTCTTTTCTGATATCCATTTGTACGGGACCAAATGGACATTGAGGACCGTTTGATCTATCGTGATTTCAGTGGTGACTCATCCACGCTGGACCACTAGGAAGAGTACCGTGGTCATCGAGGAGGATTACTGAGTTTTCTGCTTTCGTGGAGTATCATACTTTTCCTACGTACTTTTTTTTTGGGGGGGGAAGATAATTAGTAGAATTAAAAAAGCCACTCATCCAACGGTTATCCGTGGTGACTGGGACACTTACGATGGAAACCTTCTTGCGGCCCACCGAAATTTTAGATCAGGTTGATACTTGTTTTCACCTTCATCCTCGTGTGGCTCACCTTGTGAACGGGATAGATGAAATATAAACATGGCAGTGGGCCCCAGAAAGGCTTCAATGGTGGGCATCCCCATCCCTACCGTTCCCTGTGTTGTAGCCCAGTTGTGTTGTGGATCGGCCTGATTTTTGGACTATAGGCCTAAAATAATATTTCTTAAATGATGAACGGAGAGGATTTCAGACATACATCAGGGTGGACTCCAAAGAAGGGATAGGGTTAGTTACGATTGACTGTGCATAAGCTTCCCGTAATTCCCATTTTCTGTACAGCGTGCCACATGTATAGGACATCCGAACCGTGCAGTAGGTCGGAACCATTAGAAAGATCAACTGAGGTGAGATCAGGCCAATTTCACTCGTCAGGTGGGCCACGATGTATGTCGGGTTAGATCATACGGCCTTCCATTGTTTTGATGTTATGCCTCATGCGATCAGTGGGTTGGCATGATTTTCATTCTGGGTCCAACTCATTGCACGGTTCGATGTCCTACACGTGTGACCCTTTACCGGGACATTGGTACATGATCTGGACCATTCGTTGGGTGGGTCCCATCATGCAGAACCCATGGTAGAAACATCTTTTATTAAACGAGATTAACCGTCGATTGGTGGACCATATCTTTTCAGAACTGCACTGATTGGACCACATAAAAAGAAGCCCATCGACTGGATGACCTGGTGAGCACTAAAAGGCCTGCAAATCGACGGTTAGAATTAAAAGCCAACCTTGCTTGACTGCGGAGCACAATTTCTGACATGATACGCCGCAGTCAATCAACCATGCTCATTTTCAATTCTAGCCGTCCATTTTCGAACCACATTCTATCAAACGAATCTTCGAATCTCTTATCTTATCCCACACTAGGCATCTAATATGGTTCATCCACCGTCCGTTCAGCTGAGTAGTTCTAATCAGCAAGGGTGGACCGTTGGAAATGGCTGAGAGGCTACAATTTTATGTACTCCTGCGAACTACCATAACATTAAAACACCCGCATTTTTCTCCGGTATATATAAACCCCATCCCCACCAGAAGCCGTTTCCAATGCCTCTCCGTCGGTTTTTCTGTTTCTTTCTTCTCTTCCTTCCTGCGAAAATGCTGCAACCCTTCTCTCTCCAAACGCTTCCAATCTGATCATCTTCCATTCAAATCCCTATCAAAAAGCAGATCCAGATTCGTATTCTCTCTACGGTAAGACTCGTCTCACCGTTTTCCAGTCTTCCTCTCCACGAGATCTGCATTTTCTTGAAAAATGTCGATTTTATTTCAATTTTTTCTGATTTTTGTGAATTTTTACGGATCTGATTAGATTGGACGGCGGGGAATAGAGGTGTAGGAGTAGGAGGAGGAGATATGGGCCACAGGATCGAGAACGAGTACGATTATCTCTTCAAGATAGTCCTGATCGGTGATTCTGGTGTGGGGAAATCGAACATTCTCTCGAGGTTCACGAGGAACGAGTTCTGCTTGGAGTCAAAATCCACAATCGGCGTTGAATTCGCCACGAGGACGTTGCAGGTCGGTCCTGCTTGATCCTAGCCGTCCCTCTGCTATCTGATGATTTCCTTGTGGTCTTGTCTTGAAAAATCGATCATTTTTAGGGCAGGGCAGCCCAGGGCTGATCAGTTTTCGGGCCTGAAATTGATTTATGGCCTAGTTCCGAGCCAGAGCCTTTCACAGCCTTAAACAACCTGTAGCCGGGCTCCAACGTTGCCTGCACAGAAATGCTCTGAAACATTATCCCAGCCCACTTATGTGTCGGACACTGAATTTAGGCTTGGGTCTGACCAACATGCCTAAAATGCATCCCAAGCATAGCCTGGCCCAGTCCTGCCCATCTGAGCCTGTCTTGGGCCTTGCCCAGCCCAGCCCATCTTGAGTCAAGCCTGATGGGCCTATCGGCTGTCTAGGTGACAAACCTAGATTCAATTTTCTTGCAATTTATGATGATTATCTGTGTACTATCGATATTTTTTCATGCAAGAATTGAGATGATCTCTCAATTCAGATTTCAGTATGTATTTATGTATGTGTGTATGTGTGTATTTATACATTTTGAGGGTATAGAAAGGCATTTTTAATCGATGCTCAATCAAGGGTTTAAAAAATGGCATTATGAGATGATAACAGTCAACCATTCTTACAGTTGTACAGCAGTAAATAATGGCCGTCATGAAATGTGAAAAAGGGACAACCGGGAAATGGGAAATCCAGGCCATAGAAAATAATGGCTGGTATTGCCGAAAAGGGTAATAATACAATACATGATGCTGTATTGTTATAGGTTAATCCACCAATCATTGTATGCCACAGGATATTTTTTTAAATCTGTAAAGGGGGAAAAAAGCTGGGTTTTTTATTTTTTATTTTTTGAAAATTGACTTTGTATATTTGACTTGCCCATCACTGATTGCATTTTGCTATTTAATGCTATTATGGAGAAGCCCCTGCCCCCTAGATTGCTTGGAATTTTTAATTGGTACAAGTGGTGCCAGTTATAACGGTAAAATTCGTTCACTGTAATCAACATTTTCCCAACCTAAAATTCATTCACTGTAAGATAGCACTTTGATTGTACTCAACCAATGTTAAGTCTATTACATTGCGCCTATGGGAGTTTTATGCTCTCATTGCCAGTCCCCAACCCAGATACAGGAAGGCTGTGTCAACTTGGCAGCCGGCATGAAACTTATGCCAAAATTTCCAACATAGCCGACCCTAATTAGTTGGGATAAGGTTTAGATGATGACAACAAGTGGGGCCTGTGGTTCAGTTATGCAACACGTTCATGTGGTCGGTCCCACCATTTATTATTAGTCATCCACAAAAATTCTCCCTTATTGGATTCTTTGAACAGCTAGCCTTTGACCCTTTCTTCCGTCAAATGTAGACCATTTCCATATTTTCTCCCCTAGTTTTCTGTTTCCAAGTCCCAAGTTGAAGGATTAGGATTTTCTCATTAGGGAGATTTTTGGCACGTGGTTGGATGCTTGAACTAGTTACGATGTTCTTTTAAGAACTTCGTCTCAATCCAAGCGTATCTATGGATTGCTTGGGGCTGGTTGGGCCCATGGTTTAATCTTGCAACATGTTCATGTGGTTGGTCCCACCACGGATTAGTCATCTACAAAAGTTCTCTGACGAGGCATTTGCAGGAAGGGATCCCATGGTGTATGTTGTTTGCAAATGACATAGTTTTGATTGACAAGACAAAAGAAGGTGTAATCACAAAGCTAGATTTATGGATTGATGCTTTAGAATCTAAAAGATTTAAAATTACTTGGACTAAAATAGAGTATATGGAGTGCAATTTTAGTTATAAACTTATAATATGAGTGAAAACAAGGAACTAGATAAGATTGTTGACCAAGAAGTTTTCCAAAATGACCACTTTTGATACGTTGGATTAATATTTATGAATGAAAACAAGGAACTAGATAAGATTGCTGACCAAGAAGTTTCCCAAAATGACCACTTTTGATACCTTGGATTAATAATTATGAGAGAGGAGAGATTGTAAAGGATATTGCCTTTAGAATTCAAGTTGTATGGAAGAAATGGAGATCTGCCTCTAGGAGTTTTATTTGATCGTGTTCCACTCAAAACTGAAAGGGAAAATTTATAGGATAGCTATAAGACCACCCATGCTTTATGGGATAGAATGTTGGGCAGTTAAAGAATAGCGTGTTCATAAGATGAGTGTAGCTGAAATGAGGATGTTGTGATGGATGAGTGGCAAGATGAAGAAAGATAGAATCATAAATGAATGCATTTGAGGGAACTAAGGAGTAGTACCAACAGGCAATAAGATAAGGGAAAGTAGACTTTAGATGGTTTAATCATGTGCAATGGAGAGAGACCAAGAATCCCGCCGGTTAGAAGAAGTGAGTTGGTACAAGTTAAAGGGATCTAAAATGGTAAGAGGAAAGCCCAAAAGGACGTAGATGGAGGTAGTAAGAAAAGACTTGATGGCCTATAGTATAACTGAAGGTTTGGCTCTTGGTAGAGTGACATGGTGGAACAATATTCATGTACTTGACCCCAATTAATCGGGATAAGGCTTAGATGATAATGATGATGAGTGGATTCTTTGGAATAGTGAACCTTAGGCCCTTTCTTGTGTTGAATGTAGACTATTGTTATTTTTTTTCCCTTGTTTTTCTGTTTTCCAGTCCCAAACTGAAGGATTGGGAATTTCTCATCAGGGAGATTTTCAGCACATGGCTGATGGCTGGATGCCTGAACCAGTTACAATGTTCTTTTAAAAACTTTGGCTCAATCAGATTGTATCTTTTCATCACTTGGAATTTTCAATTGGTACAAGTTGGGGCCATGGTTCAGTCATGCAACACGTTCATGTGGTTGGTCCCACCATGGATTAGTCATCCACGATGATTTTATTTTATTGGATTCTCTGGAAACAGTGAACCTTTGGTCCTTTCTGCTGTTGAATGCAGACCATTGCTATATTTTCTCCTTTTTTTTTTTGTTTTTGTTTTTTTGCTGTCTCCCAGCCTCAAACTGAAGGATTAGGATTTTCTCATTGGGGAGAGTTTCGGCACATGGCACATGGTTTGATTCCTGAACCCGCAAAAACTGAAAAACCTCAGTAGATGTTCTCGGGCTTAGCTGTATAATACCTCCAAGTTAAGTGGACCATGTAAAGATTAGAGGCAGTTTTTGGTTGCAGGTATCTGTGATTTTTTAAAACTACCAATTCCTTTATTTTTCAGTATGTGAAAAATGATTAAGATTTTTTTTTTTTTGGAAAAGTTTGGCATGTTTACAAAGGGGTGGCAATGAGTGGTGTTGGAAGTTGGAATAATTTTGCGCTTGATGTTCGAACTGATTGGGCCAGGTTTCTCAGCCCAGGCTTGGCCCATTCTACCTCAAAAATGCATCCACACCAGAATAATCTACGTGCATGCCGAATCTTTTGTAAATTGCAGTTGAATTTGTTTTCTATGATTCATTCAATTGTGCTACGTTCGGTGTTTGTCTGTAAATTATAGTTTAAAAATCAGGCTGGTCAACGTGGGGCTTACCCAAATCAACCAGGCTAGGAAATCAGGCCGTTTCTGGTTTCAGGAATTACCTGGTTTTGAAGAAGCAACAAAAGAAGACAAAATCTAAACTGTCCACAAGATCTCTTGAAATGCTCACCTGCACACCAGTTCTCACGAGAACTCGTGAGAACTTTTCGAGAACTCATCTCACATGATCTGAGCACAAAATCTGAACCGTCCACGTGATGCGGCACCCCATGAAACCCCCAGGGCCCAACTTTCACCCTGATCCAAAACTCTGGTGGGCCATGGCAAAAGAAAATGGTTACCTCCCTTGATTTCTCCTCTCTCTTTGCTATATGGCTCACCAGAGTTGTGGATCAGGGTGAAAGTTGGGCATTGAGGGTTTAATGGGGTGCCACATCACCTTGACCGTTCAGATTTTGTGCCCAGGACACATCTGCAAAGGTGTGCAGATGAGCATGAATCTCTCTCTCTCTCTCTCTCTCTCTCTCTCTCTCTCTCTCTCTCTCTCTCTTTCTCTCTCTCTCTCTCTTTATATATAATAATAATAATAATAATAATAACAACAAGAAGAAGAAGAAGAAGAAGAAGAAGAAAATGTAGTAAAGAATATTTTTCTTCATCCGCCTGCTTGACCCACCAAGTCTTGGGTTGACCAGACCTAGGAGCAATTGATTGAGTCCTGAGCCAAGTCCTAGTTTGCAGACTTACTGTAAAATTAAATTCTGTAGTAATAATATAAATACAATTTGGCATCTACAATATACAAAATGGCATCTTATTTTACTGTGATATGTGTGCTAGACAATCTGATAGCTGATTGCCTACCACTGGCGAGAATAGAGGGAAAATGGGAGACGAGGCGATGGTAGAAGATCAAGTTAGGGTAGGATTATTATTTTTATTTTTTCTGATAGGCAACTGTGGGCTTGAACCTGAGACCTCAATTTTGAAATGCGCTCTGTATACCACTGAAGCACAGGCTTCAACCTAAACAAAGTAATTGGCAAAAAATTCTATTAAGAGTAAAATTTCTACCTTAATATGATTTATACAAATATATTATGGCTTTTAACGACATCTAGTTTATGCCATCATAATGCACCTAACACTAGACCGGACTGTGATTTCCTTTGTTCTAGGCACATTTATTGCTTTTGTTGTCATGAATATCTTGATTTGTAGGATTATAATGGCCGTCCTGTTTGATAACATGGGTCCAAGCTATTTGTTTTAGCATTTTAGGTGTTACGCATCTGTAAAATCAGGGGCATAGAGATTGATTTATGCTTTTTTCAGTACTATGGAAGATGAAGGGTAGCTCCCAGTGGCCGTCAATTGGGATTAGGCACATAACATTCATTTTCTTTGTTGGTGACATCCTTAGAAGGAAATAGGAACAGTTGAGGAAATGTAGGTGAATTATTTTCAAGTGAAGAACGTATCTAACTCGAAATTATCTTCAGAGTTGAATAGGCAGTTATAGTAGAAAATGAAGGGTGTTTAGTTGCTGGTTTTTATATTTCTCAGCTTAGTAATTCCTTAGTTTTACAGAAAACAAGCTTGGTTCTCACATTTTCGTCAGTTTTCGCATTTCTAGGGAATTCTATTCCCCATATTTCCTGAAAGAACTTTTCCCAGCCAAAAAGCTGGGGTATGGAAAGGCTGTGGAATTAAAACAGAATTTTAGACTTTTCCCATATTCTCTAGAAAACCTGGTGTATCAACCAAAAAATCTAATCATTCTCCGAGAAAGATATTATGCCAACTCTAACATTCCCCAGTGAACATAAAAATGGGTGAATGAATTCCCCAGCAATCAAACAGGCTCCAAGTAATTGGTCTACTTGCACAATTTGTTATGTGGGGAGGTAATTGGCCTGATTACATAATTTCTATGGTGGATGGCCCATAGTAACACTTAAAATAATTAAGGAAAAGAAAAAAAGAAAACTGGGTTTTTAAGATGTTGGTCTGCTACTACATGTTATCTCAACTAAACAAACTGTTACTTTTGTGTCTCTAACCAGGTTTGTCAAGGCTGCATGCCCCTCCTAGAACTTTGATTTTTGAAGAAGAAATATATTATATGTTATGTGAACAACAGCTTCTGAATTGGAATTATCCATGTCTCATCAAGCACTATCTAATAGTTTATTATATAGGTTGATTACAATTCACAAGCCATCCTTCGCATGGATGGCTTGTTTTATTTTAATGGAATAGAAAAGATGACTTCTAGCTCTATTGCTTTCCATTGTCTACAACTAGTGCAATTCGATGAAGTATATTTTGCATGATCGTTAAAAGAAGATCCATTTTTGTTTCTTCACTATGTCAATGCATTTATCCATTTTGATGCTTTTACATGAGAAAGAATGTCCTGATTCCTGTGTTATGAATGATTCTTAAACTTGTTTCATTTAGTGAATAAGTGTCCATTATCCACACCAAAATCTCCAATGATCTGCCACCTGCAATCAGATTGGTTCGTTCACTGGTTACCTGGTCAAATTGTGGATTCCACGTGTGCACAACTGATGTGGCACAAAGAGGAAATTGAATCTTAAGCGCTGGGGATTGATTCCTCCAATGGATTCTCCACATTTCTCAATACACCAAATTGCAGCAGTAAATAGATAAAATAATGAACGATGTGTGGAGCCTAACGGAGTTGCACAAAAGGGGATCTAGAAGAATCACTCTTCTAGGCCTTGCATCCCATCGCAGGAGACATAAGACCTAGTTTTATTCTAGTGAAATCATCATAATATCTGTCCCTAAGAGTTGCATACTTGTGGCTTTATAGCCATGTTACAAAGTCCTATGCAAAATAAAAGAAGCAAAGGCTAAAAGCCTATTGACCCAAAAAAAATAGCCTTCCTAAATTGTAATCAAAGAGAGACATTAGAGGAAACTAAATAAAGTGTTCTAAACTTATTATATTTCTCTATATAACAACTGTATGACATCTTACCCATTGTCCAATCAGTCAAAGTATTTTTTCCATCCTATTGGACTTGTGGGCCCCGCAGTTCAGTTGGACGTAAAGATCTCATCTAATTGATTTTATGGTGTTCACCAGTCAGTTGGTTGATTTTCCTTGTTATCTGGGGCCTAATCTGGGGACCCAATGGTGGTGATTAGGTGGTCTGGTATCATCTGTTCACATGTATGCACTATTCACATCTGTACGCATGCATGGCTTAGCATAATTTGCAGGTTAGTTTCCCACTTCTAAGTCATGTTTTTTAATTTTTTTTATATTTATTAAGAAACTATTTTTAGCAAGTTACGACAACTATGGTTATAATCAAAATTGGAAACAGTTGTAGGAAGAGCCTATGCACACATGTTTGCATGTGTTGAATAGACATCATCACCATCTAAGCCTTATCCCAGCTAATTGGGGACATGTGGAACATAAATGGTTAGTTATTTTTTGAATAAAACTCATAATTTTACTTCATTGCTTGATGACTTTTTAGAATAGAGGTGAGTATGTCCTAGAGGGCTGTTTTACCCCATTCAACAGTCCTGATCATCTAATCCCTGTATTCCTTTGTTATACTGAGTTCAAAGTGCTCTGGATATACGCGAATGAATACATGGTACACTACTTCAATATGTAGTACACCAGGGCCTGGATAATGTAGGTCTCTCCAATACATACACGGAGTATCTGCAATGTAGTTGTGTGTACAAACTAATATTGTTATTTATATATTAAATGGTTAATTTTGTTATTATAGATCCCGCAAGCATAACATTATATTTTTGTCCTTCGGAAGAGATCGATGGTTCTCCCCAACATGAGCAGTATGTGCATGCAAGATGCAGAGTCGGTAGACCACCTATTCATTCATTGCCTGTTCGCCAAATCAATGTTGGAAGGTCTGTTTGATGTCTTTTAAGTGTCATGGGTGTGTGGGGGACCATTGGAGACTTATTTCTTGCGTAGCACGGAGGCTGGTCTGGGAAAAAAAGGACGGGAGATGGAGGCTTGCCTTGTTGGCTGGTCTTTGGGGGGAAGGGAACGACTGTTTTTGGGGAACCACAGCAGATCCCCTTTGGAGGTTTTTAGGAGGGGCATTATCTTGTAGTGGAGTTTATAGTGGGCTTGTTGATTTTTTGGGTTTTCCTTTCATGCTTTGGCTTGTGTTTTGGATAGCTTTTTGCCCTTTGGGCTTCTTAGTAAATCTCACATATCTATATTCAAAATATAAATTTGCATGCAATTTACTCAACACTAAGGGGGTGTTTGGAGCATGGGATTAGATGAGTTTAAGTGAGATGGAATTACCAAAATGTAATGATTACACTGTGTCAGGGATTGTCGTCTAATCCCATGGCTTGGATGCCATCCCACTTCATGTTTGGGAACGGATTAGCTACTCATCTTGCCACCATCGGTCAGTGCTATGTGGGCCCCACCATGATGTATGTGTTTGATCCAAATCTCAAGTGGACCGCACAGTTGGCCCTAGGAGGTTTTTAATGGTGTAATTCAATCACTATTGTTTTCCCATGGTGTGGTCCACCTGAGATTTATATCTACCTCATTTTTGGGATCGAGCCCTAAAATTATATTGCAAAATGGATGGACGGTATGGATAAAACACATACATCATAGTGGGGTCCACATAACACCGACCACTAGCTACACGAAACCAAAGTAGAATTGCAGAAACCCTTCCCCGACGCTGATCCCAAGAATGGCCTTCACAACCCATACCTTATGTGAGTCCCAAACAGACATTGGGATGATACATGGGATCGTAAAACCCACTCCCACTAAATCCCATTTAAACCCATGCGCCAAACACCCCCTAAGTGTATAGAACCATCATTTTGCGTCAGTAGTAGTGATCTGATTGAAAATGACCTGTAATCCAGATCCTGCGATTTGGAATTGAAATGTAGGAATATTTGGCGAGAAAGGATCTGTAAAGTTCTCCAAATAGCTGGGACAAGGCTATGACGGTGGGTGTTATATGAATGCAAGTGATCATATGATTGATTTATTCTTTTCTCTTCTTCTTAGTTGAAGTTTTCTGCATAAGAGACATCGTATTTATGCAACTAGTTTGATGTCTTAGCGAGGTGTTTGAGTGTGCTGCCAAATTATGGTTGGTGGAGCTTCCCAGACGCAAGGTGTTGGATCTCTTAAAATGTGCTTGATGTTTGGGGCTGCATGGAACATACAACCTGCATAAGCAGCTTAACATTTTCCAACTAACCACAATTGGTAGATGAAAATGGGAATGTCTAGGCACCATATGTTATTGGGGTTGTCAACAATCTGGACTTGGGGTTGGCTTGGGCCTGATTTTGGAACTGGTCACCAGACTCCAGCCCTGTTCAAAATTTTGGTTTTGCTTGGCTTGGACCTGGCCCTACTCAAAATTTGGCTTGGATTTTCCCCGGCCTGATCCTATTGTAAAGTGTTGATTTGCCTTGTCTTGGGCGTGGCTCATTGACAACCCTATAGGTTATAATGTACCAATGCGGTGGGCCAGCCCATCAAGCTGTTAGACTTTGCTGTTATGGGCCAGGCTTGGGTCTAGGCTCCTAGGCCTGTCAGATCTGGATTAAAGGTACAGCTTGATTAGTAATTGGGCCATGCTGGGGTTAAGCTCATTAGTCTGTTGGTGTGGTTGGGTTAGGCCAGGTGTCGTCCATTTTGTCTGGATGGGTTTGATCACATCTTCGTTGTGCTTTTTCATGTTGTAGTATGTGGAGCCTAATTGACAGTTTGGATCAATTGAATGGCTTGTCCAAGTGTCCCAATGCAACTTGGAACAGTAACTTAAAAGTGCTTAGGAGCAGTTGAAGCACTGGATCAATTCATACATGCATGTGCATTCTACATCCAGAGTGAACATCTACATATGGCATATGACGATCTGGTCAATCGCATCTGAGACAAGAAAGCTATGCATGCAACAAGGGGAAGCTATGTATGCACGTGAGAAATTAATTGCCTATAAAACAAACTTCTCATGTTATATAAGAGCCAATCTACTAATAAAAAAAATTATCATTTTTCTCATTCTGTATGTATCATCGCTTGTTGTTGACATCTAGATATGCAAACAAATCTGTAATAACAGCCTAACAAGGCTACCCCATTAAGAGAGTCCCGTTGAGAGGCTTGTGTAGAGGGCATAATACATGAGAGAATAATGCACAAATATTTACTTCTAGGAAACAAAGATTCAGAAATGGGGCAGAGGCCTTGTCCAATCAATCTGGGGTGGCCAGCAGGGTGGCTGGGTTGAGCTGGGAGTTGAGGGAGCTTTTGGGGGATTGTAGTGGTTTGGGGATGCTGGAGTGTTGGCAAAATGAGATTTGTGGGCTGGAAAATTCTCTCTTATGGTTACTTCAGGGACATTTCTGAATGGGAAAGCTGGATGTTCCCATCTCTTTATAGGCCAAACTGTGGGATGAACTTGGATCTTGCTGCTGGCAAGTGGATCACACTCCCTGCTTTATCCAATTCCCTCGCGATAGGAATGGTCACAAATCTACCTCCTCCTGTATGAGACGTTTTTCTGATTGTATTTAGAGACATGTCATGATTGACCTCCCCCTGGAAGGGTCAGTGTATGCCTGGTCTAACCATCAAGATTCCCCTTTCACATCTTGGATAGATTGGTTTCTGGTACCTGGAAGCTAGGCGGATATCAATCCTGAAGTTCTACGGCATGTTGCCCCTAAACCTGTATCCGACCATAGCCTGAACCTTCTATCTTCTAAATTGGATGGGTGTGGTCCAATCCCTTTCAGATTCAAGCTCATGCGGCTTCAAGAAGAATTTGTGTAGAACATCAAAGATTGGTGTAATGCTATGTATATTGCAGAAAACTTGGCGAGGAGCTAAAAGGTCTTAAAAGCAGAATCAACGTATAGAATGGAGATAGAGACTTGGCAGGGTTGAAAGATTCGATGGCTGCAATCCTGGCGGAAATCAAAGATATCAACTGAGGACTTTAAAAAGTAGACTAATAAAGAAGAAATCATGTGGTGGGTATAAAGGTATAGGGCTCTTTAGCTGAAAGGAGATAGGAATTATGCATTTTTTCATCACATGGTCAGTGCTCGTTGAAGCATAAATTAGATCCAGGCTTCGAATATCAATGGTGATGCAATGGAGGATCCTCAGTTGATATGCTCCAAGATAGTGGAATTCTGTAGAAATTTATTTTTATAGAGACTCAGTCAGTTGGCTAGAGCTGGAAAGTTTAGTTTTCAACTTAATCAGTGAGGAAGAGGCAAATATGCTCTACAAGATCGATTGAAGAAGATGAGATTTGGGCAGCGGTTCAGCAGCTCGGGTCGGATAAGTCTAGATAATTTCCCAATGGCATTCTAACTAGTCATTTTGGCAAGAAATTAAGGGGGATGTCATAGAGTTCGTTAATGACTTCTATGACAGTGGTAGATTAGCAAAGGATCTAGGAGCATCCTTCATTGCTCTCATTCCTAAGAAAGAAGAGGTGAATTTTAGGTCGATTAGCCTTATTATTGGTCCATATAAAAATCCTTGCCAAGGTGTTAGCCTCCAGGTTAAGAAGAGTGTTGGAGCATTATTTCTTTCTCCCAGCGTGCTGGTGTGAAAGGGCGACAGATCCTAGTCGGTGCCCTCATCACCCACAAATACATAGATCTTAGACTTAGAGAGTTCAAGCTTGGGGTATTTGCAAAATTGATTTGCAAAAGGCTTGTGACAATGTGGATTGGGGATTTTTAGATCATCCGCTTCACCAGATGGGCTTTGGTGTTAGGTGGAGCTAGATGTACCCACGTGTCTTGTATATCAGATATTCATTTCTGGTTAATGGGTTGCCAGATGGTTATTTTGAGAGTTCTGAATGGATAAGACAGGGGGTTGCACTCTCTCATTTCTTGTTTGCCACGACTGTAGAAGCCCTTAGTTGGATTCTGAATAAAGCCAGAGAGGGAGGGTTAATGAATGCGTTCAATATCGGGTGAGCTGTTCTCAAAGTTTTGCACTTGCAATTTGCTGATGGTACTATTATCTTTTGCATAGCCAAGAGGGATTATTTGTTAAGTTTAAGATGAATCCTGAGGTGTTTTGAGGTGTCGGGGCAGAGAGTGAAATGATGAGGATAAATCTGGTTGGTAATGCTGTTGAGGAGCTTGTGGTGATTTTGGGATGCAAGCTGGGATCTCTTGGGTTACCTCTTTGTATCATACCACAGTGAAAAGGCTTTGGGATCTGGTGATTATTAGAATGGAAAAGATGCTAGCAGCTTCGAAAGGAATGAATCTTTCGTTGTAAGGGAGGATCACGTTGATCAAGGCGGTGATGTCAGCTATGGTGATATATTTCATTTCTCTATTTAAATGTCCAGCTAGTGTGTTGGCAAGGCTTCTTGTGGCGTGTGTCTGAGGCAAACCACAAATTTCATTGTTGTACTGGAAAGAAGTTTGTATGCCTACAAATCAGGGGGAGCTGGAATTAAGCCTTTAAAGTTGATGAATGATGCATTGCTTTGTGAGTGGATTTAGCAGTTTGTCACTGAAGTTTCAGCATTGCGGAGAAATGTGTTGGTCGCTAAATGCGGTATTTGAAATGATGGTAGAGGCATCTGTAAGACAACTAGGTATAGAAGGTCTAGATGTTAGAAAGCAATTTTGTCTGTAGAGCCTACTATTCTTCAAGGGATGACTCTTAAAATTGGCAACAGCTCATCGATGTTTTGGGACTTTTTCTGGTTCAGAAGTGAGATTTCTTGGTCTACAGGTTGGTGGGAAGTCAGATTTCTTGGTCTACTGTTTTCAGGAGAAGTCTTTCAGAGATTGAGATTTGATTTCCTTAGTATGATGGGCTTGCTTTTGGCTGTGGTGATTGAGCAATCTAGGGAAGATAAATTTATATGGTTATGGGATCCGTCTTGGAAATTTTCAGTGAAGTCTTTGGTCCAAAAGCTTTCAAATGTTGTAGAATCGTGTGCTCCCACAGGTTGGTTTAAGAAATTCTCCAAGGGTTATTGCATTTGTGAGGTTTGTGGTTGCAACCATATTCTGACAAATGATTGTCTTTGTCAAAGAAATTTCATTAGTTAATGGGTGCTTAACTGCTTATATGTATTTGAAAGATGCAGAGTGTGTGGATCACCTTCTCACCCACTGCCCTTTGTATTGGCAGTTTGGGATTGGTGTCTCTATCAGTTTAAAGTGGTATCGTCCATGCTGAAGTCCATCCAACACCCAAGTGAAGCCCGTAGTTTGCTCTTTCCATTGTAAGGGAAGAGCTTTATTTTTTTACTATTCTTAGGGCTATTCTGGAGGAAAGAAACAACTGCACTTTCAATAGTAAAAGTTATCTGTTCTGCTGTTATCTATCAAGTTAAACATCGATGAAATTCATTGGATCAAGTCTAGGTGTATCCTTTGGAAGTCCACGAAATTTTGGACTTCCTTCTACCATGTTTTCAATTGGCTAATTCTAGGACAGATGTATTGGCCAAAGTAGTTAATTGAGAAGGCCATTTGGTCTCAGACATTGGATTGTCTCTGTTTGATCCCCATGAGTATGGGGTTTTAATAACATTAACTTGTCCAAATCAATGGACCCAACCTAAAAATTAGAGGGTCAGATTGACCCTCTATTAATGCACATGGGTCGGATCGACCCAGTGGGTCATTGGACCCGACCTGAAAACTAGAGGGGTCTAGGTCCAGAATTTAGACCCATGGGTCAGGTTTGGGTCCAAAAATTTCGACCTGAACTGCTAAATAGGTCTGGTCCGAGTCCTCCCAAAACCAACCCGGCCTGGACCCTGTTTTTAAAAGGGTCCGATTTGGGTCATACTAAAGGGACCCAAACCCACAAAAAAAAAAAAGAAAAAAGAAAAAAGAAAAAAGGTTTTATATGTGGGTTCTTTGTTTTCTTTTGTGCTAAACCATAGCAATAGCTCACAACCTTTTTTCTAAAATGTGGTTACCATCACTACCTGTGACAGTCTGGACCATGCAAGATGGAAAACATACCAAAAATCACACTAATTGAACTACCTCCACCATTTAATTTTACCTGTTGAATTTGTAGTGCTGGCCATTTTATTTTTACCTTCTAAATTGATAACCACCGCTAAGTGGATAGTATGGAATATTATTTTTGTGAAAACTCAATTGTAGCTTCTCTACTTGACCCAGACATGACCCATACAATAAAATGAGGACCGAGACTCAACCCATTAAATTAATGAGTCTACTATTTTCTGACTTCAACCTGACCCATACCCTACTGAATTTTAATGGGTTGAGTTTTGGTTCAAAATTCTGACCTGATCTTAATGGGTTGGGTCCAGGGCGCCTATCGACCTGATTCATTTGCACCCCTACTAAATTTGACCAGGCTGTGTCTATCAGTAGCAGCTGACATAGTTTTGGCTGGGCCAGAATCCAATTTGAATTTGGTGTTTTTCAACATCTGCATTCTGAGTTTCCACAATTCCTTGTATGAATGTAGGTGGGTGTTCCCCATTTTATAGCAGCCTAGTATAGTAACGGTTTGTCTTTATAACAGGTAGATGGAAAGACAGTAAAAGCTCAGATATGGGATACTGCAGGGCAGGAGAGATATCGAGCCATTACTAGTGCTTATTACAGAGGTGCTGTGGGGGCGCTTCTGGTCTATGACATCACGAAGCGGCAAACATTTGACAATGTCCAGAGGTGGCTCCGTGAGTTGCGGGACCATGCGGACTCGAACATAGTCATCATGATGGCCGGCAACAAGTCTGACCTAAACCATCTGAGGGCCGTCCCAGAGGAGGATGCCCATGTCCTGGCCGAGAAAGAGGGGCTTTCATTCCTCGAGACGTCTGCTTTGGAAGCTCTCAATGTCGAGAGGGCATTCCAGAACATCCTGACTGAGATCTATCACATTATAAGCAAGAAAGCGCTGGCTGCACAGGAGGCAGCCTCCACACCTGGGCCTGGCCTAGGGACAACCATCAATGTTACAGATACTTCAGGGAATTTGTCAAAGAGGGCTTGTTGTTCTGCTTGAGGCCTTCTTTGAGAGGAAGAGAAAGAGACAGTGGAGGTATAACAGAGCCAACAGAATTCTTTAGGCTGTGTTTGGATGCACTATCAAATCGAATTGCAATTATTAGTCTAATAAAGCGGAAATAACCAGGTTGAATTTTCCTCCCTTAGCATTCATATCGAAGGGCGCTGCGCTGCCTTCAAATTCCAATTGTGTTTAACTAAGTTATACATGAAAGAGATGCAAGTGAATAGTAGGGAACACTGTCCAATTTTTTTAATCATTTCCTCTTGATTAAGCAAAATGTCGCAATCCGATTCACTTGTGCATCCAAACACAGCCACGTGCATCTGAAAGTTGGTGTGTAGATTATTTTCTCTACTTCTCCGAGGAGATGTGGTTGGGAGGCTGATTCGTGCACATTTCTTTATATCAGAACAGAATTTTATCAAAGTGAAAAGATGGAACTGCAGTGTTGTAGGCTGTGGCTTTTCTCTTATCTCTTGGCTTTTCTCTCATCTCTTATTTGTTTTTTTATGGAACTGACTAGTGATCAGGTGATGATAGGGCTCTCTCTCTCTCTCTCTCTCTCTCTCTCTCTCTCTCTCTCTCTCTCTCTCTCTCTCTCTCTCTCTCTCTCTCTCTCTCATTGCAAGTGTAGTAGTGTGTGTGGGTCTTCTATTGTTTTTTGAGCTCTCTTCCTAAGTTCATAATAAAGAATCTGTTGTTGTTTTTTCCCCCCATACGAGAGTATCAGATTCATTTGACCCGAAAATCCTATTATCCTTGTTGGGTTGTTTGTTTGAATTGGGTCTGTGTGGTGGTTCAGCTATCTAGACTGTTGATCTCATGGGTTTGCCTGAAAATGCCCCCTGTTGAAAGATTCCATCTCTCCAGTCCTGGTTCTCTCTCTGAATGTGGACCACGGCTGCTTAACTGTCTCCTTGCAGGCTGGTAGTGTCAAAGGCGTTTTGGATTGCTCTATTGAGGAGATTCGTGTCTCATGGTCTATCCACTAATATCTCCATGAGCCTCACATGCTTGAAAATGACTTTCAATACATTGAATTCTTCTTTTTGATTTGATGTTGTTGCATGGCCTTTGGAAAAAAATGGCCTAGACATATCAAGTCACAAATCCTCAATGCGAGATCTTTATGTGCTGTGTGATGGCTGACCCCACTCCTGACTAATGAGATCGATGGCTATGAGAATGAACTGTGTTTTCATCCATCAAAGCTTCCACAGACGCAAAAGAAAGCAATAGCTGATACATGACAAGCCAACACTACCTTCTCTGTAGAAGTGGTCGGTACTGGTTGCAGTTTTAAAGATGCTTTTGTGCCGGGCATTATTACGCCTATAGGACAGTGACAAGGAGCCCAAACAACAATCCAGATCACCCATCAATCAATCAGGCATTGCCTCACAAGGCGGCCCGCTTTATTATCGCCATCCAGTGAATCTAGTCACTTAAAAATCTTATCGTCACGTGTCTATTGGCATCTTTTAATTTCATCATGGATATGTTTTTTCTTTTGAAGTATTACGAGAACCAATTCACTTGCAACTAGGATGTGTGACCTACACCTGATTCTACATAGAGTTAGCAACCACCCCTTTGGATCAGGACTGGACCCAGTAGCTTGGCCTTGCATGTATGGCCTAATTATTTTTTGAACCAGACTGGGGTCAGGTCATTTTAACCCAACCTGGTCCTGTCGGACTTCGAATGCATGTGTTCTATACTACAAATATGACTTTCTGATCCTTGGTTAGGGAATGCATGTATCTTGCATATAGACAGTGGGTTTCATTTCTAAATGTCTGTTTCTTTGCATGGCCCACCTGATAAAGAGATATGAACCGGATGGATTAGGAGCTTAAACGTGTAAATTTTTGTTGGGGCTGGACCAGGTCGAGCCCTTGTCCAAGCAATATTTGTTGGGCTTCGGTTGGGCCTTCTTTGCTAGGTCGAGCCCTTGTCCAAACGTTTACAGTGTCTTGCTTGTCCTAGCCTAACCCAAACCAAGCCCAGCCCATTGCCACCCTATTGTAGGTGAGCGTACTAGTCACCCAATCTGCAACCTTACCTGACTCATATTCTAACCCGTGGTGCCCAAACTGAAACCAGTAATTCTTTTTTGTTTCTTTGATTCAGTTTCTTTTTTTAACCACCTCACTGTTTTTCTTTTAGGATGTGGTAATTCAATGCACTAATTAAAAGTTGATACTCTAGCCATGTAATTAACACAGACTTCAACATGATAACACTTGATGTCTAGCCTTGCTTGATTTTGGACCACTGTAAATGTTTGGACTTTACACCCCAAAAAAACATAAATAAATAAATAAATAAAGCAATGGTCAGATGTGTTGTGTAGGCGTTCTTCACGCGTTGGTCGCAATCAGTAAAGGCTAACGACTCTTCTCTGATACTTAAGAGAAGGTTCTTCAAAATTAGCGGCGTTTACATTTCCCCTACGAATCCTTTCAGTGTCAGTCCTTCGTACTTTATGCTTTCAGATTGAATTATAGTGCCACGAAAGATTCGGCAATGTCTGATGGGCCGCTGTCATTCCTTCCGACTCCGATTCGGTAGTGACCCCTATCGACGTCGTCGGTGCTGGAAATGCTTTGTGGGCCCCACTATAATGTAAGCGCAGCACTCGTCTATCCGTTTTTCAGCTCATTTTAGTTCACGAGTTCAAAAATGAGGTAGATCCAACTCTCAGGTGGACCACACCACAGTAAACAATAGTGATTGAATGTACACCGTTAAAAACTTATTAGGAGGCCACCAAAGTTTTGGATCAAACTGATATTTGCGCTTTTCACTTCATCCACCTTTTAATGGTAGCCATTCAAACCAATTTTTCCTGTGGTGTGGTCCACCTGAGAATTGGATTCACGTCAATTTTGTGCTCGTGTCCTAAACTGAACTGAAAAAAAGGATGGACGGCGTGGATAAAATACATACATCATGGTGGGGCCCACAGATTTTCCAGCACGGTGATCGATCGGTAATGGAGGGGTCCCTACCGAATCCGAGTCCCAGTACCAGTCGTTCTCATCCCTTATTAGCTGTAAAGCAATCAACCACCAATGTTTTATACCGTACATGTGGCATGTCTTGAAACCATGATTGATATCTTCCCTCGTGTGAAGTGTCGGCAAATGGGCCATGAATAAGGGGAAAAAAAATAAAATCACACTGGCCAGACAATCCTAACCGTGTAAAAGATGTTATAAGAAAAATCACTAACTGGGCTTTAGTAATTTTTGTATCCCGTTTAAAAATGGTTAGGATTGTGTGATCGTTGTAGCTTTTGGTATACAACCCATTAATGATCATCCCTGGATGATGGACGGTTTGGATCAGTACAAACATATGACAAGTCCACAGCATAGAGAGAGAAGGATAACTGCACCATTGCAACTTGCAAGCAATGTGGATGTATGATATCCAACCGTCCATCAGCGCCCATGATATGAGGCCCATTCTTTGATACTCAATCCGATCCATAACTCAAGTGGGCCATACCAACATGACATGGAACAGTGGGGAATGGACGGATGCCGACCGTAGGTTTGTGTGTGAGGCCACTGTGATGTTCTTATGTCATCCGACCGTTCATTATGCGTGCCATATTAGATGTAGGGACATAATAAAAATCAGGCATTTAAAAACTCAGGTGGGATACATGGCCCACACCACGTGATTCTTAGTGGTTGTAGGCATGATTTAAAGGACGACGGATTCTGTGGTGAGACGCTCACCACCCTTTACCGTGGTGTGAAGACTCTGTGGGGCCCATGGTGATGTATGTGTTTTATCACACCGTCCATTCGTTTTTCCAAGCTCAAGTGGACCAAACAAGACAAAGGAAACAGTGGGAATTGAATGTTCACTGTTGAAAACTTACTGGGGCACAGAAGTTCTGGAACGGACGCGGCGTCCCATCTCCAGTTGGGAACGGGCAGGAGCTTTGAGTGGCCACTGTGATGTATGGGTCTTATCCACACCGTCCGTTCATATTTTTAATATCATTTTAGATTATAAGCCCAAAAATGAGGCAGATCAAATTCTGAAGTTAACCACACCACATGAAGCACTAGTCATAACGATTCTCACTGTTGAAACTTTTCTATGATCTACCGTGATGTTTATTTTCCATCCAACCTATTCGTAAAATTACATAGACGTGGATGAAGAGAAAACACAAATATCAGCTCCATCTAAAACTTCTGTGGCCCCAAGAAATTTTCAACGCTAAGAGTTTAATCCCCATTGTGTAGTTCATTTGAGCCTTTGATCCACCTCATTTTTGGGTTTATACCCTAAAATTATACGAGAAAAAATGAATGGACGGTGTGGATAAGACCCATACATCACGGTGGCCATTCAAAGCTCCAGACCGTTCCCAGCTGTAGACGCGCGGGGTAGGACGCAACCCGCGTCCATATTAAGTAATCCGAGGAACAGAAACCGACGGTCATGGAACACTGTAGCAGTGTTCTCTCTCTCTCTCTCTCTCTCTCTCTCTCTCTGCATGTTTCCTAGGCCACACCACGCATGAGATTACAAAATCAGGACGAGGATTGTGCACTAAGGCGCTGACCACCCTTTACCAGGGTGTAAAGACTACGTGGGGCCCACCATGACGTATGTACTTCATCCGCATCGTCCATCTGCTTTCTCATCTTATTTGAAGGCATGAGTCCAAAATTGAAGTATATCCACCGTTGAAACCTTGCTAGGGCCTACAGTGATGTTTACGTGTCATCCAACCTGTTCATAAGTTCACAGCAGCTGTGTGAAGGGAAAACACAATAAATAAATAAATAGCTTGTTTCAGAAGGACGGAGATTGCGTCCTACCCTGCTCGTCTCCAGCTGGGAACCGGCAGGTGCTTTGAGTAGCCACCGTGATGTATGGATATTATCCACACCGTCCATTAATGTTTTAGTATAATTTTAGGTTATTATCCTAGAAATGAGTCACATATAATGCTCATTTGGACCACACAATGAGGATTAAAAATATTACCGTTGAAAACTTATTGAGGACACAGAAGTTTTAGATGGATCTGATACTAGTGTTTTCTCTTCATTCAGTTCTATGTAACTTTATGAACAGGTTGGATGGAAAATAAGCATTACGTGGGCCCCTATAAAAGTTTCAACGGTAAGAATCATTATGAACGTTGTTTCATGTGGTGTGGTCCACTTTAGCCTTTGATCTGCTTTTTTGATTTGTAACTAAAATAATAAGAAAAAATTTATAGACGGTGTGGATAAGATCCATACATCACGGTGGCCACTCAAAGCTGGGAACGGGCTGGGGTAGGACGCAATCCGCGTACACTTAATATCTGTATCCGCTCTAGCCATTTCTGTCCTATCTAAAATGTCAAACACTCAGATAAACCCTACAAAAGGCGATTCACACCAGTAAAGTGGTGGGTGGCACACGTGTGTAACACGTGGATCACTAATCAGTTGGGCCCACCATGATCATGGAAGTGCGTAAAAATCACGCTTGTCTATGAGTACAGAATATCGGAAAGCTGGGTCGATCTTTTTATCTTGAAAATAAGCCATCTCCTTACAATAATAATGGTTTTGGTATAGAATTTCAATAAGATCGACAAAAAAAAAATAATGTGATGTGAATTTTATTAATTTAAATATGAATGCAATATAGTGAACAAAAGAAAAATCAATAAAGAAAAGATATTACCAACCATGGTTTATGCTAACGAAACGACTATCGTCTTGATAGTACTCCAAACTTGGAAGATTATGGGATAGTCATGCAAAATGTTCGTAGATGCCTTAAATTTGTAATTCAACATTATGTTGATGACAGGTTCGATTAAGGGAATACACGGGTTAGTTTGGTCTGATTTTAGGGTGAAATTAGAATCGAATTGTTCCTAACAGTTTTAGGATATTTAGAATTGGAACCTGACCGTTAGTACCCTAGAATCGAACTGAAACCAAACCGTTAAAATCGGTTCGATTCCACGGTTCTGGGTTTTTTATAATCTAACCCAATTGCATGTTTTATTTTGTAATCTAGGTCAAGTTCATTTGTGTCGTGATCCATTTGATGAATGATTTAGATATTGTATAAGGTGTACAAAAATATATTTATGAAAACAATCAAATGGTGCATTGTAAACCATAAATCATGAGTCAAATATGTAAACAATCAAAGGGTTTATGGTTCGATTTTACGGTTCGTTTCTGCAGTTCGGATCCACGGTTTGGTTCTACGAATCAGTTCAAGGTTTAGTTTGGCTCTACATACCCCCAAACCAATAATCAAACCGATGTAATCAGTTCTTTGATTTTTGAAACCGGAACCAGAATCGGACCAAACCGAACCGTTTGGTCAATTCCGGTCTGCCTCTATGGTTCTACCAGTTCGATATGCACCCCCACATTCGATGCCTTCGAATAGGTTCAATGTCATTTAAGTTTGCTTGATGCCATCGAGGTTTTTCAAAATAAATTGATTTGGTTGTTGGACACTTTGGTGCCCTTTTCGATATCATCAAAAGGTTGTTCGATACCATTAAAGGCATAGTCAATGTCATCGATAATATTTGGATTTTGATGTTTGGTCGTTGGAATGTTTTGGTATTTTTTCGATGCCACCGAAGGTTAAGTTTCGATGACATTGAAATGTATTCGATGTTATCGAATGATTCCACACAATTTCTTGCAAATCTGTGAATTCGAGAGATTTGTTTCTGATTTTGATTGTGATTCTCGTAAAGACTATAAATTTAGGTGTAGTTGGGATTCAGAGGTATTTAATGCTTTCTAATTTGTTCATAGGATTTCAAGGGGTTGTAAAGAAAAATTTGAGGCTTGTTTGAATCGAATATTCTCTTTATCTTTTGTAATTTTTTACTTTCATAGTGATATTTGTTATTTTTTGCTATAATTTTTTGCTATAATGATTTATCTACATTAAATTCGAAAGGTCATTATACTTGCTTGATGCTATTAATTTAATCCACTTAATTCATCTCTGTGTGCTCTTGCAGTCCTCTCGACAAAATATACTAGATAGTTGTGTTGTATGGTCAATAAATTGTGAATGAAAGATTATTTATTAAGTAGGAATCCATCAATTCAGGAATGCCATACACAAACAAAAACTGAACAATGCTACAATTAAAGACTTTAGATTTGCTGTAATATTGTGATGGATAGAAGTGAAGGAATACTAAAGTGAAAAAACTATTTAAAATAAAAGTCTATAAGAAAAATAAGTAATATAAAACTGAAAAATTATTTATAATTATATTAACGTGAGGCCTATTTTAATTAATTGTTGTAACTATAATTACAAAACTACTTTTCATGTGGTAATTACAGTTGGGCCAAATAATCAAACAGGCCATTATATAATGGGAAAAGTGAAAATCTTATCCAAGTCTTATCATGTACGACATGTGGCCGAATTCAACGGTTGAAATTATACCTCTTAAAATAGATGTATCATGAACCAAAAAATACAGTAGATTTGATTATTTGACTTTCGGATTTGTGGACATTTATTAGAGGGTTAAAATGAAAAAAATCGGCAGGTCTTATTTCCAATAATAAGTGTCAACGACATTAGAGTTTAGGATATTCCAACCAATCTGATTTTGGGATTGTCATCCAGGAACAGTGGGATGTCCAATCTAGTCGGTTTTATTTGAGTTTGTATATGCCACGTGTACAGTTTTTGAGAGTATGCGTATCAAGCGTGGTACGCAGCCTGAGTATCATATGAGAAGAGAAGTTACCAGCACGGCTCACGGTCGTTGCACTACGGCCAGAAGCGGATTGCCTTGAGACTCGTCTCCATGGACATCTCTGTTGACCCAGCTCTGTGGGGGCCACTGTAATGGATGTGTTTTATCTAAGCCGTCCATCCTCTTTTTCAGCTACTTTTAGGGCATGAACGCAAACAATGAGGCAGATCCAAAGCTCAGGTGGACCACACAGTGGGGATAATAATGCTTACCGTTGAAACATTCCTAGGGCTTACTATGATATTTATTTGCAATCGAACCTGTTCATAAGGTCACACAAACCTGCATGAAGAGAAAAAAAAATATCAGCTTTTTTGCAAACTTCTGTGGCCCCTAAGAAGCTTTCAACGGTAGCTATTCAATCCCTTCTGTTTCCTATGGCGTGCTCCCCTTCATCCTTAGATCCATCTTATTTTTGGAACAATATACTAAAATTAGTTGAAAAATTGAATGGACGGCTTGGATAAAATAAAACATCATGGTGGCCCCACAGACTCGGGTCAACATAAATATCCCTGGAGACGCGTCTCTAGCCAATCCGCTTCCACTAAGGCCTTTTTGATGCACTACCAGTCAAAAGGGTCGAACCCCAACTCGAGTTGGGTCCGACACATCTCTTTTGAGTCAGTGGCATGAGTGGGGGGTTGGTGCACAGTCTCTCCCACTTCGAATGAAGATATTGTATCGTACAACCAGATAAACTATAATACTCTTATAAAGTGTGATGGATGATACACAGGCTTTTAGAAATTGCATGTGTAATATAATTAATTTAAATTAAATTGTCCAAACTGTGGGTCCTGATTTAGATTTATCATGACCCAAAAATTACACTCTTTTATTATTTTATTATTTTTTATTTTATTTAACACAGGCACACACATCACCACACACTCACACCCACACCGTCGTGGTTACTCGAACCCTTGACCGGATGTTGAAACTCCCGAGAGTCTACCACCCCTGCGGAATCTACCCCCCGGGACTGAAAAATTATTCTTATTCCATCGTCAATGTACCAAAGGTTAGAATTATTCAACGAATATGATTTTGAGCCCTTGAGCAATTTCCCTAATTTACTCAGTTTAACTTGAATTCAATTATGCCATGTTTACATTTTCCAAGCGCATGTGTATCGAGTGTCATTCGCAGCCAGAGTATTATACAACTCCTCAAGCAGTTGTAAACCACAGCTGAATTTCTAGCGGGGGCGGCTAACATGGAGCGTGAGTACTGACGTAGGTGTGTACTAACAAGCTAACCCAAAAAAAAAAAAAGAACCATAGCTGAATTTTCTCCTTACCGTTCATTTATTTTCTTCACGTGTGGCCAGGTTGATTATTATATGCAACTGATTTTTGACACATGAAATTTACGTAGAGGGGATTACAGGATGAACGGCTCAGATCTCTCTCACATGTTTGCCTTGTTTCCACGTGTGAAGTGACTGCACTTTAAAAGCCATTAAAATTCTGAAGAGATTGATTGGCTGAAATCTCAATTTCTTGAAAATGACACTTTAGTCCCGAAGATAAAAGGAATCTTGAGAATTTCATAATGGGCTGAAAAGTAAAATTTCCATCAGCCGTTGGAAGCCCCTCCTTTTGTAATGCTAGCATCTGAACTACCTTTCATCTAATCACTTTTGCGATTCTCAACCACTCATAGCTTGATTGGACGGCGCTCCTTGTCTGTCCATCCACTCACGGTCACAAATCCAAGAAATGAAAAGTTTGCTAGTAGGATAAGTTGGGTATCTGGGCTTTGGATTTGGGGTCATCTTTCAATGATGGAAACCATTTATATGATGGGGCCCATGTTGGATGAGGGAGGGATGAAAAATAAAATCTTAGATTGGAACTTCTTTTTTTTTAGTTAGCTTGTTAGTACACCCACCGGTAGTTCACGCTTCATTGTTAGCCACCCCCACTAGGGAATCGATACCAAGACCTTGGTGTTGGAACTTATCCATCCAAGTATTTTCTTTTGAATGTGGACCATGTCCTCAACTTTCCAACAGTTAAATGGTTTTTATTTTTTTTATACGGACACCTACCAACACCTAGAGTTGGGCATATTTGACCTGATTCAAACTGAACCGATGGCTTAGATTGGGTCGGATCGAGTAGGCCCACTCAAACTGACCGTACATCGAGTCGAGTTCGGATCAATGGCCAATTCAAACTGATCCGATCTGGAATCCAATCCATTTGGATCCGATCCGATCCGCACAATATTTATTTAATATTGTTTCCTGTAATGTTGTCCAGTTGAGATTAGGATATACTTCATTTTTTTAATACCATAAAATGATCTAGAAAAATAGAAGGACAACATGGATGAAATAAATACATCATGGTGCGGTCCATAGAGCACTGACAGCCACCAGCCATTGGTTGGTAGCAGGGAGAGTAACCAATCAGTCCTCTCCTCTCAGGCAACAAATGGCTCAAGGTGCATTAAACACCGAGCGTGCCAGGCTGCCGGGGGGAGCAACTAGTTAGTCCCCTTCAAATTTCAATGCAGTCAAGCTCATGGGAACTTTTCCCAAGGTTGAGCTGTGTGGGCCCCACCGTGATGTGTGTCTAACATCAATACCGTGCATTTGATGGGCCCCTTTTAATTTATGGGATATCCCAAAAATCAACAGTGTATAGAACTCAAATGGGACATACAGTCTAAAATCATGTGAAGACATTCCTAAAATATATAAAAGCATTTGGTGGGGCCACATAAAAATTGAATGCATTTGAAACTTGGTATGACTCCTCATTCCAGAGGGACACATATAATGGATTGTCTAGATTTATGAACCACACTCGATGGGCCCAAAAAATGATTATTACTGTTTTAATGGAGGGTAACACGTAACGTGACCCAACTTTTGAACTAGATTTGAACTGGCCTATGTACATGCTTGTGTATTGACATCAGCAGGGTCTCATTTATGAAGTATGTGTTATATCCGAACCGTCCATCCATTTGGCAGGCCTGTCTTAAGGCCTTAATCGAAAAATAAGACAGATCTAAAGATCAAGTGGACCATACTATATATATATATATATATATATATATATATATATATATATATATATATATATATATATATATATATGAACAGAAGTTCTGATTCCAACCGTACCCAATTCAATCACACACCGACATTACACCGGCACTCGATCCCATGTTTTCAGTTTTGAAACAGTCTACCTATGACTTAGCCATGGAGCTGGATCCAATTAAAATATGGATTTAGGGTTATCTTTCAATGATCCAAGCCATTTAGATGATGATACTCAAAGATAAAATAAATAAAATAAAATTCTTAAATTGAATTATTTCAACCCTTTGATCTTTCTCTCTTTTAATCTAAAAGGGCAACATTCTTAGCCTTTGAACAATTAAAAAGTTGAAATGTTTCAATTTGTGAGATTTTTTGAATCTCCGTATAAATGGTTTGGGACACTGAAAGGTATGGCGATCCAATGGTTGAAGTCCCTGCATATTCTGTTGCAATATGCCGGGATTTATTCTAGCAAACCTCAATGTTAGGCTGTTTGCACAAAATATACCAATGAAATTGTAATTTTTGTACCATTAATTATTATATAATGCCAGTAATATGGAATGTAAAAGTATGTGTTTTTAGAGTGAATCTACCATCCTCTACTTGTCACAAGAAGGGAATTTTTATTTTTGTGCATTGTGGTTGGTCCACGTCATCACCAACATTGTCAACACTGTTACATTAAATACAGTTTGCAGTGATGTAGTCCAACTACATTACGACAAACAGAATATCCATGCTCTTGGTGAGTTGTGGATCCAGACTCTTTTAGAGTACTTTATATATACTCTATTTCCTTTTAGGCCATGTTTGGTTGCCAATTACAATTGATTTCATCTGATTTTAGTTAACAATAATTATATATTCAAGATCATAATTTCTATAACCCATGTTTAGTTGCTACCAAATAGGTCTTAATATATTTCCAAAAAAAGTTTAAATATGAGTTTGAGAAAATAAAAATTGAGAATGATATTATTATTAAAAACAACTTCTAACCTTAATTAGCAAGATGTTATTTTTGGGATTGCATAGGATCTCTTGGAAAATATAGCAATGTCTACGAGACTACATGCCATATGCCCAAAACCCATCCATGAAGCTGTTTTTCAACAAACCAGCTTTGTTTTAAAGCTTGTTTAGTTTTCCAATTTTTCATAGGATGAAAAATAAATGAACTATTGTTATCATTTTCTGGTTGTTTAAACATGAATGAATATGGCTCATAAATCGAGAGTTGAATAAACTTGTAAACAAAATAGATAAAATAAGTTAAAATCATTACATTTTAACATTACAAGACTTATTTTTTTTTCAGTAAGTTCTGGGTAAGTAAAAAATGTAATAAAACTATTATTACAGTCAAATGTAAGTAATGCCACCACACAATTACAAAAATAAGTAGTTATTATCCATTTATAATAATTTATTATTGTAATTGGAAAATCAAACATTACTCATTTGTGCATAACTCTCAAAGGGGATTTTCTACAATTTTCATCTCAACAAAATTGGCCAACTCACCTATTTTATTGGTCTTCGGCGAATACTTTTTAGCGCCTGTATCAATGAGATCGTAATCAGACAGGTTTCCGAAAGTGCATCCAAATGCATTATATTAATTGAGATGTGGCTCCAAGCCATGATTAGGCATTAAATCCCCACCTTAAGGGTGCATCCAAACAGGCCCTTAAAAATGTTGGCCACCCAATTTTCTGAGGTATGTTTTTTAGCACTTGTATCAATGAGTTAACAATCAGATAGGGTTTGTGAAAGTGCATCCAAACACATTACATGAATTGAGATATGGCTCAAAACCATGGTTAGATATTAAATCCCTGCTTTAAGGGTGCATCCAAACAGGCCCTTAAAAATCTTGGCCACCCAGTTTTCACCCAATGAACCAAAGGTCTTCCAGACATTTGCTAAAGCCTAGTTTTCGCCCACTTTAATTGGAATCTTTCTCACCTAGCCATATATGGAGTGCTCATTTCTCATTTCCATGCCATTGAAGATGGTCCAATGCAATAATTCTCTAGAATATTGTAAAGCAAAACCATGGCCACATAAATTCTCCACTTACAACCCTTCATTCATGTCCTCCAAGAACATTTTAGATAAGTAGTAAGTACAATGAAATGTCATGCAGCATATAATTGTCTAGGTTCTACTTTATTAAAGCTTTATGCCTATAAGAGTCTTTTCCATCCCTATAGGACCACATGTGCATGATCTCAGCCTTTCATCTGGTTGAAAACAATGCTTAGATATTTAAAATTAAACCATTTCACATTTCAAGTGGGCCATGATACACAATTAAACCGATAATTCAAACAAAAATTTCTACCCATTTGGATAGATGATCTAAACATTGTAACCCACCTGATGGAAAGCTCAGATCTTGCACGTGTTTCATATTGGTACGTGTGCCTGCATTAAGACTTTGGATGGGCAGGTCTCCCACACACGTATGGATTGAGCAAAACCCATATAACAGGACGTGGATTGCGTCCTACCCCCGCCCGGACGGTAATCCGTCCGGGCAGGGCTCTGTGGGGCCCACCGTGATGTAAGTGTTTTATCCATGCCGTTCAACAATTTTCAAATAATTTTAATATTTGCATCAAAAAAAAAGGTAGGTCCAAGGCTCAAGTGGACCACAAAGTGGGAATTGAACGTCCACAAAGCTGATTTTTGTGTTTTCACTTCATCCACGTCCATGGTAGAAAAAACATCACGTTGGCCCTTAAAAAGGTTTCAACGGTGAGTGCCATTATCAGTGTAGGTTCCTTTGGTGTGGTCCACTTAAGCCTTGGACCCGCCTCATTTTTTAGTTCACATATTAAAATTATCTGAAAAAAGCATTGAACAGCGTAGATAAAATACTTACATCACAGTGGGCCCCACAGAGCCCTGCCTGAACGGATTACCGTCCGGGTGGGGGTAGGACGCAATCCGCGTTAGAGGTGGGCATCGAACCGAGTCGGATTGGATTGGGTCGGACTCGATTTGGTTCGAAATTTAGCTGGTCTGACCCGAACCCGATCCAATCCAAGACCGAATCCGAGACATAGGACTCGAACCGATCTGACACACGGTTGGCCTGACCCAAACCGAGTCCGACTCAGTCAGGAAAACTGAGTCGGATCGAATTGGGTGCGATTCAAATCGACTCTTTTAACGGTGAAATCATTATCTTCATTGCTATTTTCGATGTGGTCCATTTAAGCTTTAGATATGATTCATTTTTTTTTCCAAATGATCTAAAATGGTCATGAAAAATGGATAAACGATATCTATATAATAAATACATCATTGTGGGGCCCATGTAATGTTAGTATATTTGGGCCGGAGCTCGAGGTGATAAAGTTGTGAACGTGTTGTGCACAACAACGGCCTATAATGTGTTGTGCACGGTAACGGCTATAACGTGTTGTGCACGAAATGCCTGCTTTGACATTAGCAAATTCTGTAGGTCTAATCATGGGATATATGTTATATCCAAACCATCCATCCATTTGACGAACTCATTTTAAGGCTTGAAATGAAAAATAAGATAGATTTGACTATCAAGTGGACCACACTGGAAAAGGCAGTGGGGATTGAACATTTACCATTAAAAGCCTTTTTGGGGTCACAGTCTCACAGAAGTTTTGGATTAATTTGAAATTTGTTTTGCCTCTTAATTCAGGTCTTTGTGACCTTATGAATAGATTGGATGGAAAATAAACATTATGGTGGGCCCTATGAATTGTTTAATGGTAAAAATCATTCTCAGCTGCTATTTGTGGTGTGGTCCAGATGATCTTTGGATATTATTTATTTTTTGGATAATACTCTATAATGATCTCTAAAATTATATGAACGGTGTAGATATAATAAATACATCATTGTGGAGCCCATATAACTTTGATCTCCTTTGAACCATTCGTACAACTCGGAGCTCGAGGACCGTCATTGCTCGACTCCGCATGACACGTGCCTACAGTTATAACCTACGGCAGCGACTATATAGTTGTGTATGGTACACCAAGGAATATCTTCTTATTATGCTGAGTAAACTCTGTTGGGGCCACCGTGAATTCATTTGGTTTATCCATGCTGTCCATTCGTTTTTCCAGATCATTTTAGTGGTTGAACTCAAAATTGATGCATATCAAAAGCTCAAGTGGACAATACCACAGGAAAAAGAAGAGTTATTAATAAGAACCACTCCAAATTGGGTTGGATCGAACCGAACCGGATCCATTCGGATCAGGCTTTCGAATCGGATTGGTTCAGATTGGTCACGACCCAATCTCGAACTGAAAAGATATCAGATTTAAATGTCCCTACCCGATCTGCATCGATCCAGGCTGTCGTTTCGTTTCAGAACGGTTCGGATCAGGTCTGATCGGGTCGGATCTATCGAATCGGGTCAGAAATGCCTATGTCTAATCTACCTCCATATAATAGGAAGCGGATTGCGTGTGCACCACCAACCTCTGTATTAACATCACCCGTAGGCCACATGATGATTTATATATTATATCCATATTGTCCATTCATTTTGGGGCATCATTTTAGAGCATGCGCCAAAAAATGAAGCAATTCAAAACTCAACTAGATCACACCCACTACTGAAACCTTCTTGGGCCCACCATAATATTTATTTTCCATCCAAACAGTTTATAAGATCACACAGACTTAAATGAAGGGAAACACAAATATTAATCCAAAACTTCTTTGGGCCCTAAAAAGGTTTCAAGGGTAGGTGTTAAATCCCCAATACTCTCTATGATGTGGTCCACTTGAGTTTTGGATCCCGCTCCGTCCGTGGCTTATATATGCCTTAAAATGATATAGCAAAATGGATGAACAATGTTGATATAACACAAATATTGTAGTGCCGCCCACACTTGCGTGACATCAACATACCACGAAGGCAATCCAATTTTCATATTTTCCATATAACATTAATTAACTTAAATGGCTCCGTTTTCATAACTCACTAGTAAATATACTTTGTTTCAACGTTGAGATAATAGGATTTGGTACATATGTGCTGTAAGTGTATGTGGGTGCATAGGGTATGGCCCACATAAGTTGGTGACATCAATACACTACTGACGCAATCTGTTTTCTATATAGCATTAAAGCTCAGTAGTAAATAGATTCTGTTTTAACATCAAGATCTTGGGATTGAGTGCCCATATGCGGTGGGTGTGTGAGTGCGCGGGGTCGGAGTGTAGGTGTGTGTGAGTGCGCGGGTAGGAACGTGGGTGTGTGGAAAAAAATAAAAATAAAAATAAAATAACATTAACTTAAATGAATTTTCATGATAACACGACCACATTCCATTGATTTAATGGCACTACCACATTCCATTGATCTGATTGCTTAAAGGAAGTCCATAGATTTTTTTTTTTAAAAAGGCCCAATCAGTTAGTGATAGATGAGTAATCATGGGAGCTCAAACCCACATGATCTTACTAAATATGGAGAAAAATTAAATGGGTTATTTTAGGCCACCCGTTTTGATTGTCATTTCAATGCAAGTTAGATGAAGTGGGTGGGCCATTATTACATGTTCTGACCTCCGTAGTCACAAGCATTGCAATTTGATCTTGACTTGATTTCTAATGCGTGTGCATGCATTAATCCAATGGTGGCCCACCACTCGATAGAGGTGCATGGAAAGAAGACCCGAGATTAATCAGCGACGGACGGTTACCATCAAATCATGATTTGATGGTCATGTTCAATACACAACATGTGATCAGATTATAGAATTTACACACAGATTATCCATTATTTGGTAGTTGAATTTGTTAAGCATACCACTCAAATCGTGTCGCAATTGCCATATGTTCGATATGTATGGGGCCCATCTGTGATGTATATGTGGAATCTACACCGTGAAGTTGGTGTCTCTCCTTATGTTGTCTTTACATACCGAGAATCATTCAGATCCAAGATTCAAGTGGGACACACCACACTCCCAGAGGGAGCCATGTATTATCACACCTAAAACTTATAAATTCCAGTTGTGTGACCCACCTGAGTTTTGGTGTGTCCATTCATCTTATTGGGTCTCATGCTGGTGAATGGTTTGATGGGACACACAACAAGGTGGACCCCACATTCCATTTGGACATTTCTTAAGGGGAATGCTTTGTCCAATTCCCCATCATTCCCTTTTGTGTGGCCCACCCGAGTGATCCATTAGGCTGAATTTTGAGATCTACCTACATATAATGGATGGATTAGATGGCACTCTGATATCAAGTTGGGTCCCACATAACTCGAACTTAGTTTTCCAACGTGCCTGATCATTTCTCCTTTTTACAATATTTATCTTCTTTTTCATGGTAACGTATTATTATTACAGTAGATATTGAAACAATCGGAGTTTAGGACTGTGCATGAACTGAGTTAGCTTGGTTAATTAGCTCAACTCGACTCGGCTCGAAAAAGCTTAATTAGACTGTTCGAAACTAAGTTCAAGCTAAGTTGAGTTGATTTTTTGTGATCAAATAAATTTTAAACTGAGTTCGAGCTTGCTTGAGTTGACTCGACTTGGATCGAACCCCAATTCAAATCGAATCAGATTGATGACTTGGGTACTTTGATATTGATGTTGCTCACCAAGCATTTGATAAAATAACCTAACGAAGTGTCAGCTAGTGGCAAGGAAAGTATGTATATGAAACAAATACCCTTTTGTCTTGATTTTAATGTTGCATATAAGGTGTTTGATGAAATATCCAAAAAATCACTGTTGCTATTTTATATATAATGAGAATTTGAAGGCGCTGGTTATGTGTTTGTGAAAATGCTGCACAGGCGAATTCAGCTCAAACTCAACTTGAACTGGCCCGATCTGTTGACTAGACTGAACCGAGCCAAGGTGACTAGTTAGGTTCAAGGACCAAGACGAGCCGAGTTCGAGCTAGGGTTAGCTAATGGCCGAGCCCAGCCAAGCTCGACTCGTGTACACCTCTACCTGAGATTAGTAGGCACACATTCCCATCTCCACATGCAATTGCCCATACCAAACCTGGAATTTGTGTAGGAAATCCTTACCATCTATCAGGTGGGACCCACCCTATTGATGATATGGCAGGACATCAGGCTACTTTACTATCAGTTAAGGCACGCATGTTCAAAAATATCGGATGGCCCGGAAAATTCACCCGTCAGGTGGCCCACATCATTGGTAAGGAGATTGAAATTTCATTTTTCCAGCAATAAATACCTGTAAATAGTTCATTATTACTTATTGTGCCCGGATGGGTATTTCCATCTCCAAAACCAGTCCCAAAAGGTTGAGTTATATTTATTGGCCCCACCATAATGTATGTGACATAGCCATGTTGTCCATAAGTTTTATTAAGCCCCACCATAATGTATGTAAGATCCACGCTGTCCATATGTTTTATCAAAACATTTTAGAGAAAGAATCCAAAAGTGAAGCAGATCCAAAGCTCAAAAGAACCACGTCACAATAAATAATGATCATAAAACTTCCACAAGATTGTTTATTTGTCATTTAACCCATTCATAAGGTCATACAGACATGGATGAAATGGAAAACACAAATTTCAGCTTCATCCAAAACTCCTAAGCCCCCATGAAGTTTTTAACTGTGTTCAATTCCGACTATTTCCTATGGTGTGGTCCACTTGAGCTTTGGATTTTCCTCATTTTTGGGTTCATGGCCTAAAATCATTTAGCAGAATGGATGAACGGCATGGATAATCCATATACAACAAAGTAGCCCCCCATGAAATTCACTCCTCTACTCCATTTTATCAATCAAAAAGCAAAACATCACACGGAACAATACAGGAATTACATTGCTAAATGATTATACAAAATTACTGAGTTTCTAGAAAACTGAGTTGCATCTGACTCGCCCCAGTCGACTTGATTTTGGTCATGAATGGGTCAGGTCAGTACCACAAGTCACCCTCCTACTCACATCCAACTCAGGTGAGTCAGAACTCGACTCGAAGCCAAATAAACCAGTTGGGGCGAGTCACTGAGTCAAGATACCGTGGTTGGGACATGGGCAAAGCCTCTTGTAACCTTTTCAAATGTGTGGATGTGTATTTACTGGATAATTTATAAACTCATGTGCAAGATGTGAGCTTTCTATCAGGTGGGCCACACTGATGAATCTGCCGCCTCAAAAAGGCTATTCCACTCATAAGGTAGGCCACAGTGCACAAAATAAATGAGTGGCTAAAACAAAAAATACAGTCTTTTCACTCTTCAACCCATCATTTGTTCCACTGTGGCCCCTGGTGAGTGAAGCTGCAAGAAGTTTGATAAGAGCTAAGCACTGTGGCCCATCTCATCAAAGCTTGGATCATGCCCACTTGTGCTGATTCGTCGACTTGCATATGTCAACGGCAGTGGATTTCCTACTTGTTCGAGCTGCATTCTGACTCATCAGACTCGACTCAAACTTGGTCAAGCTCCATGATGTAGAGTGGGTTGCAGATATTTTCATGGCAAAGATGGACCAGAGTAGGCCCGATCGGACGCGGAAATGATTCAGACCATCGAAACCTTAAAACAATCATATCTCGCAAACCAGAGTGAGTTTATCCACATACTATACAAGATTTTGGGTAGGAGAAGCTACTTTAGCTGACTAATCCCATTATATTGGGTTGCCCACGCCCAATTGGACAGATTCCATTAGATTGACGGTTAAAAGTCTCTTTTAATTTCGTTTTTACTATAAATAGTAAGTATTAGTTAGGGTATAAATTTTGATCCTTTGAACTGTAGGAGTCATGCCTAACATGAAAAGGGCGAAAAGTTAGGAGAAAAATATGGTTGGGCTAAATTGAACACATACAATTTTTGATTGAAAATGATGAAATCTAATAGGAGTGGGGATAGTCTATAAATAATAAGTTTATTATTCATAGTAAATTATGTTTTTAAGAAATTTAAGTTTAAATTTGAGCTCATTATTTAAAGGAATGTAATTTCATTTTATAAAATCATCAACTAATTTATTAAGAATTATTTATATTCTTATCTCTAGTGGGTTCGAGGAAGCTACATGAGGAGCCTGAAGAGTTCCATACATTCGGAGTAGTTATTCTTTGGGAAAGATGGTGATCGACCTCATCTTATCCTTCCCTGCATCACTCGGTCCGGTCTATGGTCTCTTAGCACGACACAACACTGAAAATATGCCTGACTCAGCTCGACTCAAGCGAGTTCAAGCTCAACTTAGGACTGAACGAGTCAGCACGAGTCGCCGACTCCTGAATCCCTGTTGAGACACGATTTCTCAGGTTTATAAATAAAAATTTCCGATAATAAGGTATTATCTCCAATAGCTTTGCTAAGCTCACACGTGCATACAAGTCAGCTAGTGCACACGCCACCATATATGCCAGCGTGACAGACATGTGAAACATCCAAGCCATCCATCATGCGGATCTAACTGTGTAGATGCTACTGCATTAAGAAAAAGATGGTCCACAAATAGGCGTGCCATGATATTAGAAATAAGTGTACAGATTAAAAAACTTTGGTGATTTCATATAACCGTGGCCCATCTGACTAGTGAACTGATCTGATTCTTTGGATAGGGAATAAACATAGTGGTGCCTTTCTGATGGACGGCTTGGATACTGCACGTGTCCCTCATGCTGGCACATGTGGTGGCGTGTGCATTAACTTACTTGAAAAGCTCTATCTCCATTTATCAATCTGGTGTCCCATCAGCCAAAAGCTAGTTTATCCGTACGGTCAGCTTGAACTTTATGATCCTCGACCCAAGGACATGCACGCATGTTTTCATTTTCTAAGTGGGGCCCACAATTCAGTGGTCCAGATCATGAGTCTTATTTCGAAAGATCTCTCATTGGAAGATCTGTGCCTGTGGACCACATATTGAAATGATAGGATTATCCCATGAAGAAGATTTTAAAGAAATTTCTCATCACCTATGGACCCAATAAAATAATGGGTCTGGATCATTGATCCAAGTGGTCCACCTGTAAAAGTTAAAATTCCAAAGATAACTCTTCATCTTCACATATCTAGAATCATATTATATAATTGGGTGTGCATTCTCTCTCCATGACTAACATGTGATGTTTTATTAAGGAGACAATCTAACATTGTGCCATCAATATCCACATACAAAAAGTTTTTTTTTTTTTTTTTAAAAGGACGTTTGCTAGGCCCCACGTACAAGCTAAATTGGCACGTGAATAGGACATTCGAGCCATTCGATCAAATCCAGAAATATATTAATCTTTCTAGATCATCCTTTATTTTTTAACACATGTGGCCCACTTGGTTCTTGACCGGCCCAATTTTCTAACACGTGTTGGATTAGCACATGGCCCACTAATTGTTGTTGCATACGGAGGCAGTGTGTCAGCCTCTTTAGGGTGTGGGGTTAGGTGGTATTGAATTCCATTAGATGGAATTAGCATCATCATTACACAATTACGACGTGTATAGAAATACATGGTATTTTGACCATCCAATCGTAACATTAGAATTGTAATCATTGGACCAGATTTCACAATTGATGCTAGTCACCTCTATATTCATAGGTAAATCAAGTGTCATGTATAAAGGGTGCATATAAATAAAACCACTGTAGCTTCAATGAATCCTTGAATCTAAGGAGTGGGATCCCTATTAGCGGGCCCATCGTAATGTTTGTTTCTTATATTCATGTCATTCATCTAATGATCTTAAAAATGAAGTAGATTGAAATCCCAAGTGAGCCATAATACAAGAAAAATTGGTAATCAACTATTAAAGACTTCTCATAAGCTATGAAAGTTTCTTTTTTAAATCAAGCTAATACTTGTACAGTCTCTTCACCTAATTCCTATAGCCTTATCAATATATTAGATGACAAATAAACATTCCTATAGGCCTCCTTGAAGTTTTTAATGGTGAGGATTCATTAAATGATTATTGCTCTTGGAATGCTCCACCTAAGATTTGGATTTGATTTCATTTTTGATATCTACTTCATTTTTGGAATCATGCAGTAAAATGAATTATCAAAATGGATGGACAACAGAGATGTAAGGAACATAGATCACAATGGACCCCATAGGAATCCATGTCCTTTGTAGATATGAGGATCCACCCAAACTACACTGGGATAAAACATATGCATCGTAGTAGGGCCCATAAACGTAGTGGATTTCTAATGGCATAAAAAACTTCTTTGTATCTTCTATTAGATTAAAAGATCAAATACTTAAATTAATTCAATTATTCCCACCAAAACCAAACATACAATAAAAATTATATAGAGCCAAATGCAATTCCATAGTATCTAAACCTGCGTGCCAAAGTGGCTCTCAAAAATGGACACAGCTTGGCTAGTGATGCTGCCACTAGTAATGTGGCTAGTGGTCAGTGCTACGTGGGACCTATCCATTATTTTTATATCATTTCAAGGCTTCATCCAATAAATAAGTAGATATAAATCCCAAGTGGACCATGCCACAAAGATCCTTAATCTTGTTGGGGTGGTAGACTCTCCAGAGTTTCAACCCCCATAGGAGGTGAAATCCCACTACAACGTGAGTGTGTGGGGGTGTGTGTGCGTGTTTAAAAAAAAAAAAAAAGGTGGACCGCCACACAACAAAACCTAGATGTCCATTATTAAAAACCTCCTAAAGCCCAATGTAATGCTTATTTAACATTCAATTTGTGGATTAGGCCATACAAACCTGGATGAAGGCGAAAAACAAATACATGCTTGATCTAAAAATTTTGTAGCCTTCAAAAAGTTTCTAGTGGTCGGTGTTCAATCAATACTGTCTTGTATGATGTGGTCCAATTGAGATTGGTATTTATCTAATTAATGGATTGACGCATAGATGAAACAATACATCATGGTAGGCTCACATATCACCAACCACTAGCCACTCGCTAGTGGCAAGGTCACTAGCCAACCTGCGTCCCTCAAAAATCACCCCCACACAGCTCTGTGTCGGTCGATTCGTATCGGTTTCTATCCAAAATAAAACAAGACCGGGCCCAGTTGGTGCGAGTTGTACTGGTTTTGGTTCCCAGGTGGGCCACACCACATAGCCATATTAAAATCCATGGTGTGGGCCATCAATCTCTAATAGATAATGTTATCTTTATTTTATATTGTTTCCAAGCAATGAGGAGGTTTGATTAAAAGCACTATCAATGGTGATAGAACACCTTAATAAAATACCATTTTCCCACACTTGGTGGTAATCGTCTAATCGACTTCATCCAAGGCTCTCTTACATCTTTTGTCGGTCAATGGCCTTTTTCTATTGAAGAAATGGGAGGATCCAACGGTCAAAGATCCAAAATAGATTTACGGCTCACACATGCCCAAGATCACTCGTGTTTGTGCATCCATATCATTGGTTTTATAGGGTCCACCCTAATTATACCCACCAATAGAGAGATCGGTCTGGATCAATCAAAAAGCTTGTACGTTGAATATAGTCCGTCCATGATTTTCCATCTGTTGGATATCATGCTGTTCAAATCAAGATTTTCAAATGAGGAAAAAGGTGAGCCTTTGACGTGGATTTCGAGGCGGCTTTTCCAACGTACGAATATTGAAATGATCACGTACGTTTAAACGTATATGAACGGTCTATAGTTTTAAAAAAAATATACATTGCGAATAATCAAAGGTTTTGGACCATTCAACGAATCCAATTGTGGGGTTATGACCTAACTACAGTGTGTCCCACAATATCAACGGTTCGATTTTAGCAACATTTATAAACAACGTGTAGAATTGTTAAGTGCACGTGTAAGAACAATCACCCTCAGTTAAAGATGAAGGCCTGATTGAAATGAAAGGATAGCCTTTGAATAATAAAGTGCCCTCAACCTTATGAAAGTTGCGGCAACATATATATGAATTAGAATTTGACACACCCATCATTGTGGGCCACAAAAATACTCTCAATTAAAGGTTATATATATATATATATATATATATATATATATATATATATATATATATATATATATATATATAGAGTTATGCTCCCCTGCGCACCTATGCACGTGCGCACCTTTGCACACGTGCCATAGGTGTCTAATCTGAACTGTTCATGTGATGCGGAATTCCATGAAACCTCATGTGACAAATTTTCACCTCAATGTAAATTTCTGGTGAGCCATAGCAAAGAGAAATGCAAATCAAGGGAGAAAACTGTTTTCATTTTTCATGACCCATTAAGGTTTAGATCAAAGTAAAACTTCGGCCTGGGGGTTTCACGAGGTGTTGCTTCACATGAACGGTTCAGATTTTGAATCCACATTACGTATGATGGGTTTTCAAAAAAGTTCATACGTAGTACGTGCGAACCGGTTCGCAGGTGAGCGTTCCTCTCTCTCTCTCTCTCTCTCTCTCTCTCTCTCTCTCTCTCTCTCTCTATATATATATATATATATATATATAAGGCACACACCCACACACTCACGCTGGTGGAATTTCGACATCCGAAAGTTGATACTCCCGAGAGTCTACCACCCGGGCAAGAGTAAAGACCTTTTGTGTGTGTGTGTGTATATATATATATATACCCTTCACTATAACTAATTGCAAGGGTAAAAGGCAATTTCTCATCGCAGTGCATATATAGTATTGATGATCCATCATTCTGATCAGCATTAAGCTGTAATTGTGCTCTTGGTTGCATTGGGACACTTGGATATATAGTTTAATCGATCAATCTAAACTGTGTAACATTCATTTAATCGGTGGCAATGAGAAAAACAATAACAAGATGAGAATGTATGGTTATAATTCACTAGCAAAAGTGAATCTTTGATGGTTCCCACATAATTAAATGGATCCAATTTGATGATTAGGTCTATCTTCCCAGACAATTAGATAAATCAAACCCTAGGTACAAATATCATCCTGATACAAAACACATATCACCCATCAGAGGTTTTTTTTTTTTTTCTAATCACCCCTTAGAGTTTAATCCCCATTATTATGTGTGTTATGGCCCACATGAGTTTTGGATCTGCCTTATTTTTAGAATTGTATATTATCGTGGTCTTGGAAAAAAAAAAAAAAAAGGATGGATGTCAAAGGCATCTTTCCCATATATGAATTTTGAAATGATCACGAATGCGAGCGATCATAGTTGATAGGAAATGCACGCGCACACATTGCGGAAAATCTATTTAGAGCCGTTCAAAGAATCCAATTATGGGGTTATGACCTAACTAAAGTGTGTCACACAATATCGACAGTGTAATTTTAGTGACACCATACCGACGGTTTAATTTTAGCGACACACAACACCGATAGTTTAATTTCAGTGACATTTATGCATAACATGTACTAATACTAAGTGCACTTGTATGAACCATCACCCTCAATCAAAGATAAAGGCCTGATTGAAATGAAACAAAAGCCCTCTTAATAACTATAACACCCTCAAGCAATGCACATGCAACCCACGTGAATATAGTGAGCCAGGAGAAAAGGAGGAGATGGGGGAGAGAGGATGCATCTACACACATCCCAGCTACAGGGAAAAAGGCTCTTAAGATGGCCATTTTTACTTTTGGATGACCCATTTATTTTTAATTTTTTGGTAGTGTGGTTTAATCCAGTTTTAATGTCTTCTTTTTAAATTGACGTTCTGATAAAAGTTGAGGGAAACATACACGTACGAACTAGAGTTTCACACAACCATCATAGTGGGCCACGACATTGCACTTAGTTGAAGGCCATATATATATATATATATATATATATATATATATATATATATATATATATGAAAAGGTTTTATACGGCCGAGCTCATGGAAACTCCCCATGAGGTCGAGCTGTGTGGGCCCCACAATGATGTATGTCGAACATCTACCCCATTAGTCAGATGCACCATTACATAGTGGGCTTAAAAATCAAGTCAATTCGTGACTTGTGTGGGCCACACCACATAAAAAAGTTGAGAGGGGTTACCCTCCATTAAAACATTCCTAATCATTTTTTGAGGGGTTAGACCAAGTTTAAGATGTATCCAAATTTCAGGTGGGCCCCACCAAGTGCTTTTATATGTTTTAGGTATGTCTTCACATGATTTTAGATGGTATGGCCTACAGGAGTTTCATATATGGCAGATTTTTGAGATATCCCATAATTTAAAGGAGACCCTTCAAATGCACAGTGTTGATGTTCGACATACATCATGGTGGGGCCCACACAGCTCGACCTCATGGAGAGTTCCCATGAGCTCGACTGTATAGAACCTTTTCCCATGTATATGTGTGTGTGGGTGTGGGGAAATGGTACTATGAGGTCAACCTCATGGGAAGTTCCCATGAGGTAGAGCTGTGCGCCCCACCATGATATGTGTTGAACATCAACACCATTAGTCCAATGATCATATATGTTTCATCCTATGTGAATGGTATATAGTTAATGAAACATGAATGACTAGTAATTAAAAAAAAAAACATTGTGGATAATTTATTTTGGACCGTTCAATGAATTTAATTAATTATTGTGTTATGACCTAACTATGGTGTGTCCTGCAATATTGACAGTTTAATTTTAGCGACGCGCAACGTCGATAGTTTAATTTCAGCGACACTTATATATTTAGGACCGTTCAATGAATATAATTAATGATAGTGTTATGGCCTAACTATAGTGTGTCCCGCAATATCGACAGTTTAATTTTAGTGACACGCAACAACGACAGTTTAATTTCAGAGACATTTATATATGCCGTGTACTAATACTGAGTGCACTTGTATGAACCATCACCCTCAATAAAAAAAATAAAGGTCGGATTCAAAATGAAACAAAAGCTCTTTTAATAAGTGAAGCTACTGATACTGTGTGTACTTGTATGAAGCATCACCCTCAATAAAAAATAAAGGTCTGATTCAAAATGAAACAAAAGCTCTTTTAATAAGTGAAGCGCCCTCGGGATTGGCACATGCAATTAAGATGAAAGGAACAGGGCAATTAGAAAAAGAACAGCGATAGAGAAAGAGGGTGCAGCTGCAGAGATGTTCCAACCACAGAAAAAGACTCTTAAAATGGTTTCAACCATTATGGATGATCCATTTCTAATTTCTCAGGAGATGTGTGGTTTACTTGAGTTTTAGATATACTTTCATTTTAGGTTGATATCCTTATATAAGTTGCGGCAACATATATATGAATTAGAATTTGACACGCCCATCATCATGGGCCACAAAAATGCTCTCAATTAAAGGCTATATATATATATATATATATATATATATATATATATATATATATATATATATATATACTTATGCCCTTCACTATGACTAATTGCAAGGGTAAAAGCCAATTGCTCATCGCAGTGCATATATAGTATTGTTGCATTGGGACACTTGGATAGCTTAATCGATATCAATCTAAACTGTCTAACATTCATTCAATTGGTGACAATGAGAAAAACACAAACAAGATGAGAATGTATGGTTATAATTCACTAACCAAAGTGATTTTTTTATGGTTCCCAAGATGAAATTTGATGATTAGGTCTATTTTCTCAAACAATTAGATGGATCTAGGCACAAATATCATCCTGATACAAAACATCTATGGTGCCCTTGGAGTTCAATCACCACTATTTTGTGTGGTATGACCCACATAAGTTTTGGATCTGCCTTATTTTCAAAATCCTGTACTATTGTGGTCTCGAAAAACAGATGGACGGGTGTATGACATGTATTTCGAAGGCATCTTTCCCCCTATGAACTTTGAAATGATCATGTATGTGAACGGTCTGTAGTTAATAGAAAATGCCCGCACACACATTGCGGATAATCTATTTAGAGCCATTCAATGAATCTAATTATGGGGTTATGACCTAACTACATTGTGTCATGCAGTATCAATGGTGTAATTTTAGCGACACAATACTAACAGTTTAATTTCAGTGACATTTATACATAACGTGTACTAATACTAAGTGCAATTGTATGAGCCATCACCCTCAATCAAAGATTAAAGGCCTGATTGAAATGGTACAAAAGCCCTTTTAATAACTACGACACCCTCACGCATAGCACATGCAACCCACGTGAAAATAGTGAGCAAGGAGAAAAGGAGAAGAGATAAAGAGAGAGGCCCAGTGCATTTACACACATCCCAGCCACAGAGAAAAAGACTCTTAAGATGGTCATTTTTACTTTTGGATCACCTTCTTTTTTTCTTTTTTTTTGGTGGTATGATTTATTTATTTATATTTATTTATTTAAACGCACGCACATGCAATCACCTATGGATACTCGAACCCTTGACCCGGTGTTTAAATCCCTAGGAGTCTACCAAGGGAGCAAGAGTACGGACCCAACCATCATAGTGGAATTTTAATCTAGTTTTAATGTGTCTTCTTTTTAAATTGATGTTTTAATACAAGTTGAGGGAACATAGGTACGAATTAGAGTTTCGCACAACCTTCACAGTGGGCCACGACATTGCACTTAGTTGAAGGGGAGTGTGTGTGTGTATATGGGAAATGGTACTAAGAGGTTGAGCTGTGCAGACCCCATTATGATGTGTGTTGAACATCAACACCATTAGTTAGATGCATCATTCTATTGTGGGTCACATTCTTAAAAATCAAATCAATCCATGACTTTTGTGGGCCGCATCACATATAAAAATTGAGAAGGGTTATCCTCCAATTAAAACATTCATAATCATTTATTGAGCCCACTGAGATATGGTTCACAAATCCAAACCATCCATTATGTGTGTCCCACTTGGATGAGGGGTCATACTAAGGTTCAACGGTATACAAAACTCAAGTGCGCCCCACCAAGTGGTTTTATATGCTTTAGGCATGTCTTCACATGATTTTAGATGGTATGGCCCACCTTAGTTTCATATCTGATTGATTTTTGGAATATCTCATAAACTAAAGGGGACCCATCAAATGCACCGTGTTGATGATTGACACACATCTACCATTCCCCCCACCCCACACATATACATACATCACTTTCCTAGTACCTTTTACTAAAAGAGTAAAATTGACCTATTTTCCATGAATGATGCGATCCATTTTATAAGCAATAGATCACATGGTTAGAATAATCCGTCTGTCATTTTATTTTATACCCATGAACTATGATAAATGGCTATCTAGATCAATCAAATCAATTGTCCAACTGTCCTGCAACTGGATGCACTCAAACTCATAGTGCTCTAAGACCACTTAATCATTTCCACTTGTATGATATCATTTATCTAATTTAAAAAGAAAAGCGCCCTACGTATAGCAAAAATGTCACTAAAATAATATGAAATTCACCAAAATTTAATCAGTACTATGAAATCAAGAGGCATGAAAATGGCCACTAAAATGAGAAAAAAAAAATAAATTAATAATCTTTTGAAAATGTGAGACACATGCCTTTGACTGTGTACATATGGGAAAGCTGCACTCCTATGGTATTCTGCAACCCATCCACCATACACGTGGCAAACATCGACGCCAGTTTGTAATGAATGATTATGGAGACCAATGTATAGATTGAGCACAACCTGAAAATTACATTGATCAGAAGATCCTGGACATCCAACTGGTGACCATCGAATGACGATTGAAATGAAAAGAGTCAATGGTCCATATTCAACGGGTACAATCAGACGGTTAAAATCGTCTAACAGTGAGATCTTTGACCATTGAAGGGGCATGATTTTGGATGGTCCGGATCTGTGCGCATGTATGCCACGTGTAAAGTAATAAATTTTTGCATGCGAGTGCTACGGGCAAGAAAGCACAGAGAGTGACCGAATCCCAAGCGGATAAAAAAATGAGCACTGTTGAGGCTTACCTTTCATGTGTTTTTTTAGAACGGTCCAAAATTCACACCACGTGAGTAAAATTTTTAGCTACGAAAAGAGAATTTTAGATGAAAATATTTTTATTTTTTAAATAAAAATAACTGAAAAAGTAGGTATATTTATATCTTTATTGATTCATTTATACATATGGAAGCCCAAATTGATAAAGTAGGTTCTAGTTTGAGGAATAGATCCTAGATCAATAAAGTAGGTTTTGTTTGAGTCTAAATTAAAAAGGGTGACGGAAGGTAGCATCTATAGTAAAAAATTACCCGCGCAAGCGGATATCGATAGATTCGATGCTCCAGCCAAACAAGATGTTTGGGGACACACGCACCACGAATTCGCACACGTGAAATATAAATTATCCAAATTTAACGGTCCAAACCGTGGGTCGCAGTTTAGATGGACAATAGAAATGAAAATTACATTGATGTAGTCTCCAAAATTGCTGATTGGTAAACATTTAATAAACGGTTAATGGTCCAAATTCAAAAAAAAATAAAATCCATTAATCAGTAGTTGAGATCGTTCGGTCGATATAATTTTTAGCAAATGTGACTACATTTCGACAAGGTTTCCAGTAATTTGGACGGTTTAATTTTATTTGGATATGCTGCGTGTACAGTTCCTGAGCGCCTGCCTATCAACCATCGGACTCTGTCGGAGTATCAATAAATTCCGCATTCATCCGTTGTTAGTTAATTCACATCGTAAGCATGAACACGCGTTTAAATGGTGGCATGCATTTGCTATAAAAAGAAATAGAACTTTGATACTCTGGCAGAGCGTGACCGGAGATACACAGGCACTTAGAAATTGCAATACTCTGGCAGAGCGTGACCGGAGATACACAGGCACTTAGAAATTGCATACTTGGAGTATGAATAATTCAAATTAAACTGTCCAAATAATGGGTCCCAGCTTTGATGCGTCATGAACTGAAAAGTAGGCTTATTTGAGTATCTGGCTATGGAATTGGCAGATCACTATCGGACGGCTACAACTGGAATATATCCAGCGGTCCTATTCGGTTCAACGAATCTTGTTTTGAGATGTTCACAACAAAGGGACAATCCTAGCACTTATTCAGTGGCATCCAGAAGGCAACGAAAGTAAAAATTAGTCAACGGTTCAGATTCAGCAAGAAAAAGTCCATTGATCTAACGGTTAGGATCATCCGATCAGTGTAAATTTACTAATTTCTGAGTTACACCTGGCACTATGATTTAGATGGTTTGAATTGTACCATAAGCATGACACGTGTACATTGTGCTTTTGCATGTCTATAACTGATTATTACTGCCTTCAGCTGCATGAACTAACGTAATACACCGTTTTCTTTGACATCCGAGCCGTACAAAAGGTTAGCCCTCATCATGAAGATCACGTGACATGAAAATCAGGACGTTCTGTTTAGGGGGAGGGTGCTGATTACGGAAGGGGATTGACCGGTGTGCCACGCACCATCAATCTGGCTGGTGTGTTGACGTCAATAAGTTTTATGGGTCCCATTATAAGGTATGTGTTATATCCAAACCGTCCTTACATCCGAAGAGTTCGTGGTAAGCATTAAGGTAAAAAATAAGACAGATCCAAAGATCAAGCAAACCACACTGCAAAAAGTTGTGGAGGGATTGAATGTCTAGGAAGCAGATTGGCTGGTGTACCACACACCAGCTATATAGCTGGTGTAGATACGTGTCGTGAAGATGACCGTCCAGCTCCTTGAGCTACCAATGGTTCAAAGGAGATCAAAGTTACATGGGCCCCACAATTATGTATTTATTATATCCACACCATTCATTCATTTTACGAGATCATTTTAGATCATTACACAAAAAATGAACCATAGCGAGGGTAATGATTTTCACCGTTAAAAAATTCATAGAGCCTACCATAACGTTTATTTTCCATCCAATTTGGTAATAAGGTCACAAACACATGGATGAAGAGGAAAAACAAATTTCATATTGATCTGAAACTTATGTGACCCCCAAAAGGGTTTCAATTGTATACATATAATCCCTCGCTACTTTTTTGCAGTGTGGTCCAATTGATCTTTAGATCTGTCTTACTTTTTGGATCAAGCCTTAAGATGAGCTCTCCAAATGGATGGATGGTTTGGATAAAATACATGCCTCATGATGGGACCCATAGAACTTATTGACATCAATACACCAGCTATATAGCTGATGTGCAGGGGTGTATACAAAGTTAGCTCGGTTAGCTCGCTCAACTCTACTCGAAAAAGCTCAATTCAACTCAGTTCGAAGCTAAGTTTGAACCGAGTTGAGCTGATTTTTTGAGTTTGAAAATGAGTTCGAGCCGAGTTCGAGCAGGCCTCGGCTTGACTCGACTCCAATCGAATCCAGCTTGAATCAAACTCAGATCGAACCAATTTGGTGACTCAGTTACTTTGCCATTGGTGTTGCTCACCAACTGTTTGATAAAATGACTCAATAGAATGTGGTTGGTGACAAAGAAGGTAAGTACATGAAACAAATACTCTTTTTCTCTTTCTTCTCTTTGTTTTTCTCTTTATTTTTCTTGGTTTATATGTTACTTAGAAGGTATTTGATAAAACACCTATAAAACCATTACCTCTGTTTGTAAAACGGTGAAATTTTAAAGTTGCAGTTCAAGTATTCGTGGAAATACCTCAATGACGAACTCAACTTGATCTTGCTCGAACTTGAGCCGAGCTGCTGACCAAACTGAACCAAGCTGGCCGGTCAAGTTTGAGGACCGAGCTGAGCCGAGTTTTAGTTGAGGTCATCCAAAGCTCGACTCTGCTCATCTTTATGTACACCCCTCCGTGTGTGGTACATCAGCCAATATTTCGCTTCTAGGTGAGACCCACCGTGATGTTCATGATAAATCCACTCCATTCATCTGGTTTTCCGGATCATTTTAGGTCCAACCAAAGCCTTTCGCAAGCAATCCACGTCCTTCCGCTCATCAGGTGGGTCGGAAAATTAAAATCAACTGATGGTAAATGATCTGACTGAGAATATAGGTCTGGCCTACCTAATGAGTAGATTCGCATGACTTTCACTCCTGGCGATCTACACTGTGGGACCGACCATTCACACAGCTCAGATGTCCGATGCACGTGCCCAAGATTTCTAAGCACGTGCCGCAATGTCATGCGTACACAACCCTTGAAGTAAAAGAGGCAACCCACGAAGAGAGGTTTGCTAAAGGCCATACGCATGTGCAAGGTATCGCATCTACAAGCCACCACATGGGCCATCTCGGGATGCGGTGCAATATCCCAACCGTCCATCATGTGTGTCCGACTAGTACATAAGCTGGCCCAAAAATCAGGACGGTCCGCTAATCAAGTTCCACAGTGTTAGAAACAAGCGCATGCCTTAGGCCAAAAAATAGCCTTTTTTTTCAGCTGTCCATTTATTTCATAAACTGCAGCTTGCCTGATAATTCGTTTGGCCTGATTTTTAGCTATGGGGACCTATATGGTGAGATCCTTTCAATGGACAGCTTGGATCTCTTACCTTTCCATCATGCAGGTACACATGAGGTAATGTAGATATGGTGCCTTATATAGGCTTGTCGACTTTGCAAAGCTCCTCAATCACATGTATCTTGCAAAATCTTTGATACTTTGGCAGAGTGTGATGGGTGATAAGTAGACACTTAGAAGTTACTTATAAATTGCATAAGTGTCATATACATAATTCAAATTAAACTGTCTAAATTATAGTTCCTGTTTTAGATGGACTGGAAACAAAAAATTACACTTATTTGACTATCCGACCATTGGATTGGTGAGCATTTATTGGACGGTTAAAATGAAAAATAATCAGTGGTCCACGAATCGCAGGTTTGTGTAATCCAACCAAATTGGGTCTGGGATTATGCCAACACGATTCCCACAATTTAGCTGGTTTAATTTGAGTTAGTACATGCCAAGTGTGCCATTTTTTAGTGCCTGTGTATTAAGCATGATACGCAACCGGAGTATCAAATAACCCTTGTACAAAAATACCACCAAAATGTTATCATATCAAAGTGAAATAAAGGTCCAGATATTGTCTCATACGTACATAGCCCTTTTTTTATTTACTGAAATCATCACAACAGACTTTCCACAAAAACCTTTCTTTTAACCACGGTTTGAAAATAGACCTTAGTCGGCATATGACCACATCATTTTCTGCCCCTTCATGGATGCGATTCCCATCTATGCCTAACAAAGACATCTCTTCTTAGGTGGGCAAATGAATCTTTTCTACAAAGCAATCATACCCACAACAACATCCCTCTACATTAGAGAGAGAGAGAGAGAGGGAAGACTATATAAGTGGGCAGACCTAGTTCTTTCTATCATCATCTACTTGTAAGAGGTCTTATGCAATACTGAGTATACAGACATAACCCTCCTTTTCTTTTTCTTGCTACTTTCATAGATGGATAGAGAAATGGAGAGAGAGATTGAAAAGAAAGGGAGAGCAGAGTCCCAGGTTGATAAGGAGAAATGGGTGTGTGATTCTTCTGTTGATTATAGAGGAAAACCTCCTCTTAGAGCTTCAACTGGTGTTTGGAAAGCATCCCTCTTCATTATAGGTACTCTTTTCTTATTCTTGTTGTTGTTATTGTTGTTGATGATGTTTGTATTTTATTATTGTTGTGGTTATGGTTGTGTTCTTTTCCTATCACTTTTCTTTGGAAAATTGCTAATTACACACGCATTAGGTACACGTGCCAAAATGAAACATGTATGTGAGATCTGAACTCTTCATCTGGTCTGAAATAATACTTAAATAAGGGTTTGTATGTAGAAAACAAACCAATGGTTTCTATGTTGTGGCCCACCTGATGTGTGAATGGCCTTGATCTTTTGGACTAGAAGAGTAAACAGTGTGGCCCACTTGATGGAAAGCTAGGATGTCACACGTGTGCATACGGGGCTGTCTTTGTACGTGTGGATGTTTAGCGTTTTGGAATTAAAGGAACCTCATTTCACAGTTGGTTGGTCGGGTCTCTTTTATTTATTTAAAAAAACGAGTTGCTATAAAAAGACAGTTTTGCAATTGAAACTGATATTTACACCCACCCTGTTTTATGGTACAACCTCTCCTTATACTTGTGTTAATACAACACTACAATTTCGAACTTTCCCTAAAGAGAGAGCTTCTTATCTTGGATTTTTGGATGATTCCATATGCTTTGGAAAAACCATGCTGGGGAAAATAGGATTCTAACATATCTCAATTGAGAAATGTTTGGATGCCTCAACTTGCATTTGAATTTGTGTGTGAAAGGTGGTGGCTACATGTGGGCCACACTGTGTTGTGCATGATCCAAACCGTCCATCCAAAGTGCCCCAACAGTCAGGATGATCTAGTCATCAAGTGGGCTACACCACAGAAAACAAAAACCACACATATGAATATATACGTTTTATATGGTTGTTAATAGGTTTTGTAAGTTTTGTATGGTTATCATCAATGAAGGGCTAAGATGGAATTAATCACGTTGAAATTAGCGACATCATGAACGTCAGAACTGGTGTTTGTCATGATCACCACAGTTGACTACAGTACGATCAAGATTGGACGGCTGTGGTGACATATTTCCTTGACCTAGAATAATGTGCGGTTGATTGGCAGTCCTGAAAAGGTTTCCATGGTGCTGTGATGATAGCAGTTGACTAGTCAACGTCAACTTGCACTAAAATAAAAAAAGCCTTTTTTTAAAATTATTATCTGAAAAGTGTGGCAACTCGATTGGTTCTTCTTTAGCCGTACTGGGCCAGACACAATCGACTCGGTGAGTCAACTCGGTTGATTTCTCAATACACGGGGTTATCTCACATAAGTACCTACCGGGCGTAAAAGACTTATTGTTTATGAAATCAACGCCGTTCATCAGGTACACCACATCTTGTTTGGCCTTGATTCATAAATTCATGTTGATTCGATAATCGCGTGGACGCTTATACATTAACCTAAATTGTTTAAATTCATGTGGTATGGGCCACCTAAGTTTTGGACTATTTGAATATTTGGGTGATTCTTTCATCTTGGTGAGGCACGTCAGATGAATGGATTGGATGGTATATAAGCAACACGATGAGCCGTACACAAAAGTAACGGTGGCCGTTACATTCCAACTGTTTCTTATGTTTTGGCCCACCTCAGTTTTGAGTTCAACGGTTAACTTGAAGTACCGTACCCGATGGATGGATTAGATCTAATGAAAGTTTAACTCACATGGCTCTTGTTATGTGAAAGTTACCTTGGTAGGTATCCAGCTATAACACAGTTCTTCCACCACCACCGATATTTGTGACCATTCTACACAGGTGGGGCCCATGTTTGGATGATCAAGACTGATGATCTAGTGAGCCCCACGATCCTCAATGGACCAGAAAGCTTGAATGGCCAATATCTTTCCAATCTTTAATATTTTTGGGTCATTCCTTTTACGTAATAAGGCCCATCAGATCAACGGCCTAGATCACCAAATCATGGACTCCAACAGTAATAAATAAGTACATCACCCATTCAAGATTTCTGGACCATCCATCCATTTTGTGAAATCTTCAACCGTAGGTCATGGTGTTCCGATGTTTGTCGGACTATGTTTCAATGGTGCTCTCTAATCTGAGTTCTTTCTTTTGGTCAGCAATCGAGTTCAGTGAACGGCTGAGCTACTTCGGCATAGCAACAAACCTGATCATATACCTCACCAAAATCCTTCATCAAGATCTCAAGACAGCAGCCAAAAATGTGAATTACTGGGCCGGAGTTACCACCATGATGCCGCTGATCGGAGGGTTCCTAGCCGATGCTTACATGGGGCGATTCTCAGCCGTTCTTATCTCTTCCATCATCTATCTTATGGTAATCTCATTTTTTAAGGCCATCTTAACATTTTAACGGTTGATATAACGTGTCCTGGGACAATGATCCAAGTCCAATTCTTCTTACTTTTATTAAAGGGTAAATCCCTCTGTGGGCCCAGATCGGCCCACTTATGATCAAAGACGGTTGGATAATGAGGGACCAACCGCTGATGTACAAGACTCCAAAATCACCTTCATTGGATGATCCAGGCCGTCAGATTAAGCGAATGGTTACCGTCCATTTTTCATTCCCTTCATCGGATGGCGAAATTGCGGTCAGGTGCAATCCTCATTGGGACCCACCACGCAACCATCCATCATAATCTTTGGTGGGCCCACAGAAATTCTCACCGTAATAAGGCAAGAGGAATTGGTACCGGATCATGGTTCACGTTTCCTTTCCAACAGACGGCTGTTATTTAAAAGGCGCACGTGACATCTGGGGACAGCACGTATATAACGGTCATGCACGCCACCGTTAGCATGTATGATTGATCCAATCCGTTCATCAGGGTCCACATACAAAATGAACGTGTTCGGTCATTTTTTTCCAATCGTCCATCTCTACTCGGAAATGTATGACCACCTGATGAACCATCCAGCACGATGCCAGAACCAGTCATTCCATGCAGCGGGGCCCACCTGATGAGTGGGTTAGATCTCTCATACGTGTGACATGTTTCCACGGGAGTGGCAAAGTAGTGGAAAAGTGCATGATTAGCAGGGACCTCATTATTTTTGAGAAAAAACCCTTCCGACTAGGAAGGGTTGGGATTACTTTTAGCTGTCATTTTCCTTCAAAAGAGGTAGCAGCGTTCACATCGCCATTTCTAGTAGTGCTATAATGTGGGGCCCTCCCAAGTGTCTTTGTCAATTTGCAAAATCGTGGTGGGACTGTCTAATCATGGGAGGGGATTTCAGACCAAGCTAACACTGAGTTCCAACGTACTGTAGTATTCAAATATGGTATCTGACACTACTTGTGTGATCCAAATTCAATTGCAACCATCAGAATTCTTCTGCTTGTGGCAAGTTGGCAAGTGGGGGATCCAAATTTTGGACCATACGTAATATGGTGTCATTTCATTGACCTACCAACTTTAGAAGGATAGATTGAGAGTGGGTTAGGTGTTACACAAGCAAAGGCTTAGTGGATGTTACTGTTACCGTAGGGTCCACTTTGATGATTAGTCGTATATCCACACCGTTAATCCATTTTTTCAATCCATTTTAGGATGTCCCAAAAAATTAAGCAGATCCAAATCTCAGGTGGACCTCACCACATGAAAGTTGGTGATTGAACTCCCACCATTAAAAAGTTCCTAGGGCCGACCATAATGCTTATTTGCTATTCAACCTATTCATAAGGACCACCAGACTTGAATGGAAGAAAAATATAAACATTGTCCAAAACTTTTGTGGCCCATAAGAACTTTTTAATGATCATAATTCACTATTATTCTCGGGGGTTAGGTTCACTTGAGATTTAGATATGCTTAAGTTTTGAGATCACATCCTAAAATGATATAGAAAAATGGATGAATGGTCGTCGATATACAGAACATTAATCATGGTGGGCCACATACTAAAGGGTCCCTTATAACACCTAATCTACCCCCAAATAAGTAGGCTTTTGTGGATCACAAGGTGGGTTAGATGTTACCTTGTGAAGACCCAACATTAAAATCTTCCTGGAAGTCACTGTAATGTTTATTTTCCATCCAACTCATTAATAAGGCTACAAAGGCCTCGAAGAGACCACACAAATATTAGATTGATACAGAAACTCTCGTGGCTCACAAGAAATTTTTAATAGTCAATCAATAGGTGTACTATTTTTAAGAAATGGCCTTTGATTTCAGGACCAGGTCTAGCCAATGGGTGTACTATTTTGGTCCACGCCCACATCAAAGCTAGCAAGAAGACAGAAGACTGTGTGCCTGTCTAGCCATTAACTGTCCTAGCCGTCATAGTGCGGCCCAACAGCTGCAACCAAAATCATTGACATCATGCTGGTGGGGCCCACACGGCGCCTTTTTTCTCTCTCTCTCTCTTTAGAGATCATAAAATCTTCAATCCGAGGGTTTTTATATCTGTAGAAGTGTTGACCTTGGTAGAGCATTTAAGACCGTTGTTCTTCTGATAGGCCCCACAAACGAACGATGTCAAATAATCCGGCCTAATGTTGAAATGGATAGTATCAAGGAAAACGGATTGGCTGCTACCCCTGCCACCAGCCCGGTGGCTGGTGGTCGGTGCTCTGTGGACCCACCATGACGTATGTGTTTCGTCCATTCCGTTCATCTATCCTAAAAATGAGAAGGATATAAATCTCAGGTGGATCACACTAGAGGAAAATAAGTAGTGATTGGATATCCACCATTAAAATCCTCCTAAGGCCCACTGTACTGTTTATATGACATCCAATCTGTTAATTTTGTCATACAGACCTAGTTGAAGGGAGAAAAACAAAGATCAATCCAGAACTTTTATGGCCCCAAAAGGTTTTTAACCGTCGACTATCATTCAACACTGTTTCCTATAATGTGGTCAACATGAGATCCGGATATTCCGTATTTTTTGGTCTCATTCTCTAAAATGATCTAGAAAAATAGATGGACAGCATGAATGAAAAATATACATCATGCTGGGGCTCACAGAGCACCAACCACCAGCCATTGGGGGTGGCAGGGAAGTAGCCAATCCGTTTCCAGTGTCAAGGGGCGGGGCAGCTTGCTTTATGACCCCTACGTTATAGGCTGTAGTAGATGAAATGTTTAAAATATATATATGTTGAAAGATCTTAAGATATGGACCATCCAAAATGTGGCCCATCAGATCTATATCATGCATACCATACACTGTTAGTTACATCAAATAATTTTTATCTTTTTAAAAATTTTTTTGAAACAGGGCTTGGGTCTCTTAACAATGTCACAGTTCATCCCAGCCCTTAAACCCTGCACGGCGGACACATGTCACAGATCAACGAAGCTACACGAAGTAATCTTTTTCATGGCCATGTACTTGATCACCGTTGGCACTGGGGGCCACAAACCATCACTAGAGAGCTTTGGAGCCGACCAATTCGACGATGATCATGAGGAAGAGAGGAGAAAGAAGATGTCCTACTTCAATTGGTGGAACTCAGCCCTCTGCGCTGGCCTGGTGCTCGGTGTCACCATCATTGTGTACGTGCAAGACAATGTCAGCTGGGGTGTCGCTGATTTAATCCTGACAGTCATCATGGCCATCACAATCGTCATCTTCCTTCTGGGCCGTCCATTCTATCGCTACCAGGCCCCGAAGGGAAGCCCATTAACACCCAAGTTGCAGGTTTTGGTTGCTGCAGTGGCTAAGCGAAATCTACCGTATCCGTCCAGCCCCACTCAGTTGTATGAGTTACCCAAATCTAGAAATGCCACTAACCGCTTCCTGAGCCATACAAATAAGTTAAGGTAAGTATTTCAAACGTCAATCCGGCCATCCGATTAAGTGAGCCTGTAGTGGGCCAGGACCAAGATTCATACTAGATGTTAGTGTAAAAAAACTGTAGGAGAAACACAGAGGCACGTAAAGACAAATTAAGCAAAGTATTCAAAATGGCACAACTAAGTCCAAACAAAAACAATTCGAATTTTACATGAAAAATTAGAACATAAAATGACAAATAATATACTATGAAATTAGAACTACAATAAATAAAGTGTTATGAATTTGAACAAGCCTCAAATTTACTTTACAAGTCTTACCTATACCTTTGAAATCTTTATTAACGGATTAAAAAATCCTAAAACACCTTCTCTCTTGTATTTCTATTTTCATAGTGCATTACTCACTACCTTGTGCTGTAGTTTTTTCTAAAAAGATTTTTTCACGTAAAATTTGAGTTGTTCTTAGGCCTTAAGTATATGATCGAGAGTACTTTGCTTGATTCGTCTCTATTAGAGGTATACACGATCCGAACCGAGTTGAGCTTGGTATAGCTCGATTTGGCTCGGCCACTTGCTAACCCCAACTCGAACTCAGCTTGGCTCGGTCCTTGAGCTTGACTGGCCAACTCAGCTCGATTCAGTCAACAGTTCGAGCCCGTTCGAGCTGAATTCGAGCCAAGTTTACCTGTGTAGCATTTTCACAAACACATGGTCTACACTTTCAAAATCTCACTGTATATAGAACAAAAACAATGGTTTCATAGGTATTTTATCAAACACCTTGTAAGCAACATAAAAATCAAGATAAAAAAAATATTTGTTCTATATAAATACCTTTCTTGTCACCGGCCACACTTTATAAAGTCATTTTATCAAACACTTGGTGAGCATTAGTAATATTAAAATAACTGAGTCACCAAACTGGTTCGATCCGATTCCATTCGAGTTGGGTTCGATCCGAATCGAGTCGAGCTAGGGCAAGCTCAAACTTGGTTTGAAATTTTTTCGAGTTCAAAAAATCAACTCAACCCAGCTTGAACTCAGTTTCAAACCCAGTCGAATCAAACTTTTTCGAGTCAAGTGGAGCGAGCCAACGGAGCTAACTCAGCTCGTGTACAGCCCTAGTCTCTATGTACTTTAGCGGTTCACCAACAAAAACTCACTCAAACTGATATCCATCTGGACGAGTGGACTCAAAAGCTGGACTCGATATTTTTGGGCCAGCACTCTAAGTTAGATGGACCACCTAGCCCACTACAGCTCTAAGATTAAAAGCTGTACATTTTAATTTCATGGTCCATCTATGCTGATTCATTTTGATTGTAGGTTTCTTGATAAAGCGGCTGTGATCGAATCTGACGGTGTAGATATCGAGACCCAATCAGGCTATAAACAAAACCCATGGCGATTAGCGACTTTGACCAATGTTGAGGAGACGAAGCTGGTATTGAACATGGTCCCGATATGGATTACATCTCTACCGTTCGGTATATGCATCGCGCAAACTTCTACATTTTTCATCAAGCAAGGAAGCACGATGGAACGGAGGGTGGCCGGGAATTTCGTGCTCCCTCCGGCGAGCATTTACTGTTTTGCGGCCTTCGCGATGATCACGACCGTCTGCATATACGACAAAGTCCTCGTACCCATCCTGAGGCGGGCCACAGGAAACGAGAGGGGCATTAGCATCCTCCAGCGGATTGGGATCGGCATGGCGATTTGTACGGCTGGGATGGTGGCAGCAGCGATCGTGGAACACAAGCGGTTGGGTGTTGCCCATAGGGAGGTAGGGCCCACTGGAACGGTGGCGATGAGTGTTTTCTGGCTGGCCCCACAGTTCATGATACTAGGGATAGGAGATGGGTTTGCATTGGTGGGCCTACAGGAGTATTTCTATGATCAAGGGCCAGATTCGATGAGGAGTATGGGCATAGCTTTCTATCTGAGTGTGATCGGGGCCGCTAATTTCCTGAGTAGTCTCTTGATAACGATTGCTGACCGTTTAACTGAGAAGAATGGAAGCAGTGGGTGGTTTGCAAAGGACTTGAATAAGAGCCACTTGGACTATTTTTATTGGTTGCTAGCAGCCATGGGTGGGGCCAACCTATGTGTGTATGCCTACTTTGCTAGTAGGTTTCCTTATAAGAATGTAGAGAAGAGGGTGGCCGATGCTGATGGGTATCAACGGAAGGCTGTGGGGCCCACTTCTTGAGTGATGGACGGTTGGGGGTGAAGGGCCCACCTTTGTGTTGGAGTATATATAGATATGAATATAGTGTAAGGTTTATGTAGGTGGGCAGATTGTAATGACACTGGGTACTTGCACGTGCCGTATTCTGTATTATTCAGCAACTAAGGATAAGAAGTTTTCATGACTCTCTCTCGGTACTTGCACGTGCCGTATTTTGTATTATTCACAACTAAGGATAAGAAGTTTTCATGACTCTCTCTCTCTCTCTCGGTACTTGCACGTGCCGTATTTTGTATTATTCAGCAACTAAAGATAAGAAGTTTTCATGACTCTCTCTCTCTCTCTCACTATCTCGAGCTCTGTTAAGCTCACGCGTGTGTACAAGGCAGTTCGTATGTAGGTCACACGTGTGCCTTTATAGTATACATGTGTGAGATCCAATCCATACATCAGATGGGTACTAGAAAGTGGATGCCCTGGTCTACTAATTAGGTCGTCCACTAATATCAGTTGTGAAAAACTGGCTGCTGATTTCTAAACCGTGTACCTATTTTTAATATCATGGATTAGCGATTGCTGCTGTCATTTTTAAATCTTTCAAGTTCCAAGCACCGGGATCACATATGAATATAGACCTTGATATACTTCACCAGACTCACATTTGTGATTGTTAATTGCAGAATGATGGATCCGCATTCATTAATCAAGAAAATTGAGAAATCATACTATCTTGAGTTCTTTGATCTTTCACACACTTTGTGATCTTTATATAAATTTGCAATGGGACTAAATTTCAATATATATGATAAAAAAAACTAATATATATAGAAAAAAGGGCTTGGAATAATTGAGCCCCTCACATCTCCTAAGCCTTCAAAGGAGACAATCCATGTCCATTTAAATATTATGTGAATAGGGAGCACAGTCCAAAGAGTGCTATCCCAAACCTATTTGTAGTGATCATGACCTGATAGGTTTAATTCATATAATCCAATGTCCTGATTTAAATCGATGATCACATGGAACCTATTTAATAAAATTCTTATGTTTTTTCACTTGCCGAAAAATTAGAACTTCTTAATGGGTACCAATTAATTTTAAAAAATACCATCATTGGATAATATGAGTAATGTCCCTTGGATCTAGTCCATCAAGACCATAATTATTACATCACGATAGTCATTACAACATCTAGTTTTTCCAAAGTGAGATAAATCTTAGTGTTGAATACTAATAACATTAATAACATAAATAATGGATATTAAAATTGCACATTTAATGCACTCATATATACCTATCTCCAAATTAATGGTTCTCCAACTCTATTAATAGTTCTATGCGTCTCCAACCAAACACAACCTCAAGTCCGCCCACTTAAAATAAATTTGCACCGAAAGTGTGTGTGTGTGTGTGTGTGTGTGTGTGTGTGTATTTCTATGCAGATCATATTAAAATTGAGCTCACATTAATCAAATACATATTTGGAATTTACAACTCTTGGTTTTTTGTATTCTCAATGTCAAGCATGATTGGGTTCGAGTCCTCACCTCAGTGGTAGACTCTGCGGAGTTTCAACATGAGGTATTGGATTTGAAACCCATAGGTGGTGAAATCCCACTACGGTGTGCATGGTGTGCGTCGGGTGCATGTGCAAGAAAAAAAAAGTTTGTTAAACATGACACTCTTTATTGTTTTAAAAATTAAGTGTTTTATGATCTTGAGAAACATTTTCTTAGACTTAACCCAAATCTTATAATGAGCTTAAGATAGGTTAGGGGGCTCTTTCTCTTCTAAGGTGAGATTTAAGTCCAAATAACCGAGGTCTATTTCAATAAATATTTCTCTTTTTAATTGATATTATTTAACCCAACTAATAAAATATAGTGCTATATATCTTGGGTTGAAATGTTGGAAAGACTTGTAGTTGAATATTAAAAATTACTATGATCACATTAATCAATAAAAAAGTCCCATTTAATAATTGTATGAACATAAATTAAATATTATGTATTAATTGATCATTCAATTGATTGAGATCTTCAATTAAATTATATAGAATGATAATAGGCCTGTCATTGGCTCATGACTAAACCTTAAGAGGAAACTTTTGAAACACTTATGCCCACCCTAATATTTGTGGGGCTACTACTTATAGGTTGGAGCATGAACCACCCATATTTGGGCTTGGGTCAACAATTGATGGGCCCACCTTGCCCATGCCATGACATTATTGCATGATATATTAGGGCAAGAAAGACCACATTAGCCATGGTTGCCCTACAATGGTGTGGGTTAAACTAAAAAGATCAACACTCCACGAGCCATTTATCAGATGGTTGGGATCATTCTCTTGATGTGAATTTTATCAGAAAAATTTTGGATCTTGCACGTCCGATCCGATCAGCTCAGCAATGATCCAAATACAAATTGGCTAGGGCTGTAAATGGGCCAGGTCTGGGTCATTTCGGCTCGTAGAGCTGATCGGGTGGGCCCAAATAGGCAAATATTATTCAAAATATTGATTATGTTGGGGCCCAAAACCAGCACTTAAAACACTATAAATTAAAGAACTACAAAATGATGGATTAGAAAGATAATAATGTAATTAAGCTTAATCAAAAATACATATCACATGTTCCAATAAAACTCTTGATCAATTCAAACAAAAAACATGTTTATTTCTCTTAAATCGACGCCGTTGAAGCCCGATTTTTGGATCAACGATAAGTGATAAGTGAAACAGGTATAGAGAAAGATCGGGCTCCTGACCTTGTGTTTGCCATCAGACCACACCAGCAAACCAGACGCCGTCGCATCCGTCGGTAATTCTCCAACGACGGTCACAACGAAATCTTGCTTCTCAATTGACGACTTGAAAGATAAAACAGCTGGAACAACAGTGATTTTTATAGCTTTCAATTTGGACATAACAGTCGCTTTGTATGTGGAATTCGCCGGGCCAACGTTCGTGACGGTTCTTGAAAATTTTATAGTGAACGGCGAGCCATCTTTGATGAAAGCCGTCATTGAAGGGTAGTTGAATTCTCTCACAGTGATGTTGGATACATCAGGACAGTGGCTATTATTGCCCGATATGAGTTTGATTTTAGCTAAGTTGTAGCCTTCAGCATATAACATTTTTATGTAGTCAGCTTCATAGGCATCGTAAACTAGACCGGGATTAACAGCCCTCAGCGGATCGATCTGGCCCGCCCTGTAGGTGAATTCGCCATCTGGGTTTTTAGTGGAATTCAAGGGAGAAGCTATGGAAGCAAGAACAAAAATAATGTAGGTTAGAATAATAATGTAAAAGCATTAAGATTTTAAGACAATCTGACTCGGACTGACTTATCTGGTCATAGGTCGAGTTGTAACTCAACTGAGTCAATGTGTAGCTCAACTGATTCGGGTCGAATTACGCTCTATTTCTCAACCTTACTCACGGGTCTGAGCTAGATCAGACTCGACCAAGTCCGAGTCGAAGCTGGATCATCCGAACCGTTCAATCATTGTAGCACATTTGATCGACACCGCGAATCTTATAACTCAATCAATAAGGAGTGGGCCATCAAAATGATCACCTGTAGCCATTAGAGCATATCGAATAGCATCAGGAGACCATTTTGGATGAAACGATTTTACATAGGTAGCTACACCAGTTGCATGTGCGCAAGCTACACCAGTTGTAGTGGCGCTAGTTGGTGCACTTTGCACGTGCACATCGTGTCGCTCTATTGCAACCTTATGCGAGATGGTGCAAGTGGTCTAGTATGAGCCTAGTTGCTGAAAACGGATAGACCATGATGATCTAACGGTCAAATCTTTCGATCCGACGACTAGAAACAGCTAAAATTAATGATCAACGGTCAAAAATATTTTTCAAACATTCTCAACCATTTATGGCCACCAAGCAACAATCCACTCCCTGATGCCTATATAAATTATACCATTCCAGTCCAAATTTTATCATCTCAAACTCACATCTCTCATCATCCATCATATCCTAAGGATTGCATCTTCATTTTAGAATACTGTTACATTCTCATTTTGATTTTGCCGGAAGATTTGCTACGTTGAAATTATTCTTAGGAGGACCTTTCGTGATTGGTGAACGCATGATCCAAACAGGCTTGTCTTATCCTAGAAGTAATTCGCATATACCCTATTAGCAAGTTAATAAGAGGGTGAATCACACTTTAAAGACAACATATATTTTATGCGATTTACTGTGGTGAAAGAAAATAATTAACTTTATGTTATTTTATTTTTTAATATTTCCAACACATTTTCCAACAAACTCTACTCCTCTCTTTTTAGTTCTAGCCAGCCTTAAGCTGTTGTAACGTATCGGCCGATATCTTGAAAACCTTTGTGAGCACTTCATCCGGTATGTTAGACCCAAAGAAAGCCTTAGGCAGGGCGACCGTTCCGGCATTCGAGCTAGCAAAGGCCGACATACCGCAGGCCTTTTTCGTCTTATCGAAGTTCGCCTGGTAGTGAGACAATCCCTTAGGAAACACGAACACATCGCCCTTTTGTAGAACATTCTTGTAGAGCTTTCCATTACCGTCCGACAAACCGACTGTAAGCACACCGTCCATCACGAAAAGGATCTCGGCCCCCCTTGGGTGCGTGTGGGGTACATTCACAGAACCTGCTGGGAACTCGAGTAGCTCCAACGACAGCCCCATGCCATTGAGGGCTGGGAATTCATGGACGGATATGATCTTCTGGCCTACGGCGCCATTCGATGAAGGTGCACCTCCACGTAGGCCAGTGTACGTGAAGAAGCCACCATCGATCTTATTCTCATCCACACCATCAGGGACCGCGAAGTCTTCGAGGAGCTCAGGGTCCGCGGCACGGATCTCGACGAAGAACAAGAGTGCAAGGATTGCAAGGATGGATTTTGGGTGGGCCATTTGATTACTGAAGTGTGTGAGACGTTTGAGGGTGTTTTGGGTATTTATAGGGAGGTTACGTTGCTGGATTTCGGCATGCATTTTTTTCATGATCAAGTGAGATAAGTGCATGGGACTCTTCTCGTGCAAGTAGTTCCATGTGGACTGGCCTGCTCCCGCATTGTTTATCTGGACCGTCCATTAGGTCCAGTCTGATCTCTTCCCCACTGTATGCAGTCGGATTCTTCTCAATATTTGTGATTATCAGACCAATCTTCTACAAAATATATGTACCATCCATTTTTTTCGTGATACCACTGGATGGTTATGATCATCTGATCGGTATGATTCTTTAAAGTCAGGCTATGAAACGTTGGTAGAGCTTAATGGACGGTCAAGATATGTGATACGGAAGATTAGTAGATATCAACCGTTGGTAGATATCATCCATGGGTAGTTCGGACGCAGATTGCGTGGGACCCCAACATCACGTGGCTACGCGGTGCAAAGACTTTGTGCGACCGACTGTGATGCATGTGTCTTATCCACTCCGTCCATCCTTTTTTCTTGTTCATTTTAGGGTATGAACCCGAAATTGAAGGATATCCAAGGCTAAAGTGTACCACACCATAGGAAACAGTGGGGATTGAATACTCACCGATGAAAACTTCTTGAAGAGACCACGGAAGTTTTGGAATATTTGTGTTTTCCATTAATCTAGGTTTGTGTAACCTGTTGGACAACAAATAAATATCAGTGTGGGTCCTAGAAAGGTTTCAGCAATGGACGTCATTATCCCCACTGTTTTCCATAGTGTGGGCCACTTGAGATTTGGATATGTTTCACTTTAGGTATCATGCCCTTAAATGATCTGTAAAAACGGATGGACGGCATGGATAAAACACATACATTACATTGGGGCCCACATTGTGCTGACACCACGTAGCTACGTAGGTCACCAAGCAAACCGCGTCCGGTCTTCTTACGCGTATAATCCGTCCGGGCAGGGATCTGTGGGCCCCACCTTGATGTAATGGTTTTATCCACGCCGTCCATCCATATTTACAGATCATTTTAGGATCCGAGCCAAAAATTTAGGTGGAACCAATGCTTAAGTGGACCACAAAGTGATGGTTGAACACTCACCATTAAAAATTTATTGGGAGCTCCAGAAGTTTCGGATTAAGCTGATATATTTTATTTTTTTTCACTTAATACAGGTATACATTACCTTATGAATAGGTTGGATGGTAAGAAAAAATATTACGGTGGTCCTTAGAAGTTTCAACGGTGGATTCATTATCAATGCTGCTTACTTTGGTGTGGTCCACTTAAACTGTGGACATTCTTCACTTTTAGGATCATAGTGTAAAATGATCTGAAAAAAGGCATAAACGGCGTAGATAAAGTATTTACATCACGGTGGGCCCCACAGATCCGGGGGTAGGACGCAATCCGCTTCCCGCCCTAAGTATCGTATCATGATGGACAAGGCAGATGGACCGGAGGGAGAAGAACGGACGCGGTTTGAGTGGGCCTTCCCTTGAAATTAAAGGTTCGCTATTAGACAGATGGACCAGGGCACTAAGCAGTTGGGACATTAAAATTGCAGCCCAAGGGCTGGGTATTGGCAGTCTAAGCTAGGCCCATCTTGGGCCAGGCCCGACCCGATGGGCCCAAATACCCAGCCTGACCCGAAAATTGATCAACTCACTATTTCCAATGTAAATGTTCCTAATCCGTCCGATCATTAAGTGGGCCGCACATGCTTAAAGCCATAGACATTTGTGTATATGAAAACAACGGTCTTACATGCGAGGGCCATTGCCACCACTATATACAATGTCATCCTATGGTGGATAATGCACATAGATAGATCAACGGTACATGTGGCTCTTGTTTTAATCCTGATGGTCTAAATTGACGGCCCACTTCATGGGAGCTTCCCATGAGGTCGAGCTGTGTGGCCCCACCGTGATGTGCGTCAAACATCTACCCCATCACCCAGATGCACCATTCCATGATGGGCCACAGGCTTAAAAATCAAATCAATCTATGACTTGGTGGGTCACGCGACATACAACAGTGGAGAGGAGTTACCCTCCTGTTAAAAAATTCATAATCATTTATTGGGCCCACTGAGTTGTGGTTCACAAATCAAGCCCATCTATATTGTGTGTCCCACTTGGATGAGGGGTCAGACCAAGTTTCAGCCACTTCCAAAACTCAGGTGGACCCCACCAAGTGCTTTTATATGTTTTATGAATGTCTTCGTATGATTTTAAATGGTACGACCCACCCACGGATTTATACCTGTGTACGTCTGTCGTGGGATAGGTTTGGGCTTAATTTAAGGCCCAAAAATGAAACAGGCCATGCTCGGGCTGACATCAACCCAGACCGAGCTTCCCCCACAACAACCCCACAGCAGAAAGATAAAATAATTAAAGATCCTTATCCCGATTATGGTCAACTCCGAGATGATCTAGGGGAGCCCAAGTCAACGGCTTGGATCCAACCTTCAATTTCAAATATTTCTATATCAAAGAAGTAATTACCTATTTACAACATGGTCAGATGGAAACTTGTGGCTATCCCTTCTAAATCTAACGGGTCATCGGGCTGGATTTTGAATTATTTAGCCGGGTCCATCAGATCAGGTCTGTCCAAAAAACTGATATGTGGACAATCGTCAATTGATCCACAGTGCATATGTGGCCCATCTGATGTGTTGATCATCTGATTTCTGCAATAGTCTAACCTTCCGCTCAAGCTAAACCCTTTGGACGGGTTGGATGTCGTATACACATGACACAGTTGCAACCATCTGTACGTGTTAGTTGGAACGTATCTTAGCCGTCGAACACGTGAGATTTCCCACCATTTTAAGTTTGGTTGAACAAGATTTCTAAATCGTGTGTGATTTGGTTGAAAAATACTCACACGTCATTTGGTTGGTGAAGGTTTACTTGTAAGTTGGGTTGGACTTGGAATAATTTAAATGGAAATGGAATTCTTAGTCTCTTTTACGTAGGACACGTTTTGAAATTAGCCATTCAGTCCTCTTACTCTTATTCATTTACATACGTACTGACTTCATTACTTTAATTTTTACCATGTGGGTGCGTGTTAGGGAAAGGTCATATGATGTCGACCTCACGGGAGCTTCTTATAAATTTGAGAAGTTATGTGGGTCCCACTACGATGTATGTTGAACATCATGGTGTGCATTTGGTGGTTCCCTTCTTCTATGTTACGTGACGTCTCAAAGATCAACGGTAGGGAACTCTTGTGATCTATACAATTTGAAACCATGCCTAAAATATCTAAATGCATTTGGTGGGGAACACCTGAGTTATATGATGTTGACCTCACGGGAGCTTCTGATAAATTCACGCTGTGTGGGCCCCACTATAATGTATGTTGAACATCATGGTGTGCATTTGGTGGGTCCTATGTTATGGGACGTCTTAAAATTCTATTGTATCGGAACTCTTGTGAGTTATAGAATCTGAAACTGTGAAATCATGCCAAAAGCTTCTAAATGCAATCGGTGGGGAGCACTAGAGTTCTGAAATGACCGAAAATTTAGTATGACCCCTCGTCCAAATGTGACACAAATAATGAATTGCTGGATGTCTGAACCACATCTAAGCGGGCCCTATAAACAATAAGACAGGTTTCAATGGATGGGCATATGCTTTCAACTCTTATCTATGGTGTGACCCACCAAAAAAAAGGCCTAATTTGTAGGCTCATTACTCATCAGGAAAGGATGCATCTAATTGATGGTGTCTAATTGATGGTGTGGATGTCTGATGCGCGTTAAGGCGGGGCTCACATAACTCCACCTCATGGGAAGTCATGGGAACTTCCATGCAGGTCGAGCTCCATCGGCGTGTTGGACATCCACACCATCAATTATATGCACCCTTCTATGGTGGGCCATTGGCCTAAAAATCAGACCAATCAACATAAGTGGGCCACATAATAGACAACCATTGAGAGTGGATGTCCACCCATTGAGACGTTATTGTTTATATGGCCCATGGAGATGTGGGGCATGGTTTAAGACTCGGATGAGTAGGGCATGGTTTAAGACTCAGATGAGTATTCTGTGACTAGCCCAAGTTCAACTTAGACTCAGTTAGACCCAACCAGTTTGATGCCACAAGTCACACCCAACTTGGCTGAGTTGGGCCAATTCAAACCTAACTCTGACTGAGTCCTAACTCAACTTAGGTTGGATATGTTCTAAGAGGATCCATGTAATTTAGTTATAAAAATACTGTGGGTTTACACTCGTAATATCTTTAAACATAACACGGCTCAATAAATATATGTTGAATCTAAGGGTCAGTCTCAGCTGGGTTTGGACCTAGTCCTGGTCTAGGTGGGGTTTGGGTTGGGTCTTTGGTTTGGTCCAAATTGGACCCATTCAAAATTGGGAATGCAGTAGGTCGGGTCAGGGTCATGGTGAGGTTGATTTTGGAAGGCGGCCATACTAACAATTTAGTAATTGGGGTGAACTTTTGGACACTTTCTCCGTTGAGTCCAAATTGCGATCCATACCCATTTATTGCCCAGTCAGGTCCAATGGCATGTCAGGTCAAACCAACCCATCTGCCTCTATTTGTATATATAGATGAAAAAAGGCTTCCAGCTTTGTGGGCCCATCCCAAATTCCCAAGTGAGCTACCCCCACCAATACCTAACTAGAGACAGATGGTCCTATCGAGGGCTCTGCTGTTGGGCATGAGACCAAGAGGGAGGTATATTATAGGTTTAAGTCGACCACACCATGAGGGCCTATTTGGATACGTGTTTTGAGATGTATTGTATCCTATTAGAAGTTATGATTTGACGTTTACCGTGTTTGTATTGGAGTGAATAGGAGTTGAATTCCATGCATGTGAATATAAACTCTAGCCAAAATTTCAAACCGATGGTAGAGTATTGTCAGTGGGTTCTGTTGCTGTCAATACTTCGTATTCATCGCGTTGTATTCGGCAGTGGATGAAAGTTTAAAATTTGTACGATTACAAGATATCCGGTACCTATGCAGTGTAAGATTGGGACCGTTCATTTGGTACATTTCAATGTGAATATCATCTGGACTAGAAATCAGAAAGTTTCATACATCGAATAGGCCACCTGACTCAATTAAGATTGTACAATACGCAGACATAATACGTCATATCCAAACATTGAGCTGTATAACCTATTGTATACTATGTCAAACAATACCTCCTATCCAAACATTGATTAGTATATGATGTATTAACCGTCTAATGTATACATGAACAGTACCCAAATACAATACAATACAATACTATACGCGAATCCAAACAAGCCCTAAGAAGCAATGGGGATTAAAAGTTTTCCATTGAAAACTTCTTTGGGTGCACAGAAGTTTTGGATCAACCTAATAATTATATTTTTCCCTTCATATAGGTCTACGTGTTCTTATGAATAGCATGGATGGCAAATAAATATCACGGTGGGCCTAGGAAGTTTTTAATGGTAGGAATTCAATCCCTATTGCTTCCTTGGTGTGGTCCACTTGAGCCTTCAATCTGTCTCTTTTTTGGGCTCGAGCCTTAAAATGATATTTCAAAATGGATAGACAGCGTCGGTAAAACATATGTCATGGTGGGCTACACAGTTCCAATCAATTTACTACTAAAATATTTAAATATGCACAAAATAAGGTGAAAGATTTATAGAACACATGTGGGGCATTTTGGAAAGTGCATACATAGAGTTGTCAGGTACATACCTGCCACGTCTTTAAGGTGTTTGAGCATTGAATCAAACTATACCAATATTGGAAAAGATATAAAAAGGAAAAAATATATATATATATAAGTGATAAAATTATATAAATTTATTTGCTATTTAATAGCTAGAGACCCTTGGACACCTAAGTTAGATAGTTTTACAAGATTAGTAGAAGAATCGAAATATTTGTTGTGTACAAGGTTGTATGTACCTTTCACCGTTAGACACATTTCTCTTTATAGTTGAAGAGGGGCGGTGGCTCCGAGATCTTCGTTGAGATCTCGGACAGATCTCTTCCTAAGAATCTGAGTGGTCGGAATCACAGTACATGATCGAGGTTGAGCATACAAGGTGGCCTACAAGGCCGTCCCGAGGAGCAGTTTATCAATCTGAATTCTGTAGTAAGCCATGGTTGAGTATTTGCTGAGCATATGACAGATGTCCGACCTGCCGACCTACCCTTGGAGGTCAAGTCAGAGGGTGGAGGTCAAGCTCCTTTCCTTAGTAGAATGCAGACAAGGCAGGGATGACTGTCCTCTTCTCCTTACTTATATGAAGGGGGGGGCCTTTCGAATATAGCGGCTCAGAAATGGATGGGACCGTTGGAGGGCTTGGCATCTGATGGACACGGAGATACTTCATCTTCTGGTGGCTGAGCTCATGGGGTAGGCATCTCTCCCCAATAATGGGTCACTGCTTTTCTGGTCATTGAGGAGCTTCTTGGTCGTGGCTGGCACTGACTGACCATACGACGAGTACATATGACTGAGTTGACCTTATACTTATAACCAGCTTGTTTTCACCTATAACAAATACAATATAATTTAATGAAATTTTCTTTACTAGTTGAAAATAGAACATAGATTATGTAAATAACTTAGGTTGAATGGTCTTAAAGACCATCTACTAACCAATCATACTGGTTTTATTGATTGTGATTAATTTTCGATGGTTTAACTTATTTTGATAACTGATTGGACTCAAGGAGTTTGTTTGTCTACTATAAGTTTTTCATATATATCATTTTGTATTAGTTCTCCTCTTTTTGTAATTAATTTATTTATTGTTGAAATAGTATTAAGTATGTTGACGCAAAGTTGCCAATAAGAAGCTACTTATGTGGCTTAACCGTCCAACATGTCATTGATGAGATTGATTTGGGGTTAATGGTTAGCCTATTTGAATCTAACAGTTTCATTTCCTAACAAGAGTATGGTTGTACTATGTTTCTTGTAATTTCTTTCATTTACAAAGCCTGGGGAACCATCAGGTTAGAAAACTCAAACATGGCTACTAGTTTATTCGTTGATGGAGAATATAAAAATTGGTTAAATTATAACGATAGAATCATCACTCGAGAGTTGTCCGAAGAAGTTGTCCAATAATACAATTGCATCATCTTATGAACAAAATTTAATATGAAGTTACCAATTAGTGGGATCCAAATGGCTTGAGTAGGTGGATTCACTTTCGATTGGTCATATGCTCAAAATCATATTAATTAACGACAACTCATTCTAGTGCCGTAAGGTCAACTACATTTTGACAATGACTCATGGTAGCAAGTTGGATTATAATCAACTTATTTATTTATTTATTTTCACACACGCACCATCACACCCACACACATCACATGTGCACTTAAACTAGGGCTAACGGTTGGGCAGCTTCAACTCGACTGACCCGTGACCGACCTGACATTGGGTTGGGATCGAGAAGGATGTATCGGGTTCAGTCTTGGGCTTGGGCTATACAAACACCAACCAGATAAAACTTCGGTTGGGCTCAGGTTGAGGTCTTAGGTTGCCCGAACCCGATAGATATAAGTTACTTATAAATTATAATTGAGTGTGAATTGTTCGTGTTGAAGGTATACGAAATTTTATTGTGGTTGGGTCTCATTGGTCTACGTCATTTATGATAACTCAAGCTAACAAGATACGTTGGATTTTTCTCTCCCAAATAGATTACATGCTACACAACACAACTTTTAAAGTAGTCTTATATTTTAGCTTGCCTGTTTTTAAAAAAATGAAATTTTTTATAATAAATAACTATATATATTATTATGGAGAAATCCGAGCCCGTGGCAAAACGTTAATCGGATTTGAAGTCCGATCTGAGGCGTCCAAGGCATAATCCATCTAACCAAGACTACAATATTGCAACAACAACACGTGAACGTCTTCGAGCCAAAGTCAGCTCAGAGTTGGTCCTAATTGTCAGATCAGATAACCCGCTACCCCCCAACTCCGAGGCACTTAAGCCAGTCGGATCGGATTCGGTAGGACTGGTCGGATGATGTCTGACTCGGAGTGTTCTTCAATATGGCCTGCCAAGCCGAGCCGAGCAGACCTTCTGACGTGTGTATCTCACTCGCTAAACATAGAAACTGCCATAACCAAACGTGGTCAATAACTTCGCTCGCAGATGTGCACGATCCGCCAGATACGCTGTGCAATCAATAGATTGCGGGCAGTATCTCCACGATCCCAGAATCCCTCTGATCGTGCCGAGATCATCGGATCCGGACTGCCCCACAGGCAAGTATAAATAGCCCGCAGTGCTATGTCTACAGGTACGTGAAATCGAACTCTCCTCTACACCTGACATAGACCCTGATTCCCTTATCCTGACTTAGGCATTGGAGGGTCCCCCTGCTTAGCCAGGGTCACCTTTGTCTTTCCTTTTGATGCAGGTTTTAGAGACAAAACGCTGAGGGTGACTTGGAGAGAGGGCCGACCAGATTTTTTCATCAACATTTTTTGGCGCCGTCTGTGGAAAACTGAAACTAGAAGTCAGGTTCTCATTCACCTAAGCAATGGTGAGGAAGAAGAAAGCTGTAGTGGTGGAACCGGTACCAAGCGAGCAGGCTCGGTCATCATCAACGCTTCATGCCGAGTCTGCACCAGGACCTTCTCAACGTTCTCATAATCGGTCGGATAAATACTGCGCCATGCAAAACGAGATCCAAACCCTGCGCGATGAGATCAACAAGATGAAGCAGCAGAGGGAACCAGAGTCACGTCCGGTTCAGGAACAACCTGTTCTCGAACCGGTGGGACTGTTCATGGAGACCCGCTCTGTGCCAAGAGTGTAAGACCTGAGGCCCCCCAGCATTCAGGGGTGCCAAGTTTAGGACAGAACCCGCCTGTGGTGCATGGCGAGGGATCCGCACGGAATGCCACTACCCAGGTTCCCACAACTGTTCATTCTGCTACATCCGCTCTGCCGCCCACGGACCTCCGTCATCAGTTAGAACGGAGGAGAGAAGGGAGAACGCCGGAGGGCGAGAATACTCCATAGGTCGTCGTGGAAAATAGGGACCCATGAGAGGCGCGATTTGCAAAGTTGAAGGACAAGTTCCTGATATTAGAGAAGAAGCAACAACAATCTACAGTTCCAGCCACGATCCAGGCGATGATGGAAGAGATCGAGTCTCCCTTCACCTCAGCCATCATGGCTGAAGTGATGCCGCAGAGGTTTCGGATGCCTCCCGTCATTCAGTATTCAGGATCGGGGGACCCATCTGAACACTTGGAGTCCTACCGATCGTGGATGCAGATCCAGACTACAACGGACGCGATGATGTGTAAAGGATTTTCCATCACCCTCACAGGATCCACTCGGATTTGGTATCGCCAGCTCAAGCCAAACTCCATGGGCTCCTTCGCAGAACTGAGCCGACTATTCCTTACACAATTTATAAGTGATAAGAGAAGTCAGAAACCTAACACCCACCTTCTTACCATCAAGCAGGCTCCGAAGGAGTTGTTGAAATACTACATCGCCCGTTTCAATGAAGAGGCGTTGCATGTCGAAAACTATGATGACAAGATGACTCTTGCTGCAATCCTGAATGGACTGAAGGAAGGAAAGTTCACCTTCTCCATCGACAAAAATCCTCCGAAAACGCTGGCGGACTTCATGGTAAAGGCTCAAAAGTACAACGCCGATGAGTTCACTAACACCTGTAAAGGGCTACAAGTCGCCGACTCGGGGAACAAAGGAAAGAGGCCAAGGAACGAAGACTCCTAGCCGAACGGCAAAGGGACCGATGACCGCTCTCCCCGCGATCATCGATAGAGCCGTAGGCGGAAGGAAAAATTCCGTTCCTATACTCCTCTCAACACATTTGTCGAGCAGATTCTGATAGATATCCGAAGAGACAGGCTACTTAATTGGCCGGTCTGCATGAGGGCTGACCTCGAGCAACGGGACAAGCGGAAACTCTGCCGCTTCCACCGATATCATGGCCATAACACGGATGACTGCGTGGACCTGAAAGACGAGATCGAGTCCCTCATCCGTAAGGGACATCTGCGTCGCTACATCAAAAGAGAAAGATCCACTCGGAGAGTGGAGCAGCCATGGGAAAAGCCAAACCCCCCAGAGGAACCCGCCGAAATTCATACCATCTTCGGGGGATCAGCTGGGGGAAGGGATTCAAACAGGACTCTAAAAGTCCATTCCCGGAGATCCGAGTCAGAGCATTACGTTCACCTAACGGAACGTCCCAGCAAGGAACTACAAGTCGCTCCGTGCAGCTTGACCTTCACAGAAGACGATGCGCATGGGATCCAACATCCACACGATGACGCGCTAGTGGTTATCATGACCATAGCGAATCACAAGGTGTTCCGTATCCTGGTCGACACCGGGAGTTCGGCTGATGTCATGTATTCCGAGGCATTCGAAAGAATGGAAATTTCACGGTCTCGGCTCCGACCCGTGAAGACTCTCTTGCACGGCTTTGCCGGAGAGAGAGTAATCTCCGAAGGAGCTATCTCCCTCCCAGTAACAGTGGGAGAAGGGCAACATCAAGTCACACTTCTGGTAGATTTTTTGATTGTCAATGTTTCATCTGTCAACAATGTAATCCTGGGGCCAGCCCTTCCTCAATGTAATGAGAGCAGTCGTCTCAACTTACCATCTGATGATGAAGTTCCTAGCCGAAGGAGGGATCGACTATCTCCGAGGCAATCAACGCGAGGCTCGAAGATGTTATGCTATAGCGGTTAGAAAAGGATCCGCTAAACAGGCTCTCGTCGTGGACGCCTTGGACCCTCGAGGACTAGTAGAAAGTTCAACAGTCGAGGATCTGGAAAAAGTTCCCCTTAATGAATCAGACCCGGGCAAGACTGTCCAGCTCGGGTCATCATTGAATTCCGAACGGAGGAACGAACTACTAGCCTTCTTAAGGCAGCATCGAGATGTCTTCGCATGGTCGCATGCGGATATGTCGGGAATCTCTCCTGACATACTGGTTCACAGGTTGAACGTGGACCCAGATCATAAGCCGGTCAAGCAAAAGAGAAGGTCGTTTAACGTCGAACGATATGAAGCCATTGCTGAGGAGGTCTCCGTCCTGCTCGATGCGGGCTTCATAGAAGAAGTGTACTACCCTGACTGGATAGTAAATGTTGTGCTCGTCAGGAAGTCCAACGGGAAGTGGCGGGTCTGCGTAGACTATTCCGATCTGAATAAGGCGTGTCCCAAAGACAGCTTCTCGTTATCTCGGATCGACCAGTTGGTGGATAGTACAGCTGGACACGAGTTACTCTCATTTCTGGACGCTTATTCCGGATATAACCAGATTGTTATGTATCCCCCAGACAGGCAGAAGACGACCTTTGTCACGGACAGAGGACTCTATTGTTACCGGGTCATGCCATTCGGCCTGAAAAACGCTTGGGCAACCTACCAGAGGTAGGTGAATCAAATGTTCGCCAAACAGATCGGGCGCACCATGGAGGTGTACGTGGACGACATGCTAGTAAAAAGTATTAAAGCCTTTGATCACCTTGCAGATCTCGAAGAAACGTTCAACGTCCTCCGAAAGTATCAGATGAAGCTTAACCCTGCTAAGTGTGCATTCGGAGTTGAGTCAGGAAAGTTCCTTAGCTTTCAAGTCAGCTAGTGATGGATCGAGGCCAACCCGGACAAAATCAAGGCCCTTCTCGACATGAACTCGTCTCGGACTCTTAAGGAGATACAATGTCTCATGAGAAGAGTTGCCGCCCTCGGACGCTTCATATCCAGGGCCACAGATAAATGCCTTCCCTTCTTCCAGCAGCTGAAGGGCCATAAGAATGCGGAGTGGACGCCAGAGTGCGAGCAAGATTTTCAGCAGTTGAAACAGTACTTGGGTTCACCGCCTCTATTGTCCAAGCCAGAAGAAGGGGAGCCCCTGTTCCTCTACCTCACAGTCTCGACCTCAGCTGTCCGTTCAACTCTGATCAGAGAGGTCGAAAGCAAGCAGTACTTTGCGTACTTCGTAAGCAAAGCTACGATACCAGCTGAAACAAGGTACCAGTCCTTGGAAAAACTGGCGCTCTGCCTCGTCGTAGCGGCCAGAAGACTGCGGCCATATTTCCAAGCCCACTCCATAGTTGTGCTAACGGACTCTCCTCTGAGGCAGGTCCTCCATATGCCTGAAGTGTCAAGTTGGATCACTAAGTGGGCCGTGGAGCTCGGAGAGTTGGACATTCAGTTCCGCCTTAGGATGACAATCAAAGGTCAAGCGGTAGCCGATTTCATCGCCGAGTTCACGGCTCCGAGTGAGGAGCAGATCAGTAAAGAAGTTGAGATGACACCACCCGTCCCGTTGAGCGACCAGGAGGCAGTGTCAGATCCTGGATGGATCCTTTATGTTGATGGGTCTTCCAACACTAAAGGAGCAGGAGCCGGTGTTGTCCTGATTGCACCTGATTCAGCGACAATCCAATATGCAATCAGACTCGGATTTAAAGCTTCAAACAACGAGGCCGAGTACGAAGCGTTATTAGCCGGGCTCAGGCTAGCAGCGAGCCTGTGCGTTCAGACCCTGCAGGTCCGTTGCAACTCACAACTGGTGGTGAACCACATCTCCTCGGAGTACGAGGCTAAGAAAATCAGAATGATCGCTTACCTCAAGGAAGTGAGGAAACTAATTGAGAAATTTTAGAGTTGTACATCCAGCAGATCCCCAGAGCCGAAAACTCATGGGCCGATGCATTAGCAAAACTCGCCTCGTCATCCGAGGAAAAGATCCCGCGTTTCGTCCCGGTCGAGTTCGTTGAACACCCAAGTATCGGTCAGCCGGAGAAGGTCAACCCTGTCCAGTCCATTCCTAGTTGGATGGACCCGATCTTCAATTATTTGTCATTCGGCGAAATCCCCGCGAACAAGTTAGAGGCAAGGCGACTCAGAGTCAGGGCATCTCGGTACGTCGTGTTGGACGGAGTGCTGTACAAGAAGAGGCATTCTCAGCCTTACCTTAGATGCCTCCGACCGGACGAGGCCGACTACGTGATTCGAAAGATTCACGAGGGAATCTGCGGAAACCATTCTAGCAGCCGCGCCTTGGCCATGAAGATACTTCGTCAAGGGTATTTCTGACCGACTCTTAAGAAAGACTCCAAGGATTTCGTTCGGATATGTGACAAGTGTCAGCGTTTCGCTGCCGTGTCGAGGCAACCGGCAGAAGAGATGACCCCTATGAGTGGGCCGTGGCCGTTCGCCCAATGAGGGATCGACATCATCGGTCCCTTACCCACTGGGAAGGGACAAGTAAAGTTCGCTATAGTTGCGATCGACTACTTCACCAAGTGGGTCGAGGCCGAGCCAGTTGAGAAGATCACTGAGCAGAAAGTAATCGACTTCATGTGGAAGAATATCATCTGCCGTGTAAGACCCGTATCCTAGCCTGTACTGTTCCATAGGCTTTCGCGGTCCCCCGGTCGAATTTCGGCAACTCGCGATTTATAATCAGCAGTCACGCGCGACCTTGATTCATATTCCGTATTTCAAAGTCGGCTCGACCCAAGATCTTTACCAGTGCGATCGCGCCGTCGCTGCGGTTCCGATGCCGCGTCTCGCGCGCCGAGCCGGCACCCAGTCGAGGAGATGTGGGCCCGCGTTCAGTTTGAAGAAAACGCCGCGTGTTACAAATCCCGAGAAGATCCATCACATCAATCACCTCACTTTCTGTACTTATATGGCCTAGACAGACTTAGCAGGATTTGTATACTGCATTACATCCTCGACATCTGATATTTGACTCTTTATGACTCTTTAGTGCATATCTGTTTTATATTACGTTTCTGATAATTGACTGACTTATGAACTTGTCCATACTTTCGCTTACTCTGTCATTGTATGATGATGGTATTGTATTGAACATTTGATACTTACCTTGTGCACACACTTACACCACCCTCTAAGCTTTCTATAAGCTTATGCACGATAGATGCGTGCAGGTGATGTTAGGTTGCAGCAGTATTGAGCTTGGAGCGTGCAGTGGTCTTCTGGAGCTTGATTTTTCTTTATTTATGTATTCCCTTTCAGCATTGTACTCAAATGATTATATTAGTGGATATGTGATGATGATGTTTCCTTTATAATTTGGGTAAACTTGTGGTTATGCTTATTACAAGACAAGTGTACGTTCAAAAAAAAAAAATCCTCCTTGTAGGATCCCAGGATCGGAATCTGGCGTATGTTGCGCTGGGAGCCGAGAATGGGGTACTACGGAGGCTGTCGGCACCGGATTCGGCGATCGAGATTCTTGTGAATCTGATTTCTGGGTTTGGGGCGTGACAGAAGTTGGTATCAGAGCATAACTTGGGAATACCTGAAGATAACATCACATAACTACTGATAGGTACCCTCCACTCTCTGATTGTTGAGAACTTAGAATGATTAGACCCCCTGAGAACTTAAAATGATTGGACCCCCAAGTTTGAATAACTTAGAGACTTTATGATATAGCTCCCTACCGTTGAGATTGCGAGGTTTCATAGTATTCCAGCCTCGATCATTTCTGACTGAGGCCCGAGGATCAGTGGGGTCATCGTAGTGCTGATGAGGCGTCTTAGGAGTGGGAAGCTGAGATTTGTGAGTGTTATCCCCGTCTTCTTATTATTGACTGCTTTCGAAGGTTGTGTTTCTGATTTTACCTAGTGAGACGATTCCTCTCTTCTAATGAGTTATGACTAGTTGTGATGATCGGGTAAATTTCGAGGACGAAATTTTTATTAGGAGGGGAGAGTTGTAAGACCCGTATCCTAGCCTGTACTGTTCCATAGGCTTTCGCGGTCCCCCGGTCGAATTTCGGCAACTCGCGATTTATAATCAGCAGTCACGCGTGACCTTGATTCATATTCCATATTTCAAAGTCGGCTCGACCCAAGATCTTTACCAGTGCGATCGCGCCGTCGCTGCGGTTCCGATGCCGCGTCTCGCGCGCCGAGCCGGCACCCAGTCCAGGAGACGTGGGCCCGCGTTCAGTTTGAAGAAAACGCAGCGTGTTACAAATCCCGAGAAGATCCATCACATCAATCACCTCACTTGTCAAAAGTACACCCATCACTCAACCCATTACTCTCCCCATTCCCAAGTACAAAAGTACCCCCAAAAGTCAACAATTACCATACCTCTTATGTCACACCACTCCTCCCTCTCTCCCATCATCTCTCTCTCATATCTCTCTTTCATTCTCCCAAGCAACCCCAAGGGAGAGAGGACGTCCATGGCTTCCAAGGAGAGGAGTGCTTTGTGTGGCCCACCTTCCAATCTCCCATCCCCACCCTCCAAAGTGCATCTTGACCGTTGAAATCGTCCCTTTAGAGCACTAGATCATGTTGGCGGAAGAAGGATGATGAGATCAAAGGTGGGTGCTTCTCTCTCTCACTCTCTTTTTCATTTGTCTCATGTGTGAGGATGTGATTGTGTGACCCACTTAATGACTTGTGAGACGTCCGAACCATTCATCAAACGGACCTCACTTTGATGTGTATCTTATGCACACCATCCAAATATTTGGTGGCCCACCCTAGCAGCACGGCTATGGGTGGGGCCCACCTTAAATGTAAGATGTGTAGCCATCCAGCGTCTGGACGTTGGACGCTGGATGGGCTTTACGGTAACGTGTGGGCTGACGGTGGAAGCAATGACGCCGGCTTAAAAAAAAAAAAAAAAAAGGAAAAAGAAGAGGGATTTGGGTGGGCCACTTGTGCAGACCCCACTTTGATATATATTTTCAATCCAAGCCGTCCATCCCCTTTCCTACCTCATTTTAGGCGTTGATCAAAAAAATGAATCCAATCCGAATCTCTGGTGGGCCCTAATGTAGAAAACAATGTTTTTTTTTTGATAATTTAAACAGTTAAGGCCCGCTAAGATGTTTCCACACACTAAAACCACCCAATATTGGACTTATTAGAACCATCACGAGTCATGGAACCCAGCCAATGGATTGGATCATCCTAATGTGGGCCAAGCTTATGAGAAACTTGACAAAAAAAAAAAAAAAAAAAAAACGTAAATAGGGAGGCAGAGGCTGCTGCCTCTGACCGTCCACAGGACGCGCACCATGTCCTGGACGCTGGGGCATTTCCTGGCCGACCGTGGCCCCTAAACATGGCCCCTACCGTGATGTATATCTTCCATCCAAGCCGTCCATATGGTGGGCCCTTAGAGCAGCGGGCTGCCCTCTAAATTTCAACTTCATCCACGGCTCAGGTGGCCCACATCATAAGGAACAGCGTGAATGAATGTCTACCATTGAAATCATTTTATGGGTCACAGAAGTTTTGGACCATTATGAAATTTGTTTCTCCCCTTTCTTTTCAGATCCGTGTGACCTTTTGACAGATTGGATGGTAAATAAACCATTATGGTGGGCCCCACGTGGGACCCAAGGATGTAAGTATTTTATTCACACCGTCCACCGTTTTGGACGGAGGAACCCTCCCTGCCTCATGTGGTTGCACCACACCGTCCAGTGGTGCACGGTGGGACCCACCTTGATGTAATGGTTTTACATCCACTCCGTCCAGCCATTTTCAGATGGCAAGTGGCGCACCACCATGATGTGTCTGTTCTATCTCTCACCGTCCAGCAGATCTGGACGGTGGGCCATACCTTGAGGTTTGTGTTGCATATCCAACACCGTCCATCTGTTGTTGCCCCACAGCTGGAGCTGCTTGGACGTCAGCAAGTTCTGGTGGGCCACACCTTGATGTACCTGTTTTATCTATTGTGTAGCGCGTGGATCTGCACCGTCCATTGTTTGGACGGTGGGCCATCTCAATGCATATATTCTATCCAGCCGTCCATCTATATGAACGCTGGACATTTTCAAAGCTAACTATAATAATATAATATTTTATTTATACGTAGATATGTGTATATTTGGTGGGCTCATATGGGACCCACCTTTAATACTTGTATCCTATATCCTGCACGGGTGGGACCCACCTTGATGTATGCACTTTATCATCCCCACCGTCCGGATGTTTCTAAACTGTGGGGATTCGTCAGATGCATGTGCTGGCGGCACGTGGCCCACCATAATGAAAGTGTTTTACCTACACAGCCCACCCGTGCGGCCTACCTTGTTGTATGTATTTTAAATCCACGTTGTTCATCTGTTCCATCCAGCCATCCAACGAGACATTTTGCTGGGTGGGGCCCTCTTTGAGGTATGTGCTGTAAATCCAACCATCCGTCCATCCTTTGGACGGTGAGGCCCGCCACACGATGTATGTGTTTTCAACCTTGCCATCCATCTGAATTCTGGGTAGATAAAGCCCACCTTAAGGTATGTGATGTATTCACATCGTCCATCAGGCTATACATGGGCCTACCACATTGTACGTATTTTATTTAGGCCATCTATCCTGGATGTGGACCCCACCATGATGTATGTGTTATGTACGCACCATTCATCCACTTTCTGGATCATGGGCTGCCCTTAGGTCCATGTGATACGGCCCGTTGATGTGGCCTACTTGATGTTTACGAGGGCCATTAATGCAGCCCATCATAATGTATTTTTGGCCCATGTGAGGGGCCCACTTGCTTGAGTCCGAGGTCCATGGGCAAGGCCCATGGTGATGTATTCGAGGGCACTGGGTCGTGACTCATGGTGATGGATATTAGGCCCATGTATTCGGCCCATCGTGATGTATATCAAACCCTTGTATGAGGTCATGGGCCCACTGTATGTTCGGCCCTATGTGAACCGTTCCTTGAGAGTAATGTTAGTTTGACGTCCACGTTAAGGGCAATGATGGTTAAATGTCCTTATTATGACCTTCCCTTAGGCCTTGTTAGGCTCATTCTCTTGGTGGGATTTACCCAAACAAGTGGGCCCCACTCGTCGTAGACAGATGGCTTCGCACTATCAGATTTGATATAACCACGGCCTAGTGCCGATCTTTATACTATGGTGGATTGGTTGAACATCTATGGACCCCGCTTTGTTTAGCTACTGATTATCGGTGTCGATAATCGAGGCCAACGCCGATTATCGACCCTGATTAACGATGCCGATTATCGATCGATTCCGATTGACCGATTATCGATCGAGGCCGATTACCGTGGCCGATTGCTGATTTTGATGGTCGTGGCCGATCGACCGATTATCGATCGAGGCCGACTACCGTAGCCGATTATCGACCCTGATTAACGATGCCGATTATCGATCGATTCCGATTGACCGATTATCGATCGATTCCGATTACCGTGGTCGATTGCTGATTTTGATGGTCGTGGCCGATCGACCGATTATCGATCGAGGCCGACTACCGTAGCCGATTATCGACCCTGATTAACGATGCCGATTATCGATCGATTCCGATTGACCGATTATCGATCGAGGCCGATTAGCGTGGCCGATTGCTGATTTTGATGGTCGTGGCCGATCGACCGATTATCGATCGAGGCCGACTACCGTAGCCGATTATCGACCCTGATTAACGATGCCGATTATCGATCGATTCCGATTGACCGATTATCGATCGAGGCCGATTACCGTGGTCGATTGCTGATTTTGATGGTCGTGGCCGATCGACCGATTATCGATCGAGGTCGACTACCGTAGCCGATTATCGACCCTGATTAACGATGCCGATTATCGATCGATTCTGATTGACCGATTATCGATCGAGGCCGATTACCGTGGCCGATTGCTGATTTTGATGGTCGTGGCCGATCGACCGATTATCGATCGAGGCCGACTACCGTAACCGATTATCGATTCTGATGGCCGATTGCCGATTATCGGTCGAGGTTGATTACCGATTCTGATGGCCGATGGCTGATTATCGATCAAGGCCGATTGTCGATTATCGATCGAGGCTGATTATCGATCAAGGTCGACTACTTATTTTGATTTGTCGTGACCGATTACCGATTATCGATTGAGGCTAATTACCGATTTTGAATTGTCATGGCCGATTGCCGATTCTGATTGTTGAGGCCCAGTGTGATGTATATTGAGGCCTAGATGATGAGGCCCATTGTGATTCATTCGAGGGTCTGGCAAAAGAGCCCATTTTGATGAATGTTAGGCCCATGAGCAGGGCCCACCTATTGTGTACATGTAATCCTTGAGTAAGGCCCATTATGTTGTATATTAGGCCCTTGTGTGAGGTCGTGGGACCATTATATGTTTGGATCTGTGAGGGTCACTCCTTGGGACAATGTTGGTTAGATGTCCACATTGTCGAGGCCGATTGTTGATGCCGGTTATTGATACCGATTATGAGTATGTGACTGCATAGCATCATGATCCATGCCCATACGCATCATTTGCATGTCTGTTATGAGATATGATTGACCATTGCATATGCCATAGTGCTGGTTGTTATGAGACTCCCTGATAGGAGGAGATTATCTTACATGAGCGCACGGTTTGCGCAGGATTAATGCATGACTGGATTGTATGACTCATGCATCTTGCATTGTGTGCTGTGATTACTATATGCCCTAGCGACATCAGGGTCGTAGCCTCCACAGGCATATCGTGGATGGCTAGATGGGACACCGAAAATCTGTTCTACATGGGGTGCTATAGATATCCCTGGGTGAAAGTCCCTAAACCCTCTTGGTTCCAGAGGTTGCTCCAACGTCTAGACCGAGTGGGTAGATGAGCGCCGAGTGCCGATTACCAGATGGCTGCGCTCTCCACTGTTTCGTGGTCGGTTGGAAGGGGGTGTAGCCTTACCTGCCCGAGAGGAGGGGGCAAAGCTAGGCTGAATTTGACCAGCTCGAGGAATGGGTCCGCTATCGACGAGTCGGGCCCGATATTGGCAGGCGGATAGTGAGGTCTCTTCCACTCACCTTGTTGCGCGCGATGGGGCGGCAATCTGGTTTGGAGTGTAATAGACCCCGGTGATTTCCCAGAGAGGAACCGTACTGATATGTGGACTTATTGAGTAGGAGTTGCATACTCATTCATTCATTCATTCACTATACACTCGGGCTGGTGGTGCGCAACTAATTATTGTGTACCTTCGTTATGGCAAGAATTTCGGTTGGCGCGCGACTAACCTGAGATCAGGAGTTTACCACGATGAGTCTGACTATCCAAATTTAGGTATGGGACTGGTTTGGATAGAAGTCCCTTGTGGTGGGCCCCGTAGCCTGCGATACTACGTACTATCATCCCGACTTCACACTCCAGCATGGTCATTTTATTCGCATCGCATATTGCATTACATTCGTAGGCATATGGCATTTTGGGTTGCTATATTTCTGTACTTATATGGCCTAGACAGACTTAGCAGGATTTGTATACTGCATTACATCCTCGACATCTGATATTTGACTCTTTATGACTCTTTAGTGCATATCTGTTTTATATTACGTTTCTGATAATTGACTGACTTATGAACTTGTCCATACTTTCGCTTACTCTGTCATTGTATGATGATGGTATTGTATTGAACATTTGATACTTACTTTGTGCACACACTTACACCACCCTCTAAGCTTTCTATAAGCTTATGCACGATAGATGCGTGCAGGTGATGTTAGGTTGCAGCAGTATTGAGCTTGGAGCGTGCAGTGGTCTTCTGGAGCTTGATTTTTCTTTATTTATGTATTCCCTTTCAGCATTGTACTCAAATGATTATATTAGTGGATATGTGATGATGATGTTTCCTTTATAATTTGGGTAAACTTGTGGTTATGCTTATTACAAGACAAGTGTACGTTCAAAAAAAAAAAAAAATCCTCCTTGTAGGATCCTAGGATCGGAATCTGGCGTATGTTGCGCTGGGAGCCGAGAATGGGGTACTACGGAGGCTGTCGGCACCGGATTCGGCGATCGAGATTCTTGTGAATCTGATTTCTGGGTTTGGGGCGTGACATGCCGGTTCGGAATCCCACGAACAATCGTTTCCGATAACGGCCGCCAATTCGATAATATCAAGTTTCGTAGTATGTGTCAAGGGATGCAAAGGAAAATTGGGCTGAGGAGCTCCCCTTCGTCCCCTGGGCTTACTACACCACAGCCCAGACCTCGACAGGTGAAACCACATTTTCGTTATCCTATGGCTTGAAGGCAATGGTGACAGTAGAAATCGGACTCCCTACGGCGCGGGTAAGGAGCTTCGAAGAAAATCATAACTCCGAGGAGATCGCTGCTAATCTGGACTTGCTCGAAGAACTCAGAGAGGTTTTTAAGCTCCGAACGACGGCTCGGCACCAACAGGTAGTACGCTTCTACAATTCAAAGGTCAAAGTCAAGCGTTTCCGACCAGGAGATTTAGTCCTCCGACGGGTCTTCCAGAACACAGCTGAGCCGGGGGCAGGAGCACTCAGACCCAACTGGGAGGGACCATATCGTGTGGTCAGATCTACCAAACCAGACTCGTACCATTTGAAAGACCTCGAAGGCTACCAGCTCCCTCATCCCTGGAATGCTGAACATCTGAAGATCTACTGCCCATGAGGAACTAGCTTTAAGGCTCATAATAAAGTATACGCCTCTGAGCGACTAGCCTTTAAGGCTCTTAATAAAAATTCTAATTCGGCCTCGGGTGTTTACTCAACTATCTTAGCTAGTGCGACTATAACCTAATGGTCCGACCCCTAAGGGGTTGGAGCCTAATCCTATAAAGATCGACAAGGCATCCCTTTTGAGGGAGAAAGCCTAATCATAATCCGATTCTCCAGTGGAGTATTCGGCTCGACATACGACAATGAAAAGCTCTCGCCCGATGTGCGACGAACCGAGCACTCCAAAAGATCGGACCCAACTGAGACTTGGGCCGAAAACGGATTAAGCAGCAAACAAGGGGCTAGACCCACAAAGAAGTTAGGTCGGTCACAAAGCAACATTGCAAGAAAAAATATAAACGTTCAAAAAAAATATTTCTCATTAAAATTCCCTCAGAGGGGTAAAAAGTACATCAACACAATTAATGACTACAGTCCAAAAAAAAAGAGGCCTTCATGATGGAGGTGCTTGAGCATAAGGAGCTTGATCCGAACAAGGGGCTTCAGCGGGGGCGTCTTCAGGGTCCTCGGGTAAAAGAGGATCAAGGTCAAGGTCTGGATATAGATCCAAGACTGCCTCGATACACGTGTCGAAGCCGCGGTTGTAAAATGTCGCTACCTCTGCGTCCCTCTCCTTGGAGGTTTTGAAGTCTTCAATTGCATTGGCAACTGCCGCAGCCGAGGAAGCTTGATCCTTGACCCGCTGAGCCTCTACAGCCTGGGCGATGGCTCGGGCCTGTTCTTCAGCCACCTCGGCCTTGGTGTGTTCGAGGGCTTTAGAGAACCGAGCGGTCTCCAGGGCCAAAGAGTCCGCGTGGGCCCCGGCAGGGGTCAGCTCAGCAGACACTGCATCGCCACTCTTGTTAAAGTCATCTGCCTTGTCCTGCAAATGCAGCTCCCTGGCTTCCAAGTCGACGACGACTCCATGCAGTCGCCTAACCCTGGCCCTCTCGCCCATGAGCTGTTGGCGCAGATTACTCTGCTCAGACCTCAAGGCCGCTGCCTCAGCCTTGAGAGCCTCCAGCTCTGCCTCCCTCCTCTTATGCTCCTGCACCCTCTGCCGAATCGAGAGGAGCACTGGGACGACCTGAACAGGAAACAAGGATCAGAATCTACAGAATGTGTATAATGACATGAAAGAAAGGAAGTCTTGTCGGAGATATACCATGCAACATACAGAGGCGAAGTCATTCAGGAAGCCGCCCTCCGACCGCTCAAGATTCTGAGCGATATCCTCCTCCTTAGCATACTTTGCAGCCCACGGAGCCAAGCACGCCATTGATAGCCGGGCTCAAACCTCCCACCGCTTGTGCCCGCTTGGGCCAAGGCCTCATCCCCCTCAGCCCCCACTCTGCTGCCGGCCGAGTTTTGACCCTCGGCGCGGACCTCTCTCCCGACCTCGGGGGGGAAGCCTATTGTCAGCCATTTTATTGGACTCCTCCCGTTCGGAGAAGGAGGGAACAACGATGGAGAGCTTGAAGGCTGTGGCAGGCACCTTCGCGGTGGGGGAACGACGACAGTGGGAGCAACGAGGCTCGGCACGACTGGGGTGCCGACCACAGTCGTTTGGACGAGCCCTGGTGGAGGACGCATCAATGGGCGCAAGACTGCCGAGGGAGCCGTGGCAATGCTAGGGCGCTCCGAAGTCGGTAGTGCGGAGGAGCTGACTGACCTCATTGTTGGGGCTGCTGGGGTTGCCGTAGTGGAAGATTCCCCCACACGAGGGGGAGCCGCCTTCTTCCGAGTGATCTTCACTCGGGGGGCTTCCTTTAGCAACTCCGCCGCGGTCGGAGCCGCTTTCCTCTTCCGGGCCCCGGACGCCTCGGCCATGCCTGCAAAAAAGAAGATTATGTCAGCTACTAAATAACTGAAGGAAAGTTCATCGAAGAGATCAAGGTAGCTTACTGAGGGATGTGAGCGAGGGTTGGGATTTGCAAAGCCCAGACTAGTGGAGGTTAGCCGCAGTGATCAGATCAGCCCAAGAGCGAAGCGTCTCCGACCGCGCTCTGGCCTTTGCAATTTGATTCTTTTGGTCCGAGTTGATGAGCGGCAACCCCTTTGCGAAAGCTGCAAAACTAAAAAAAAAGAGATGTTACTTCAACGGAAACATGTGAAAACTAAGGCAGCGACCCGGATGCCAGATGAAGTCCGACCTGGTTTCGTAAAGTGGGTCGGAATACGAGCCGTCGAGGCCCTAAGCTCAGCCGCTAATGCCTCCCAGTCACCTGCCGCCCAAAACCACTTATTCTTCCAGTTCTTGTTGGAAGTCGGCAGGTGCATCACTAATCCCGACCCCTTGCTCCCCCGAGTCACAAAATAGTACCATGGATCGCTGCTATCATGCTTGACCAGGTACAGGCTCAGCAGCTCCTTTGGGGTCAGCTCGAAGTTACCAACTTGCCTCCAAATAATGTAGGCAGAGATCATCACCCTCCAGGCATTTGGAGTAAACTGCCCGGGGTCCAATCCGAGATGAGCCGCAACCTTCCTGATGAAGGAATGTAGAGGGAGCTGGATCCCGCATTGCAGCGCACAAAGGAAGATAGACACTTCCCCCTCGGCAGGAGTGCCAACAGCATCCAAAGGACCGAGAGCCCTTATCTGAACGGAGTCAGGGATTTGGAACTCCGAGCGAATCCACTCCATCTGAGATTCTGACATGACAGAACCTCCGGGAACTACCTCTACGGTACGCAAACTCACAGGCATTTCGGTGGTGGCAGTGGTCTCAACTCGGCGGGCTCGGTCTGCTGCCTTCTTGTTGGGCTGCTTGGTCTTAGAGGCCAACGTTTTTTGCTTCCGAGGCGGGGGTATAGGAGAGTGGTCTCGAAAGGGCCTTTGGAAGACCCACTCCCACTTTCAGTAGTCCCCGGCTCGGAGTCATTGCCGTATTCGCGAACCATTTCTAGATCGGAAGACATGACAGAAAGAAGGGCGAAGGTCAGCGAGACTCACCGGGTGATTGCCGAAAATCGACTTCTACCGAAAACTTCGAGTTCGGCCGGAATCGCCTCTCGTCGGAAATCGCCTCCTCCGGTGAGCTCTTATAAATCAGAACGCGAAATGACAAACGAAAGTCCGGGGCGCCTTATATAGGCAGCGAAGGATTTTCGCATTGATGGCAAGCTTTAATGGCAGCAGCCGAATCGGCACGAGCCGATCTCCGAGCACACATGGCAACATCGCATTGGATGAATATCGAACCGTCGATACGGCTCTGACATCGGGCAGTGTGCTTCAACATGCGAAGTGACGCCCCAGTAGTCGGAGCCATCATAAATACGCCACCTCAAGCCTGCGTGGCAACTACTCATAGGCTGAGAGAAGATTCGGGATTGTAACCGTAGCCACGCATTAACCAAAGCGACCAGGACGCGCAATCTGAGACGCGTCATCATTGCGATAAGGGCGGGAGATTTTCTGTACAAGTACTCTCCGAGCCCGCAAGCAAGCTCGAAGAGTGGGGGGCTTCTGTTATGGAGAAATCCGAGTCCGTGGAAAAACGTTAATCTGACTTGAAGTCCGAGCTGAGGCGTCCAAGGCATGATCCATCTGACCAAGACTATAACATTGTAACAACAACACGTGAACGTCTTCGAGCCAAAGTCAGCTTGGAGTTGGTCCTAATTGTCAAATCAGATAACCCGCTACCCCTCAACTCCGAAGCACTTAAGTCAGTCGGATCGGATTCGGTAGGACTGGTCGGATGACGTCTAACTCGGAGTGTTCTTCGATATGGCCTGGCAAGTCGAGCCGAGCAGATCTTCTGACGTGTGTATCCCACTCACTAAACATGAAAACTGTCATAACCAAACGTGGCCGATAACTTCGCTCGTAGATGTGCACGATCCGCCAGATGCGCTACGCAATCAATAGATTGCGGGCAGTATCTCCACGATCCCAGAATCCCTCTGATCGTGCCGAGATCATCGAATCCGGACCGCCCCACAGGCAAGTATAAATAGCCCGCAGTGCTATGTCTACAGGTACGCGAAATCGAGCTCTCCTCTACACCTGACATAGACCCTGATTCCCTTGTCCTGACTTAGGCATCGGAGGGTCTCCCGGCTTAGCCAGGGTCACCTTTGCCTTTCCTTTTGGTGCAGGTTTTAGGGACGAAACGCAGAGGGTGACGTGGAGAGAGGGCTGACCAGATTTTGTCATCAACATATATAATTAATAAAATCATAAATATAAAAAATAAGACATGTATTGAAATCTAATAGACTAATGTAATAATGAAAATATTATAATTTATCCACTTGACTAATCCAACCAAGCCCCTTGGTATGGGCTTGGATTGAGAATTCCTAATCCGGTTGGGTTGAGTTAGAGTTGATGTATAAGAGCAATGGGTTGGGTTAGGGTTGATCACCGACCTAACCTAACTTGCCTAACTTTCAGCCCTAACCTGAACCCATAGCCCATCATCTTAGTGTTGAGTCTGCGACTGAGCTATGAGTAGGGACCCAACTGGATTATAATTAACTTAAGTCTAAGTGGTGTTGGATTAGTCATGTCCATGGTTTAGAAAGCCAAATTCTAAACCCAGTCCATATCCAGCCAGGTCGAATCAACCACTCAATAAAGAGTCTATTTCAATTTTCTCAATATCTAATTAAATTAAAAATATTCATTTAAAATACTTAGACTAAGGTAAAATGAAAAAAAAGAAAAAAAAAAAAAAACACTTTGGATTGTTCCATTAGGTGGCCCGCCGATGGCCCCACCATCATACCACATTGGGCTTCTCAGTCCGAGAGAATAGATAGGTAGACGTTCCAGGTAAGAATGTTAATCTATCGGCTTGCATTGCCCCATTGGCTGTGTTCTTCCTAACTGAGTCATGGACCATAAGATGGACGGTTATCATGCATTCATTCATTACACGGGTTTGGTGGGCCTTTTACTTCCCTAAAACACGAGATTCACGAGGGCTCCATTTTCCACGCTGACGTGTCCTTCCCCGCACACCCCGAGTAGGTTACCCCCACCGTGTCGGCATATTTATTTCGACGCCCGGAATATTCCACATCACCTGTTTTACACGCTTGCGTAAAACACCCAGGTCTGTGGGGCCCACAATGTTGTAAGTGTGAAATCCACTCCGTCTATTAAGTTTCATCCTAGATTTTAGACCTAATACCAAAATCAGATAGGTCCAAGAGCCAGATGGGCCGTACAACATTGAACAATGGGATGATATGTCAACCATAGATTTGCTTGTGAGCCCAGCATGGTATTTGTCTTTCTTCACAACGGCTAATCACGTGTGACTAGCTGCCTGATAAAACAAACTCAGGCGGGCTATACCAATGGGAACTTAGCGGTTTTTGGAGTAATTTCACAATGTTCCTGCGAGTTTGGGCCATATAATATTTTAATTGAGCTTATCTTCTGTATGTACGGTCAAAATAGTGTTACTCAACTGATGGACGGAGTGGATTTACATATAAAACATGGTGGACTCTACAGAGCCTGAGTGTTTTTGAGCACTAAAAGACAGGTGTTACAGGCGATTGCTTTCCTCCTTTTCGATTCTTGCGTGGCGTTTTCACACAGCTTGATAGAGGACGCGGATTCCCTGCGAGAGCCTTTCGCAATAAGTTCATACGCTAGGAACTTAGGTGGGCATCGTGATACTTGTGATAAATCTATTTCATTCATTCATTTTTTAACCTCATTTTAGAACACGGGGCCAAAAATGAAACTGATTGAAGACCCAAGTGATCCTAAAACATGAGAATTGAACGTCTACAATTGAAATATTCATGGGCCAAATAAGTTTTGAATCAGTGTAATTTGGTTTTTCAGTTCATGCCATTAGGAATGACCTTGTGAGCGGTAAGGATGGCATGTAAACATCACTGTCAAGCAGGATGATTTCAACAGTTGAAATTTTCCTAACCACCTTTTTCATTTGTACAGCCTACCTGGGTCTTGGATTTGATCCGTATTTGTCTCAAGTCTTAAAATTAACTAAAAACAATGTAGGGATAAAATAAATTTCACACAAACATTACGTTGTCCCCACCTAATTTTAAAGCGTAGAAACTTCATGTGAAAGCCTTCGCAGAAAATCCTCTCCTCTTGAAAGAAAGGTCCTGGGGGACACCACCAATTCCGTCCTGCCCTGCTCGGATAGACTCGGTCCAGCTGTCCAGGTATGGGCTCTTGGGGCTCACCATAATGTATATGATTTATCCACACCATTCATCCCTTTTTTAAGATCATTTTACGTTATAATCCCAAAAATAATGTAGATCCGAGGTTTAATTGCGTCTTGCCCTGCTCGAACAGACTCAGTCTAGGTATAGGCTCTTGGGGCCCACCATGATGTATGTGATTTATCTACACCAATGATCACTTTTTTAAAAGATCATTTTACATTATAATCCCAAAAATAAGGTAGATCCAAGGCTCAAGTGGACTACCACCATTAAAAACCTTCTGCGAGCAGAAGAAGTTTTAATTATTTGTATTTTCCCTTCATCCATGTCTATGTTTTAAAGATCATTTTACATTATGATCCCAAAAATAAGGTAGATCCCAAGTTCAAGTGGACTACCACCATTAAAAACCTTATGCGAGCATATGGAGTTTTGATTATTTGTATTTTTCCTTCATCCACATCTATGTTTTAAAGATTATTTTACATTATAATCCCAAAAATAAGGTAGATCCGTGGCTCAAGTGGACTACCACCATTAAAAACCTTATGCGAGCAGTAAAAGTTTTAATTATTTGTATTTTCCCTTCATCCAGGTCTATATGGCCTTATGAACGGGTTAGATGGAAAATAAACCTCAGGTGGCCCCTGAGAAAATTTCATCGGTGGGAATCATTACTACCACTGCTTTGTTTGGTGTGGTACACTGGAGGCTTGGATCTGCCTATACTTTTTGCTTATGTCCTAAAATAATTTTTAAAAATTGATTGACGGCTTTTATAAAACACATACAGATTCCCTGCCTGAATCAAGTTAGTACAGGCAGGAGGGCAGTACGCAATCAGCTTCGAGACCCAGGGGCGTTCTTGTCTTTTGTGGGGAGTTCTCCCACACGTTGCATGTGAATGTCGAGCCTCTCCAACTACCCACGCACGTTTACACGCGTCAAACGTGTAAAAGTTTATATACGTAGAAAATCAGATCAGTAAATATGACGGATCTTACTATCGATATCATGTGGATCAAAATTCATGATGTTTCTATCAATCATCCGGGCCATGATTTCAAGATAAATAAGGACCGTGCGTAGGTCCTTACGAGCCGTCCAATTTTTTTTTTTTGTACAAGATGAATCTTCTTATACCTTTCACAGCCGTTAATTTTTGGGCCAGATCATCTTCATGGTGGGCCCATCTCATTCAGAGATGCAATACCCATAAGACGTGGCACGTACGCAAACCTACTGCGTGTAATGTTGCGTAGCAAATTTCTGACTCGCGGTATCTAGAGAGAATATTCGACAGAAGGTCTTGCAAGCGGAAATTAAACGTGGGATATTCCCACAGGAGGAATGACAGGGTTCTGTTCACCTGCAATAAATTACAAGCTGCTGTATCTCGTGATCTGGTACATTTGGACCATTGATTTCAAAATTAAGACCGTTGATGTGATTTTTTATATTCTGATGGGATTTTAATTAAAATAAATGTCACATTAAAAGATCTTAAGATTTCGATAAATGGCCAACAAAAGTACGATAGTTTGACGGACTATATTCATGTTAAAGTCGTTCCCTGATGAAAGGTTTCAGGATATTTTGACATATTAATTTTTTATTTTTCATCCATCCAAGGTGTTTCCCATCATATAAACGGTTTAGATCATTGATACGTGTTATCGAATATCCAGAATACTGCGCGTCAGCAAACAGTACGTTTGCTGATGAGCAGTACCCAAATTCCCCTCCTCCACGTCGGTTTGATTGCGTAGTCCTAAGGTTACTGGGAACCTAATCTCTCCTCTAATGAAAGTATCGTGTACCGAGAGTACACGGAAAATAGTGTCCCGCGGACGATTTCACAGCATTTGGGGACCCAACCAAATTAACTGTATTTAATGGGCCCACCATTAATGGACTAGGTTACAGAAGTTGCATCTATCAGATGGTCTTAATCACCTAAATGGTGGGCCATCTCCACCGTACATATGCCAAGCTATTGGTGATCCTACCCGTTCACATGATTATCCAAACGGACCAAAGTGGTTGGCCTAGGTGCAATGGATTGTGTATGTCATACGTTTGTATGCTCAAGTGCAGCTATGAAAAGGAATATGGTATGGCCATATTTCTACGCCACATGGCAGGTAATCTGTCAATCAGAACCGTCCGTTTAAAGGGACCTGATGTGGATGGAAACTGATCCAAACTATGTATAGAGTGGATGATCCTTGCCATATCATCAGTTATCTCCAAACCGATGGTAGAAAACAAAAATCCTGAGTGGAACGGTTAGAATTGTATAATAGGTTTTAGATTCGGAGAATGGCTATTCATGGGAGGCGGAATAGATGGATGGTCCTGATCGAGAGATGGTTCTCCGCATGATCTAGCCTATCATCTCATCCCCTGTGGGTTCGGTACCACTTTCTCACTTCGGTCCGTGAGTTGACGGTTGAGATCATCGCACCGTTGCCCATCGGCCTACATTTAAAAGTAGGTAGCGGATTGCGTATTGAGTAAGTAAACTCTGTGGGGTCCAAAGGCATGTATGCGTCTTATCCACACCGTCCATTGGTTTTACCATGTTCTTTAAGCACACTATTCCAAAATTGAATTATATCCAATCCTCAAGTGGACCACACTAAAGGAAATAGTTTGAAATGAACGCCTACCGTTGAAAACTTCTCGGTGGACACAAAATTTTTAAATGAAGCTTATATTTGTGATTTCCCTCCATCAGTGTCTGTTTGCCTTTCATAGGTCTTGTATGACAAATAAACATCAGTGGACCTTGGGTTTCAATGGTGGACGTCATTATAGCCACTGATTCCTGTGTTATGGATTGGATATGCTTCGAACCTTTTTTTACTCTGTTACCATTAAATAATCCGTAAAAACGGATGGACGGTTTAGATAAGACACATACATCAAAGGTGGGCCCCACAGAGTTTACTCAGTACGCAATCCCCTTCATGTGGGGAACAGAATTTGGGGTGCGCCCGCCTGACGCGAAAGCAATCCTACGCAACAATTGAAGAGAGAGATATTTATTCCCTACAATTAATATAAACAACCACTTTTTATCTTCCATAAACTACTACCCTGTCATAACACTTAAACAGGCATGGAATTTGGAGCCACGCTACTCTACACACAGTTATATGTGCGAGATCTGAACTGTCCATCTGTTTGGAAATAATTATTAAATATTTTTCCTATAAAATCATACTGTTTTACACATCAGGTGGGTCATAATCTACAAGGTAAATCAACGGTTAAAAAACTTGTTACAGCCATCCAATTCTCTCATATACTACGACCCACCTAAGCTGTTAAATGTCATGATTTTTAAAGAAATCAGATCTATAATTTCACTACACCTGATAGAAAGATCAGATCTTTCGTACGTGTTACATACTAGCACGTGTGAGTGAGAGTGGATGGGCAGGCGTTCCAAACTCGTGTCGAATTTAGTGCAAGTAAATAAAAAGAGAGGATATAAACATCAGTCCCATTTAAAATAATAATTAAAATAATAAAACCCTTTGTATCCTCTTTTCCTCCGAACCCTCTCTTTCATGCAAAAAACCCTTCACGAGAGAAATCAAAATCCCTCAATTTCTCGGAAGAAGATGTCATGCTTCTCCTTTCTGGGGTTTTTCTAGGGTTGCGAATTCTAGTCCAAGACAGAGAAGGAGACGGAGAATACGAACAGTCCATGCCCTTTTTCTAGGGTTTCAAAGATCTATATATATATAGAGAGAGGGGGGAGAAGGAGAGAGAGAGAGAGAGTAGAGAGACAGAAATGCAGACGGAAGCTCGGGTCGGAGTCGTAGTCGGCGGTGGCGAAGGCGGAGGAGGACAGAGAGCTCTGAATTCCGTCCATGGAGCGGCAGCTGTTGATAGCGGCATCCGTAAATACTCGCAGCAGCATCAGCAGCAGCAGCAGCAGCAACGGCAGCAATCGCTGCACCAGCAGTCGCAGATCGGGACGGTCTCGCAGCTCCTGGCGGGAGGCATTGCGGGGGCTGTCAGCAAGACTTGCACGGCCCCACTTGCTCGCCTCACCATCCTCTTCCAGGTCGGTCCACGAAAACTCCCCCTTATTTCGATTTTTTCCTCTTCGTCTGTAAAAATTGTAGAAGTCGGTTCCTGTGAAAAGATTGCGTCTTTCAATGGTTACATAGAGTTATTGTTGAATTGTAAAGGATTTTTCTGTGAATTGTTATTAGGATTTGTGTTCTAGCTGTGTTATTGGGTCTTTTGCAAATTAGGGTGGGTTTGCAGTTAACGAGGACAATGCTTTTTGATAGTGTAGAGTTGTCGTTGTGGTGCAAAAGCAGGGAAATTGGAGGCTGGGTTAATGTAGGCTGTAGTGTCATGTTGTTCCAAATGCTATTGGATTGGATTCGCTTGGGAACAGGCATGCAGTTGAGATAGAGGATCCTAGGACTGATGATATGTATAGTATCCTTGGTTGAAGGCTGTAAAAGAGCAAGGGGAAGGCCCAAAAGGACTGGGGGGATATGGTCCTTGATAGAGCGGAATGGCGGAACAGGATTCATGTAGCCAACCCCAATTAGTTGGGATAAGGCATAGATGATGATGACGACGACACTAGTTCTTTTGGATAGGAGTTGAGAATTACGATTTCAGTTTGGTAAAAATAGCTGACTGCAAATCCAGTACATTCTCGGTTAAGTCTCTATACAACCTTTTGGACAGCTATTCTTCCTCCAAAGAAGAATCATTGACAAATCAGATTTGGAAATATCCGGTCCCTCCTAAGATTGCATCCTGTGGATGGCTGGTCGGAAAGAAGAAGGTAATCGCTGTCGACAATTTGAGAAAAAGGGGGTTGATTATAGTTAATGTGTGTCTATGTTACATGGCGGACGAAGAATCGGTTAATCATCTTCTTGTTCACTGCTCCTTTGTCAACCAAATCTGGTCAGAATTTTAAGCCGCTTTAGTATTAATTAGTCTTTTATTGATTCAGCGGGTCAACTCCTAAAGGCGTGGCATGGTGTCAGACTAGGCAAGCATATGACTTTGTTATGGAGAATGGCTCTTCTGACCGTTTGGTGGTCTGTTTGGGAAGAAAGAAACGGGAGATGCTTCAGAGATGTTTCCAATTATGTGGAGTCTGTAGTTAGTATAGTAAAACATCTAATGGTAGAGTGGGCTTCAAATGTAGATTATCTTAAGGGCTGTGATTTTCTCTTTCTTGGAGCCTAGGTGGTCCGTTTCCTCAGCGGTCTTGCTCTCTGTTTGTTTTCCTTTCTTATCATATTAATGTAAATCTCGTGATCTTTCAAAAAAAAAAAGAAGAAGCTGACTGCAAATGGCCAATCATTCAGATTGCATGTTCAATATCATACAAAGCCATCGTAAGCTACCACTCTCGGGTTTTGATTTCCAATTATTTATGGTTATCTAGTGTCTACTGCTTTTGGGGCTCAGCAGGGGTGAGGGAAAAAACAGGAAAGTCCTCCCAAGTTCATATTTCTCTCTCTTGACATGGGTTCAAAACACAAGAGGGGCAATTACTTTTGCCTTGGGTCAACATGGGCCACAGGCAATGTCTGTGCAACTAGGTGATCATCTAATCAAATGCCAAAGACCCCTAAAGCCTAAGAAACTTTAACATAGTCAGTAGATACCTTTGTAAAATTCTGGACAGCATTGCCCATTCTCCGATGCTTTGTCAATATAAAGAATCTTGTAGCACATTTTCTAGTTCCAAGCTTACCTTACCCTTAGGACTTGCTCATCTACTAAGATTCAGCTACTTTAGACATAAAAGAACTTGAGAAATACATTTACAAAAATGTTTAGGACCTTCTAAAGGGACACAAGCCTCCTTATTGGAGTATTTGCACCAGGGGGACCTACATAAGCTACTCGTATGGTCGTACCTGCCATGATTATCTTTAACCATGCGGCGGACACTTGAAGGCCCAAAGTTATGGATACAAGATTTCAAATTCCAGCTAAATCTAAGATTATGGATATAGCATATGTCAAATTGAGCTTGAGGAAATTATCTTTTGATTCCTTTGTCAAGTTACAATTGATTGGTGGACAACCCATTTTGTAAAATCGAGTATGTTCTAAGTTGCCATCGCACCTGTTTTAACTGGTGTGTCATGCTGAAGACACCCAACCTCACAACAAAACATATTCATTATAGGGTCCTCCAGGCCTGGTGGCCATGCCACCTAAGGAACGTCAAGAGTATTTTTGCTAACTTCTTGTGCACAATGCACTGATTATCCTCAAAGAGGTGATGGATTCCTACATGTCATGTGTTTTGAGGCTTGTCACAACCGTTGCCCTTGAAGCCAGGCGTTGGTCATTAAAGAGCATGAGGCAGGTGCTACCCTTCATGTGACCTGTGAAGTCTACTCACTTCATTACCTTGATGCCTGGTACATGGCATTGCCATCCTCCAGTTCTGGCAAGCCACCTCACCCTACCATTCTAGTGAAGGATCAAAATACACCCTGCCCGACAATTAGGTGATTCCTTGAGAAGCAGGTCAAGCCAGTTGTGTGAGTTGTTTGTGTGGCATGTACACAAGGGCTACTGGTGTCTGGTGATGTTTTCATCATCGGCTAGGCCTCTGCTTTAGTGGGGTGACCTATCTCCATGCCTGGACTGCCCAACAGAATCCCCCATTATCTTCTAGGGGATCCCCAAAGTCCACAACCCTCACCAGTCCCAGGCATGCATGACTAGGATTCGAGTTTGTGGGGACAAGCCCTTCGGTGCAGCTGTGACCTTTAGCCCGCAATGGTCAGTGCAAGGCAATACACACGTACACATAGGATTGGAATCAGGTCTTCACCCTTTTCTGCAAGCTGTCAATAAAGGAGTAGAGTGCTCTCCTCCTTCCAGGGGTCCCAGATTTGATCATATCTGTTTTAGCGGGTTTGTTGATCTTTTGGTGAAGAAGACATTTGAGCAAAATACAGGATAAGGCCGTTATTCTTTAACTGCCCAACATTCTGTCCCATAAAACATGGCTGGTCTTATAGCTATTACCCTATAAAATTTTCCTTTCAGTTTGAGCAGTACATGACCACTCAGAGTGAAAAGGAAAATTTATAGGATAGCTATAAGACCATCATTTATGGGACAAAATGTTGGGCAGTTAAGGAACAACATGTTTATAGGATGAGCATAGCTGAAATGGGGATTTTGAGATGGATGAGTGGCAAGACAAGGAAGGATAGAATTAAAAATAAATGCATTCAAGGGACCTTAGGAGTAGCACCGATAGGTAATAAGATGAGGGACAGTAGACTTAGATGGTTTGGTCATGTGCAACAGAGAACAAGAAATGCTCCGGTTAGAAGGGTGAGCTGGTACAAGTTGAAGGCTCTAAAAGGGCAAGGGGAAGGCCTAAAAGGATGTGGTGGAGGTAGTAAGTAAATACTTGACGACCTATGGTCTAATTGAAATTATGGTCCTTGATAGAGCGCAATGGTGGAAAAAGGATTCATATATATGGCCTGTTTGTTGGGATAAGACTCAAGATGATGATGATGATGGCAGGGTAAGGCTTAAGGCAAGAGGCAGCCATTTAGTCCTATTCCTGAAGCTCCATTATATGCTTCTAGGAACATCAGCGGACCTTGTTCTATTAGACAGAGGATAGCTCAGCATCCCATTTCTTTGATTAAAGTGGTACCCGGTATCTGCTTCATGCGGTGTTTGTGTATACACTCTCTGATTGATGTACTGGCCTTGTAGAATATTTGTGGGTCAAAGTTGCATGCTCCAGTTACTATTTCCTCCTTGCTTCAATTGTTGATTATTTGTGCCCTTATCTGTGCGGTGAAACGTGAGCATCATTCTGTATGCCTTTGTATGGTTAATTCTGTATAGCCTTTGTAGGATTTAGGTACATATGTGGAAACTTGAAGACTAAATCCTAAATAGTTTGTCTGAAGGGGCAGGGGTGTTTGTTCTATTGGTATACAGATCGGCTTCATCTTTCTTATTAGGGCACTCCTCATCGCTCCGGTGCATACCATCACCTGCAGTCATTCTCCTCTTACCGTTTGGGCAGGCATCCTCCACTTTGTACAGGGTCAGGGTGAATTGAGTATCCATCACTGCTTTTTTAGCAAATGCTATTTTCACCAGTTTGTTTTCTATGAAAAGCCTTGATTCTACAAGCGGAAACTCTTTACATGCATATCATGTATCCATATTCTTAGGTGTTGCTAGTTTGTCTTGCCTGAAAATGCTTTCTTTGTGATGAATGGTGCTTTCCAGTTGTACTGAATTTTCCTGATGGTTTAGGAATGAGGGAATGTTTTACTAGGAAATAAGTTTCCAGGTCTGTTGCTAGGCTTAACATAAGTTCTTCCCTTTCAAATGTTTTTTAAAACAGCTGTTTATTTTAAAACCTAATTCCTTGTTTCAGCTGTTAGTGTAACACCATCTCACTTTCTTAGGTACAAGGCATGCACTCTGATGTTGCGACATTGCGCAAGGCTAGCATATGGCGTGAAGCTTCACGTATTGCGTATGAAGAAGGGTTTAGAGCGTTCTGGAAAGGGAATTTGGTTACAATTGCACATCGTCTTCCCTATTCTTCAATAAGTTTTTATGCTTATGACCGCTACAAGAATGTCAGTACAATATTTCCTTGGACAAGTCTTTATCTGCAGTTCAAATGAACTGGTGCAGTTATCCTCAATGTTTTCTATTTATTGATGTCCATTATCCTTTTATTTCTTGCAGTTACTACAGTTGATCCCTGTACTGGACAGGCATCAAGACAATGTCAGCGCAGATCTTTGTGTACGACTCATAGGTGGTGGTTTGTCAGGAATAACAGCTGCATCTATTACATACCCACTGGATCTTGTGCGGACCCGGCTTGCAGCTCAGGTAATCCTGACATTCCTTTAGTGAAGATTTACATTAATTGTGATGATTTCTAAGCCAGTTGAAACAATTTGAAAGGTTTTGAGCCAACCTCCTTTGAGAAGAGGAGTGTCTTCTAGTGTCGTGAAAAAAAAAAAGAAAAAGAAAAATGGAACTGAGTAAAGAATTTGAAATGCTATTTCCTTTTTTCCCTTTTTCTCATGAAGAAGATTTCACCCAGAAGTTCTAGAGGCAGTGGCACTCGTTAGTCCCTTGGCTGCCTACTTCAAAAATATTCTTCCAGAAATTTAGTATCACGCTTTCTAGCCAACCACCTTTGGCATGAGTAGTTTCTTCCAGTGGCATAGAGAAACAGAAATAGGAAAAAAGGAAACTAAGCATAGAATCTGAAATGTTTATTCATTGTGATGTTTTCTTCTACTTCTTCTTCTTTTCTCATAAAAAAGATTTCTACTAGAAGTCCTATTGGCATTTTTTTATGGTAAGGATATAAAAATATCTGGAAAATTATTTTTTGAATATTCAGTCAAGCAAATAATGAGTGCCTTTGCAAGTATCCTCATATGTGTAAAGCAATTATCTTCTCATTTTATTTGGGCTACGTCATTCTAAGATTATTTTCCATTTAAATCGCCTCCACTATTGTTCTTTGACCTTCTGTGGAATCTTCAATTCTCTATAACAGTATTCAGAAGTTAAGACTCAAATGTTCTATTGTCTCATCTATTGAGTAGATCCAATTTATAATGAATATAGTTTCCGTTCTCTATTTTTATAGTTATTTGTTCTATCATCATCCTTTCTTTCCAATTCCTCCACATGTAACCACCAAACTTGGCAGTTCCCATCAAGGTAAGTTGTTCGTCATTCACTTTGATATGTGGTGTGGGAACGGGTATGCAGTATGCTACCTCCTCCAATGTGTGGTATGCTAGGGTTGGGATGATGTGGGTTGCTCAATCACATAAACTATGTATATGTGGTGCAGTTTTATATATGAATTGTTATTGCAATTTATATATTAAATAATGAATATTATTATTATAGGTCCATAGGCATAATATTGTACATATAAACTCTTTTTTCTTTACTTTTTTTTTCTTTTTTTTTTCTGGAAAAATTGACAAGATTTTATGAAAAAGAGCACATGGCTCAACAAGCAGAACTAACAAAGTAAACTATTGACACCTCATTTAGGATGAACCATTCATTTGGGTTATAATCCTCTATACAAGAAACCCAATTTAGTACATTCATTTTGGCCCTCGTACATATGAATACTGTTGCGCAAATCAAAGTATAAACCTCTATGTTCAAAATGTAGATTTATAACTCAATCTACAATAGTAGTATAGAACCATAAATTTAGATTGATAAAAATAGCAATCCCAATTGCAAATGACCCATAATCCAGATTGTGGCATTTGGACTGGAAAAAGTGGAGGGGTCAGCAATTTATGTGAAACTGGTTCCCACATCATTTGAAAAGGTCAAATAGTTCAAGTGGGTCAAGTTTAAGGCTTGATGGACAACTTGGAATCCTAGATGGGTACAACTACATGCCTATGCCCTTGGCATAAATTCTTGTTTGAATATATATTTCCAACTGAAAATGGTTGCTAGAGGTAATGATAAAGCGATGGAGTTCCTTCTAGCCTAAAAGATTGCAAGTCATGCTTATTGGGATCATCATTGTTGCCTATGGGGCTGTCAATGGGTCAGGTCCTAGAGTACTCATACGCGGGCTGATCAGTTGTGGATCTTGCTGGGTCCAAGACTCATTTTTGAGAATCCAGACCCAGATCTAGGTTCGGGCAACCATCGGATGTTTTGATGTTGGCTTTGAGTTGGGTTCAAGCTGTGTCCATGTCCAGTCTGGGTCAAATATGGGCATTTACGTGTTGGGTCCACTCAGTGGATGGATCAGATTGCACATAGGTGCACCACTTCGACATGTGTCATTTTTAAATGGGCGTCTCTCTTACACGTGCATAGCTTACCAAACCTCATTCCTTGTTAGAATAATTATCATAGATTTAATATATGATATTATTGTTAAAATTAACTAGATCTATCTCAATGTGACTTCTAAATGGTTCCAAGAAATGGGACCTGGATCTGCTGAAATTGGGTCAGGTCCATTGGGTATCTGCAGGTTCAGGTACCCATTGACAGCTGTACGCCTTAAGGAGGTCCTAGTGTAGATGTTCCCATCACAAATGAAGTTTGGATTGCCTTGGATTAGTCTTCCACATGCCAATTGTAGGCAAGAGCACATCCCACATTGGAAGGCACCATCTAAAGAAATGGAACATGACAACCATGTCCCTTTACAGCTATAAAAACTTTCTTAACAGGTGGTTTGCAAACATTCCATCAAAAAGACAAAAGTTATGATTGTCTACAGGGGCTTTGAGTCAATTGTACGTACTTTGCAGGTCATTCTCCTACATTCACATGGTTTATAGCTTGGTTGCTTCAAGAGGAACTTCATTCTGAAATCCAGTTTCTCAGGACACTTGACTGAAATAAAATTCTAACTCACTGAAACAGAACCTGTGATGATCTTTTATTCAAAACCTTCAACTCTGTCTTTGAAGTGTTCTCAGCACTGCTCACTCTTTTTTAGAGCCTGAACAATCATAGTGGGACATCAAGCCAAATCATTTTTGTGGAAGAACTATCCGAATGCAACCCCCTGAGCACGAAAAAAAAAAAAAACCAAAGTTTACCTCTCCCTCCCTCCCTTCCTCCATCTGTGGAACTAAATTCCGCCATCATATTCATTGTATTTAGAAACAAACCATGATATGCTGTTGATGTAATGCAGCCCCACAAGACTGCCACATCACATGCTGGTACATAGCAATCATTATATAATTAGAAATAGATTAATTCATGCACATAATAATTAATTAGAGTAAGCTTGATCTACAACGTGCCACTTTAGAAATCGTAAATTCTGTTTATTTCAAGATAGGGAGCCTGCTGGAGGTGACATTAAACGCGCTGAGGATAGGGCCTTCAGATAGGAAAGATTGATTAATGGAATTTGTAAAGCAGCCCCAAAGAGCATCGACAAGGCTGTGATTGTGCTGATTGTGTTATATGCTTTGAAAAGAAAAAACGATGATTTTTATAGGTGATTATAGTATTTTTTTTTTTATCGGCAAGCGAAATTATTGAACCAAACAATCTGATGACGAATTGACCTTACCCCAAGATACTGGTTCACTCAAATATCAGGACCAGAACTGCAAATCTAGATCTATATCAAGCACACCGTTGAACGTGGTAAATACAGACTTGCACCTTTTCTTTTGATATGGACTCTTGCCTGCCGATGCTAAGTTTGCTCTGATCCTTCATGAGCTGCAAACTGATTTCATGTAGTCAGCGAAAATATACTGTTTTACTTATAATTCGACTAGAAACGTAGCATATACTGCAAACTAAGTATGAACTGATTGACGAGGAAACTATTCTTGTCATCCTCGATAATAATTGATGTTCATTGAGCAGGCACAGTCTATGTTTGTAAATTTCTTCCCGTTCATGTTATTGTGCCCTTCCCTTCATTTCTTATATGTAGATTGCTTCTCAGATTTGTTTATATGCTGGTTCCCATCATTTTGTGATTTCATATTTGAGAGAACCTTTTTCTCATAATGTAGTGAACCTATGCCTCAATGGTAACATCGCACTTTTGTGGATCATGTTTAGAGTGGCATGGATTTCACAGTTTGTTTCGATACATTGTGTAAACCACTTGATCTGAATCTTTGCAGAGAAATGTGATGTATTACAGAGGCATTTCACATGCGCTCCGTACCATTTGCAGAGATGAGGGTTTTAAGGGGCTGTATAAAGGTCTTGGGGCTACATTGTTGGTTTGTTTCTCTCTTTATCATTTTGTTTTTTGGGTTGTCCATTGGGCATCTTGTAAATGATATTTATTTTTCCCTGAAAGGTTTCTTGTGGATGATATTCCTAACAAGTGATGTGATACAATTGGTGTGTTGCAGGGGGTTGGACCTAGTATAGCAATCAGCTTTTCCGTGTATGAAACCCTGAGATCTTCTTGGCAGATGCAGAGGTGGTGGTGACTTATTTGTTATTGGATTGAACTAATTAAATGTTTCAAACCAAGATCTTTCTATTGTCTTTTTCTCTGTTCTCAACAGTACTTACATTTTTGTTCTCTGGACATCAGGCCTCGTGATTCCACTGTCCTAGTTAGCTTAGCATGTGGCAGTCTTTCGGGCATTGCATCATCAACAGGTAAATGATAGACGATTTAGTATGAACTCAAATCTCTGAAAAATGTGTTGCTCCTTTTTCTTGCTGCTGTTTTGAGTCCAGACCAAGGCTTAAAATTGGTGTATCAGGTATTGTATCACTCGCCACCTATACAACCCTGTATTGCCCCTATATCAGGCTGTTTCGGGCCGATACAGCTGTACCATTCATGAATGATATTGGTACGTGTCGTGTGATACATACCGGTTTCGGACAATACTTCAAAACCTTGGTCCAGACAGGAAGCTATATTTATTATGGCATGTGAGAATTGTTGCCTTGCACTAGTTGTTTATCCACAGATTTTCAGTCTTCTTTGTTCTTGTTTGTGGTAACATAAAAATAGGCCCAACCTCAAGTCCCTGAGGTTGGGACTATTTATTTGTGATTACAAACAAAGAAGAACACTTCACTTGGACACGGACAGTCCGGCACATGTGTTGTTGTCGGACACCAACACAAGGTTATGGTATGTGGTGATATCATTTTGCTGATAAATAGTGATATTTTCTGCTCATAGTTTCACATCTGTGCATGATACTGGCACCTGTTCCTGCTGACACTCCTTTCTGTTGCAGCAACGTTCCCTCTGGACCTTGTGCGGCGGCGGATGCAGTTGGAAGGCGTAGGTGGCCGAGCTCGAGTCTACAAATCAGGCCTTTTTGGGACATTCAGGCATATAATCCGGACTGAAGGCTTCCGTGGCTTGTATAGGGGAATTCTGCCTGAGTACTACAAAGTCGTTCCCAGTGTCGGCATAGTCTTCATGACATACGAGTCGGTCAAGATGCTTCTTTCCGAGATGCCCGCTGATGAGTAGCAGTGCTTCCTCTTTGGCTTGCTGTAGTTTCAGGTCCGTCACACCTGCCCTTTATGACTGTGGTTGGGATTTTTAATAGGAAGGTAGATGTTGAGTTTTTGTAGCATTCCGAGGAATCATCCCATGGTGGTAAGTTTTGCCATTGCTGCCGTGAAAGAAAACCGTATTTTATCCAATGTATAGATAGAAGCATTGAATCTCAAGTGTAATCCATAGTGCTTATTAGTGCTCACAATCACTATTCATTCATGATCATTGTCATCTTTTAACAGTTTCCTATCCATGGTTGCTTTCATGAGAGAGAGAGAGAGAGAGAGAGGTGTGCCATCATTAGTTGGGCTTGTTTAAATGGTGTGTGATGAATTTCCAACAATTGAGGTGGGACTCTTGCCATTGAAGGATGGGCCCACCTCATATTGGTTGTCGGCAGAGCATGATTTGAAAATGGGTGGGGATCTTGGCATGCAGGTGGGACATCATAGTTGGGCATTAGGTGGGCTCTGTGCAGACGCTATAGCCTGAAAATCCAGCTGGTCGGCACGTGGCCCACCCACGTTCAAAATCATTGCATGGCTTAGAAACAATTGCAAACTTTCCCATTCATCATTCCTTTTTACCCTGCCTGATGAGCACGCTGGCTTAAGTTCTGGGCCAGGTCATGTATACCATTGCACACTTCTGTTGCATGGCGAGGATGTTCCAGTTGCACAGGTACTGATGCTGAGGTGTGTGTGTGTGGCCCCCATGTGAGCTTAGGGAAACTAGCTTCTCATATCGTAGGCTGTCCATCATGTCCTCTGGTATGTGGATTTTGGGTAGATTGAAAGCCCACCGTAGATGTATTTGATAGTTAATTCTGGAAAGATTGAAACTCAGAACCAGAGGATACCATGGAAGGCGAGCTTTCTGAAGACAGCGCTTCCAAAACCCAGTAAATTAAAGCTTTTGTAGCCATGATCAGACAACTGGTTTTGTGTCCATGAACAGATGAATATGCAATGTACGGTAGATCTGGGTTTCAGAATGGTGTTGTGAAGAACTTCGGAGATTAAAGATCTGAAAGGTAATGGAGTGTTTGATTAGAGCAGCAGTACGCAGGGAGAGGGATGACTCTAGAAAACAGGCCTTACAGTGTTCGGGTATCAAGCAGATTCTCTGATGCAATCCAATGTTTAAGTTTGAATCAAGAACAAAAATAGCTATTTGTAATAGCAAATACAATTCTCATTATCATCAGCATCTTCATTGCCTTCACATCATATCTTGAAGCTGGATGGGATTTATGCTGTCGAATGAACTCCAGATGCAGGTTGATCATTTAAATCTTAAGTAAATCCAATCTCATAACTAAGATAATCATGTTGGTCGAACAGTGGCACATGATTTTCAGATTATTTCGTCATCCAATCGTTTGATTTTCGGATTATTTCGTCATCCAGCAGTGGCACATGATTTGGATGGTATGTATTAGCATGCATGTCTGCGCACAATTTCCATTGAATCAGAGTGAGTTGCTCATTAGTGAAAATCAAATAAAATGTAGTCAATTGTCAAGGAAAAATAAAAATAAAATCGAACAGTGTTGAACGTCAATGAAAAATCAAATTGAATCCAATGATAAGATTTCAGGATGTCCTTCCGGACATCCAATCGTAGGGTTGTGATATTGTGGGAAGTGATGAAATCTTTGCATCACAAAGACTTTTCAAGACTTATAGATTGTCATCTAATCTTTCTTTGTTGTCCATTTAAATACAAACGATTAAAAGATTATGGTTGTCCAATTAAGGAGATCTTCCAGGCATGGTTCACGATTTATCTCACATTTTGGAAGTGGCATCCACGTACAGATCTACTGCAATTGCATTTCTTTTCATCTTTGAGTAACATTATTAGTCAAGTTAGCTCGGTCAGCTTGCTTGACTTGACTTGCCTCATCTTAAAACTGGATTCAAACTGATTTGAGTTGGTTTTTGGAGCTCGAAAAAATTTCAACTCAAGGTCGAGTTTATCTGAACTTGACTCGACTGAGCTTGAACTCCAACTCAAATTGACTATGATTGAATTAGCTTGGTGACTCGATTATTTTGATCTTAATGTTGCTCACCAAGTGTTTGATGAAATGACTTAATGAAGTATTATTTTTTGGACTACCCTCATATTAGGGTATTATCGAAATGAGCTTTTGAGGAAAAATTGAATAAATAAATCACAAAAAAGAAAAAAAGAAAAAAAATCTTTACATTATAAGTCTATCATCATATCTTAATCTTGATGTTACTCGCCGAGTGTTTCATGAAATGAGTGTTGTTATTGTTTTACATTATGTGGAATATTGAAGATGTATTCTATGTTTGAAAAAATGCCGCATAGGCCCAACTATTGATCAAATTGAGCTGATCTGGCCAGTGAGGCTCGAGGACAAGCCAAGCCAAGTTCATGCTAGGGTTGGTTGCTGCCGAGTCGTGACAAGTTATGCCAAGCTCGACTCGTGTACAACTCTAATTATTAGAACTAGAACATGGTAAAGCAAACTCTCCATGGCTACTTTGAATGAAAGGGTTGGATCTGATGCACAATTGATGTGCCCCACAACAACCCCACACCACCACAAACCGCGGGTGGCATTGATACCATTTGAGTGCACCTCGTAATTTTGAAGCCAGCTCTGTCCCAACAGGTCCAAATTCAGATCCAGGTTTAGACTCATTAATCGTTAAGCCTGTCCAGCAACCTAACCCAACCCAACCCAACCTAAAGATGACCCAACCTGCAATCCGACCCAATTCGAATTCCTATGCTAAACCCGAAACCGATCTGATCCAAATACATGTGAACCCTGACAACCTGACCCAACCCAACTGAACTAGGGTTGGGTGAGTCAGGTGCAGGTTGAGCCGAATCCAAATTGCACCGTATGTCCATGCATTTTAAATATTGTGACATTGGATCAACTGCACAAATGCAATGAGTGACAAATGAATGTATATTTGTGAAGATTGAGTGTCATTCATTCCCCTTATTCTGAGAATAGAATATATCTTACAAAAGATGATACAGACATCTTGTTACCATTCAATCACTTGTTTTTGTTCACTTCCCATCTCTAAATAGAAAATAAAGGCAGAGAATCTGTTTAAAACAAAATACTGAAAGAAAGAGATTCCAGTGAGAAAGGAGTGACAAGGAATTCTTAATATAGGTATAAAAAGCACGTAGCTTTTTTTTCATGTATGGGTTGTACTATTCAAGTTGGTGATCGTCTGCATGTGGCACATGTACATGGAATTGCGACCATGCAAATTGTGGGGCCCATTTTGGATTGATAATACCCCAAAGATCATGCTTATGAAATGATCCTAACCATGTGATGGTAGACCATCAGTTTGATGGCTACATGGAAAATGGTCAGTTGGTCCACATTCAATGGTTAAGATTGTCTGATCAGTGTGATTTTTTATGAATCCACCATTTTGACTGTCCTGATTGGCAGGCACACGAACATATATAAAAGATGGAAAACTCACAGACTAGTGTATCTCTTTTTGTATACAAGTGCTATGTAATGAGATAGGGAAAATATTGCTCGTTCCTCCTTTGCTACATACGAGATTTTGCATCAAACCTCTCCAACCGTCCATTGAGCATGGATGGGATCTCCATGCAAATTTCTTGCCCAATTTTTGTGGAGTTTCAGTAATTAGAATTTGGGTGTGCATGGAAGTCCCTCCCACCACCAATGGACGGTAGAGATCTTTTACAAGATCTCATTTGTAGCTCCAGGAGAACACAAGAGTCTTATGTGCTCCAGCATCATCACCTGCATTTCGTGTCTTCCTTTAAAAGACAGACGACAACACATCACCATCTATTCAAAGATCCCCACACTTTCGTTGGTTGGTGACAGAACAAAGCCAATGATAGTGTGGTCGAGAGCACCTTATCTTGGTGGGGCCCACCTAATGGTACTCATGCGAATGAGATGCTAAAGGTGCCTTACCATTTGTGCAAGATCCGATCCATTCATTAGGTAGAAACCAATGTTAACGTGCCACGACCCAAAAAACTGGACAGTCCATGATGTAGAGTGGGTTGCGAACAGTTTCATGGCCAAGATGGATCAGAAAAGGCCCGGTCGACGATAGAAGTGATCCGGACCATCAGACCTTATATCGGGCGTATCTCACAATCCGGAATGAGTTATCGGGCGTAAAATATATGATTTTGGGGTAGAATGAGCTACTTTAGCCAACCAACCCCACTATGTCCGGTTGTGCAAGCTGGATTTACGAAATACCCCTAGATCGACAGCCGTTTCCTTATTTTAATTCTGTTTTTACTATAAATAGTAAGTTTTAGTTTGATTATAACTCTTTACCCGTGGGGCTTTACGAGGTGAAAAGAGCTTAGAAAAATTAGGAGAACAGCTTGGTGAATTCAAATAGGATACTTACTATTTTTGGCTGAAAACCTTGCGCACTAGTAGACATCACGACCGTCTATAAATAATAAGTTTACTATTTATAGTAAGTTGCGAATTCTAGGAGTTTTAGTTGTAGTTTGCTTCTGATTTCTCTCTCATTGCTTGGTATCCCTACTTAAAGAGTTGTGAACTTGTTTATTTCATTCATTAATTAATTTTGAATTTTATAGAACTTTTTTTATATTTTGCTTGCTTTCTTTCTCGTGGATTCGAAAAGCCTTTGTAAGGAGTCCAAAGAAGTAGTTCCATGGATTTGGAATAGTTATCCTCTTGAGGGAGAGGGTGATCAACCTCATTACGTTCATCCCTACGTCAGTCCATGATTCAGTGTCACTGTAAACCACACATGTATGAGAAAGATGGACGGTTAAGGAAAACAAGAAAGACCAACAGTCCACATTGAATGTATACCTCAATCACATTCACCACACCAGCCCCTCTATTGTAGAGAATCATCCATCCACCTTTACAAAGCATTATAAATTGCACCTCCATTGCACTGATGAGTGAGGTCCCAATCCATTTCTTGTAGAAACCACCATACAACTATGAAGATATTTTGATTTGGTGGGGCCCATCGATCAGACGGCGATCAGCTGTCGCAACATCGTGGCCATGATAATTGAAGATATTGTGTTAGGAATAGGTTAATCTGCATCCTGAGGTTTATATTACCATAATCTAAGCCTCTGGTTGCAGGTTTACTCTTCCTTACTATCAATACAATAGCAATGCTGATGGCTTGCCTGAGATAGTGTATAGCGCGTTTGGATGCACTATCAAGTCAAATTGCAATAACTAGTTCGATAGAGTGGGATATCCACCATCTTTGGATTCATCATGGAGTAGTAGCAATTGTTTTTTAGATTCTCTGACTCGGGCCAACTCAGTTCAGTCCCGAGTCGACTTGGATGAAGCGTAAAATGCAATCTGGTTAGTTCCACTGTACTGTTGTCACTATTCAATTTGATTGTGCATCCAAACATGGCTTTGGTTTTATTTTAGAGTCTGAGGAAGTTTATGATTTTATTATCTAACATGCTACTTGCAGTGCACTTGCCAGTTATATATCCAAATGCATGTTTTTGGAGCTAGCTAAGCTGTTGATTAGATCCACACCGTTCATCATGTGTTTATGTCTACAAATTTCAAACATGTGTCAGCACATGTAAGATGGGATGCAGTTGTGTCATGCAATTGGATGGGACTGGAGAAGAAACTCATCAAGATCAACATGCAATTCAAAGTTTCTAAATTGGAGGGAATTTATCCAAGAATTATGTATATTTTAAATTTTCAAAAATTCATAGTTTTTCAACTGTCTTGGAAATTTATTATTTTACTCTAACAGACATATTTAAATTATTTAAATAATCATGGTATCTCTCTTTCACAACTCACCTTGACTTGAAGAGTTTTACACACAATGTGTTAATAGTATCAGATATTAACAAAAATTTATTATCCGTAAGCTAGATAGCTAATGACTACTTTTTTACGTTTGAAATCTGATTGAATAGATTTCTGATAAAGAACATGGAGTTAAGAGCAGTGATAGCAATGGGCTGTAGATGAAGTGATTTGTACATTTTGCGACCAAAGAATGAGGTGTTCTTCTCAACTAGATTTCGCATAGCCAACGACGATGTGTGGCATCAACAACTTGGCCACCCTCACATGCTACTTGTTGATTATTTACGAAGGAATAAACTCATTTATAGTAGCTCATGGAATTGGCATCAATTGTCAGATGGCCAAGGCATGTAGATTATCATTTATTCATTATTTTCGAGAATTTTTGTGATGAACCTCTAGTCAAGATTAATTGTGATTTGTGTGGGCCACTCCTATAATTTCTTATCAGTGGTATTGATATTATGTTATTTTTATTGATGAATATACCCGTTATACGAGCTAGGTACTTTCTTTTTCTTCACAAGTCTGAGTTTAAATCGTGCTTTCTTGCCATTAACAAATTAGTTCAAAATGATCAGTTTGTTAAAACTATATGAATTTTTCAATTTGATGGAGGAGTTGAGTTTTAAAAGCTCGCCTTGTTGCCAAAGGGTTTTATCAAATTCCGGCAATTGATTTTGTAGAAACTCTCTCTCTCTCTCTCTCTCTCTCTCATAATCAAATCTGCTACAATACGCATGGTGCTCTCAATTGCCTTGATTTACAATTGGCCCATTCACCATATGGGCGTAAAAAACACATTCCTTCATGGCTATATTATTTTAGCCTGTTTACATGCAACAACCATCTGGATCCAAAGACCTATCACGACCCACTCATGTTTGCAGGCTTCATTGGGCTCTTTGTGATTTGCGTCGAGCTTGGTTTGATTGGTTTAACACATTCCTTATCTAATTGGGTTCTTCTACAGCACCGTAGATTCCTCATTGTTTATGTGTCAAATCACGCAACGCTCAATGCTGGTTTATGCACCTATTTAGGTGGAAATTATTTCTCTTAAGAGTGCAAAGAAACAACCCGCAGTAGCCTGTTCTAGTGCTAAAGCAGAATACCAGGCTCGTGCATCGACTGTAAAGATGTTTAACAAACAATGAGCAATGGCTGAAATCCTCCTTGCTGTATGGAGGAGATAACTTTGGATTATATACAAAATAATTACACTTGTGTGATCCTATATAATAGAAAAGAATCAAATACAAATATTCAAAAATATTTGTACATATCTCTACAGCTATACAAGGTAGCAATTCGAAATGGATTATGGCAAATATCATGGAAAATCATTAGATTCTCCCTTATCACCCCCTGCAAGGTGAGCGTGGCAGAAGGGATAACGCTGAGCTTGCGTCGAAAGAGAAAGAACTGAGGCTTAGTGACACCTTTGGTCAACGAATCAGCAAGTTGCAGATGTGAAGGAACAAAAACAACTTTCAAAGCACCATTAGCAACAAGTTCACGAACAAAATGGTAGTCGATCGCAATATGTTTTGACCGAGGACGAGTAACCGGATTGACAGCCACAAAAATTGCACTTTGATTGTCGCAAAGAATTTTTGGTGGCGCTGAAGGCGTAACACGAAGGTCTCGAAGCAGTTGAATAATTCAGGCAATATCAGCAGTGGCAACAGCTAAGGAGCGATATTCTGCTTTTGCACTTGAACGAGAGACAGTGCTTTGTTTCTTAGAGGACCAAGAGATTAAATTGGCGCCAAAAAAGATAGCATAGCCGGTAGTAGAGCAGCGGGTATCAGGACATCCAGCCCAGTCCGCATCAAAGTAGGCAAGAAGATCACGAGTGGACTGTTTATGAAGTTGAAGTCCATGATGAGAAGTGCCTTTAACATAGCGCAAAATACGCTTGAGAGCACAAAAGTGGTCTTCGGTGGGAGCATGCATGAACTGGTATATACAATTCACACTGAAGGAGAGATCAGGCCTGGTGATAGTCAAGTATTGAAGAGCACCGGCAAGAGAACGAAACATAGTAGGGTCGGAGAAAAGCTTTCCTTCGGATGAGAGGTGCTGACCGACGACAAAGGGTGTAGAAATAGGTTTTGCATCAATCATGGAAGCACGTTGCAAGAGATCAAGAGCATACATTGTTTGACTGAGAAACAAACCCTTCTCATTAGCTTGGACTTCAACACTAAGAAAATAATGAAGATCACCCAAATCCTTCATGGAGAATTCCTTGAAAAGCCGAGTAATAAGTGTTTGAACCATAGAAGTATTACTTCCAGTGATGACCATGTCATCAACATAAAGAAGTAGGTAAACAGTCCCAAGTGAGGAGTAATAGACAAACAACGAAGAATCAGCCTTACTGGAGAGAAACCCAAGTCGAAGCAGAAAAGAGCTAAAGCGATGAAACCAAGCTCGAGGTGCTTGTTTCAAGCCATAAAGAGCACGCTTCAGGAGACAAACATGTCGAGGGAACTGTGGATCAGTGTAGCCAGGCGGTTGTTCCATGTACACCTCTTCATTGAGAAAACCATGTAGAAAGGCGTTTTGAACATCTAACTGATGTAAACGCCATCCAGAAGTAACAGCCAAGGACAAAATGATTCAGACCGTAACAGGGCGCACCACAGGGCTAAAGGTGTCACCGAAGTCAAGGCCATGAATCTGAGAAAATCCTTAAGCCACAAGACGTGCCTTATGGCGCTCAATAGACCCATCAGAGCGAAGTTTGGTTTTGAAAATCCAGCGACAGCCAACCACATTATGATGCTTAGGACGAGGTACAAGAACCTACGTATTATTTTCCTTCAAAGCCTGAATTTCATCATCCATAGCCAAGAGCCATTCAGGGTGTTTTGTAGCAAACTTGAAGCCCCGAGGCTCTTTGAGAGCAAGAAGTGCCTGAAAAGATCGAGAAGAAGACAAAACAGTCATAGCATGATATAACCGTGGTTTGAATATATCAGCTTTACCTCTGGTAATCATCGAATGGCTAGAAGTGGTCACATGAGGAACTGAAGACACGGGTGGAGGAGTAGTTGAGTCTGGAGCAACAGAATTTGAGAGAGGTTCCGCAGGAAAAGGAACCTGCGGATCAAGGGGAGGATTCGAGGACAGGCATGGAGAATCACTGCACGACAGACATGGTGAACTCGAAAAGGATGGTGAAGACAATGAAGCAGAAGAACCAACATTAGAAGAACTAGAAGCACACTCCTGACAATCGAAAAAATGAGTATAGTCAATGTCGGGCTGCACATGTTGCACAGAATCACCATTATAAGGAAAAATATTTTCATAAAACTGCACATGTCGAGAAACGTAGACACGATGTGTCTTTCGGTCTAAGCACCTGAATCCTTTATGAAGGGTACTGTAACCTAAAAAGACACAAAGAGCAGATTTTAGAGGTAATTTATTAGGTGAGTAATCTCTCAAATAAGGGAAGCAAAGACACCCAAAAGTGCGAAGCATAGAGTAATCTTGTTGCTTACCAAACAAGAGCTCATAAGGAGTTTTTCCATCAAGGGACGGTGACGGGAGTCGGTTAATGAGAAAGACGGCAGTAGAGAAGGCCTCAACCCATAATAAGAGCGACACATGCGCATGAAACATCAAGGTAAGACCTGTTTCTGTGACATGGCGATGTTTGCGTTCTGCAATGCCATTCTGGCTAGGAGTGTAAGGACATGCCAGATGAAGAACAATGCCACAAGAGTGCAGATGAGAGTGAAATTTATGATTTGTAAATTCGGTTTCACCATCGCACTGAAACGATTTAATTTTTGCTGAAAATTGCGTCTCAATATAACGTTGTAAATGGATGAAAGTATAAAAAAAAATCAGATTTGTGTTTCAACGGGAATATCCAACTAAATCTAGTACAATCATCAATAAACATCGCATAATATCTATATCCAGTAAAAGAGAGAACTGGTGATGGACCCCATAAGTCACAGTGTAAACGATCAAAAGACATGGCACAACGTTCATCATTTAGAGAAAAAGATAAACGATAGCTTTTGCCAAGTCTACAACCAACACAAATTTTAGAATCAATGTTCACCAATTTATTACTACAAGAAATAAATCCTAATCTAGAAAGAGAAGCAACAGTACGATAGTGTGGATGACCAAGGCGAGCATGCCATAAGCGAACAGAGGCTCGCGGTGGACGAGAAGTGGTGGACACGAAAGCATGATGACGACGATCCAACACGTAGAGACCATTTTCACATCTTCCGACTCCCAGTACCGTTCTTGTGACCCGATCCTGTATGGTAAAATCAGAGGAAGAAAAGGTAACAAAACAATTATTGTCTTTAGTAAGCCGACTAATAGAAAAAAGATTTTTCTTAATGCCAGGAACAGCTAAGATATTTGATAAAAGAAGGGGACTGGACGGAACAAGAGATGAAATAGAACCAGTATGAGAGATTGCTAAAGAATGACCATTTCCAACCATGACACGTTCATTACCAGAGTAGATAGCCGGTTGATCCATACCCTCAGTGTCGCTTGTCATGTGGGACGTTGCACCAGAGTCAGGGAACCATTCTGAGTCATTCAGAGCTTGAACCGAGCAGGTAGAAAATGCTTCAGCAAGATTAGCCGATTGCTTCTTCTTAAGTTTCAAGAAGCTCCAGCAAAGTTTGGCCAAGTGTCCCTCCTTGTCACACAATTGACAGTGAATAGAGGAGGTGGATGACGACTTTGAAGTGGCAGAGGTTATAGAAGAGGTTGAAGACCGATTCTTTCCTTTCTTAGCTCCTGCGGCTTTGTAAGTCTGCTGTACATAATAGGCAGAGTTGGAAGACGAGTGGGAGATCGACTGTTCAAAAATCTCATGGCTCAAAGCTTTCGGAACAATCTCTGCAAAAGAGGGTAGCGGAAGCTGTGACATCATGGTGGTAGAGAAGATCTTATAGTCGAGTCCCAATGCTCGTAAATATCAGTGGACTTTATCCGTATCGTCAATGGGACGACCAATAGCAGCCAGTTGATCACAAAGACCTTTGAAGGTGCGAGAAAACTCAGCAATGGACTGAGAGCCGCGTTGCATCAACTGGAGTTCATCCTTGAGTTGCAGTTCTCGAGACTTCGACCGATGCGAGAAGGAAATTTCAAGAGCGCGCCAAGCCTCATGGGAATGACGTAAACCTAGTACCTCACTCATAGACTCTTCTGTAAGAGAAGAATAGAGTAAACTGAGCAGCGTCTGATCAGTATGCAGTCAAGAGGTATAAGCAGGATTTGGCATTGTAGTACCAGCAGATGTAGTAATAGTGATAGAGGAAGCCATGATGCTACCGTCCAAATAGCCAAAAAGCTCTTGACTGGCTAACAGAGGAACAAACTGATTTCTCCACAATGGGTAATTGGAGGAGGTCAGTTTAATGGTGAGCATATGCACCATTATGTTGAGCGGAAGGGTAGGAGATGAAGAAGCCAAAACAGCCATGGTGAGAATCAAAAGAAAAAAAGAACAAGCTCTGATACCATAAAAATGTTTAACAAACAATGAGCAATGGCTGAAATCCTCTTTGCCGTATAGCGGAGATAACTTTGGATTATATACAAAATAATTACACTTGTGTGATCCTATATAATAGGAAAGAATCAGATACAAATATTCAAAAATATTTGTACATATCTCTACAGCTATACAAGGTAGCAATTCGAAATGGATTATGACAAATATCATGGAGAATCATTAGATTTTCCTTATCAGACTGCTGCCGAGTTAACTTATTATTTATTCTACATGATATTGGTGTGCACCTCACTCAGCGTCCAATGTTATATTTTGTGATAATATCTCAGCCCTTCATTTCACTTTCAATTCGATTTTTCATGCAAACCGAGCTTGTTTCTAAACCCAGTTTGAGGGAGAGTGTAGAAGAAACTCATCAAAATCAACATAGGATATCTATCTCTCACAAACTCACCTTGAGTCGAAGAGTTTTACACCCAATGTGTTTGGTTTCTATCTGTCATTTGGGACTATTCATTATCAACCAGTAAAAATGCATATCAATATATAACTAGAAAACAAACCATTTCATTTTTAAGCCATTCTCTCCTTCAACGTATACCATGATCGGACTGAATTAAACAAATTACGACCAACTATTCTTGCATACAACGTCTAACTAGTTGGCTTGTGGGACAGGCCATGGTGTTTGTATGACGTCTTGTTTGTCCAGCAAGGTTGTCCCACCATGATATGTGATGTCCTGAAAATCAAGTTAATCCAACCATCAGATGCACCCACCTGAGTGTATAGTAATTATTTGGGCGGTTGTTCATTGTTTTCTATGGTGTGCCTCATTTGATAGTTGTATGGACCTCATTTTTAGGGCATTCCATTTTGGCTATGGATGTCATACAAACACCATGGTGGACCACCTCAGCTAGTTGGATGTACAACTAGTTGTATGTGAGCATTTCTATCATAATTTATCAAAATTTAATTAGAGAAAAACTCCAGTGCTCTCAAAGAACACCACCAAGTCAGTGCTCTTACTTGCATGTGGGCATAGTCCAAATCTAGACTGTTCATTAGGTCCGACCCACATTTCATGGGCTATCGTGCAAATAGGCCACCAATCTGACAAATATTAACAATTTGATCAATGGAATTTAAAATGGACGGTCAGACTTGTTGATACAAAATAGGTTCAATCAATTGTCTGGTTTGTCTACTCAAGCATATCATAGATTGCTTATGATACCAAAGAATCACTTTCATTAGGAAATCTTAGCCATCCCATCCAAGGACTGATGGGAAATCACTTTAATTGTTCTGGGTCAGGTCACAGGATAATGAGTCACGGGCTCGGTTGGGACTGAAGTCTTGGCCCGTTGGGACTGATTCGATCCAATCGAACCCGACCTTTGAAAACCCTCTTTGGCGGGGCAAAAAATCCATTTTCTGTGTGGGCCCCAGTGGACTGCGACATACGCTGAATTGTGTGTCGCACTACCTTGGAACGTAGCTGTGGGAACGGATTGGCTACTCACCATGCCACCAGCCCCGTGGCTGGTGGTGGGTGCTCTGTGGGCCCTATCATGATGAGTGTGTTTCATCCATTCCGTTCATCCATTTTTAAAGATCATTTTAGGCTTGATCCAAAAAATTAGAGGTGTATAAATCTCATGTAGTCCACACCACATGAAAACAATAATGATTGGATATCCACCATTAAAATCCTCCTAAGGCCCACTGTACTGTTTATTTGATATCCAATCTGTTGATTAGGTCATACAGGCCCAGATGAATGGAAAAAACAAAAATCAGCTTGATCCAAATCTTTTGTGGTCCCTAAAATGTTTTTAATGGTCGATTCTCATTCAACACTGTTTCCTGTAATGTGGTCCACTTGAGTTTGGGATATACCTCATTTTTGGTCTCAAATTGTAAAATTATCTGTAAAAATAGATGGAAAGCATGGATGAAACACATACATCATGGTGGGGCCCACAGAGCACCGACCACCAGCCATTGGCTGGTGTTAGGGGGAGTAGCCAATCCGTTTCCGGGAAGGCTTCACTCTATTGGGACCTTTCATCAGGAGGGCCCCACCTTGAACATGCGACCATCCATCATCAGGCGGGTCCACTCATCAGGTACGGCTCGCGTTGAACAAAGATACATCAATCATTCTTTCCTTAACCATCTGATCTCTAACCCAACTACCCAACCAAGTGGAGCAGGTATTGATCACCGAGTTCCCACCTAATAAGTGGCCCTGATCTTGCACACGTGTTCCTTTCCATCTCACGAAACAGACCGTGTTACAACACCAATAATAGGGTCGTCAGCGATTACCCGGTGGACCCGATTTTAATGGGTCTGGTTCCAGAACTTTCAGACCCGTTGGAAGTTGATTGGGTTCGGGACCCCATTTTGGACCCGTTAAAAATCAGGTCTACTAGGGATTGGGTAGGATCTACGTGGAATTGGCTGAAATAAGATTTGAGTCGTGTCCGGTTATGTCTATTAATATAATAGGTCTCAAATCCAGCCAGTTGTACCGCAAGGTACCGTCCACTCAGCGGACAACTTCCAACCTGACATTTTTTATATAAAATCCAAGCGTCCAATCATTTTTTACCATCATCAGGATAACCTTGAGAAAAAATCAGCTACATCTGCTCATTGGGTCGACCACACACATAATTTATTATTTATTAGCAACTAGACGTTTTTTTTTTCTATGATATGACTTGCCCATGAGTGGATGTGGCTGATTTTTGTACAAAATAATCCTTATGGTTGGGCCAACCTATTGAAAAGGTTAGATTTCTCCTGCACATGATATTGGAAGTTACATTTTCGCTTGGACGGTAATTTGTGATCCAACCAGTTGATGAGACCTCATTAAATACTAATTAGTGTAGCATTGAATTTAGAATTGCAAATAGAGCTGGACACAAATCAACCCGATCCGAAGGCTTAGATCAATGCAATTCAAGTTGGATCAGTCAGATCCGACCGTTCATTGGATCGAGTTTGGATTGTGCTTAATCCGGACCAATTCAAACCGAAATTCGAACCAAATGGATCCGATCCGATCCGGAGTAGGGCTGTACATGAACCGGGCTAGCCCGGTTAACTCACTCGAATCGGTTCGAAAATGCTCAACTCGGCTTGACCCGGAACTGAGTTCAGTCCGAGACGGGCCATTTTCTTCAGCTCAAAACTGAGTTCAGGCCGAGTTCGAACAAGTCTCAGTTCGGCCTAACTCGGTCATATATATATATATATATGTGTGTGTGTGTGTGTGTGTACACACACACATATATATTCTTAAATCCTTACTCTAACCATTTGAGATAGAGAAGTGAGAAGGCCACCCAACCCTAAACCCTAAAATACACTCTCTCTCTCTCTCTCTCTCTCTCTCTCTCTCTCTACTTTTGAGATAGTTCACCATTCATCTTTGAAGTGACGGTGCTCTCCAAAAGAGTTTCAATGGTAAACGTTCAATCCCCCACTGTTTTTTACAGTGTGGTCAAACTTATCTTTAGATCCGTCTTATTTTTCAGCTCAAGCCTTAAGATGAACTCTTCAAATCACGGACTTAGATCAAAGGTTCAAGTAGACCACATCATAGGAAGTAGTGGGGATTGAATGGTTAATGCCGAAAACTTCTTAGGGGCCGCAGAAGCTTTGGATCAAGCTGATATTTATATTTTCCCTTTGTGTAGGTCCATGTGACCTTATGAACAGGTTGAATATTATTAAACATCACGGTGGGCCCTAATAAGGTTTTAACTCTAAGCATTTAATCCCCGCTGCTTCCTGTACTGTGGTCCATTTGGGCCTTCCATCGGCCTCCTTTTTGGGCTCATGCACTAAAATGATCTGCCAAAATGGAAGGACCGTGTGGATAAAACACATACATCACGGTGGGCCCCATGGAGCCCCTGCCTGGTGTGGGTTGTACCCAATCCGTGTACATTGCAAAGCTACACATTTAAGAGAGACCCATTGCACTTCACATACCAGGCACGCGTCAAAAGAGGTTCACATGTGTGCAATCTAATCCATCCATCGGTAGTTGGGTACCTGATGGGTATCTGGACAAGGTCGGATCTAAGGCTAGTTTAAAAAATTAAAAGGAGATGACGGACATGAAAGGACCAGGACCCGATCCGCCAGGGACCCGAATACGGCAGAAGTCAAACATCTTCGATGAAGTTACCAACGTGCCTTCGTACTCTCCCTGTATGATTTTTGGCGGATATGTGAATGAGGAATTATCAGATACAGCCCCACACGTATGCTAATCTTACTATGTTGCACCACTTTACTGCCATGGTGTTACGTCTGTGGGACATCTGAGCCGTTCAAAAGGTGGGAACTATCATGAAGATCGTTTCACACTAAAATCAGGGCGATCTATTCATTCAGTGGTATGTTGTATCAGATCAACGGACGTCTATTGAATTCAAATACTGTGGCCCACCTGATGGATCGATGGGCCTGATTTTCATATAGGATGATCTTAATGACAGGTCCATGTTTTGAACGGTTGTAATGTCCTGCAAATGGAACACTTTTGCGGGATAAACGGTGCAGCATGGTAAGATGATAATGCATTGCGGAACGTAAAAAAAACAGCCAAAGTTTTGTTTATAATATCGAGATTGCCCTCAGCATTGAGAAAAATAGGAAAATTAGACATACTATCGTGTGCAGGGAGAACATGCGTACCCGCACAACACAAATGGACGGTGGAGATTTTTCGTATACGATAGCATGTGGACAAATTCACACATGTGGTCTGAGCTGTACTTGTTGTCCTGGGGCACACAGAAAACTCAGTGTCTCTTGATCAAGAACCGTAGACCTAGTACATGTATTACATTGGACCGTTGATTCGGTGAGGAAATTGTGGATAGCTCAGGTAAGTCTCAAAACCACTCCGATTGGTGGTTTCTGAATTGACGGTTAATAACGAACATGAGCAATGATCCTCCTTGAACGGGCAACGGACCATTGATTTAAAGGTGAGGATTGCTGATCTTTATATGCCTTTTTTTTCTTTCAAGGATTTTTACCCATTCACCTTGGCACCCACTAGCTGAACCGTCCAGATGTTGTACATGTGTGGCACACATATTTCTTACACTTGTCCTCACAGGCAAGCATAATTTTTGTGGATACACAATTCTATATATACAAGACAATAGCTCTGTGATCCAAACCGTTGATTTAAGAGGCACCATGGTGGGAGATTATCTTCCTCACTGTAGTTTTTGTTGAATGTGGACCACTGCTTCATTTCTTCCTTAACCGTCTATCTATGGGTAGAGCTGGGCATCAGACTGGGTCAAATTAGATTGGGTCTAACTTGAACCGATTTGAAATCTATATGGCTTGACCTGAACTCGATCCAATTCGGGACCGAATCCGGGTCACCTAACTCGAACTAATCTGAAATCTACGTGACCTAATCCGATCCAAGTCCAACTCAGTCAAGAAAGTTGAGTCAGATTGGATTGGGCACGGTTCGGATCGGTCCAAATTTAAACTACCTCCATAAATAAATAAATAATAAACTTACCTGATCGAGCTTGGAGGGTTAGACGAGAAGGTGGGTAGTTTCAGAGTTTGGATCGGGCGCAGTTGAGCTGTTAGAGAAGAGGGTTTAGGGTTTAGAGAAGAGGAATATGGTAAAAGAATTTTATTTTTTTTTTTTAAATCAATATTACTTATCCAGTTCGAGTTGGGCAGGCAAGGATGGCTAGACAAGAGAAATATGATCAGGGCAAGTAGCAACTAGTGGGTTTGGATTGACCTTTGAAAAGGAAGAGGAGAGGAATCCGGGCAGGCAACACTGCTCGCTCATTTGTTCGAGCGGGAGAGGATACGGTAAGAAAAAGGGGTTAAAATAATTGGGTGGGTAATTTTTTAGGGTAAAAATTATATATATTACGCGACTACCCGCTCCGGATCGGGTTGGATCAGATCCATTCGGATCGGGTTTCGGATCAGATCAGTTCGGATTGACCACGATCCGAACTTGATCTGAAAATTATTCAGATCTAAATGTCCAAACTCGGTCTGCATCGATCCAGGCCGTCGGTTCGGTTCTGATCGGGGTAGATCGGGTTGGATCTACCGGATCAGATCAAACATGCCCAGCTCTATCTGTGGGCTATAGATCAAACGGTCCACTGTGAGGCCACTAAATAAACGGTTGTGATCATCGAACCATGGTCCCATAGTACATTCTACTTTTCGTTCTTATCTTTATTTCAATTTTTATTTTAGAGAGCTAACGAAAGCATGAAGGGGCACACCTGAGGGACTGATTGGATGTCAAGCACACACCACACCATTGACAGCCCTGACATGTTGAAATGTAACGTGTTTGATCAAACGGGCTGGGCCTGGGGTAGGTCTCGGCCCTAATTTTGAACTGTTTTGGGCTGGGTTGGGCCGTTGGGCTGGCCCTATTCCAAATTCTAATTTTAAGGCCCAAACCTGGCACATTGAGATCTCTACGTGGAAGGAGTAAGGTTGCAAGAGAGGGAAAAGGGTCTGTGCTAGTTATAAGCAAAAATGAAGAAAAGGGTGTTGCAAGAGGCTATTCATATGCAATTAAAGACACTTTAAATAATATAAATATCCTCATTTACATTTTAAATTCCTTCCAATGTCTTTTTAAGTCTTATTCTCCCAACTACAGACTAGTTGCATACGTGAAATTGTCCATAACTACTCGTATCACATATAGCGAAGATTATTGGTTATTAATATTGTTTTATCACCAACCTGGAAAAAATATAAACTCTAACACATAATAAGATTCAGCTAAAATTATATGAATCCATTTTTAAGTGGCAACCAAACAGTCCCTCAATCTTTTCTCAAGATGCATTATAGAAAATCTAATATAAAAAAATTTTAAAAATAAAAACATAAAAAAAATAAGAAATTTTAAAAATAAAAACATAAAAAAAAAAAGAAATTTTAAAAATAATACATGATCATAATAGTTTTGGGTGTCCAAAATCTTAGGACATTGCCACGTCGGATGGCAATGGGGCAATTTTGGGACCGCTAGGCTCAACACTTAAAACTCAACCAGCTAGCCTATAAAAGATTGGTTGGGCCTGGCCTGGTCCAATGTGGCTCCAATTGGCCTAAAAAAAGATAAAATTTTCATTTTTCACCTGAATGTTTCTAATTAACCTATTGTTCTGAGTAGGCAAAAAACAAAAAATAATAAAAGAAAAGAGGAAAAGAAGAAGAGATTTTAGAGGAATAAAACCAATCATGTATAATATTCAAGGTGGGTGGTTGAGATGAAGAATAACTCAAAAATTGATCTAGCCATGCATGTAAACCCAACCTTCTCGTGGAGTATGTAATAGGTCCAAGCCTAGCCCATAGCTGGGTCCCCGCCCCATTCCAACTTGCCATGACGTTACATAAGGCTGCCAATGGGCCAGGCATCGTGATGGTGTTCGCCCAGATTTTGAACTGTTTCAAGCAGGGCCGCCAGGCCGGACCTATTCAAATTTCTGATTTTACAAGGCCGACCTGGCCCATTGGCACCCCTAAAGTTGCAGGTAGTGGATTAGCTGTTACTGGGCAATAATTAGTGGGTGTTACCCTTATTGTGTGGGGCCTGCCTTGATGAATTTATTTCATATCCATGCCGCCCGTACGTTTTTTTGCAGCTCATTTAAGGGCGTAGTCCCAAAAATTAAGTAGATCCAAATCTTTGGTGGACCATAATATTAGAAAAAGTGATGGCCATTCATTAAAATCTTTTTATAGGCCACAAATGTTTTGGATAAAGCCTTCATCCGGTTTTGTTTGACCTTCAAGGGGTTGGATGGCAAATAAACAATAAAGATCTTCTTACAATGGGCATTGGGAAGTTTTTAATGGTGAGCATTCAATCATCACTGTTTCTTATGGTGTGGTCTACTTGAGATTTAGATATGCTTAATATTTGAGAACGGTCCTAAAACGGGCTAGAAAAACGGATAGACGGAGTGGATATACAACATATCTTTGGCTTTGGTTGACTATACTACTTTTGTGCTGCCTCAACAAGGTTAGAGAAAAGGCATGACACATCACCAAACTAGTTGCGTTGTACGGCTACATTCATGCCTTAAATGACTCTAGATGCTCAGCTCAATCTTCGGTCCCAGAGTAAGGAGTAATCTATGACATTTAAAATCTCGGCTAGAGTGGAGATGCCATAGTGTTGTCAGTGAATGGTGGATCTATTTCCTCCAACATAGGTTCAATTGAGGTTAGGATCAAAGCTCTGTATGCTTGTCAGATGTAACCAATTTGACTCCGTATCTCCCTGAGTTCGGCCTCCCAAGGGACCTCGCTCTCTGCGATCACCTTGAGAGCCTTTACACGCATTTTTTTTATCCAACGTGTACCACAAGTTGGGTCAACGATTGTGGTAGTTCTTGTGGTGGGGGCAGGTGCCTAGCTATATTGTCCCAACTATTGTTTAGTTTTGTGCGATTTATGGGGAGCTTGAGAAGGTCGAGATTGCTCGGTAGCTGCACTTGCTTCTGCTCTGTGGTTGGGAGTAGGATTTTGCCTCTCCAGTATTTGCATTATACAGTTCATGTTGCCAGTTAAGGCCTCGACCTAGTTCTCCAAGGAAAGAAGTCAACCTCCCTAATTGCAAGACCTCTGTATGGGCACAGCAGGGGCGAAATCAGCTTGGTATTGTGAGGGTGGATTTTGAGGGTTTAGTGACTACTCGAGCTCAACTAGCAAAGGAACAATTACAACAATAGCGGTCAAAGCCCTCTTTTTTCCTTTTACCATTATAGAGCAACTTATTGATGATAAGCAAGTTGGAAATGGCTTCAGTGTCTTTCCCATATATAACGCCAACTGTTGATAAAGTTTTCCAAACATCCTCACTAGACCATTGCGCACCTGCAAAAGCAAACAACAATGGAAACCCTGACTTCAGCAGGGGACCCTTCGATGCCTAAGTTAGGGTCGAGACTCCTGATCTAGTAGAACTTAGAGTTTTAGTGCATACCTTTCACCGTAGGTGTCGTTCCTATTTATGGTCATTTAATGCTAGTTATATACATAACTGCCATTCAATTGCATATCACACCATCATCGGAATCCAAGGCATTATCTTCGATGTGATTCTCAACGAAGATCTCGAGGGATTGATTTTTTTTGGATTTGAAAAAGATCTCCCGGTGGTCGAGTTTCAAGGAGAAGATCTCTCGGTGGTCAACTTCTGATGAGTTCGTGATAGAAGGCCGAGGCCGACCTCCAAGTTGGATTAGCCTTGGTCATATAAACCGAGTTGAACTATCAATTATGATCAAGCCCTTCTTCGAGACATGTCGTGTTAATATTTAAGGTTGTTTATTGGTCGCGATAGCAAGGCATTAACTAGAATTGAGGTAATTGTTGGGGGCTAGTGCCCGAGATGCTCATGAAGGTACTCGGTTATCAGGACTGAGCTCTTATTTGACCTCCCTTGCTTGTGCTTCATGTTTTCTTTTATTTTGGTTGTCTTGGTCAATTTATTTTTATCAGTAACAAATGTATACATAATATGAGACCAAAAATGCTTTTAGTTGGTTATTAAATATTATATTGCAGGCGGAAATGAAAATATATTCAATGACCTTATTTTAAAAATATCCCATGTACAACCAACCCGAATTTTCTACTGTAACTTAAAAGCGGTCGGTACTACAAGTTAGTCCGTTTAATTTGGTTATTATATGCTACGTGTAACATTTATAAATCAAACAACTTCATTGAAGCAAAAGGAGACATCTAAGTCCCGACGAACGACAAAACATGCAATGGCATTTCCGAAATATTATCAAAACAACAACGCCATTACCGTCCATTTAAAAGTCCAAATTTAAGAAGCCAAGCCTCTCCCATGGGCTCCTCCACGACATAGGAATTGCAGTCCTCTTTCTCTCTCTGATAATCGAGACCTTTTCTAGGGTTTCTCTCCTCTTCGATTCTCGGCCGTCGGATCGGTTGGCCGAGCAGATCGAGATCGATCGGCTGAGAGAGATCCGTCAATGGCCTTGCAAAAGCAGGGGATGGACCCTGCCGTCTTGGACGACATCATAAACCGTCTCCTGGAGGTCCGATCTGTCAGGCCAGGGAAGCAGGTCCAGCTCTCGGAGTCCGAGATCCGGCAGCTCTGCATCGCTTCTCGAGACATCTTCCTTCAACAGCCCAATCTGTTGGAGCTCGAAGCACCGATCAAGATCTGCGGTAGGATCTCGATTCCCGATCTGTGAATTCCATCGCCTTTGCATTTTCTCTCTCTTCATTCTCTGGATTGAGATTGGAGCCCCCTTTTTTTAGTATTTCTGATAAGATTTTTAGCATTACTGTATGAATTCATGTGTTCTTAGGATTTAGGAAGGGATATGAATGGTAATGTAGGCGTGTTGAATTGCGCTGTGAATTAATTGTATTTTTTTATTATCTATTTTTCTACTGCTTGCTGTATTACGATGAAAAAAGAAAAGTTTCATCTTTGAGAAAACAACATGATAGAGGGAAATTCTTTATTAAAAAAAAAAAAACTCTGTTCCTTTTGCCTCCAAATGGATATGATTCAGAGAACCAACCTACGGGTGCAATTGGAAGTCCTGAAGCTCCTGTCAAAGTTGCCGACTTTATTGCAGATAAGTCTATCATGAAGAGAAGCCTATTAGAATATTATTAGATCTTTTAATCTTTCTTTGGCTGTCGAAACATTTGAACCCAAATATGTTAAGCTTCTTTAACCATCTTCTTCAGAAAAACCTAAAAAAATGGTCATGTGGCAAACTACTTGTAGAATTTGACACTTGGGTTGGGGCAGATATTATGTTCGGATTGAAGATAAAAAAAATGGTCATATGGCAAACTACTTGTAGAGCGGGACACTTAAAGGGTTGGGGCAGATATTATGTTCCGATTGAAGATAAAAAAAATGGTCATAAAGGAAACTACTTGTAGAATGTCACACTTAAAGGGTTGGGGCAAACATTATGTTCGGATTGAAGATGGGAAAGACTATTGGCAGGGAGGTACTTTGTGTAAATGGTAAACTGGTTTTTCTGAAAGAAACAGATTATGATCCTTTTGGATGAAGTAGATTCCCTATTGGATGAAATAGATTCCAGGGCATAGTGTGTTGTAACGGCCGTTATGGAGCTGTAAAGGCTGTTACATAAAGGTTACGGTGGCAACGTTACACGTTACGGGGTCTTGATGGCCTTTGCGGAAAAAAGACCTGTAAAAACGGTTACATATAATCTGGTTTGTTGTTTCCATATTAGTCCTTTCCTTAAGACTTTTTTTTTTTTTTTTGAAATTGTTGAAGCTCCCAATTATTGATTGTTTGGTGCAACTCGATTATCGAGTCAATGAGATCTCGATAACCGAATCCGGAATCGCAAAGAAATGGATAAGAGTACACCCACAAGAATATTTGAGTAGAGGGACGAATATTTTATTGATATCAAACTTTTATATATATATATATATATATATATATATATATATATATATATATATATATATATATATATATATACAGAACTTAAGAAAACTCACGTATAGAAAATTTTGGAATGTCTACTTCCCATCTCTAACGAGAATCCCCTCAATTAAGAGATTGATTTTAAATCAATCATGGTTGACTTAAAATCAATCTAATATACTTAATATGGTAAAAGACTAATGGTAAAAGAAAATAAAAAAAAAATAATTCTAATTATATCTCTAAATCAGTCCTAAATCTTCAATCACATCTCCCTCATATCTCCAATCACATGCTTAAATTAGCCCCCCCCCCCTCCCCCCCTTCAAAAATGGTAAATTGCAATCTTTGATTTAGGCCTCCAAATTTATAAATAAACAGTCTAAAAATCAGCGCATGTTGATTACTATGGCAGGTTGTGGACCTAGGTCATTGTTGGGCCCTATAGTGGGCCTAATTGTGCTATGGCCCTACATCATTCCTCTTGGGTTGGAAAGAACTTGACTTCGACTAGTTGGATGCTTTATACAAATAGTAGCGGTTCGGATCCAATCTTTTCAATTCGTTGCTCATGATCTATGTGCATTCAGAATATAGCTCAGTCTTCCATTTTACCAAGTATTGCCTATATTGGCCATGTTAAGTGTCAGTAGTCTTCGTTTGCAACACTTGTTCAATTTCTTCCTTCTTTTTCTTTGGGAGTTGTTTATTTATATCGATAATGGCTTCATCTTGCATGTTAGATGTCTTTTAATGGCACTTGAACAAATTCATCACATTGAAAGTCGACAAGATATCTAAGGCTTGTTTGGTTCATGGACTACGACAATAGTGTTGTAAAACTCACATAATTACATCTTATCTGTGATATGCGTAGCGTCCATCGTCTTTTTTGCATGGAATGAAGTGGGCCATTTTCAAAAAATGGTTCACCATAATGAAATTCAAATTCGCCCCCATTGAGTTTTTAAAATACCCATAATGAAGTCCATAAAAATGTCCACCCATGGTGTGATTCGAATGAGAAGCGATGTATAAAGGCCGTTATTCTACATGTGATCTTTAGAGACTTGGCATCGGCGACATAATGCTATGAACGTCTCCCGCTTATTAGATGAGGTAGTGTGTGCGAGTGATCGTTCAAATTCTTGGTAGTGTTATCTTTAAAAAAAAAAAGATATCGTGCTACGAACTGTTTAACGTCATGGTGTATACAAGTCCAATAGAATTCTTCCTCCACCATGGCCAATGTCTTATCTCTTCCAAAGTATTTAACTAGTCCTTGTAGCTTAGGAATGATCTTCTCTCACAACGATCCTTTGGGAATGCATAGGTGATAACTCTTAAATGGATGTCCGTTGTATGAGATGAATTCACACTTTGGATCTCAGCCATCTACACACCTTTCAAGTGGGGTCCAAGGTATTCTGTAATGGTAATGGTGGCCGTAACGGCCATAAGGTGTTCCAAAATAGTAACACTATTACCGTTATGATATGGGCCATATCAGCCTTATGACTCTTTTTTATTTTTTGAAAAAAACTGTTATAGGACCGTTATAGGGTCATTGCGGTCTGTTGCGGGGCTGTTACGGTCCGTTACAGGGCCTTTACGGCTGTTTTGACCTCGTAACGCGCAATGGTTATGACTGTTACTGTTACGTAAATATTTGCAGTCCAGAGTAGTGCGATCAAGGTGAATAAATGGATCAAGACTAAAAACAAGCATGTCATCAAAATAGACAACTAAGAACTTTCACATAAAGGGGGCAAGTATCTTTGTCAGTCTTATGAAATTGCTTGATGCATTTGGAAGGTTGAATGATATGATGAGCTACTCGTATAACCCGTCTGAAGTCTTAAATGCAGTCTTCTACTCGTCCCCGAGCCAAATACGTATCTAATGATATCTACTCCTCAGGTAGATAAGTCATTTGTTCCATGCAACATGCCCCGCATATCGTCCAAGTGAGGAATAGGAAATTGTTACTTGACAGTAATCTAGTTAATCGTACGACTGTCCACACACATCCTCTAAGATCCATGATGACATGCTTTACTGAATTAAAGCCTTCTATAGCAACTCAGTAACTTATTGGTGGAGCTTGGCATGTTCAACTGGATTCATCCAACAGTTCGCAAGATTCCATAGACTTGAACTCGACGTTAAATCAATGTGGAGCTAAATGTTCCTCATAACAGGAAGTCCAATTGGGAGTTCTTCGGGCACCAAGTCTCCATATTCATAAAGGAGATGGAATATCTCACTACTTTGTCTTCTTTAGCAACCAAAGTATAAATGTTGCTAGTCCCCTTGCTTTTCTCATCAAACTTTTGCACACGGAGTGATTTTTTATCCTTCTCTTTATCAAATTTGGGTGTTGGAGATGTTTCGTTGGGTGCAATGTGATATTAACACCATCCTTGACAAAGGAATAGGTGGTGGTTTGAGTCAAATGTACCACATCTCAGTCCCACAGTCACGGTCTCCCTAACAAAATCTGGCATGCATCCACAGGGATCACATAACACCACACCTCATCCTTGTATTTAGATTCAATAGAGAAGAAAATTAAGCACCTGGAGTTAATAGAAACTTCCCCCCCTCTCTTGAACTAATGGATTTGATATGGTGGTTGCAGATGCTTATGTTTTTTGAGTTTTAATTTATTCACTATTTCTTATGAGACAATGTTCTCATTGCTTCCACATCTACCAAAGTTATGCAAATCTACCCACCAAAAGCATGAGTGGTGCATAAGATATTGAGTTGCAACCATTTGCCTCTCATTAACCACCTGAGGCGTTGATAGCATAGTCAGTTGGATAATCAATGACTCTCCTTTTACCATATACATTTATTACATTTTTCTCAATATGCATCTCATTCTTATATGCATATTCTTCATATTCTGTGTCCACTTCAAATTTCGTTGCGGTCGGGAGTGTCTTCAACACATTATTCTTTTTTTTTTTTGGGATATGACGCAGATTTTATTAAGAAAAAAAAAGGAAACAAAGGCTACAACAAGACGGGGACGTCAAGAGAGCGACCAAACTATATCCCAAGAAAATCTAAATTACAACCTTTAACTTAGGGCCCATTTGGACGGGAGTATTAGGGTGGAGTACGTTGTAATGGGTTAGAGTGCACAGAAAACGATGTAAATTTATTGCCCATCAGTGGATTGTCTCCTATCCAATTGGAGATTGCGATCCAGCGCCCGTATGGTGTGCATGTTTGGACGATTCAGGAATTCCAAAAAAGGCAGATGCGGTGGATGTTTGGCCGGGCATGCAATCCAACGGTTGGAGTGTTTGGACGGTCTAGAATTTGATATAAGCGGTCACTCTCTGTATTTGAAAGGGTACCATCGACCGGATTGGGTACTCCGCGGGGCACCATGATGTCTGTGTCTCATGCAAGCCGTTCAATGGATACCGTCCAAAAATTTGTCTCATCCACACCGTACATATATATACTTAACCTATCATATGGTCACTACAGAAACAATACAGCAAAAACGGAAAAGACAAAAAAGATAAAACAGAAAAACCTCTCTAGTATCCACCATTTTTTGTAAATGGTGGATACCTCTTGACAGGCTGCAAATAGTAACTATCATCCAGGCTAACAAACATGCAACAAGAAGAAATAACAGAACTTGCAGTCCAATGAATCGACATATGCCATGTTTCCGAAATAAGGCCTGATTGAAGTTAACAGAAATCATGAACATCAGTACACAGAAAACTCAAATGGCCAAAATCCACAAATTTATTGAAATTACGCAAAACCCTCAATTTTTTGATATGACATAGAATGTAAGAACAGATTCAAAAAACCCTCAAATATGCGAAACTCTAATGCGAAATATCAGAAAACACAACCAGCCATTGGCCTACAGAAAGATTAAAGCATATGGAGAAGAAAAGAGACAGTATATATGATGTGTGATACAGAGATCCAACATGCACACCTATTTGATTTAAAACTGGAAGCCATGACATCTTCCTAGACAACACAGATGCATCTCGGAGGGCCATGGCCCAGTGATAATAGGGGTACATCACAGGCATGAAAAACCCCCACCTGGCTTCGCAGAAATCACAGAAATATAACAATACAGAACATGCAGGACCACTCGACAGGAACAACAGGGTGTTTCATGCCCGGGGCGAGGAACAAGACCTACCTCAGCCCTCGGACCGTCCGTCAGCTCGTGATGGCTCCGACCGGTAGATGAATATGGCCATTGCGACCTGAAGGCACCGAACTTATAGGAGGATTTCGCGCTAAAACCCTCCTCCCGCGATGACTCCCGCCAGCAAGTGATGTCCTCCAATCCCGTACGGACCGTGGACGATTTAGGGATGGGCTCGAGAAGATATCGCCAGCAGAGAGAAAACCAGGGAGGGATTTGCGAATTCCTCGTCTCATCACCTCAAATCCAGCGCCATACCCTATCCACCAGACTGGCCTCGTCGCCCAAACAGGCTATCATATGGCAGCTGCTGGATTTGACAGTCCAATCCCGTGCAATCCCTCCTAATACGGGCGAATCTGCCCGTCCAAACGGGCCCTTAGAAACACAAGAAGCCCATTCAATGATCAACACCGTAGCCCTTTGGAGATGCCTTCCACCAACTTCATAGCATTATTAAAGCACCTCTCATTCCTTTCTTCCCAAACAACTAACCAAATAGCGAGCAAAGCCATTCTCCAAAGCACTTTCTTCCTATTCCCAAGGACCATCCCATGCCATCAATTTTGGAGCTGTCCATATCATCAAAACCTACTTAGAATATCCCACATTGGTCTAACAAAAGGGCAGTGCACAAAGAGGTCCACTGTCTCCTCATCATGCGTATATAAAATGCAAATATTTGGGATCACCATAGATCTTTTCCAAAGGTTGTCTATAGTAAGGACTTTCTTCCTTCCTACCAACCAACCAAGAATAAGAAAAAAAGAAATACAAAAGACCCATCTTTCAAAAAAAGGAAAAGAAAAAAAGAAGAGAAATACAAAAGACACAAGCTTAAGAGGACCACTCCCTTGTACGAAAAATGGCTTTGTTAACCACCCAATGGTTGGATCAACCAAATTTATTTTAATTTTGGACTGATGTTCAGGACAGTGAAAAGAATAATGTCTAGGTTGCCCACACTTAAGCATGTGAAAAGAGTGTTGCCTTTTCCTATCTTGGGTGTGCTAGCCTCTTGTTTATAACTACCTCCGCCCGTGTTGGGGCTTGGCTTCATTATTGGACTTTAGCTCATTCTCCCTCGACCTATGGTCTTGTTTGGGAGTTTGTATTTGGAATCCATTGGAATCCAAATAACATTTAAATTGGAATCAAGGTGATTCCGAATCCTTTGTTGTGTTTGGCAACTCGTAATGGGAATGCATTGGAATCCACATCCGAAACCTTCTGCTTGGGAGCTTGTATTTTAAATGCATTGGAATTCTTTTGTATATTCATATGACCAAGATTTGATTAACTAAATCAGCTTAATATCCCAAATTAGTATACATATGCAATATTGGTTTGAATGATTGTAATAAGCTCTTTGAAATATATACTTTAGCAAAAATGAGGAAATTCCGAGCCAACATTAAGATCACAAATGAGTGACCAACATTTGTAATTGTCCATTTAGATGGCCAATGTTTAGGCAGTTCGGATCATTCTATCGATTTGATTTATTGTTGTAGCTGATAATTAGATTGTTTTGGGGTATCATTAGCATGCCATGTGTATAGTAGATTAGTAGCCTAGTGTTGCCTTTTTTACACATGAGACTCTCATGCCTTTAAAAAGGAAGCCAAGAAAGGCATTTCACTCTAATTACACTCGGACCACAATAAAAAGGTGAGATTTCAAAACACACAAAAATTGTATATTTCAAATACCTCCGATTCCATTTACCTCCAAATACACGGCACCAAATGATGATTTGGTGCAAATCCCCCTTCAAATACACTCAAATACAAGATGTCAAACGACCCCTATGGGAGGCCTTGTGGTTGCCCTACGTGGGAAGTTAACATGCTGCCCCATCATCGATGACGATCCTTGCGGAGCGCCAAATCATCTCCCGAGTCCCCTCAATTATCTCATCGACTTTCAATGCAAGTGTATATTCATAAAAAAATTTAAATACATCTTTAAAAACCAATTCATTTATGATGTCTGGGTTAAAAACTTGTGACCATTAAGATATCTCGAAATCTTTGGTCTTCATACTCATGATTCATGAAACCTTGCTCGTGATGTTAATGTATGGAACGCCTTGGTGCAAGGTGTACTGTTGCGTGTCCACCATTACCGATATGGTTACGGGCCGTAACGAACGATAAGACCTCATAATGGTTGATACTTGATATGCCCCTTGTAATAGTAAGAAGTTTTTATGTTCTCAAAAAAATCCAAAAAAAATCCATTAAATTCAGAAAATTTTAATTATTCCAAATATTCATTAATTTATAAGTTTAAACGTGTTTATGGTAGTGTAATGATTCACTCTTTGGTGAGAAAACTATATCGGGTGGTTTGATGAATTTATAAACCTAACAGCCTAGAATTGATTGCAAAACTCATAGATTTAATTTTCTAATTATCTAATACTAATAATAGATATATTAGAATGAATTTAATATCAAAATATCTCACATGTGTAGGTGTTTGCTAATTTTTAAAAATTGACCGAAAATAGTTTGAAAGTAAAGAAATACAAAATAAAAAAAGAAAATCGATTGCCCAATCTGTAAAATACATATTCACATGTTCTAAGTTGAATAATGCATCATATTCAACTACAACATCGGAGATTTAAAAAAGGTATAAATACCTATTTTTGAAGATTTTTCAAAAAATGGCCTATGGAGCTTTGATTCAACAAAATCCTTGAAATAATATGTTTTGATCTTCAAAATTAAGCTAAGAGTGGTCGGAATTCGTAGTAGAATAGTCTAGGAAAACATTTGGAAGAGAAAAGTGTAAAAAAAAGTGAGAAAATCATAACTTTAAAAGACAAAAAAACTAGCATGTATGACCATTACGGGCCAGTAACGACCGTTATGGGGTGTAACAGACATTGTGGCTCCCGTAACGGCCTATTCTAGCCAAAAACTAGGGGGGTCACTGTTTCGACCCCCGTATCGCGTAACGGACTCAGCCATTACCATTATGTATCAGCCGTTACGGCTAATGCGTAACCGATTTGGTATACCTTGCCTCGGTGTATTAATTTACCAGCTTGTTCTCTTGATGTAGATTTTGACATCTTTGATATAGGTCACGAGCATAAGTAGTAGGTAGGAACTTTCCTTTTAACTTCTTTTTCCTCTTTTTAAATATATATATATATATATATATATATATATATATATATATATATATATATATATATATATATTTTGGGTCTTCCTTTTATTCTTTTCCTAAGAATTTATTTTTATCTTTACCTTGATAGATTCATCTGGCTTTGAGATCATCCTACCATGCTAATGTGTGATTGAAAAACTTCATAGCTACTAACTTCGCTTTCCAATTATCCACGGTTTCCTTGTACCCGAACACATTTTCCACCTTGCTTAGCCAATTAAGGAAGTCGTCAACGTGCAACTGACCATGGAATTTTGGAATGTATACCTTTATTCTTGGTTCTTTGTCTCAACAATCGAAGGATTCGATTGTTGGTGTCTTCACAAGCCGGGGCCGCCCATTGTTAGTTAAAACCTTGGTGGGTAGTTTCCCCTTCGTATCCACCTACTCCAACTTTAGTCTCTGGATTCCATCAATGTTAGAGTTCTCGTAATCAATTAGTGAGATTGCCTATTGTATGCATGAGTTGATCTACTCACTTAGTGAGTGCACGAATCAATTGAGTTGCACGAACTTTTCCCGTATTACCCCTTTCAACACCATTAGGAAATGGCTTAGAGTTGAAAATCCCTAAAGAGTCTGATAACAATATGGTGCAGCTCGGTTATTGAGTCGATGAAATCTCGACACCTGAATCGCAAAGAAATGAACAAGAGCACACCCACATGTACATTTGAGTAGAGAGGAACGAATACTTTATTGACATCAAACTTCTTCTTACAAGACTTAAGAGAACTAGCACTTATATTTTTATAGACTAAGTAAATCTTTAATGAGAATCTCCCAACTAAGAAATTGATTTTAAATTAATCATAGTTGACTTCAAATTAATCTAATATACCTAAGATGATGAAAGCCTAAAAATAGTAAAAGTGATGTAGGACGGATGACCTAAACTAGGATGATGCAAATAAATTAAATAACGGATTATGAGAGTAAATCAAAGCATAAAATAAAGCCAGTCTACTACAAATGTAGAGAAATCAAGTATTCAATTAAGCTCAAGTTCAAGACCATATCACAATCTTGCAAAATAGATCGTTAAGGCTATCGATCAGACATGGCCCAATGGAAGGTAGTACTTCCATCTAGCATAGATTCGTTCTACATTTAAGGATTCACTTGTGTTTTGCTAGGGTTTGAATGGATTAGGGTTTGGAAATCAAGAAATTGGGACTCTAGGGTTTTATAAAAAGGCTAGGGTTAGTGTTTTATAAAATAGAGAAGAAGAGAAATGATCAATGAGGGTACGGACGGGTCTGTGTAGTGTACGGGAACGTTCATACAATCATGCAAATGATGTGGTGGGGCTAGGTTGGTTTGGTTGGTGATGGCTTGGGTTGATGATAGAGTTAGGGTTTGAGAAAGAAGAGAAAATATACAATGGAAAAAGAGAAGAAAAAAAATACCTTGATAGGAATAAGAAAGATAACTTGGAATCATACCAATGACTTCACACCAAATTCTATTTATAGGAAGTTTTCTTGCTCAAAAGAAGTAATGTAGAGAAATTTCATTCAATATGTCCATAATCTCAAGTCTCAAACAAGTATATATATAAGAAAACCTAAGAAAATCCTAGGTCTAGAAATATTCTTAACCGTTCGAATCTACTAATAGTCAAGATCAAAACATAAATCTCTAATAACCTAAAATAAAATTGAAAAATAAAGAAGAAATAAAGATGTGCTACATGGCACAAAGATGATCTCCAATGTGCAACAGGTACGTCCACAAGTCCACACGTGATCAACGGCTTGAATAAATGTGGTCCAATGTGTCCATGGCTCGGATGTGCAGACTAGAGTATTTGTACACCTAAATCGGAGTTTCCTAATATATCCAATGGTCCGGATGTGGTCCCAATGTGGTTCAGAAGGGATTGAACCAAAGTCCTTGTTTTGGAATTATTATCCAATGTCTTTAGTTGGATATTTGATCAAATGGAGTGCTTTGAGCTTTTGTGTTCTTTTGTTTGCTTTCCATAACAAAGAATAGATGAATTTTCTTCGAACTTTTTCCTTCAAAACTTTTTTGTTATTTCATAGAAAACCGTTGCTTTGTACTGAGAAAATAGCTCTACCTTGCAAAAATTTGATTCAGTCTCTCCCCACATGAAGCATCCTAGAACTTGTATATGCTATGAGTATCATTGTCGAACAATTGAGTGTTGATTGTTGTACCCTGTATTCATAGGATGCATATAGGATATGTTTTAACCCATGATCGTACCAAGCAGGGTATCTATATTTTTAAAGATCATTTCCAGGTAAGGATGACCATTGAATTGATTCTTCTGATGTCATATCTTGGCCTCCTAATGTGGTTTCATGTGCCTTTGAGGCCTCCTTTAGTTTTAGATGAATTTCGTGATTCCATTTTTATGACAGAATCTAAAGTTTTATTTTTTGTTTTTGTTTTTGTTTTTGTTTTTGTTTTTTTGTTTTTTTTGTTTTTTGTTTTTTTGTTTTTTTTGTTTTTTTTTGTTTTTTGTTTTTGTTTTTTTGGGTTGGGAAAGATGAAGCAATTTTATTAGGGCCAAAGGTCAAAAAGAAAAAAAAGAAAGAAAGAAAGAAAAAAAAAGCAAAAGCAAAACAGAAAACAAGGGAGAACCCAAACCCAACTAGAAACAATACCCCATAAAAAACATACCCTAGAGAGTAGAACTTAGATTGCCCGATCCTCCATATACAACATAACCCTATTGACTCGTTTGATTTTGGAAACCATGGTTTTTTCTTTCCAACCAAATCGCCCAAATGACGACAAGCAAGGCTAATCTCCATTTGGGCTGCAGCCTAAGCAACCTCTTCCACCACCGTGCCACACTCTATAAAGGCATTTGATCGAACACTGCATCACCCAACAAATGCACGAAACTCGGAAGATACTGGATCACATTACTATGGAAAACGAACAACGCATGAAAAGATGGTTGGCTGACTCCTCGTCGCACATGCAAAGAAGGCCCACGTTGTGAAGAACCATTGAACGTTTTTGAAGATCGTCAATAGTGAGGATCCTATTCCTCCTAACTATCCCGGCTAAAGCTGATATCTTTGGAGGAGCCCCATATGACTAGACAGACAGTGTGATAGCGATCTCTCCCTAGCTCGGGTCGAGAAAGATGCAAATAAAGGGAGCAAGCCAAAAATCTACTAGAGCTTCCATGGCGCTAGACCATAGAATCTTCCACCCCCAGAGAAATTGATATCCCCTGCAACTGAGATCGGAGGCAAAGCAAGTCATTGATTTCAATATTATTTAAATCCCTTCGGCGAGGGGAATGCAGACACCCCCAGAATCCAGAGATAAGCATCTGGCGACCAAGATATTAGCCACAGGACATATACTAGCCAAAGCCAGAAAAGATGATCTCAACGTAGTGTCAACGCACCAAATATCATCCCAAAATCTCACCCTAGAACCTTCCCCCACAGCGAAGCTAAAGCCTTCGAACACCTTAGGGATCACCCATGCCACAACCTTCCAAAGAAAGGAAGCACAGTAAAGAGAAGACTCTGATCCACCAACCTGTGGGGGAAGTACTGTACTAGGAAACAACAAATTTCCTCCACATGTTGGAGAACTCAACCCCAAAACATGAAACCCATTTTCCCAGCGGGGCCGTGTTGACGACCTCCATATTTCTAACCCCAGCTCCCCCCTCATCACAGGGCTGGCATACCTCTTTCCAATTAAGGAGGTGGAATTTACCTTTACACACACCCTGCCACAGGAACTCTCTCCTCAACTTATCAACATGTTCAATGACTGCCATGGGGCATTGAAATAAAGATAGATAGTAAAGGAGAAGGTTGGAAAGAACCTGATGTTCTGGTGGACTCACCTAAATCAGGAGCTCATGGGGAATCTCTCTTTCTGGGCAATCTCTGCCCCCAATATAACGTGTTTTGCTGTCTTTTGTGTTTATAAAAATTGCTGTTTCATAAACGATGTCGGTGAATACTAACACTTCTGTTAAATTTAGCATTCTATGAAGGCTAAAAAGAAACACTTATTTTAATGAAGCCAAATGCTTTCCTAGAATGTTTCTGGTGAAAATAATAAAGCCAAATATGATGGCATGTTAAGAATGGAATGCCCATGTGCTGGATTTTACATAGTGTTAACCCTTCTCCCTTTATTCATCTCCATATCAATAGCTGTACCTGGATGTCATATGCCCCCACAATTCAGTCTTTACTGATTCAAGGAAAGTGGAGTTCCAACTCAAGTGAATCTGCTTGATGTTGTCAATTGACTTAGCCAAGTCTTTCCTGAACTTGCTTGTGTCCTTCTCATCATTTCTAGTATAATTGGTTGTTTTGCTCTCCACTGAACGTCTGCATGTTAAAGAGAACTGATATGATTATTCCTCCCTCATTCCTTGTGATAGTTGTTCTGGAAACATTGTCTTACCTTTGTTCTATTGCTTATTGATTTCAGGTGACATTCATGGGCAATATAGTGATCTTCTAAGGCTTTTTGAATATGGGGGTTTACCTCCCCAGTCTAATTATTTATTCCTAGGGGATTATGTGGATCGGGGCAAGCAGAGCCTGGAAACAATATGCCTTCTTCTTGCATATAAAATCAAATACCCAGAGAACTTCTTTCTTCTACGAGGGAATCATGAATGTGCTTCGATAAATCGAATATATGGATTTTACGATGAATGCAAAAGACGGTTTAATGTGAGACTATGGAAAGTCTTTACTGAATGCTTTAACTGCCTTCCTGTGGCTGCTCTTATAGATGACAAAATATTATGCATGCATGGTGGCCTTTCCCCAGATCTCACAAGCTTGGATCAAGTTAAAAACATAACTCGTCCAATTGATGTCCCAGACACCGGTCTGATTTGTGATTTACTTTGGTCAGATCCTGGTAGAGATGTTCAAGGGTGGGGAATGAATGACAGAGGGGTCTCATACACATTTGGTCCTGATAAGGTGGCCGAATTCTTACTAAAGCATGATCTGGACCTTGTCTGCCGTGCTCATCAGGTTATCAACTGTTAAACTATCTACTTTATAAGATACGAATCCTGCTGTCATAATAAGGTGTTTGTGCTGTTTGCAGGTCGTAGAAGATGGATATGAGTTCTTTGCTGATAGACAACTCGTTACAATATTCTCTGCCCCCAACTATTGTGGTGAATTTGACAATTCTGGTGCAATGATGAGTGTTGATGAAAGCTTAATGTGCTCTTTCCAAATTCTTAAGCCTGCAGAGAAAAAACCCAAATTCATGGCGGCAACGAAATAGGATGACAAGAAAGCCCCAGTTATTTGTGTTATCAAGGTTAGTTCCATATCAGAAGTTCCATATCAGAATTCGAGTTCCCCAATTTCTGTACATGAAGTAGTTGCTTGGTGATGGTTCCTCAGAAGCCCTGGAATTTTGGGGGCTAAGGTTGCAACTGGGCTGAGTGGGTCTGTTGTGAGTCCAGCCTACTTTGTGTTGGTTAGGGCTTTTGCCTAGAAACCTGTGGGTTGAACATGGGCCTGAATTTTGGCCTAATAACTAATTGGGCTGCATCTAGACTTGAGAGTTGAGTGTGCCTAAAGGCCCACAAGTGAGCCCCAATGTTACCAGATCATGGGCCGCTCCAGTGCTTTGTATGGGATGGGTCAATGTTATGCTTCTTCTAGTAGTTCAACCTAAGCTAAGGGTAGGATCATGTGGCTTTCTCTAGCATAGCTACCACACACACACACACACACACACACACACACACATACACACACATATCAGAAATTGATATTGTGATTTTCATACTAAATGGTGAGTGTTATTATTGTAAATCCTGAATTTGTAGTATCACATTGTGTGATATTACATAAATCAAAGTATAAATTGGCATTCCAATATGAATTCAAATTACAACTTCAATCAACAATAAGAGTATAAACCATAATTTCAAGCTCCATCCATTGGGCGTGGTGCAGTGATAGAGGATATATATATATATATATATATATATATATATATATATATATATATATATATCAGAAATTGATATTGTGATTTTCATACTAAATGGTGAGTGTTATTATTGTAAATCCTGAATTTGTAGTATCACATTGTGTGATATTACATAAATCAAAGCATAAATTGGCATTCCAATATGAATTCAAATTACAACTTCAATCGACAATAAGAGTATAATCCATAATTTCAAGCTCCATCCATAGGGCATGGTGCAGTGATAGAGGTATGATGAGCATGGTTGCTGAGTCTCCATTCTGGGAGGAAACCCAAGGAAGTAGTCAGAGCAGTGAGCAGGTGACTTTGGGGGAGGCTCAAATGCCTGTCGTGTTGGCATTGGAGAGGAATTTTGCAAATTCTAGTTAGTTGACTCAAGTTTTGTTAGAGGAAACCCTGTTGATTCCTCCTCTCCAAATGGTTAAGACAAGTGATCTCAACAGATAGGCAATTGTACCTCTATATCAGCATGGTGAAAATGTTCTGAGTAAAGATAATCATCTGGGATCGATGAGGGGGATAGTTGCAAGGGAAGGAGTAGGCAATAATCTTACCATGGCTCAGGGCATGTGAGGAGCTGTTGCAAGTGTCAAAAGGTCAATCTAGTGACTTTGCTGGAAACAATCTAGTGACTTTGCTGGAAACAAAAATTCAATTGATGTCAGACAGGTGATTGATTCTCTGGTGTGGCAAGTTCAGAAATTGGACTGCACTATATCGGTGCCACAGTGGGGGGTCTAGTGGTGATTTGGGATTCCAGGTTGTGGAACAAAGAGGATTGGTGGATAGGAGAATTCTTGGTATTGGTTCTCCTCAGAACTGTGACTTTTGGATTCAAATGGGCCTTTTTTTTTTTTGCAGTATATGGGCTGAAACTAGAGGATGACTCTCTGGTTGGATTTGGACAAAGCGCATGCAAGATGGAAAGTTCCATGGTGTGTGGGGGGAGATTTTAATTTTGTAAGATTCACTTTCGAAAAATCTGATGGTTCTAAAATAACAAGTAACATGAGGTTTTTTTTTTGGATTGGATTGATAGGAATGAAATGGTGGATCTTTCTCTGAGTGATGTGAAATTCACTCGATTGAACAGTTGGGAGAGGCTGATAATGTCCAAACTTGGTCAGTTCTTAGTTTTGGCAGATTGGGTGGAAGTCTTTCTTCTCGTCCAGCAGTGAGGCATGTCAATGCTTATTTCTAATCATTGTCCCACCGCTCTGTCGATGGAGGAAGAGAATTGGGGTCTGAGGCTATTTCTTGTGGAGCTAATGTGGGTCGAGGTTCAGGGATTTTCTTATCAAGAGAAGGAATGGCGGAGTTCCTTCAAGGTGGAGAGTTGGGTAGGTCACAAATTGTTGGTTAAGCTCAGGCTTCTAAACTAAAAGTTAAGACAGTGGAGTGAAGAAATCTCTAGTAAGAAAGAAGAAGAGAGACTGAAAATCTTTAAGAGATTTAGGTTATTGATATGAAGGAGGAAAGGGTTCAGTTGTTTGAGGAGGAAAAGGCTCAACGATCATCCAACTCATGTTTAGTATAAAAACTTATGGAGGCAACAATCAAGGGTATTATGGCTCAAAGAAGGGGATAAAAACATGAAGTTCTTCCACGACATCATGAGTGCAAGGGCTAGAATTAACAACTTCCATAGCTTGGTAGTTGACGGGGTCAGAATCAAAGAGAAAGAGTAGTTGTGTGATTCCATCATCAAGTTCTATTAGGAACTTCTTTCAGAGGAAGGTTGGAAGCGTCCTAGGTTAGACCTTTGGAGGTGGAGGATTTTGAGAGATTGATAGAGGAAAAGGGAGTCAAAGACGAGGTGGATTCTTTGGGGAGAGACAAGGCTTCAAGTCCTGATGTGTTCCCCTTGGCATTCTTCCAAATATTCTTGGATGATGTGCTGGCATTTGTGTGGGAGTTTGGTGAGCGAGGATGGTTATTAAGAGAGTTGGGTGCTTCTTTCATCGCCTTTATCCCCCAAAAGGAAAGCTCAGAGTGCTTGAAGGATTACAAACCAATAAGCCTAATTTGGAGCTTGTTCAAAATTCTCGCCAAAAGTTTAGCACCTAGATTCCTTACAGTGCTGGGATTGGCTATCTCTAAGGATAAGAAAGCTTTTGTGTACGGTAAGTTAATCCTTGATGGAGCTTTAATAGCACATGAATGTATTGCTTCCTGCCATTGGGGAGATGGATTTTGTATAAGTTGGACTTGGAGAATACATATGTTCATTTTTTGAAATTTCTCATTTACATGCTCACTAGGCTGGGTGATGCAGGATAATTAACCACTTGTTCTAAAAGCTCGAATTGATAGAGCATAGCAAATTAATCCCTTTATCTTATAGCCCAGGCCCCAAATCCATAGATTAGGTCCTCGGTCGACCCCTCCTCAGGGACCCCAAATCCATGGATTCTGCCTTACGCGAGCCACCCGCCTCACACGACCCCTCGAATTGATAGAGCATGACAAATTAATCCCTTTATATCATAGCCTAGACCCTAAATCCATGGGTTAGGTCATCAGCCGAACCTTCCTCATGGCCTCCAAATCCATGGGTTCCGCAGGCTGCCCACCTCGAGTGTGCCCCTGCATCCCACTGGCCACTCCACTTGAGCCAGGTATGAAAATGCTCCCGCATTAATCACCATTGGTGATGAGTCTTGAACACAAGATCTCTCGCTTTGATACCAATTTAATGCAGGACAATTAACCACTTGCTCTAAAAGCTCGAACTGATAGAGTATGACGAATTAATCCCTTTATCTCATAAGCGTAGGCCCCGAATCCATGGGTCAGGTCCTCGGCCGAACCCTCCTTGTGGGCCCCAAATCCATGGGTTTCGCCTTATACGAGCCACTTGCCTCACACGGGCCCCAAATCCATGGGTTCCACGGGCTGCCCACCTCGAGTGTGCTCCTACATCCCACAGGCTACCCCACTCGAGCCTGTTGTGAAAATGCCCCCACATTACTGGGTTGTGGAAAGAAATGGAGAAAGCGGAGGAATATATTAGTTTTGCCAGGTTTTCAGTTCTGGTCAACGAGGCAACAAAAGGATTCTTATAGGCATCAACGGACCTTAGATAGGGTGAGTCGTTATCTCCATTCTTGTTTGTGGCGGTGGCGGAAGCGTTGAGCAGGATGATAGAGAGGTGTTGAGTTGAGCCTCGTAGAAGGGTATAAAATGGAAGGCTTACTACAACAAATCTCACATCTTTTGTTTGCAAAAGATCCGCTCCAATCTTTAATGCAGAAAGAGAGCAGATTGACATTTCAAGGAAGATCATGTGCTTCGAGGTGGTATCAAGGCTGAAGATAAACAATCACAAGATTGAAATCTTTGGCATCGGAACATCAGTTGAGTAGGAAGACACCATAGCCAAGATTTTGTTGGTGGCTGCCTTATGTCTTCATGTCTTGGCCTTTTGTTATGTATAGGCAAAATCGGCAAAACACTTGTGGGATGAAGTAATAGAGAGAACTGAAAGGAAGGTATCGAGCTGGAAAAGTCATCATTTTTCTTTTGGGGGTAGGACAATGCTAATAAAATTAGCCTTGTTGAACATGCCGGTGTACTAGTTCCTTTTACATTGTCTTGCATCAGTAATAGGTCGGTTAGAAAGGATTGGGTGCTTTTCTTTTTTTGCGAGGGACAAATGGGGGTTACCAAGGTATCAAAAAATGGTTAGATAATGGTAACGGAATGCACCTTATGCGTTATGGGGCCGTAACAGGCTAATGACGGTCTTCGTTGCGAGTTAGGGTTTTGAAAACCCTCTTTCCAAAACTCTTTCGAAAGCTAAGGACGGTCTTCGTTGTGAGCTAGGGTTTTGAAAACCCTCTTTCCAAAACTCTTTCGAAAGGCTATTGATTTTAACTTTACTTTTGTGTTTTTCTTAAAGTGTGAGTTCTGCACCATATTTTACGAGAAAAAAAAAAGTTGTTTACAACTTTAATTTTAAGTTATTTAAAGTATGAATTCCAGACTATTTAATAGAGATGTACACGAACCGAGTTAGCTTGGTTAACTCGCTCGACTCGAGTTGAAAAAGCTCGATTCAACTCGGTTCGAAACTCTGTTCGAGCCGAGTCGAGCTGATTTTTGGAGCTCAAAAAAATTTCGAGCCGAGTTCGAGCTTGTACGAGCTCGAATCGACTTGGATCGAACCTCAACTCGAATCGAACTCGGATCGAATCAGTTCGGTGACTCAGTTATTTTGATATTGACGTTGCTCACTAAGTGTTTGATGAAATGACTCAATGAAGTGGTGTTTCAGGTGCATACATTCTGTTACAAACCAGCCATCGGAAGTGGTCAGTTGTATGTGTCATTCTGTTTGCATGTATTTAGGCATGTTTGCAAGTGAGGTCAGTAGTTGGTTGTGTTAATTCTTTATTTCATGCATGAGTCTTAAGTAGTTTCCATGTTTTATTCCTAGTTTTAGGGAAGACATCCCCACATTCGTGTAGTGGGAAAAGTTGGGTGTGTAGTGGGAAAAGTTGTAAATGAAGTCTACAAAAATGGGAAAGGAATGAAGGAAGGACATGAATTTTATCTCCAAACAGTTGTCTGCAGCAGGGATTGGATTCCTTTAACAATCCTATAGTTTTTTTTCTCACCATTGGTCGACCAAAGAAGACACCTAAATCCATTCCGCCTTCACCTCGTCCCTTCACTCGATCCCACGTCCGCCGCCAAAACCCAGGTCGTAACATTATGGTATCAGAGCCGGGGCCAATGAACCATCGAATGGAGAGTCTAGAGGAGCTCAGCACACTTGTTGCTGGCCAAGAGAAGATCATCGAAAAAATGACAGAGCTCTTCGCAACTTGGTCGTCGAGGTGGGAACCCCAAGCCAATCTGCATGAATGGGGAGAAGCTTCTCAACCTCACAACAATGGGGGGGCCTACAACAGCTCAATCAGTACGAGAACCTCCATTAATTCCGGTGCTCCGAAGCTATTCAAGCTCGACTTCCCGCGATTCAACGGTAGTGAAGATCCTACAAGTTGGCTCTGTCGGGTGGAGTAGTTTTTTGAATTCCAGTGCACCTTAGAGGAAGAGAAGGTGGCATTTGCTTCCTTCCACATGGAAGGGGATGCACAAATGTGGCTGCAACTTCACAAGCAGACTCATGGGGCCATGAATTGGGGGGAGTTCAAACAAGGAGTACATGCAAGGTACGGTCCTACAAAATTTCAAGATTTCTTTGCTGACTTGATTAAATTGAAGCAGTTTGGGAGTGTCAAAGAGTACCAGACAGTTTGAATGCCTCCTCTCACGGGCAGGTCAAGTCACCCCAATACAGCAGGTTAGTTGCTTCATCAGTGGGCTCTGTGACAACTTGTAAGCCGATGTGAGGGCAGGAAATCCTGCCACACTGGCAGCAGCGATTGGCCTTGCTTGCTTGTTTGAAGCCCGAAACCAGGCCATCCGCCGACCACCGGTGTTGGAAAACTCCAAATTCAAACAGACCCTAGCTCCAACATGCACCCCACAGGCTTCTCCAGTCAAGCGCATGACACCGGAAGAAGTCAAAGAAAGGAGAGATAAGGGCCTTTGCTTCTGCTGCAATGAAAAATACTCCCCTGGCCATCAATGCAAACACTTATTCGTCATTGAAGCTTGCTGGCCTGAGGAGGATGAAGATGATGGAAGCGATCAGTCACAAGAGGTCGAAGGAGCCAGTGAGAGCACGCTCTAGATCTCTTTCAATGCAATTTTTTGGAGCTCATACTCCCCAAACTATGAGATTGAAAGGTACGTTGTTTTCAACACCAGTGAAGATTTTGGTGGATTCAGGGAGCACACACAATTTTATTAGTAGCTCTCTGGCTGCTAAAGTTGGGCTCCAAGCGTTGGAAGGGAGGCCATTTGAGGTGGCCGTAGCAAGTGGGGAACGGTTGATCAGCCCAGGCCGGTGTAACCAGGTCCCACTCCATATCCAAGGTACCCCACTTTTATTAGACTTCTACTTGTTACCCTTGGATGGATATGAGATTGTCTTGGGTACCCAATGGCTCAGGACTTTCGGTCCCATAATCTGGGATTTTGCCAACCTTCAAATGCGTTTCACAGTTTTGGGAAAAGAAATCTCATTGCAGGGTTTAACATCTCCACAAGACAAGCTCGTAGAAAACTTTTGCCTGGAACGAGTATTAAGGTAGGGGTGCCCAGGAGTGCTCTTGCTGCTTAATGCAATAGCTACTCCACAAGCCAAGGCAATCGACAACACCCTCCTTGTAATATTGGATGATCATGCAGATGTCTTCTCTGAACCAGTCGGTCTCCCACCACCACGCCAGCATGATCATCACATCCCACTCCTTGCTGGGGCCGAACCTGTCGATGTATACCCGTATCGGTACCCTCATTTTCAGAAGACATTGAAAAATTAGTGAGCGATCTTCTGAAATCAGGAGTCATACGGCCTAGCACGAGTCTTTATTCTTCGCCTGTGTTACTGGTCAAGAAACATGACGGGTCATGGAGCATGTGCATCGACTATAGGGCTCTCAACAAGGTCACCATAAAAGACAAGTTTCCAATTCCTGTGATCAATGAGTTGCTAGATGAATTACATGGTGCTCTATTCTTTTCCAAGCTAGACTTACGCTCTGGCTATTATCAAATTTGAGTCCACCCCCAAGACATCCACAAAGCAGCCTTTCGAACACATAGTGGGCATTATGAATTTCTAGTCATGCCATTTGGCCTGACAAATGCGCCCTCCTCTTTTCAAGCCCTCATGAATGACATCTTCCGCGATCATATCCGTAAGTTCGTCCTTGTTTTCTTTGACGATATACTGATCTATAGCAAGACATGGGATGACCATTTACAACATTTGAAGGTGATCTTTGATATCTTACGAACTAACAAGCTATTTGTGAAAAAGCAAAAGTGTCATTTTGGTGACACACAGGTAGCCTATTTGGGCCACATCATTACTCGCCAAGGAGTGGCGGTAGATCCTGAGAAGGTTGCGGCTATGACTAATTGGCCTAAGCCGATTACACCCAAAGCGCTTCGAGGTTTCCTTGGCCTCACCGGTTATTACCGTAAGTTCATTCAGGACTACGGAAAAATAGCCGGGCCTCTTACAAAAATGCTAAAACAAGATGGGTTCGCTTGGTCCCAAGCTATTGAGGAAGCTTTCAAAAACCTGAAACAAGCAATGACAAGGGCGCCAGTTCTAGCCTTGCCTGATTTTTCTAAAAACTTTGTCGTAGAATGTGATGTATCTGGGTCGGGAATTGGTGCTGTCTTACTGCAGGACAAGAGACCGATAACATTCTTCAGCCGATCACTTAGTGGGAAGAATCTCCTCATGTCAACCTATGACAAGGAGATGCTTGCACTCGTCTCTGCAGTCCAAAAATGGAGGCCATACTTGCTTGGAAGAACTTTTATTGTCCGCTTGGATCAGCGAAGCCTTAAGTACTTGTGGGAGCAAAAGATCACCACCCTTGCACAATAAAAATGGCTCTACAAACTGATGGGGTTCGACTTCACCATAGAGTACAAACAAGGGGGAGAAAATGTAGTGGCAGATGCGCTATCCCGAAGCAACTACGAAGGAGAGGTTGCAGCTGTTTCTTCTCCCGTTCCACGGTGGATCTCAGCCATCAGAGAAGAAGTTGCATCTATCCCCAAGCTCCAATGACTAGTCCAGCTATGCGTAGCAGATAATGCCATTGGCCCATGGAGGTTTCATGAAGGTGTGCTTTTTTTTAAAGATCGCATTTATCTTGCAGATGACTCTCCACTCTTGTAGGATATACTATCTCAGTTCCATAATAGCACACATGAAGGATTAGTCAAAACACTCCAACGCTTGAAGGCGGTGTTTTACTGGACTGGGCTTAAGCAACAACTCAAAGAATTTATCAAGAAGTGCGATGTTTGTCTGCGGAACAAGGCTGAGTATAGACAACCGGCTGGACTTCTCTAACCTCTTCCAATCCCTACACAAATTTGGTCGCACATTAGCATCAACTTCGTGGAGGGACTTCCGCCCTCTCAAGGCAAGTCAACAATTTTTGTGGTAATAGATCGCCTATCTAAATACAGTCATTTTGTTCCATTGAAGCATCCATATACGGCTGTAGGGGTTACTCGTGTTTTCTTTGATCAAATATTTAAGCTTCATGGTATGCTTGAATCCATAGTTTGTGACCAAGACCCAACTTTCACAAGTGCGTTTTGGAAGGAGCTTTTCCAACTGCATGGGACCCAATTCAATTTTAGCTCCTCTTACCACCCGTACACCGACAGGCAGACAGAGATAACCAATTGCACCATGGAGATGTATCTCCGTTGTTTCAGTGGAACCAGACCAAAAGAATGGATGCGATGGCTGACATGGGCGGAGTATTGCTATAATACAAGTTGACATTCAACGATCAAGAAGACTCCATTCGAGGCAGTGTATGGCCGCACCCCTCCAACTTTATTATCTTATATTTCTGGCACTGCAAAGGTACAAGCTGTGGAAGATGAACTACTTCATAGGGACAAGGTGCTGAAGGAGTTGCGTGAGACCTTGAAGAAAGCTCAATCTCGTATGAAACAGGTTTATGATGGGTCCCACAGAGAAAAAGATTACTTTGTAGGAGATTGGGTCTATCTTAGACTCCAACCCTACAGGCAAGCTTCTCTTGCTCTCAGGTGAAATATGAAACTTGCTCCCAAGTATTACGGGCCATTCAAGATAATAGAGAAGATTGGTTGCGTTGCTTACAAGCTTGACTTGCCAAAAGATTCAAGGATACATCTGGTGTTTCATGTTTCACTGCTCAAACCCAAGATTGGGGATGCTAAGCAGGTGATCGAACAACTTCCTGAAGTAGATGAAGAGTCTCGAATGGTTCCAAATCCTCAAGCAATACTAGACAAGCGCACAAAAAGAGGGAAAGCTGAAGCATTGGTGTATTGGGTGGGTCTGTCTCTTGCAGATGCCACGTGGGAAAATCTTGAAGAATTGAAGATGAGGTTTTCAGATATAGCCCTTGAGGGAAAGGGCTCTTTTTAAGGAGGGGATGTTACAAACCAGCCATTGGAGGTGGTCAGTTGTACGTGTCATTCTGTTTGCATGTATTTAGGCATGTTTGCAAGTGAGGTCAGTAGTTGGTTGTGTTAATTCCTTATTTTATGCATGAGTCTTAGGTAGTTTCCATGTTTTATTCCTAGTTTTAGGGAAGACATCCCCACATTTGTGTAGTGGGAAAAGTTGGGTGCGTAGTGGGAAAGCGGGGAAAGTTGTAAATGGAGTCTACAAAAATGGAAAAGGAATGAAGGAAATGAATTTTATCTCGAAACAGCTGTCTGCAGTAAGGATTGGATCCCTTTAACAATCCTATAGTTTTTTTTTCTCACCACTGGTCGACCAAAGAAGACACCGAAATCCATTCCGCCTTCACCTCGTCCCTTCACTCGATCCCACGTCCACCGCCAAAACCTAGGTCGTAACACATTCTTTGCAGGATCAGCTGGTGGCGAGGAAGGTATGATACGAAACAAATCACTACCAAAATAAAAATAAAAATACATGATAAAACTACCCTTGTATTTTGATTTTGATGTTGCCTATCGAGTGTTTGATGAAATGCCTGCAAACTGTTGCTGCTGTTTTGCATATTGAGAGAAATTGAAGGTGCATTCCATGTGTTTGAGAAAATGTCGCAGAGGCTCGAACTCGGTTCGAACTAGCCCGAGCTGCTGATCGAACTGAGTGGAGCTCGCCAGTCAGGCTAGAGGATCGAACCGAGCTGAGTTTGAGCTGGGGTCAGCTATTGGCTGAGCCAAGCTGAGCTGTCCTAAGCTCGACTCGGTTCGACTCGTGTACAGCTCTAGTATTTAATAAAACTAGTTCACCACCATTTACATGATTTTTTTTTTTTTTTTTCCAACTTTTAACTTTACTCTTATGTTTATTTAAATTGTGAGTTACATGCCATTTAATGGATAGCCACCATTTTACATGAAAATAAACATAGTTTTAATGACACTTAAAAAAAAGTACATTCATGAAAATTAACTCATGGTTCAAAGAAAAACTAATTTTGCATTTGATTTTTTTCCTTTCTAGATGCATGGTTGCATGTGTGTGTTGCATGCTTGGATGTATGAATGGATCATACATGTGTGATTGTATTTAAGCATGGATGGATGGTTGTGTCTATGTATGTATGTATGTATGGATGGATGTGATGGTTGATGGATGGATGATTGTATGGATGCATGGATGGGATGGTTGTATGTATAGATGAGTGAAAGTATGGATGGATGGTTAGATGGAATGGATGGATGGGATGGGATGGGATGGAATGGGATGGGATGGTTGTCTGTTTAGATGAGTGAATGTATGGATGGATGGATGGATGAAGGGATGGGATGGGATGGGATGGGATGGGATGGTTGGATGGATGAATGCTTGGTTGGTTGGATGGATGGATGGATGGCATGGATGGATGGGATGGTTGGATTTTTGGTTAGATGGACGGATGCATGGGATGGGTGGATGGATGGATGGCATGGGTGGGTGGATGGGATGGTTGGATTTTTGGTTAGATGGACGGACAAATGCATGGATGAGATGGGAGGTTGGAGGGATGGGATGGTTTGGTGGGTGGAAGGATGGTTGGATGAATGAGATGGATGGGATGGGATGGAATGGGTGGTTCAAAACTTTATTATGTATGCATCATCTTTACAAATTTTTATTCCTAAATATGCAAATATTTTTATTTTAGCATCTCTTAAGTTTCATTGAAAAATTTCATTGTTTTCTCCATATTTCCCAACATTTCAACCGACAACGCATGCTTTTAAGTTCCCATTAAATGAAAACTTATTCTGTGTGCATTGTTTTTGTAATTTTTTTATTCTTAAACATGCAAATATGTGTATTTTAGCATCTCTTGAAGTTTCACTGGAAAATTCCACCATTTCCCCCATGTTTCCTCGCATTTCCAGTTATCAACGGTATTATCGAAGATAATGATATTGTTTCTGTATCCCTAGCCAGCAAAACTTGTAGTGATACCGATACTTCAAACGCTGTGTATAGGTGCTTACTTTTTATTTTATAATACTTGTACCAAAAATAGATAAGTTGAATATTTCTTAGTATTCTTTCTATTTTAACTTATGACTATCAAATCAAGTCAGGTTGTGTCTTCGAGCTGACCCAACCTGAATGAACATTTGAGTCGAGCTTTTTGGTTTTTAGACTATGATAAGATTTGCGCAACCCTATATTGATAGGAACTCAAATCGCCTTACTTATGAAAAAGCTGATTGCATGGCAGAGTTACGCATGTTAAACTGTTAAGATGCCAATGGCTGTCATTACATCTCTTCTCCCTCTGTATGTTTAGGTTTTCTGTTTCCAGTTTGACAGTTTCTAGCCTGCCCACCATATAACAGTCTGCTTTACATAACACGCTGCACTTATATTGTATACACACACTGAATGAAGTCCATACTCGGTTTTTAGTCAGCAATCACCCATTTTTATGTACGGATCTTCAACTTCTCCGTTAATTGTCGGTCTGTTATGATGATTGCAGTGCATGTCCTAACACGTCTCATGCGGTAATTATTTTTTAAGCTCTTCTCATGCGGTAATTATTTTTTTCCCTATGCAGCCGGTGGAAGAACTTGAAAAAAATCAAAGCGCTGAATGCATGCAAACTTTCTGGCAATCATACATCTTGGTGGAATGATCATTCTGTGAGAATACAACTGTGGAGTTTCAGGAAACTGGCAGTCATGAGGCGACGTTGATTTTTACAGCAAGTGCTGGTTTTTTTTCTTTCTTTTTTCTTTTTCAATGCTGCTGTGTTAAAACTAAAGGGGTGTTGTCCTGTACATACATTGGGTCTTCTTGTAACCGACTGCAAATGGTAGGTTGTGTAACGCCGGAAAACGGTCCGGTCACACACGGTCTTGAAACATTTCTTTTTGTGGTCAAGCCTCCCAAGATCTGTTTGAGGTATTCCTCATGGATTCGGGCACCACTATTCGGATACCGCTCTCCCCACGTGTGCCATTGCTGCATGGAGGAGAGACCTGGCACGTGTGCCAATGTTGCTTGGAGGAGAGACCTGGCTCTATTTATCTGGTGGGCCCTACTGGTATTTGCCTCGGCCCGAAAATCAGGCTGGTCTGGTGATTATACGCGTGGACATTTGAATATATGGAGCATTGAAGCGGGCCCGGATCTTGCGCTGAGAGTTCCTCCTGTCTTCAACAAACCTGTGGAAGTGCATATACGCGCGTACGCACTTGTGCTGGAGTGCATGAGATTGTTATTTTATTCTTGCAATAGTTGAAAAAAGATTAAGAATATCAGACCTTCAAACAAGAGGAAGGCTTGCATGTTGGTTTTGCACCATTTAGAAGATGGTAGTCTCTTCAACTGTACACATGGCAATCCATAAATGCTGAAATTGCTGACCCAACTGGGGTGGAGCATAATGAATGACAAGATGGTGTTAGATTTTTCCCTTCCAATGTGGACCACTTGATGTTTTGCTTTTAAACATCTATTGGATGGTTAGGATTGAATGATCGATGTTGTTTTGGTGGTTCACAATGGAACTGACTATTTGGATGGCCTGGATTAGCTGTATGTCAGTATAACACGCTACGAGATACTTTCCAACATTTCTATATGATGCAAAACTAACATAGTAGTCTAATCTATCCACGTGAAAGTGTGGTGATTGGATGAGGGACTCTTGATCGGGCAGGACGCCCATCAATGTGGGTACATTTTTAGAGAGATCAGGTCCATTCATCAGGTAGAGTTCATTGCGAACATGCAATATATAAAAGATTTGGGTAGTGGATTCATCAAAGTGAGCAACACATGTTCCATCAAATGAGGACCGTTAGACTTGTTTTTTAGTGCCCATTTTCTTCTTACAAGCGTCACCTGCCTGATAAGTTGACCATCGATATTTTTGGTCCATGGCATGTTGACATTGTACTCTTACCTGATGAATGGCCTAGATATCTAAATACCCACCTTGGTTGGATTTATAGCATGTTTTCCACCCCTTCACACCAGAGCTGTGAGATTACGCTAAATCTGGTGGGTCCCACTGTTGATGATGGATATGTGCATTGCATGACCTAATGGGCATTTTACAACGATTAGGGATGGGGCCAGGCTCGGGATTATTTGGTTTGGTCTGTCATGGGCGAGGGTCGGGCTGAGGCAATTGCACGGGCTTGGAAAGTCAGCTCGTCCCCGCCTTGGCCCATTGACAGCCCTAGTGGTACAAAGAGCCACGTGGACCATTAATGGTCCGTCGTTAAATCCGGTTTTCTAGTGTTCCCACACATTGCAAGACGGACGCGGATTAGCTACGGAGGAGTAGCAAGACTCCTACTGAAGTGACGTAACAAGTATTTGTCCCCACTATGATGTATGAGTTGTATCCACACCGTCCATCCACACCGTCCATCTATTTGAATAGATCATTTTATGGCACGATCCAAGAGAACGAGGCTGATTCAAGGTTCCAGTGGATCACGCCACATAAAACAGGCCCTCAAAAAGATCCCTTTTTTTTTTTTTTTTTTTGTTTTTTTAACGCACACACAACACCAAGCACTCACGCTTTAGTGGGATTTCACCCACTCATGCGTGCTCGAACCCTTGACCAGGTGTTGAAACTCCCGAGAGTCTACCACTAGAGCAAGAGCAAGGACCCCAATAATAGTTTTTTTTTTTAAATAAAAATAAAATGAAAATAAAATAAAATAAAAATCCCTCAAAATGAATGGATACGTGTGGATACAACGCATACATCATGGTGAGCCACAAAACTTGGTGACGTCAGTACGGAGTTTCGCTAGCTAATCCGCGTCCATGCTCGTCGGTGCTGTGGGTAAATCTGTTCTCAGAGTTTCCGCGGGTGGGGTCTACCTAAGCCCCTTTGCTGCTCTTCTTCCTTCAAACCCCGGTGACCTGTCCGAAGTCCTATTGTTTACAGAGAATGTGGTTTTTGCAATGGGTTGAACTGATCCATCTTGGGATATATCATTAAATGGTATCCACCCATTATATAAACGGTTTGGATCATTAATGGAATATACATCAAATTCAAAAGCTCAAGTCTTGCAATCGACGCGGATCAGCTACTGACATGTTAAGTAGCGTGACTCGCTATTGAAGTGACGTCACCTAATTATGTATGTTTTATATCCACTCCAATCGTTCATTTGGAGAGATCACTTTAGGGTATGAGCCAAAGAATGAATCTTGAGTGCACCCCACTACAGAAAACGGTGGAGAGCGTCACAAACATCAACCATCGTTAAAAACTTATAATGGCCGCCACAACAGTTTTTGATCAAGCTGATATTTGTGTTTTCACTTCTCTAATATGTATGTTTACTTAAGAATGTGTTGGATCTCAAGTGGACCTTAGGAAGATTTCAACGGTGGGTGTCACTCTCCCCACTATTTTCTGTGGTGGGTCCACTCGCTTTGAATTTGCCTCGTGATCAACCCTAAAATGGACAGTATAGATGCAACACATACATCATGGTGGCCCCCCACAGAACTTGGTGACGTCACTTTGGTGGGCATCACTCTACCTACTATTTTCTAATTCTTTTGATCACGCCCTAAAATGGTCAGTATAGATTCCGCCCCCGCCCTAAAATGGACAGTATAGATCCCCCCCCCCCAACCAAACTTGGTGACATCACTTTAGTAGCGAGTCTCGCTGCTCAACCTGTCAGTAGCTAATCCGCGTCCACTCAAGAATGACTACTAAACATGGATTGTGGCTATTTATAAATCACTATAATAATCTCATGGTGGTTGCATTCCCCACTCACTGGCATTCCATGCTAACCAGGTAACTATCTATTAGTGACACATCCTAATTTCACGGCCTGCACTTCATCCTTCTCAACCTTCTGTACCAGTCAGCATAATTCAAAACAAGCCGTGTTTTTACTTCTCTAACACCCTTCCCTGCTCTCTTTTTAACCTGCTGGGGTCCCCCCATAAACTGCCATTCTCTCATCTGAACCTGATGGAGGTGGTTGATTAATATCCTCTCCCTGGACAACTCCCGGGTCTTGTCTGAAAGAGTCTTCCTGATGTCCTGTGTCTCAAAAAAACTGTTGAGAATCTTGTCTGACCCAATCGAGATCTCTCACCCTGCTATCCTGGCCTTGCATTTCTCCCTTGTTTAGAATTTCTCTTATCAAAGAATGGGAAGATACATCCACTGTATTTGGGATTAACTTTTCAATTATGGCACATTCGCCAGTGGCCCACTTTTATTTGGGATGTTGGCACTGGTAGAGTGGTCCATTTTAGAGCAATCGAAATAGCAATCCAGTCCATTTATTTACTTAAGCTCGACATGAAGGCAAACATATAACGGATATAAGGGATGCAGATTGCATTTATCTTTGACTCTTCATAAAGCGTTATCACACAGGCACTTTTGATTGGTGTTGGTTGATTAGGGTGCATCTTGGTCCTGGTAAAAACCCAATGCATGAATGGACCCAATTGATAATTCAATAATTTGTGCTAGACCCACCTTACATTTGGACTTTTAACAACTGATTAAATCTTCGTATACACCATGTCTCTATCTCTTGTAATTTCTTCTTTCACAGTGCTATCTATTGCTTTGTGCCATGGTTTTTTTCTCATAAGTGTTTTTTCACATTAAATTACGAGTCTTTGGGATTGTGCTTGATTTTGCTATTAGAATACTTTACTTGATTTGTCTCTGTGTCCTTCCGTAGTCCCCAATAAGTGGTATCAGAGCAGTCATTGGAGCGCATGTTAAATATAAAAATAGAGTATTAATGACATCTAATCCTAAGTTTGATGTTAAGAAGTACTCTAGGAAAAATAAATTTGAATTATGGAAGGTCAAGATAATTGACCTATTAGTTCAACAATGATTGGACAAGATCCTTGAAAAGTGACTGGAATCTATGAAAGATGATGAATGAAACAAGCTGAATAAGAAAGCGAGAACCTTCATCCAATTGTACTTAACAGATGAGGTCTTCTATAATTTCATGATACAGAAAACTGCAGCAAGTTTATAGGCAAAGTTAGAGGACATTTATGCAAAGAAATCTCTTGAAAATTGCCTACATTGAAGTTGTACTTATTCAATCTAAAGATGACATATGAAGGTGATGTTGGGGCCCTTATTAACAACTTTAATAAGATAATTTGTAAATTGCTAGATGTGGAGGATACGGTTAAGGATGAAGATCAGACACGTATCTTATTGAATTCTCTCCCGGCTTCGTATGAGTCTTTCAAAGACACATTGTGCATCGATAAAATTTCTTTTAGTTTTAATACTGTTATCTCAACCATTCAAGGAAAGACAATGAGAAAGAAAAACGGTAACATGAGCGCCTCTACCAATGCATTGTTTATGAGGGGGCGAAATTCTAAGTGGGAGACAGTATCTTCTCGATCGAAATCCAAATATAGGGGCAAGGGTAAGGGAAAGTTAAAGTGCTGGAACTGTGGGATGTCTAGGCACATAAAGAAGGATTGTATGAATTCTAAGGCAAGAAAAGAGATATCAAAGGCTTCTTCTAGGGAAGCTAATATTACCAAGTTTGATGAAGGTACAAGTGGACATGACGTGTTGTCAATATCTATGGTTGGGCACTCACGATCGTAAAGATGAGTGAATTTTGAATACTTGGGCATCATATCACATGAGTACTTCTCATTGGAATTGGTTTACCAGCTATAGAGAGTCCGATGGTAGCTAGGTATTTATGGGTAATGATAATGCCTGTAATGTAGTGGGCATTGGATTAGTGGGCATCAAGATGTTTGATGGCATGGAGCGCACCTTGATCGAGGTGAGACACGTTCCTAATATAAGGAGGAGCTTAATATCTCTTAGAGCACTTAGGACGCTCATGTGTAAGTTCACTGGTTTTGATCACGTCCTTAAAGTTTCAAAAGGGGTATTCATTGTTATGAAGGCACATAGGAGTGAGAACCTTTACAAGTTGATTGAGAGTACTTCATTGGGTGGACTTACAACGTTTATACTGGATTCTACGCTTACATGAATGTGGCATACATGTCTGCGCTACATGAGCGAGCACGACATGAATGTACTTTCTGAGAGTTGTTTAATTTCAGCTTATAAAGTTTTTGATTTAAATATATGCGAGCATTGTATATATGGTAAACAGTCAATGTTAGCTTTTAAATCTGTTAAACATGTATGCAAGGGTGTTCTTGATCATGTGCATTCTGATGCATGACAACTATCGCCTGTGGTTTCCGCTGGAGGGTTGTTTTAATTCGTCACATTCATTGACGACTACTCAAGGAAAGTATGAGTTTATTGCACGAAAAATAAATCCGATATTTTACCAATTTCAAACAATGGAGAGCAATAGTAGAAAAATAGATAAGTCCAAAAGTAAAGGTTCTAAGGACAGAGAATGATAGAGAATTTACTTTAGATAAATTTAATCAATATTGTAAGGATAAAGTGGTTGTAAGGTATAATACAATATACCATACACCAGAGTAAAATGGTGTGGCTAAGTGGATGAATCAATAAAATAATTCACTATTTAAATCAAAAAGGCACAAGGGTCCAATTGCATAGACTAGAAAAGATTCAACTAATTGTGTAAAGTAATCTAAGATGTGAGACGTGAAAATTACAATTGTGTGTTATCTAAATAAGTGCCTAACATACAATATATTTTTTGTATTCATATATGCAAATTATTCACAAGTATAAATAGAATTGTAATCACATAAATAATTACAAACACAATGATATTTTGTTTGGATCAGAATAAATGAAATACATTGAAATCCAAATATTTTATCTGAATGGAAGTAAACTGGAGTTATTGGAATGCATCAATTTTTATTTTTATTTTTAATTATATTCATAGATTCATATATGATATAACAAATATGCTTTAGCATATTGAATTAGTGTACATATGTGATATTTGCATGATGATTGTAATAAGCTCATTAAAATATATACATTAGCAAAAATTAAGGAAAATTTTAAGTTATCATTATATTCCTAGCCTCGAGTAGGCCACAATGTAAAGATCACAAACAAGTAACTTGCCAATGGTTTTTTAACCATCTATTAAGATGGCCAACGTTTGGATAGTTTAAATAATTCTGTTAGTACAAATTTAGTGGTGTAGCTTATAATTAAATTATTTTGAATTTTAGTGTGTCACATGTATGGCATGCATGTGCATAGTAACACCTTCATTTACCCATGTGACTCTCCCAGTGGTCCCAAAGGCATTTCACCCATTTACTCCTAAATCCCTCCTCTTACCCCATTTACTCCCCTGCCCAAACAACTCAAATACAAGGTGTCAAATGGCCCATACCCTAGTAGATTGACAAGCTACGTGGACCATTCGTCTTCCATACAAGCCCTATCCACCATAAATACAGCCAGTAACTCACCCAAACTTCTCCCCAGACCTCCATTTATAAATACATGCAAGCTTTGAGGACCAAGAACGCACTCCAACCGTCCCTTTAGCCAATCACATTCTCTGAGATGATGGACCATGAACTTATGGGCCTTTCTTTGATCCTAGCCCTTGTGATGGTGAATGGCGCCACTGGGATTCCTAACATCAATGACAGGGTCGCCTTTCTTGAAAACAAAGATGGAGTACCCTATTCTGGGGATGTCTTGAAAAATGGGGAGTATACACTAAGATTAAAAGGATGATTGCAATCTAGGGCTGCTGAAGGAGGATGGGGTGATATGGAGCTCCGACACCCATCGATCGTACCAGAGATGCTTTCTGGAATTCCAGCGAGATGCTAACCTTGTGATCTACAACGGTCAATACATTTCCGAGTGGGCCAGCGCCACGAACAGGAAAGATGGGAATTACATCCTGGCCTTAACAAAGAGCGGCAATCTTGCCATCTATGGCCCGAGGATATGGGAAACGAAACGGGTAAGTTGGACGGTGGGGATTTCAAGGATCATAAGGTTAGACAGGGTAGTGGCATGACTGATGGTGACGATGGAGCGTTCGTGGTGATCAGGGGCCAGGATAGAGAGAAGGTGATGAAGCGTGCGTGATCAATGGCGTGTTTTGAGTGTAGTATAACGTGATGCTAAAATAAGCAAGCACTTTTTATATATTTTATTTTGGTATTTTACTTTCCATGCTTTAGATCTGGGCATGTGCTGGACTAGTGTATTCAGAGCCGTTCAATCGATTTATGCTCATTTCATGTTAAATGTAGATAATTGTTCATTAATATCCAACCGTCCATTTTTATTCTCGAGGATCGTAACCCACACGTGTGCAAGGATTGCCAAAGTCGTACACAGACGGGCTCCACGATGTAGACGTTCTAGCCCCAAAATTGGGCTGATCCGCTGATCGGGGCCAAACGGGCACATTTTATGGGATTAGCCACTGACAGCCAGTGAAGTAGCAAACTCATCACCAAATTGTGTGGGCCCCTCTATGATATATTTGTTGTATCCACACCGTCCATCCATTTGGAGAGATCATTTTAGGCCATGATCTAAAGAATGAGACAGATCAAAATCTCAAGTGGACCTCACCATAGAAAACAATGGAGATTGAACGCCTACCATTACAAATTTCTAAGGGCAACAGAAGTTGATATTTGTGGTTTTCCCTTTCGTTCGTGTCTTTGTTAACCTATGAACAGGTTGGAAATCAAATAAACATCATGGTGGACCTATGAAGGTTCGTGTCTTTGTTAACCTATGAACAGGTTGGAAATCAAATAAACATTATGGTGGACCTAGGAAGGTTACGACGGTAGGCATCACTCTCTCCTCTGTTTTCTATGGTGGGGTCCACTCCAGCTTTGGATCTTACTCATTCTTTGGCTCATGACCTGAAATGATCTGCTCAAGCGGAAAGATGTTATGGATACAATGGAAACGGATTGGCTACTCCGCTTGACAACAGCTCGGGAGCTGGTGGTCGGTGCTATGTGGGCCCCACCATGATGTATGTGTTTCATCCATTTCGTCCATCTATTTTTCTAGATCAATTCATGATAATACATAAAAAATTAGGTATATCCCACTCCCAAGTGGACCACATTACAGGAAACAGTGTTGAATGAACTTTGACCGTTGAAAAATTTTTGAGGGCCATAAAAGTATTGGATCAAGTTGTTCTTTGTTTTTCCCCTTCATCTGAGTCTTTATGATCTAATCAACAGATTGGATGTCAAATAAACAGTACAGCGCGCCTTAGGAGGATTTAAATAATGGATATCCAATCACTATTGTTTCCCTGTGGTGTGATCCAAATGAGATTTATATCCCTCTCATTTTTGGGATCAAGACTAAAATGATATTTAAAAATGGATGATACGGAATGGATGAAGCACATACATCATAGTGGGCCCACAGAGCACCGACTACAGCTCCGGGGCCAGGGGGAGTAGCCAATCCGTTTCCGGATACAATGCACCCATCATGGTGGGGCCCACATAACTTAGTGACGTCATTTCAGTAGCAAGTTTCGCTACTCAACTTGTCAGTAGCTAATCCCCGTCCCATCTTATGACAGCAATGGGTCGCTGAAAAAGAAAAGCATGCACGTGGCTTCTAATATTGAGACCAATTTCATGAGTTGACGGGCCTGAGATTTGGATAAGGAAATCTACACGGTGGGACCCATTGATGGATGGCTTGGATCACACATGCATGAGAAGAGTTAGCACGTGTGGTAACATGTATGTGGGTTTCCTTCTACACGTACGATCGTGGGCTAACCTATTTTCTTTTGTAAACGTGGGGCTTGATTGATGTGTGTGTTCCCACCGAACGAATGGCTCGGATCTTACAAATGTACTATTAGTGTCCCTTCCAAGTTCCATCTGCAGATTCTCTTTTGAAGCAAGTGCAGACTGATTACACTAGTGCACTTGTACATAATATCACTTTGACAGGAAGTTGGGGCGATAACTAACGGTGTCCCACCTTTGATCAGTCATCTTGACCATTGATCTCATGGCTCCGTACTGTCTATGCTGGTAAATTCTAGATAGTCTCCAAGATCACAAGTTGCCCACACTTTGGCTAGTGGCGCGCGCGCGCGCGCGCGCGCGCACACATATATATATATATATAGAAAAATTCAAAATTTTGATGGCTAGGATCTTCTAATCTGTGAACTTCAATAATAAAGATAATCAGTTCATTAAAAATTTCTTACTGTAGCCCATATTGGGTAAAACTTAGTAGATGAACAGTTCTGATCATGATCTAGGTAGAACTGATTGGGGAATGAGATGATGCTATTTAATCCACCAAAGTGGTACGTGGGTCGTTAATTCTCCACACAACATTCAATCCACATTCAAGGCTAGTAGATAGGAAATGTTGCAGCTTCTTGGACCCATGTCGATTACCCATGCAGAGATAGAGGTGATGAGGTCGAGGTCGATCACCATCTTCCTTAAGGATAATTACTTCGAATCCATGGAGCTTCTCTGGACTCCTCATAATGGCTTCTTGAATCCACAGGGAAAGAAAGCAAGAAGAATAAAAATAAATTCTAATAAATTTATAATTGGATTGATGAATGAAAATAACAAGTTCACAACTCTTTAAATATGAATACTATGCAATGAGAGAGAAATCAGAAGCAAACTATAACTAAAACTCTTAGAATTCGCAACTTACTATTTATAGACTATCGCGTTGTCTACTAGTGCGCAAGGTTTTTGGCCGAAAATAGTAAGTGTCCTATTTGGCTTCACTAAGCTATTCTCCTAATTATTCTAATCTCTTTTCACATTGGGCGCAACTCCTAATGCCTAACAGAACGGATGAAAAGTTATAATCAAATTAAAACTTACTATTTATAGTAAAAACGGAATTAAAATAAGAAAATGACCATCGATCTAGAAGTATTTTGCAAATCCGGCATAGTTGGGTTGAGTAGCTAAAGTAGCTCGTTCTACTCTAAAATCATATATTTTATGTCCGATAACTCATTCCACATTGCTAGATACACCCGATCTAAGGTTTGATGGTCTATATTACTTTTGTCGTCGATCAGGCCTTTTTTGATCCATCTTGGCCATGAAATTGTTCGCAACCCGCTCTACATCACAGAATAAATAAATTAAAAAAGAAGAAGAAGAAATGTCCTCAGAGTCAATAAACATGATCCGGCCGTGCAATTGCCCGTCCAACTATCAATCAGCTCTTCATGCATGTTCGCAGGTAAAAATTGTAATAGATAATACATTGTAGAGAACACTTGCTCTGATACCATTGAAAAGCTATGGAAGTGACCACGTTGCAGAAATTATAAATTATTTATTTCATTGGGAATAACATGACTTTGGATACGAGTACGGAGAGATTTGTGATGACTTAAGAGTGATCATGACATGTATACATTTTAATAAATAATAAAATATCATAATTTAAAAATTACCCTAATCTACATTGTATTAGAGCCATGTTGATCTTGGGTTGAATTTGAGATCTTTGTTCAAAAGCTACTAGCATCACCATTGTTTAACAATGTAATCTTTTATTGCCAGCTGCATCACAAGTCAAAATCAACCCATACAACCCATCTCCAACCCAAATCAATTCTCTTTTCTAATGTTGGTAGTGGCTTTGATGCTATGTTAAACGTAAAAGACTTCATTGTGGAAGTCATACTTTATTTATTTTACTGAAAATAACATGAATATATGAAATATACGGGGGATCTGTAACGAATTAAATAGAATCTAACATATACGCATCTGAAAAAAAAACATCTACACTAAAATTCTACAAAAATTGTATAATAAGCTTGTTATGATTATAGATTATTATTATTTTAGAAGAGAATAGTGTTTTGTATGAAATGTCATTTCTAGAAAATAGGGAGAAATGAAATGTTTATTTTCTTGATTTTTTTTTTCAACAATATTTTCTTTAAAAAATATTCATTTCAAAATCTATTTTATGGAAAAATAGAAATTTTTATGAAAAATTTATGTGAAGGTGAAAGAAGACATGTATGTTACATTATCACACATGATACATTGGCATATGTGGGAAATTGACACATGAGAAGCTTGAAGATGAATAATATTGTCGGACTTTGTGCTACTCATTAAATTATTATTGACACATGTATATATTTATTCATTTAATTACATTAAAATTTATTGATGTTTGTATTTGTCTATTGATATGATAATTTCATGATAATGTATTCACGTAAATATTCACATTAACCTTAAGTACAGGGGTAATAAACATTTGTCAACTAAAGGCTTGGTACACTTCATGCATGATATAGACCATTATACGAGTATGTATAATAATAGTGATACATATTAAGGTGCGTGTACATATGAGATATCCATTCACCTAGCCAATTTATGAGATGATAAGGATGAGATCTCATGGTGGCACACTCATCTCGCTATAAGCATGTATCTTACAACGATGATGGTTCATTGGCTGATGGTATAAATCTTGCACACTGATCAAATGGACAAAAGACGCTCATTGAGAAAAGACGCTCATTCACAGTATTTTATTTGAGCGGCAAGTGTTGCAAAATTAAGTATTTAAAAGTGATGAATCCCAATTCAATCACCATTTGAGTATACTGTCCTATATAATTTTGTCCTTATTACTCTATACTATATAATAAGGTTGCATTAAAGTATTACTACTTTGTCGTGGATTCTTGTTGTCCACCCAAGTTTTGGGTTAGCCTATTTTTTAGGTTTCGATTGTAAAATGATGTGTAGTAGATCAGATAGAGTGGATCTCATTCACAAATCAGGGTGAGCATGGAAAGCTTGCATGATGTTACTAGAGCGTGTTGTAGAGGATTTCAATCCTCCTAACACCAGACAGCCTATTGAATGTCTGAAACAAGACAGACAGATGTCATTATCTTGGAGATTGCATCATGGCCTACCCAATATTTCACAATTTACTATTAGCAAATGATTTTCACTTCGTGCCTTTCCAAATCCAATCCATATCAGTTAGGTGTACGCAGCTTATGTATAAGGGCAGATGATAAGGTGGGGCACGAAGAAAATGAATTCGGTAGATCAATATCTCCACATGACGTGGCAGGCTAATGTGCCAATCAGGTCCACATACATGTAAGGCCCAGCTTTTTTGGTTGATTACTTAAAAAAAATACACTTGCTAGACAATCCTATCTATTATCTGTCCATTAAAGAAACTGTGGGAAACAATCATATTACCAGTGGATAAACTGTAGAAGAGTATTAAACTGTCCATTAAAGAAATGGGTTGGACCACTCACAACTTTGTAGCGCGTATAAGTATTATCAGTGTGAATAAGAGGGTGAATAGATGAGTGGAGGCTTGAACGTTGGTAGCCCCATATGAGTGCTACGTGCCCTTGCTCACAAGTGAGGATAGACCAAGTGATCTTTTGAGTCACACATTGAATGCATGTTGAAACTCAATCATGCCTTCCAACCGTCCATTTTTCTTACACACGTACATGCGAGTGATGCATTGACCATTTCTTCGTCAAGGCCTGTTCATGTGGGCCCTTTGATGCTAGTTTCTCATACACCGTCCAGTTTTCTCATACTAATATAGACCAATCAATGATTCAACTTGCCTGGTTTTTGCACCTGTGCATGCTCATCGCAATCACCACTTGATGAACGTCCGAGATCTAATACACATATTACACATGTGATGAAAGTCACCTCAGTAATTCCTCCTCCCACCAAGTAATTCACCGGATAAGATAAAAGATAATAGTGTCAGTAGTGCCCGCCTTGCCCACGTGCCATGGGTCCTTGTTTCTATGGATAGGATAAAATATAGGGCGAGGATAGACCTCTCTTCTCCCACTACCATGCAAGAACCACAGCAATTGGATATTTTAAACATCTTTAATAGGTTCTATCTTACAATGAACGATTTTGTTCATTCATTTTTGCATTTCCACTGACTAATGTCTTGGACAATCCAATATGTATGATTATTTAAAGGCTGCCTATGAAGAGTAGACTCAACCCAGTGAACGATCCAGATAGGTGAAATGAATGCCAATGAGGCCAAATATAAGTAGGTGAATGAGAAGGTGTAAAGAACAACGCGGATTAGGTGGTGTTGCCCACACCACCCCTGCGGTTATGTGTTGGGCCATGGGGGGACCACTGTGATGCATGCCGTCCCATTCGTTTCACCAGATTATCTGAGAATACGGACCCAAAAATGAAGAGATACAAATCTAAGGTATGCCCAACCATAGGAAACAGTGTTGAGATATCTATTCACCTAGCTAATGTATGAGATAATAAGGATGAGATCTCAGGGTGGCACACTTATCTCACTGTAAGCATGTATCTTACAAGTACGATGGTTCATTGGTTGATGCTATAAATCTTGCACACTGATCACATGGACAAAAGACACTCATTCACGGTATTTTATTTGAGCAGCATGTGTTGCAAAATTAAGTATTTAAAAGTGATGAATCAATTCCAATTCAATCACTATTTGAGTATGCTATCCTATATAATTTTCTGTCCTTATTACTCTATAGTACTATATAATAAGGTTGCAATAAAATACTACTACTTTGTTGTGGATTCTTGTTGTCCACCCAAGTTTTGGGTTAGCCTATTTTTTAGGTTTTGATAGTAAAATGAGGTGTAGATCAGATAGAGTGGATCTCATTCACAAATCAGGGTGAGCCAGTGTTGTTACTAGAGCCAGTGTTGTAGAGGAATTCAATCCTCCTAACACCCGACAGCCTATTGAATGTCTGAAAAAGACAGATGTCATTGTCTTGGAGATTACATCATGGCCTACACGACATTTCATAATTTACCATCGACAAATGATTTTCATTTCGTGCCTTTCCAAATCCAATCCATATATATCAGTTAGGTGTACGCTGATAAGGGGAGATGATAAGGTGGGACATGAACAAAATGAATTCGGTAGATCAATATCTCCACATGACGTGGCAGGCTAATGTGCCAATCAGGTCCGCATATATGTAAGGCCCAACATTTTTGGTTTATGACTTATTAAAATACACTTACTAGACGATCCTATCTATGATCTGTCCATTATAGAAACGGTGGGAAACAATCATATTACCAGTGGATAAACTGTAGAAAAGTAAGGAATTGGATTCTCTCAAAGATTTAAGCCATCCACCTTTTTCAGTGGATCCGATGCAATCAGTCCATCACGCTGGCACGTCCCCTGGGGTAGGGAATCCAGCTGCGGCTGCCGTTGCCATGGCGGAGAGAGAGGGAACAATATGGAGATGGTATGGCAACAGTAGGTTTATTTATGAGGCCACCATTATGTACATCTTTCACCGAACTTGTTCATCAAGTGTGACTTACAAGGAAAAAAACGAAAAATACAAAAGCCTGATTCAAAACTCAGGCAGGTAGCAACGCTTGAACTTAGGTTTAGGCACAATTTTATATTGTTCCCATTCGTGTAGCTCATCTAGGTATTTTATCAGGCTGAGCTTTTGTATGTGGAGTGAACATAATAGTCATCACCTGATGGACGGAGTGGATGTTGGAATCAGATGCCTTCAATCTAACAGAGAGCTCGATGTCATCGAGCTGGCTTCATCGAAGCTAGCTCGATGACATCGAAGCTACTCGATGCCATCGAGTATTCTTGAGTTTTTTAGCCCTTGCTCGCTGGACATATTTTGTCAATTTTCAATGACATCGAAGGTAGTTAGTTCGATATTATCGAAGGTTTCGTGCAGATTTTATGCCGAAACGTAGATTTTGCAAAATTTGTTTCTTTCTAAAGCTATAAAAAGGGATATATATGGGACTAAGAGGTATTCTAAGACATTCTAAGGTTTCTAAAAGAGTTCTAGGGTTTCTAAAAGTGGACTCTAGGGTTTCAAGGGATGAGAAAGGTGAGGTTTGGTAATGGTAGAGTAGTCCATTTTAGAGCAATCTAAATAACAATCCAGTCCATTTATTTACTTAAGCTCGACATGAAGGCAAACATATAACGGATATAAGGGATGCAGGTTGCATTTATCTTTAACTCTTCATAAAGCGTTATCACCCAGACACTTTTGATTGGTGTTGGTTGATTAGGGTGCATCTTGGTCCAGGTAAAAACCCAATGCATGAATGGACTCAATTGATAATTCAATAATTCATGCTAGGCCCACCATAGAGAGACGTGAATGTATAATCCTACGGACATTTGGACTTTTAACAACTGATTAAATCTTCATACACACTATGCCTTTTACTTTAAGAATCTGGATTCTTACTGCTTTAGATGTAGGTGTAATAATTGTTTAAAAATCTAGTCGGCTATCCACTAGCCCTGTCATTTCTAACCCTTTTTTCTTTACGCAATGAATGAAAGAGGGAGATCTAAATAATCATAGGGTATGGATTGATTGATTATGAAAATGGGAGTAAAATTTGGCTGATACAATTGTTGATAGATGTCTTAAATCTGTAAATCAATAGGCCTATCAATAGGCCTGTCAATGATAGTTCAATGCCATCGAGTAGATTTTGATGCTATTGCTCGATGCCATCCAAGAATTTTGGATTATCTCATGTTGGTCACTGGATACTTTAGTGTCCTATTCGATGCTATTGAAGGTTGTTCGATACCATCGAAGTTAGTTTTGATAATATCGAATGCCTCTTCGATGCCATCGAAGTTAGTTTCGATGACATCGAAGACCTGTTTAATGCCATCGAAAAAAATTGAGAATTTAGATGTTTAGTTGCCGGAATGTTTTAGTGTTAGTTCGATGCCATTGAAGTGGGTTCAATGCCATTGAAGTCCCATCGAAGTGACATCGAATGGATTGCGCAGAGTTACGTAGATTGTGTATCTGCGGGATTTGTTTTCGATTTTGTCTGTGATTCTTCCTAAGGCTATATATAGGAGTGTAATAAGGATCAACGGGTATGTAAGATGTTTCTAATTCATTTTAGGGGTTTCAAGGGCTTGTAAAGGGAGATTTAAGGCTTATTTGAATCGGGTATTCTCTCTATCTCTTGTAATTTCTTCTTTTATAGTGCTATCTATTACTTTGTGCCGTGATTTTTATTCGTAAGTATTTTTCCACATTAAATTACGAGTGTTTGAGATTGTGCTTGATTGTTGCTATTAGAATACTTTACTTGATTTATCTCTATGTGCTTCCGTGGTCCCCAACAAGTGGTATTAGAGTAGTCATTGGAGCACATGTTGAATATAAAAGTAAAGTATCAATGACATCTAATCCTAAGTTCGATGTTGAGAAGTACTTCGGGAAAAATAATTTTGAATTATATAAGCTCAAGATGATTGGCTTATTAGTTCAAAAAGAATTGGACAAAGTCTTTAAAAAGCGACCAGAATCTATAAAAGATGATGAATGAAATAAGTTGGATAAGAAACAAAGAACATCCATCCAATTGTGTCTAATGGATGGGGACTTCTATAATGTCATGAGAGAGAAAACTGCAGCAAGTTTATGAGCGAAGTTAGAGGGCATTTCTGCAAAGAAATCTCTTGAAAATCGCCCACACTTGAAATTGTACTTATTCAATCTAAAGATGACATATGGAGGTGATGTTGAAGCCCTTATTAGCAACTTTAATAAGATAATTTGTAAATTGCTGGATGTGGAGTATTGATGGTCAAATATTGCATATTAGGCCCTAGTTATTGCCTGGATTTATGAACATGGTACTGTTTAATGTCTCAATTTAACCATGTTTTTGATGCAATGTGTATTTAGGAGCTTGGACCGAAATAGGGTGCTAAAAGAATGAAATTAATGCTCTGATGATGCCAAGGTAAGGGATGGACTCCATGCGACCAAGATCGATGGGTTTTCATGCCAGAGATCCAAGAAAATTACGCTACTCACGTTAAACGGGCCCGAAAATCATTCAGAATGCAAGATCACAGGGTTCCCACCATCCGTTCGGCACAAAAATTTATACATGGTCTGAAGGCCATAAATTAACTGTACAAGTCAAATTCAACCGTTGGATCATTGTAGAAGTATCCCAACAGATAAATCAGCCCATGAATTATCAAAATTTGGGCCCACCTGATATCTGGATTTGCTTCAATTTTGGTCTTAACTCATTAAATGAGCTGAGGAAATGAATGGACAGAATGGATTTCTCGTGAACATCACAGTGGACCCCACATGAGGGTGTGCATGCATCCAGTGCATGCGCACGTGAGCCGCACCAGACGGTCAACCCGGTCAAAGACGGGCTGAGCCGTCTTCTTCTTGCAAAGGAACAACGGACGGACGCTCTCTGTCCATTTTTGAGTAGTGGGCCCCACCCATTGTCCATATGGATAATCCACACCGTTCATTCATTCCATAAGGGGGGTAAGACCCTCACCTAGGTGACCTTTTGGTCCCATGCACGTGTAAGCACGTGAATATTCAGAAAACGCAGGATGAACGGCGGAAACAAAACATCAATGGACCGCATAAAAACTCGACAAAAACTAGTCCATTTCGATTGAAATCTCGTTAGGAATCTAATGAACGGGTTGAATTTCATCAAAAATATTACTGTGGGGCCCATTGATCATCGTAGCGTCGATTTTTCGCAGGCCGTGCGTCCGAAAAATTCAGATGTTTCAAGCCGTTCCGCGATCATGTCCGTGATCGGATTTACCATCTGAACCGTCCATGGTGTCCATATGTCGGGTATCACCCTTTCCTAGGTGTCGTTTTGACACCATGAAAGCTGTTGCAAAATCATAGCCGTTAAACGTAAGATGGACGGTGGAGTAGACAAGCTCGTGGGTCACACCGATTTCATTCCAAAAATACTACTTCTTGACTTTTTTTCAAGGGGAAACCAATGGACGGCGGGGATTTCTTTGATAATTACGATTATGGACCCCACCGACGTCATAGCGGAGCGTCGTGCGAGCTCTATTCCGCGAAAAAGGTTGCGGCTGATCCAGGTGGGCCACCATTTCTGATCATTTCGACGATCCAGACCGTCCATCATGTAGACCACCCTAAAACACCTCAAGGGACATCATTTTTTTGGGAAGAAAGCAAAGAAAAGGGGCATCTTTGGCACTATCTTCGTGACTGCGTAAACAGAGCTTACGCAAGGGAGTTCTTGGCTGCGTAAAAGCCACGCAACATCACCGACTCTAGCTAGGGCATCTTCACCGCCTCCATCAGTCACCTATAAAACAACGAAAGAGAGAGAATGTGGGGAGAGTATCCTTCCTTTGGAACGTGAGTGAGAGACAGAAAGAGAGTTGTTTTTTCTATTTTTTTTCTTTTTATTTTATTTTGTTTAGTTTAAGGGAATCAGCCCATTCATGTTGGGCTGAACCTCTTAGATAGGGCTAAGAGCTGAAGCTTGTAGCGTGATGGGAGGATTTTTAGCTTATACCTTTTGTTTATACTGAACTGATGATGATTTTAGTTTAATTAAGGAAATGTTTTTAGTTGTTAATGGTCTGTTGTGACTAAAATTACAATGGGTCTGTGATGACTTTAAGCATGTTCTTTTCCTTTTATGTTTATGACGTCAGGAAGCCCTGTTGTTCACCATCGTCTTCTGGGCATGGTCGGATGACGGTACCCTTCCTAACTTTCATGCATTGTTGATTGGTTGATAATTAGTTTAATTCTGTTGTTTGCTTTATCTCCTGGACATGGTTTGGTGATGGAATCCATTCTAATTCATATATCTTTCATTCCTTTAAAACTATATCAAAGGAAGTTCAGTTTAATTTTTATGGTTACACCCTTCAACTAGATGAAGATGGACTCTAAGTCTAGTTGAGTTTTTGATACAGGCATAAGATCTCCTCGATCTCTACAAGTGGATCTTCTGAATCCCTAGTTTCCTATCTCTGATTTTTCTTAAGTTTTAGATTAATCTCACCATTATTCATTAATTTATATTCGATTTAGATTTCATCTTAGTTTAGTTCTAGTTCTACTTAGTTTCACATTACGTACAAGTTCAGTTCCTTGGGATTTGACCTCGGTCTTACCGAGTTTATTACTACATCACAACCCTGCACTTGGGGTGTGTACATGGAAGAGACGGTTAAGGATGAAGATCAGGCACATATCTTGTTGAATTCTCTCCTAGCTTCGTATGAGTCTTTCAAAGATACATTGTGCATCGATAAAATGTCTTTTATTGTTGATGCTGTTATCTCAACTATTCAAGGAAAGACAATGAGAAAGAAAAACGGGAACATGGGCACCTCTACCGATGCATTGTTCATGAGGGGCCAAAATTCTGAGTGGGACACAGTATCTTCTCGATCGAGATCCAAATATAAGAGCAAGGGTAAAGGAAAGTTAAAGCGCTAGAACTGTAAGATGTTTAGGCACATGAAGAAGGATTGTACAAATCTTAAGGCAAGAAAAGAGATATCAGAGGCTTCTTCCAAGGAAGCCAATGCTACCAAGTTTGATGAAGGTACAAGTGAAAGTGACGTATTGTCAGTATCTATGGTCGAATACTCATGATCGTAGAGATGAGTGAATTTTGGATACTTGGGCATCATATCACATGACTTCTCATCGGAATTGGTTCACCAGCTATAGAGAGTCCGATGGTGGCCTGGTAGTTATGAGCAATGATAATGCCTGTAATGTAGTGGACATTTGATCAGTGGGCATCAAGATGTTTGATGGCATGGAGCCCGCCTTGATCGAGGTGAGATACGTTCCTGATATAAGGAGCTTGATATCTCTTGGAGAACTCGAGGCGCTCGTGTGTAAGTTCACCGGTTTTGATCACGTCCTTAAAATATCAAAATGAGCATTTGTTGTTACGAAGGCACAGAGGAGCGAGAACCTTTATAAGTTGATTGGGAGTACTTCATTGGGTGGAGATATAGCGTTTGTAGCGGATTCCACATCCACATGAATGTGGCATACATGTCTGCGCTACATGAGCGAGCACGACATGAATGTACTTTCTGACCGATGTTTAATTTAATCTTTTAAAGTTTTTGATTTAAGTATACACGAGCATTGTATATATGGTAAACAATAAATGTTAACTTTTAACTCTATTAAACATGTATGCAAGGATGTTCTTGATTATGTGCATTTTGATGTATGACGACTGTTGCCTGTGGTTTCCGCTGTAGAGTTGTTTTGGTTCGTCACATTCATTGACGACTACTCAAGGAAAGTATAGGTTTATTTCATTAAAAATAAATCCGATGTTTTACCAATTTCAAGCAATGGAGAGCAATGATGGAAAAGCATTCAAGTCCAAAAGTAAAGGTTCTAAGGACAGAGAACGTTAGAGAATTTACTTTAGATGAATTTAATAAATACTCTAAGGATGAAGTGATTGTGAGGCACAACACAATATACCATATACTAGAGCAAAATGGTGTGGCTGAGTGGATGAATCAATAAAATAATTCACCATGTAAATCAATAAGGCACAATGGTCCAATTGCATAGACTAGAAAAGATTCAACTAATTGTGGAAAGTAGTCTAAGATGTGAGATGTGAAAATTACATTTGTGTGTGATCTAAGTTAAGTGCCTAACATACAATCTATTTTTTGTATTCATATATGCAAATCATTCACAAATATAAATAGAATTGCAATCACATAAATAATTACAAACACAATGATATTTTGTTTAGATTAGAATAAATGAAATACATTGAAATCCAAATATTTTATCTGGATGGAAATAAACTGGAGTTATTGGAATACATCAATTTATTATTATTATATTCATAGATTCATATATGATTTAACAAATATGCTTTAATATATTGAATTAGTGTACATATGTGATATTTGCATAATGATTGTAATAAGCTCATTAAAATATATACTTTGACAAAAATTAAGGAAAATTTTGAGTTATCATTATATTCCAAGGCTCGAGTAGGCCACAATGTAAAGATCACAAACAAGTAACTTGCCTATGGTTTTTTAATCGTCTATTAAGATGGCCAACGTTTGGATAGTTTAAATAATTCTATTGGTACAAATTTAGTGGTGTAGCTTGTAATTAAATTATTTTGAATTTTAGTGTGTCACATGTATGGCATACATGTGCATAGTAACACCTTCATTTACCCATGTGACTCTCCCAGTGGTCCAAAAGGCATTCCACCCATTTACTCCTAAATCCCTCCTCCTACCCCATTTACTCCCGTCCAAACAACTCAAATATTACAAGGTGTCAAATGGCCCGTACCCTAGTAGATTGACAGAGCTACGTGGACCATATTTCTTTCATACAAGCCCTATCCACCATAAATATACAGCTAGTAACTCACCCAAACTTCTCCCCAGACCTCCATTTATAAATACATGCAAGCTTTGATGACCAAGAACACACTCCAACCGTCCCTTTAGCCAATCACATTCTCTGAAATGATGGACCATAAACGTATGGGCCTTTCTTTGATCCTAGCCCTTGTGATGGTGAATGGCGCCACTGGGATTCCTAACATCAATGACAGGGTCGCCTTTCTTGAAAACAAAGATGGAGTACCCTATTCTGGGGATGTCTTGAAAAATGGGGAGTATACACTAAGATTAAAAGGATGATTGCAATCTAGGGCTGCTGAAGGAGGATGGGGTGATATGGAGCTCCGACACCCATCGATCGTACCAGAGATGCTTTCTGGAATTCCAGCGAGATGCTAACCTTGTGATCTACAACGGTCAATACATTTCCGAGTGGGCCAGCGCCACGAACAGGAAAGATGGGAATTACATCCTGGCCTTAACAAAGAGCGGCAATCTTGCCATCTATGGCCCGAGGATATGGGAAACGAAACGGGTAAGTTGGACGGTGGGGATTTCAAGGATCATAAGGTTAGACAGGGTAGTGGCATGACTGACAGTGACGATGGTGCATTCGTGGTGATCAGTGGTCAAGATAGAGAGAAGGTGATCAAGCGTGCGTGATCAACGGCGTGTTTTGAGTGTAGTATAACGCGATGCTAAAATAAGCTGTCCAAGCAATTTTTATATATATATATATATATATATATATATTTTATTTTGGTATTTTACTTTCCATGCTTTAGATCTGGGCATGTACTGGACTAGAGTATTCAGAGCCGTTCAATCGATTCATGCTCATTTCCAGTTAAATATAGATAACTGGTCATTAATATCCAACAGTCCATTTTTATTCTCAAGGATCGTAACCCACACGTGTGCAAGGATTGCCAAAGTTGCACACAGATGGGTTCCACGACGTAGACGTTCTAGCCCAAAAATTGGGCTGATCCGCTGATCGGATCCAAACGGGCACATTTTATTATAGCAATGGGTCGCTGAAAAAGAAAAGCATGCACGTGACTTCTAACATTGAGACCAATTTGATGAGTGGACTGTCCTCAGATTTGGATAAGGAAATCTACACGGTGGCGCCCGTGTGATGGATGGCTCGGATCACACATGCATGAGACGAGTTAGCACCTGAGGTGACATATAGGCGGGTGGGTTCCCTTCCACACGTACGATCGTGGGCTAACCTATTTTCTTTCATAAGCGTGGGGCCTGCCTGATGGGTGTGGTCCCACCTAACGAATGGATCAGATCTTACACGTGTACTATTAGTATCCCTTCCAAGTTCCATCTGCAGATTCTCTTTTGAAGCAAGTGCAGATACGTACGCAACTGATCACACTAGTGCACTTGTACATGACATCACTTTGACAGGAAGTTAGGGCGATAACTAACCATGTCCAACCTTTGATCAGTCATCTTGACCATTGACCTCATTGCTCCGTACTGTCTATGCTGGAAATTTCTCGGTAGTCTCCAAGATCGCAAGTTGCGGCCAACACTTTGACTAGTGGCGCGCACGCGCGCACACACACACATACATGGAAAAATTCAAAATTTTAATGGCTAGGATCTTCTAATCTGTAGACTTCAATGATAAAGATAATCAGTTCATTAAAAATTTCTTACTATGGCCCATCTTGGGTAAAACTCAGTAGATGAACAGTTCTGATCATGATCTAGCTAAGCAGAACTGACTTGGGAAAGAGATGATGCTATTTAATCCAGAGTGGTAAGTGGGTCATTAATTCTCCACACAACTATTAATCCACATTCAAGGCTAGTAGATAAGAAATGTTGCAGCGTCTCCCACCCACGTAGATTGCCCACAGAATAAATAAAAAAAAAGAAGAAGAAATGTCCAGCCCTGCAATAGCCCATCCAACTATCAATCAGCTCTTCAATGCATGTTCGCAGGTAGAAATTGTAAAAGACAATATATTGTAGAGAACACTTGCTCTGATACCACTGAAAAGCTCTCCAAGTAAGAACATTGCAGAAATTATAAATTATTTATTTCATTGAGAATAACATGACTTTGGAAACAGGTGGGAAAGATTTGTGATGATTTAGAGTGATCATAACATATATATACATTTTAACAAATAATAAAATATTATAATTTAAAAATGACCCTAATCTACATTGTATTAGAGCCATATTGATCTTGGGTTGAATTTGAGATCTTTGTTCAAAAGCTACTTACATCACCATTGTTTAACAATGTAATCTTTTATTGCCACCTGCATCACACGTCAAAATCAACCCATACAACCCATATCCAACCCAAATCAGTTCTCATTTCTAATGTCGGTAGTGGCTTTGATGCTATATTAAACCTAAAAAGACTACATTGTGGAAGTCATACTTTATTCATTTTACCGAAAATAACATGAATATATGAAATATAAGGAAGATCTGCAACGATTTAAATAGAATCTAACATATACACATCTGAAAAAAAAATCTACTCTAAAATTCTACAAAAAATGTATAATAAGCTTGCTACGATTATAGATTATTTATTTATTTATTTATTTTTGAAGAAAATAGTGTTTTGCATGAAATGTCATTTCTAGAAAATAAGGAGAAATGAAATGTTTGTTTCCTTGAATTTTTTTCAACAATATTTTCTTTAAAAAATATTCATTTCAAAATTTATTGTATGGAAAAATAGAAATTTTTATGAAAAATTTATGCGAAGGTGAAAGAAGACGTGTTGAAATCATACCATGGCAAATGTGTTACATTGTCACACATGATATATTGGTACATGTGGGACATTGACACATGAGAGGCTTGAAGATGAATAATATTGTTGGACTTTGTGCTGCTCATTAAATTATTATATATTAACATGTGTATATATTTATTCATTTAATTACATGAAGATTTATTAATATTTGCATTTGTCTATTGATATGATAATTTCATTATAACGTATGCACATTGATATTCACATTGACCTTAAATACAGCTGCAATCAACATTTGTCGACTAAAGGCTTGGTACACTTCATGCACGATGTAGACCATTATATGAGTACGTATAACAACAGTGATACATGTTAAGGTGCATGTACATATGAGATATCCATTTTCCCGATTTATGAGATGATAAAGATGAGAATCATGAGATCCCAAGGTGGCACACTCATCTCGCTACTGGGTGGATGGTTCATTGGTTAATGGTATAAATCCTGCACACTGATCACATAGACAAAAGACACTCATTCACAACATTTTATTTGAGCTGCATATGTTGCAAAATTAAGTATTTAAAAGTGATGAATCAATTCCAATTCAATCACTATTTGAGTATGCTATCCTATATAATTTCTCATTCTTATTACTCTATACTATATGATAAGGTTGCTAGGAGATACTACTACTTTGTCGTGGATTCTCGTTGTCCACCAAAGTTTTGGGTTAGCCTATTTTTTGGGTTTTGATTGTGAAATGAGGTGTAGATCAGATAGAGTGGATCTCATTCACACATCAGGGTGAGCATGGAAAGCTCGCATGTTGTTACTAGAACCACTGTCGTAGAGGATTTCAGTCCTCCTAATACCCGACAGCCTATCGATCAATCTCTGAAAAAAGACAGTCAGATGTCATTATCTTGGAGATTGCATCATGGCCTACACGATATTTCATAATTTAATCGACAAATGATTTTCATTCCGTGCCTTTCCAAATCCAATCCATATCAGTTAGGTGTAAGCTGCTTATGGATAAGGGGAGATGATAAGGTGGGACATGAACAAAATGAATTCCGTAGATCAATATCTCCACATGACATGGCAGGCTAATGTGCCAATCAGGTCCACATATATGTAAGGCCCAGCATTTTTGGTTTATTACTTAAAAAAATACACTTACTAGACAATCCTATCTATGATCTGTCCATTAAGAAACGGTCGGAAACAATCATATTACCAGTGGATAAACTGTAGAAAAGTATTAAACTGTCCATTAAAGAAATGCGTTGGACCACTCACAAATTTGCAGCGCGTATAAGTATTATCAATGTGAATAAGAGGGTGAATAGATGAGTGGAGGCTTGAACGTTGGTAGCCCCATATGAGTGCTACGTGCCCTGGCCCACAAGTGAGGATAGACCAAGTGATCTTCTGAGTCACGCATTGAATGTTGAAACTCAATCATGTCTTCCAACCGTCCATTTTTCTTATACACATCGCGAGTGATGCATGGACCAGTTCTTCGTCAAGGCCTGCTCATGTGGGCCCCTTTGATGCTAGTTTCTCATACACCGCCCAGCTTTCTCATACTAATATAGACCAATCAATGATTTAACTTGCCTGGTTTTTGCACCTGTGCATGCTCATCGCAATCACCGCTTGATAACCGTCCGAGATCTTACACACATATCACACATGTGATGAAAGTCACCTCAGTAATTCCTCCCCCCACATAATAATACACCGGATAAGATAAAAGATAATGGTGTCAGTAGTGCCTGCCTTGCTCACGTGCCGTGGGTCCTTGTTTCTATGGATAGGATAAAATACAGGGCGAGGAATACCTCTGGGCTCAGTGAATGCAAAATACCCATGCGTCTAGTTGTATTTAGAATAGTTGGCATAACATCACCTATCTGGACCGCCCATTTGGTTCAGACCTCTCTTCTCCCACTACCATGCAAGAACCACGGCAATTGGATATTTTAAACATCTTTAATAGGATCTATCTTACAATGAACGATTTTGTTCATATATTTTTGCATTTCCACTGACTAATGGCTTGGACAGTCCAATATGTATGATTATTTAAAGGCCGCCTATGAAGAGAAGACTCAACCCAGTGGACGATCCAGATAGGTGAAATGAATGCCAACGAGGCAAGTAGGTGAATGAGAAGGTGTAAATAACAACGCGGATTAGGTGGTGTTGGTGTTGCCCACACCACCCCTGCGGTTATGTGTCGGGCCCTGTGGGGACCACTGTGATGCATGCCGTCCCATTCGTTTCGCCAGATTATCTGAGAATACGAACCCAAAAACTGAAGAGATACAAATCTAAGGTATACCCAGCCATAGGAAACAGTGTTCCTTGAATTCCCGCCATTAAAAACTTATCGGGGGCACAAAAGCCTTGGATCAAGCTAATATTTATGTTTTCCCTTCGTCCAGGTTCATCTAATCAACAGCTTAGATGGAAAATAAACATTACACTAGGCCCTAAGAAGTTTTCAACGCTGGATGTCATTATCCCCACTGCTTTCTGTGGTGTGGTCCACTTGTGCTCTGTATCTACTTCATCTTTTGTCTCATATCCGAAAATGAGATGGAAAAACGTTTGGACGGCATAGATATAAAACATATACATCACTGGGCCCCACATAGCCCGACACATCACGACAGGGGTGGTGTGCGCAACACAACCTAATCCGCGTCCCTTGTCCATCTATAAATACACGCCCTACCACCTCGTAGAGAAAACATGGCTACCGACCCTCCACTGCTCTTCCCAACCTCTTTTTCATCCAGGGGCGGCTCAAAATTTATGGGGGAGTTAGCCAAGTCATAAAAATAAAGCTTTTTAGTTAAAAAAATAAAAAAATTAATACATTCAAAATTAAATCATAAATTTGCTTCTTGCATTTTTAGATGCAAAATTACTGATTAAACTTTTGTATTCAAGTTTACCCAATAAATCTGTTTCGACAGATAAAATTGCTAAACCGTTTAATATATCTTTAGTCATAATTGTTCGTAAATAAGTTTTTATAATCTTTAGTTTTGAAAGATTTCTTTATGTAGATGTAATTGTAACAGGTATGGTAGATAGTATTCTGTATGCAATAAAATAATTTGGAAAACAATCTATTTCTTTTATTAGATTAAGTATTTCAATTGGAGTATTAATTTCTTTTTTTGCAACTTCTTTTAAAACTTTTAATTCTGAAAATAAATCCAAACCATCAATTTAGAATTTAATTTAAAAAAATGACATTAGAATTTAATTTTTTGAGAACTTAATTAGCAATAAAGTAAGTAGTTGTGGTCCTAAGTTTTAAGAGAAGAATTTATTGGGAATGATGCTTGTTGGGGAAAAATATGTTAAGTTCGAAGACTTGGATTTTGAGTCGGTCGGCCCACTGGCTCTGCCCGAAAAGTCCGAGACAACAATCGGAGCCGAGGGAATAATAGAAAGGCTAAGAGGCATAAGCATAAGACGACTAAAGTTACTCGGTCGGAGAGTTAATTGCGTCTGCGTAAGCCCACAGAAAGCCGAGCATGTTGTATTCTACTCGACCGATAGAATAAAGCCGACCGAATGAGTTGGTTCTGTCGACTACAGAGTAAGGAAGGATGACGGATAAACACCGAGACTATTCCGTCCGTAAGAAGGCAGATAACTTATGTTCTTGAGCCGGCCGAGACTCTCCTAGAGTCGGTAACGACTGAGCCGAGACAAGAGAAGGCAGTGTAAATGCAAATACCGCTTTGGAAATCCAGGAATACGGGTGTCCGATCCCGAGATCCTCGGGATCGGGCGCAATCAGTGAAGACGACCAAATCTCCAAATATGAAGGGGAGAAATCCTCACATGATAAGGCTCATCTGGCCTTATAAATAATGATTTCCTTCACAATGAAAGGTACGCAATACAAAACTCAGAAAACCCTTTGCCATTGATCAGAAGACTGACTTAAGCATCGGAGGTTCCTCGGCTCTAGCCAGGGTCCCCTTTGAATAGTTGATTATGCAGGTGGGAGAAGATCTGACTCAGGGAGCCATCCCATAAAAATACACCAATAGTTTGGCGCCGTCTGTGGGATACGAGCAAAAAGCCATTTTTCTACGATCTGTTGAATGGCGAGAACTAGGAGGGCGGATCAAGATGAAACGGGGGAGGCCGCTGCGAGCACAGCTCAGAGAGCTCCCTCAATGATACCTGTAGTGGCACCGCCTGTGACATCTGCTCCTACTACCGGCCACCTAAACCGAGGGAACGCACAGTTGGATCGAGAAGTCCAAGAGATGCGTTCTGAGATGACTGTTATGAAACACATGTTGGAGTAACTGTGTAATCAGCAGATGCAGCAGCGTCACGAGTCAACGCAGGTTCTCCCGCCACCATCTGTAGCACAGCCTGCTGCTCCACAGTCGCCTCAAGGATCGAGTCAGCATCGAGAACCGAGTCAGCCAGAGTTGGTTCGCTCTGCAACGGTCGTTTTACCTCCGTCTGATTTGTGGCATACAATAGATCAGAGGAGGCGAAGTCGGCTTCCTGTAGAAGAAACGGTGGAGAGTGTGGAACCTTGGAAAGTCGATATACAAGACTTAAAAAATGAGGTTCGGAAAAAGATGGAGAGAGAGATGGCAGACATGAAGCACGGTTGGAATACAAACCCGACTAAATCCAAGATAAAAGCTTCTCCATTTGTGGACGAAGTAATATAGGCACGGTTGTCGGAGAGGTTCCACTTACCTCAGATAACTCCCTTTTCCAGAAAAATCGATCCGATAGAGCATATCGAATGCTTCAGAACCTACATGGAGCTGCATGATGCCTCGGATGCCATTATGTGTCGAGCCTTCTCTCTCACACTAACTGACGTAGTCCGGCTTTGGTTCAAACAATTGAAACCGAAGTCGATTAAGTCATTTGCTGAACTCAGTGACGCTTTCCTCAACAACTTCCTCGGCGGAAAGGAAAAGGTAAAGCCGCCTGCACATCTGAACAACATAGTTCAGAAGGAAGGAGAGCTGTTGAAAGATTATATCAAACGTTTTAACTTTGAATCTCTGCAGGTTCGGAAACACTAAGAGGAGACAATGCTTAACGCACTCATGCAAGGGGTACGAGATAAGCCCTTTTTGGCGTCTTTAGACAAAAATCCACCCGAAACTCTGGGAGAGTTTATGGTTCGTTCGGACAAATATGCCGACGCTGAAGAAACCCGACTCCTATGCGAGAAGGTCCAGAACGTAAAACCCTCGGCTAAAGAGTCGGCCAAGAAAGAAGCCGACTCAGCCGGAGGGAAGAAGCGAAAAGATGATCGGGCACTAGACGATGGCAGGTCGAGCAAACGACTCGATAGAAGATTTTCTACATACACCCCTCTGAACAAGTCTCAGGAGCAGGTGTTGATGAAAATAAAAAATGAGGGCTTCGTCAACTGGCCCGAGAAACTCCGAGGGAACTTGAATCGGCGGAACAAGAACAAGTACTGTCATTATTATCGTGACCACGACCATAATACAAGTGACTGTTATCACTTGAAAGATGAAATCGAGCGGCTCATTAAGGAGGGCCGACTTAGGGAACACACGGAAGGACCTGCACGGCAACAGGACCGAGCGAAGATCGGCCTACGGAAGAAATTCGGACGATCATTGGAGGGCATCAGGGCGGCGGAGATTCCAATAATGCTCAAAAGAATCACGCCAGAAGCATCAACTGTCTGGAATCCGAGATTCTCCTGCTGTCCCGGCCTTCCAAAGAAAAGAAAAGAGAGAAATCCATCATCGATGAAGACGTTCGAGGCATCCATCATCCTCATGATGATGAGCTCGTAGTGACCCTCACTATCGCGAATAGGAAAGTGTTTCGGATACTAGTGGACATGGGATCATCGGCGGATGTGTTGTTCACCCAAGCATCCGACAAAATGGGCATAGAACGATCGGCCTTACGTCCGGTCCGAACCCCACTCATAGGATTCTCGGGTGGACAGGTACTTTCCGAGGGAATCGCATCACTACCACTCACTGCCGAAACTGCACATCACTAGGCAACTGCGATGATCGACTTCCTGGTCGTTGACCAACCTTCGATGACAACGCTATACTCGGTCGACCATCTCTAAGCCTCCTTCAAGCCGTAGTATCTACCTATCACCTTTTCATGAAATTTTCGACCGAGTCGGGAGTAGGAATTGTGAAGGGAGATTAACAAGACGCCCGACGATGCTATGCGACCACAGTTAAAGCACCGACCGTAATATCGATGATCGAATCACTGGACTCCCATATCGGATCTCACGAACGAGGGCAACCGATGGAAGAACTCGTCTCACAACCATTAACCAGACAGACGAGTCGAGAGTAGTGCAAATCGGCTCGTCTTTGATCTCATCTCTTAAAGAAGAACTAGTTGCCTACTTAGGCGGTATGCTGATATGTTCGCATGGAGCCACGAAGTTATGCCCGGGATCGATCCCTCGGTCATAACGCACCGACTCAACATCAACCCGACTTACAGACCAATCCGACAGAAGAGACGTCCTCTCGGCCCAGAAAGGTACGCTATCATTGAAGAGAAAGTCGGCAGCTCCTTAAGGCCAAATTCGTTGAAGAGATTTACTATTCAGAGTGGGTAGCTAATGTCGTACTCGTGAGAAAAGCCAATGGAAACTGGCGTCTCTGTATAGATTATACAGATTTGAACAAAGCTTGCCCCAAGGATAGCTTCTCTCTTCCTCGCATTGATCAGTTGGTGGATAGTACTGCAGGACATGAATTGCTTAGTTTTATGGATGCCTATTCAGGCTACAATCAAATTGTAATGCATGAGACTGATAAATCAAAAACTACCTTTGTCACTGACAAAGGCCTTTACTATTACCGAGTGATGCCGTTTGGTTTGAAGAATGCCGGAGCGACGTATCAAAGGTTAGTGAACAAAATGTTGGCTCGACAAATCGGCCGAACTATGAAAGTATATATAGGTGATATGCTCGTCAAAAGCGTACACGCAGCAGACCATGTGATGGACCTAGAAGAAATGTTCCTGACTTTAAGAAAGTACAAAATGAAGTTGAATCCTAACAAATGTGCCTTTGGTGTAAGCTCGAGAAAATTCCTTGGTTTCCTCGTTAGTCAGCGAGGAATCGAAGCGAATCCCGAGAAAATCAAAGCTTTCCTCGACATGGAATCTCCAAAAATAATTAAAGACATTCAAAGGCTGACAGGGAGAGTAGTCGCGCTTAACCGCTTCCTCTCCCGAGCCACAGATAAATGTCTTCCGTTCTTCAAGCAATTGAAGGGATGACAGGCGATGGAATGGACGGAAGAGTGTAAAAAAGCATTCCAGGAACTGAAGTTTTATCTTGGCTCTCCGCCGCTGTTGTCCAAACCCGAGTCAGGAGAAGCTTTGCTGCTATATATGGCTGTGTTCGAAGCAGCGATTAGCTCGGCCCTCTTACGAGAAAGCGAAGGAAAATAATTACTTGTGTATTACGTCAGCAAAGCCTTACTACCGGTAGAGACAAGGTATCCTCAGCTCGAGAAAGTAGCCTTAGCCCTGGTGGTATCCTCGTGACGACTCAGGTCATATTTTCAAGCTCACACCTTCATCGTTGTGACCGACTTACCTTTGTGCCAGATTCTTCAAAAACCAGAGGCTTCCGGCCGACTTACAAAGTAGGCTGTCGAATTGAGCGAGTTCGACATACAGTACAAGCTGAGGGTAGCCATAAAAGGACAAGCTGTTGTCGATTTTCTTATTGAAGTAACCTCCAAACATAACACAATGTCTGACTCTGAAGAGGTTACTGAAACAGCTGCTTCTTCTTCTCTCGGCCCGTTACCTGACACAGTTCCTTGGAAGTTATTCGTCGACGGCTCATCCAACTCTGAGGCAAGCGGGGCCGGGGTAGTATTGAAAACTCCTGATCAAACCTGTATGCAGTCTGCCTTATGACTTAGATTTCAAGCGTTGAACAATACAGCAGAATACGAGGCCTTATTACCTGGCCTTCAACTCACCGCAAGTTTAAGTGCAACTCATCTCAGTGTTTTCAGTGACTCGCAGCTAGTCATTAACCAAGTTTCTGGTATCTATCAAACTCGGAAAGAACAACTGAAGGCATACATGAAAAAGGCCAAAGAATTAATTAGCGGATTCCAGAAATGTGAAGTGATTCGGATACCCAGAACCGACAATGCCAAAGCTGACTTGTTAGCAAAGCTCGCCTCAGCCGATGAAGATGACATACCTCGGTCGGTTCCAATCGAATACGTAGCCAAACTGAGTATAAATCAACCGACAGACTCAGCTATACTCCCTATCGACTCGGAACCTGCTTGGTTCGACCCCATCGTCCGTTATCTCAACGATGGAGAACTACTGAAAGATCACACCGAGGCACGACGGCTAAAGGTTCGAACCTCGCGTTACACCATCTTGAATGAGGTACTGTACAAAAAAGGGTTTTACGCTCCCTTACTAAGATGTGTGGATTTTCATGAAGCCGAATATGTCTTACGGGAGATACACAAAGGAATATGTGGGAGCCACTCAGGAGAACGTTCGCTCGCCAATAAAGTGTTACGGCAGGGGTATTACTGGCTGATTATACAACATGATACCAAGAGGTTTGTCCAAAGGTGCGACAAGTGTCAGCGATTTGCGGTTATCCCGAGGCAACCCCTTGAGGAACTGACCCCGATGTCTGGACCATGGCCCTTTGCACAGTGGGGCATCGACATCATCGGACCCTTCCCTCTGGGGAAGGGTCAGACTAAGTTTGCTGTGGTTGCAGTAGATTATTTCACGAAGTGGGCCGAAGCTAAGCCATTAGCAAAGATTACCGAGCAAAAAATCACAGGCTTTGTTTGAAAAAATATCGTCTATCGGTTCGGGATACTTCGGACTATCATTACCAATAACGGAAGGCAGTTCGATAACAAGCAATTCCGAGAGATGTGCAGCAATCTTGGGATCCGAAACGTGTACACCTCGCCTCATCATCCTCAGACGAATGGACAGGTCGAGGCTGTTAATAAAATTTTAAAGCGGCATCTCCGAACGAAGCTCGATGAGGCAAAGGGAGCATAGGCCAAGGAACTTCCAAATATATTGTGGGCCTATCGAACTACAGCTCAGACTGCCACAAGAGAAACTCCCTTCTCCCTTTGTTATGGCTTGGAAGCAGTTGCCCCGGTTGAAATCGGTGTTAGCTCGGCCCGAGTCAATACGTTCAAAGAACAGGAAAATGATGAACTCCTGTCACTCGGGCTCGATTTGTTGGAAGAGAAAAGAGAAAGAGGTCGATTATGAATGATGGCTCGACAGAGGCAAATGTCTCGATTTTACAACAGCCGAGTCAAAGTCATACGATTCCTGGCCGGAGATATGGTCCTCCGAAAGATGTTCCCAAACACAAAAGAAATTGGAGCGGGCACATTGGGACCCAATTGGAAAGGTCCCTATGTCGTCTCGAGCATTATCCGCCCTGGAACGTATCGGTTGGAAGACCTAAATGGGTAACTGTTGCCTCACCCTTTGAATGCCGAACATCTCAAGATCTATTACCCGTAAGGCAGAATAGAAAATGCTAGAGAATAATGGAAGAGAGATGTAATTGAAATCAACTCAATAAAACTCAAAGTCTCCATTTTTTCTAAGTATTCAACATCAGATTATAGCCTATGGTAAAACTACATGAGAGATAGACGACACAATTTCCGACAGAGAGAGTTATCTCCCTCGGTCGAGGACCATTCTTCAAGTAATCCTGAAAGGACCGTCCTCGTCAGCAGCAGCGTTCGCAGCGGGGGCTTCTCCGTCAGTGGCCTCGACACTAATAGCCTCAGCCTCAGGACTATCGGCATCGAAAGCAGAGAGATCGAGGTCAGGGAAGGCAACTTTCATCTCCAAAACGTAAGCCCTGTAACCACCTTGATAAAGGCGGTCCCTTTATTCTGCAAGCTTCGATGACTCAAGGAAGGCGTCTACGGCCCGGTCCTGTGCCTTCTTGGCTCGGTGGGCCTTCTCCTGTGCTTCCTGGATGAGAACCGTAGCGTCGACCCTAGCTCGAGCAAGAGTGCTCTCGCAAGCACTGTGAACATGAAGAAGACGCTGATGTTTTTCCTGCCTCCTTTAGAAGCGAGATCAAATGGACATTGTCAGCTTTAGCTCCTTCAAGAATCATCCTTGCATCCTCAGCCGCTTTCTTGACATCATCGGCCGCTTTCCTGGCGATCAACAAGTAATACCGATGCGACCCTCGATGTTCTCTCGGCGACCCTCTGCCTCGGCCGCAACCCTCTTCATTGCTTCTGTCTCCGCCGCGAGTTTTTGAGCAGCGGTCAGCTCCGAGCAGGCATTAACAATGCACAGGGGTAATTGTGAACGGGAGATATTAAGTTATAACAATAGACTTAGTCGAAAGTAACAGAGAAGTAAAAAGAAAAGATTTTACCTCAAAGAATATCCTCACCGTATGCCCAAGAGTCTGCGCAGTCGGGGCATTTTAGAACTTGGTGAAGTCCTTCTCGCCCCCATGAGCGATGTCCCAAGGGATCATCCCCGAGAGAACTTTGTGAAAGGGTGACAACTCCAGTTGAGTCACCTCCTCTCTCGAGGATTCGCCATATGATCCCTCTCTCTGTCTCGGGACCTCCTCTGCGACAGGCCCTGGTTCAGGAACCGGCCGAGATATAGGAAGACTCGCCTCCTCTTCTTCTGCCCTTTCCTCGGGGTCAGAAAGCACAACTACCTGTGAGGCGACAGGGACAGGAGCAGATGGGGCAGTGGGCTCCTTTGCTGTTGTAGCGGTCTTCTTTTGCTTCGAAGGTCGAGACCCTGACAAAAGAGCCGACATCGGAGGAGCCCTAACCTTAGAGATTAGCTTTACGGATGGACGAGATCCGGTCATGCTATCAGAAGCCGACCTAAGGTATAGACGAGCCTCGAAAAGATCTGAAAAGAAGGATGAAGGTGAGTCAAGATTTGAAAAGAAGAATGAAGGTGAATCAGACAAGGAGCCAAGGATATGAGGTAGTGTGGGAGAAATCACCCGACACAAATGAATCTAAGCCCGTAAGATGTAAACGCTCGGGCTGTAAGAGCAGCTTCCAAGATCGGTCTTCCGTACTCAATTTCTTCAACTCTTTGATCCGAGCTAGAGCGCTGGATCCGAGTTTCCTCCTCTCCTTCAAAATATCTGCAAAGCATCAAGAAGTCAGGATCAATGCAAGACAATGAAGATGAACAAAGGGTATCAAGCCTAGTCACGCCGAGTCACCTGCTTTCTGAAATGAGCGGAAGACTCGAGATTCATATGGCCACGGATCGGCTGACTCCCATCATCCGCACGTACAAAACCACCTCTCTTTTCAGTATTTGTTAGAAGTGGACGGGTCAGTTATAAGGGACCCACCTTTGCCTCTACATGCATTCAGGAAATACGGGCCGGGAAAACTAGGGTTCGGTCTTACTTGGTACAGGTAGAGGAATTAGTCAACTGTTAGTGGGGGCTGTTCAAGCTCGGACCATAACACAGCACACCCAAATAAGTTCCTCCACCCGTTTGGAACAATCTGACCGGGAGTGAGTTTGACTCGGGACAAGAAATCACGAGCAATGGGCTGGAGTGGCAAGCGCAAGCTACATTGCATCGCGATCTGAAAAATCACGACCATCCCCGCAGGGGGATGGTCGGACAAGTCTTCTGAACGAGGAAGACGAAGTACGACCGAGTCTGGGACATGAAACCTAGCTCAGATGCGGTTTAGGTCGGAATCAGTCAAAACCGAGGCAACAAGACCACTCGAGTCGTCTTCGGCTCCTTCTCCCTTGGAAGAGGATTTAGAAGCTTCTACTGTCTGGTTTACGGGATCCGGGACAATGACCCCCTCAGCTATGATTATTTCATCTTCTCCCTCTTCCTCCTCTAATGGATCCATCCCGAGATTGGGTCTCCCTGGACGGGTTACCAGAGATACTCCGCCACTGGAAGGACCGGCTTGAGCGGGACGCTCAGCTGATGAGTCATCGGATCCCCTTACAAGCCGAAATGCGACATCTGCACCAACGGCGAACTTCGTCAGTAAAGAGGGTGGTTCCGGAACATTCCATAAATGTTGGGACACACCTTCATCTCTGGACATCCTCTCCCGGGGTCTTTGGGAGCCATGTGTAGCCATTAACGTCAATAGGAATGGAAGGAAAGAACTCATCGGGGAAGATAACAGCAGATGCAAAAGGAGTTGACGGAGAAAAGAACGACAGCGGATGAAAGGAAGAAGGAAAGGCAGGGAGAGAATACAGGGGCGGGAGGAAGGAAAGCGAAAATAAAATTCGTGCGTTCCTCCCGCCCGACCTTCTTATAGCCGAGCCACGTGGCAGGGCATTTAATGAAAAAGTGAAACGACACTTCCTTCGACTCCCCCGCTCGACGCGTGGCACGCTTTGATTGACGACAGTAATTCCTTGCCACGCATCCGATTCCCATAAGCGGACGAAACGACCTGACGGCCTGCCGCACGTGCGGCCTCGGAAGATGCACTGTCACGCGTTAGGGATGACACAAAGGGCATTAAATGCCTCATTATAACCTCGGACTCTTATACGAACCGACGTAAAACCTCATTACTCCTTAGTGCTATGAACGACACAAGGAGTAAGGGAGGATCACTGTTGGGGAAAAATATGTTAAGTCCGAAGACTCGGATTTCGAGTCAGTCGGCCCACTGGCTCTGCCCGAAAAGTCTGAGACAACGGTCGGAGCCGAGGGAATAATAGAAAGGCTAAGAGGCATAAGCATAAGACGACTAAAGTTATTCGGTCGGAGAGTTAACTGCGTCTGCGTAAGCCCACAAAAGGTCGAGCATGTTGTATTCTACCCGACCGATTGAATAAAGCCGACCGAATGAGTTGGTTCTGTCGGCCACGGAGTAAGGAAGGATGACGGATAAACACCGAGACTATTCTGTCCGTAAGAAGGCAGATAACTTATGCTCTTGAGCCGGCTGAGACTCTCCTAGAATCGGTAACGATTGAGCCGAGACAAGAGAAGGCGGTGTAAATGCAAATACCCCTCCGAAAATTCAGGAATATGCGTGTCCGATCCCGAGATCCTCAGGATCGGGCGCAATCAGTGAAGAGGACCAAATCTCCAAATATGAAGGAGAGGAATCCTCGCATGATAAGGCTCATACGGCCTTATAAATAACGATTTCCTTCACAATGAAAGGTACGTAATACAAAACTCAGAAAACCCTTTGCCATTGATCAGAAGATTGACTTAAGCATCGGAGGTTCCCCGGCTCTAGCCAGGGTCCCCTTTGAATAGTTGATTGTGCCGGTGGGAGAAGATCCGACCCAGGGAGCCGTCCCATAAAAATACACTAACAATGCTATTATTTTGAAAAGAGATGATAGAGTTACACTGTTATTATTGATAGTGCTAGTTTTTAGAATTTATTTTTTATTTTCAATTTCAAATTTGTAAACTAATTTTTAGATGTTCTTATTTTGTATGCCTTTCAATAAGTTTTATTTCAAAAATTTTAGGCTTGTTTTCTTCTTAATTTTAATTTTACTATAATGTAGGATCTTCATAATTAAAAAATTTTAATTTTGCTATAATATACGGCTTTCATAATTAGGAGCCTTAGGCGATTGCCTCACTTGCCTACCCCTTAGAGCCGCCCCTGTTTTCATCCCATCTTTCTTTCTCATTCTCCTTCTCAGCCCATCTTGCAGGGCTAACAATATCTTGTATCCTGGCGAAACTCTCAATACTGAACTCTTTCTGCAATATGAGAGCTATATAGGTTTATAATGCAACGAGATTGCAATCTGGTTTTATATGTAACGTGAACCCTACATCCAACACCAGCGGGCTATCCGAGAATTGCCATTGCACCATGCAAACTGATGGAAATCTTGTGGTGTATGATCCCAACGGCCGTGCTATTTGGGCTAGTAATACTGCCAGAGATGAAGGCTCCTATGTTCTCATCCTTCAAAATGATCGAGATGTGGTGATCTATGGTGGGGCCGTTTGGGCCACTGCGACTAATATTGTATATGGGAGTGGTGCAATGCCGGTGATCACTGGGGCCAGCTCTGGGGTCGTACCGCTGTGGTTGATGGATCTGGTACCATCATAGATATGTCAGAAGATCAATGCATTATTTATTGAATGGGTCTTAGTAATGTATCGTGGTACTTTTGAGTTAATGTGTTGGGTTAGTTGCCTTTTTTTTTTTTTTTTTTTTCTTTTTAAAATTTTTATTTTTAATGTTGAATGGATCTGTGGTCATGTTTAATGATCCTAACCATTTATAAGATGGATCAGACTGACAAAGAAAATGGGTCCTACACAGACATGGAGAGAACACCAATATCAGCTTGATCCAAAACTTTCATGACTCCAAGAGGATTTTAATGGTGGTCATTCAATCCTTACTGTGTGGTCCATTTGAGATTTGGGTCTGCTTAATTTTTTGAACCACGTCCTACAATGAGCTGGAAAAAGTGATGGACGGTGTGGATATACAACACATACATCATGCACCTCATGATCTGGGCCTGCCCCACTGAGCTGTTACCCAGGCCTCGCCTAATCTGTTCCAAATGCTGGGAACCCTGGCCCACCCAATAAATGTATTTTTCTGATTGCCAAGACAGTCTTCGTGGCAGGGGTCGAGTTTTGGAGGGGTCAGATCCCTTCACGTATGACGGTAGGAATGTGAGCTGTATGCTTGGTGATCGGTTCTATATTTCCTTTTCAGATGGATAATCTTGGGTAGATAGTCTGTGAGGCCACAAATCTAACGGTTGGGATTTGCGTACATGAAAGCTATGTGTACCGGGGATGAGTTTTACTGTATGGGTCTGTCCAATATAAAAGACGTGGGGCACATCTACCTCAATCTAAACCGTCCAAATTGCGGTTCATTACCGTATGTGGAAGGACCTAAGTCAAAAATTACATCGGGAGAACAACCCTAACCGTATATTAGGTGGCAATCAAACAGATGATAGTAAATAAAAATCGTCAATGGATGGATGTCAACAAGCAAATGTACATTCATTGGATGGCCCGTTTAGGGTTTCAAGGGTATTTTTGTCATGTATCACGTATGGTGGGGCACACTTAATGAATAGTCCAGATCCGTCACAAGTGTGGGCGATGGGTCTTGGGTAGGAGATATGCACGTGTACCCATGAATCACACTTGTAAAGGTTCTGGGCCACCATTCGGCCAAGCCCAGATGAACATGTCCATGGCCCAAAAATTAGGCTGGCCGACTCATAAGATAAGAAGGTATATCTCTGTTCCTTCTCTTTTAACCGTCCTTTTTTCTTATCGCGTGGCTCTCACCGGATGAGGTGATCAGCGCCTGTAAAACTTGTACTGGGCCAGCGCATGTTTGCCATGGGCGTTACTGATTAATGGCTGAGATCTTGCATGCATGTGCCTAGGCTCCCGTACACCATTTAAGTGGTGGATAGTTAATGGACCACCAATTAAAAAGCAGTCAAGATAGATATTGAGAAAGAGACATACATGACCAACCTCTTTATTTATGTAAATATACCTTCGTTTCATGGTGGCTAAGTTCAATGAACAGGAACTTATGAGTTAGAGATTAGAAATGTTAAATCAATTTGAATTTGAACAGTAGAGAGAGAGAGCCAGACCTCTTCTTTGATTATATTAATTGAATATTTCAATCTTAACATAACATTTATGTTTAATATTTAATTGAATTTTTCTTTTATTCATTTTATTTATGACTATGAATTTTATTAGTAAGAGAGTGAAGAACGAACAATCCCCCAAACAAAAAGAGTGATTGAGTCCGACTCAGGTGAGTGAGTGTAAGGCGTGGCAGGAGAGCGAGCTTGACTTGCGAACAATCAGCAAGTGAAGGAAATGTGCCCGTTTGGATCCTACACACCTGCATGTGTGATCCAAGCCATCCATCACACGGGCCCCACCGTGTACATTTCCTTATCCAAATCTCAGTGATGGCTTGGATCACACATGCATGAGACGATCAAGTTAGCACGTGAGAAGACATGTAGGTGGGTTCCCTTCTACACGTACGATCGCAGGCTAACCTATTTTCTTTAGTAAACGTGGGGCTTGCCTGATGGGTGTGGTCCCACCTTTGATCAGTCATCTTGACCATTGATATCATGTCCGTACTGTCTATGCTGGGAATTTCTCGATATTCTCTGAGATCGCAAGTGGCCAACACTTTGACTAGTGGTCCACATATATATAGGGAAAAATCCAAAATTTTGATTGCTAGGATATTCTAATCTGTAAACTTCAATAATAAAGATAATCGGTTCATTAAAAATTTCTTACTGTGGCCCATCTTGGGTAAAACTCAGTAGTTGAACGGTTCTGATCATGATCTAGGCAGAACTCACTTGCGAAAGAGATGATGCTATTTAATCCGACAGTGGTACGTGGGTCAGTAATTCTCCACACAACTATTAATCTACGTTCAAGGCCAGTAGATAAGAAATGTTGCGGCTTCTCCGACCCATGCCGATTGCCCATGGAATAAATAAAAAAAGAAGAAGACATGTCTACGGGGTCAATGGACATGATCCGGCCGTGCAGTATCCCTCCAACTATCAATCAGCTCTTCAATGCATGTTCTTAGGTAGAAATTGTAAAAGAGAATGCATTGCCGTGAACACTTGCTCAGGTACCACTGAAAAGCTCTCGAAGTGACTATATTACAGAAATTATAAATTATTTATTTCATTGAGAATAACATGACTTTGATACGAGGTGGGAGAGCTTTGTGATGATTTAGAGTGATCATAGCATATATGCATTTTAACAAATAATAAAATATCATAATTTAAAAATTTCCTTAATCTACCTTGTATTAGAGCCATATTGATCTTGGGTTGAATTTGAAATCTTTGTTCAAAAGCTACTTGCATCACCATTGTTTAACAATGTAATCTTTTATTGCCACCTGCATCCCACGTCAAAATCAACCCACACAACCCATCTCCAACCCAAAACAGTTCTCTTTTCTAATGTTGGTAGTGGCTTTGATGCTATGTTAAACCTAAAAAGACCATATCGTGTAAGTGAGGATACTTTATTTATTTTACCGAAAATAACATGAAGATTTGAAATATATGCGAGACCTGCAACGATTTAAATAGAATCTAACATATACACATCTGAAAAAAAAATCTACTCTAAAACTCTATAAAAATCATATAATAAGCTATCCTGTAATTTTTTTAAAGAGCTTGCATGGATGTCAGGGATTTGGAGGGGCCCACGATAACCCGGTACTGCTTCTATCACGCTGGTGGTATAAGACCGTGTGACAGACCTGTTGAATATTCACACATGCAAAACGATGGCCGACCGAAATAAAAATACAATGAGGTTGCGTGCACCTATCCCGCATTCACGTGCTCTAATTAGCAGAAGTAGACCCACAGTGGAAAGAGCAAAATCGAACACACACAGTGGGGATTGAACGGCCGCCATTGAAACATTCAATGGACCACAGACGTTTTGAATAGGATAATATTCTGTTCATCTTATATATGAACGGTTTGGATGGCATATAAACTTCACCACGGATTCCAAAAGTTTCAACGGTAGGCATTTTTTCCTACCCAATTTTCCCAGTCGGATGGCCCACTTAAGTTTTGGATCTTCCACATTTTTTTAGCACATGTCCTAAGAAGAGCTGGAAAAGTGGATGGACCAGATAGATTTATCACAAAGATCATAGTGGCCCACATAGCTTCGGACCACAGGAACTTCCTGCAGTCGGCTGTCCCAGGGAATCTGCTTCCAGCAAAATCAAGATGCCTAACAGTACCTCCCACGACTCTCATGCGCACATGCTGCTGCACGCACACTGTGTCCGTACGATAATATACAAAAAGATACAAAGGTGTGGTCAGTCCGCGGTGACAGCTTAGTGGGTGAGTTCTAGACTATGGGACCCACCTTGTGTGTATGTTTTATATCCACTCCGGCCATAAGTTTTTCCAACTCAATTTGGGGGATAGTTCAAAAAATGAAGCAGATCCAAATTTCAGGTGGACCACACCACAAGAAACATTGATGATTGAAATGCCCACCACTAAAAGTTCCTATACCTTAATGTTTATTTTCCATCTAACCTGTTTATAATGTCACACAGACATGATTGAACGAAAACACAAATATCTAGTTGATTCAAAAATTTTGTAGCCTACAAGAAGTTTTCAATATCCAATGACCATTATTTACAATGCTGTGGTCCACTTGAAATTTATATATTCTTAATTTTTTTGTCCATGCATTAAAATGATCTGAAAAATCTGATGGACAGAGTGGATATATATATATATATATATATATATATATATATATATATATATATATATATATATATATATATATATATATATATTACATCAAAGAGACCCCACTGTCAGGTAATCACCCACTGAGCTGTTTCCCACAATGGCGCGTAATCCGCGCCAGCCCATCACTGCCTAATCTTTCTGACAGCATCCATAAAAGGCAAATAAATATTCAGTAGGTGACAAATGTGTGATCAGATCTGACCATTCAATCAATAAGACAAATAATCCTCGAAAACTTCACATATTTTTTCAGGGAATTTGATTAAATAATATTATCACAAATATGAAATATCATAACAGGTCTTATCTTGTTCCTGTGTAATTCAAAATAGCGTATAGAAGTTAATGTGTAAATATTCATGCTGTCTCCTCGTTTTTTCATATGATTTTTGGTCATGAAACCAAAATGAAATTAAATTTATAGAAATCCATGTCTCAGGTGGATCACACTAAAATTCTTATGAGCCACAAAAGTTCTTATGGACAGTTGCGGTGATTGGTCGTTAAAAACTTATTAGGAGCGATGAAAGTTTTGGATTAAATATATTTCTTTTTCCCTCATCCGTATGATATTATCTTCAGGTTAAATGGAAAATAAACATTCAGGTGGGCCTTACGATTTTTTAAAGGCGGGCATTCAGTCACCATTGTTTCTTGTGATGTGGTCCACCTAAGAAGACTTGTTTCTACTTGATTTTTGGTTCTAGGCCCTATAATGAGCTTAAAATAGATGGACCGCAACAGTGTACTACACATACATCAAGTTAGGGTCAACGGTCAAGGCACCTCTAATCCTCTTCGAGATTTATAGTGTGGATAGGAAGCATATTACGTCCAACCCCCTTACCCCCTTACGGTAATCCATCCGGGTAGGGCTCTATGAGGCCCAAAGTGATGTAAGTATTTTATTAACGCCGTTAATTGCTTTTATTAGACCATTTTAAGTTATGACTCAAAGAAAGGGGTAAGTCCACAGCTCCAGTGGACCAAACCAAAGAAAGCTACGGTGATAATGACACCCACCATAGAAACCTTTATAAGGGCCACTATGATATTTTTTTAACCATCCAACCTATTAATAAGGTCATGTAGACGTGGATGAAGTGAAAACACAAATATAAGCTTGATTCGAAACTTCTCTAGCTCCCAAGAACTTTTTAATAGTGGACGTTCAATCCTCACTTTGTGGTCCACTTAAGACATGTACCTGCCTAATATTTTGCATTATACCTTAAAATGATCCGAGAAAACTAATTAATGGCATGGTTAAAACACTTACATCACAGTGGGCCCTACAGAGCCCTGCCCAAGTAGATTACCATCCGGCAAGGGTAGGACGCAATCCACGTCCGTGGGGATAAAAAGGGATGCTGCCGGATAGGACGCAATCCACGTCCGTGGGGATAAAAAGGGATGCTGCCGGATAGGACGCAATCCATGTCCGTGGGGATAAAAAGGGATGCTGATTGCCTACCAAAGAGTAGATATTGGTCGGTGCATTATGGGTTCCACCATAATGTATGTATTTTCTCCATGCATTATTAATTAATGACATAAGCATGAAAATGAGGCAGATCCAAAGCTTATTCAGACCACAACATAGAAAATAATGGTGATTAAATGCTTACCCTTGAAAACTTCTTGAGGCATGCAAAAGTCTACCCTAAAATGATACGAAAAAAAGAACAGACAATGTAAATAAAACACATATATTACACTGGGGCGCATATAACACCGGCCAATAGCCACCTCAATATTGGCAGGGTTAGTAGGCCGTGGCTGAGGTAGCAATTAGTTAGACTTATTTTTGCGCATCCCATCATTATGGTGGGCCCCACTTAATGTGTAAATTGGATGGAATACACCCCTTCAATCATTATGTGGGCCACCATGTTATATATTTTTGGGGGATTGTGATTGGATGGAGTTGATTTTCAGCATTCCATCCGCATAGCAGAGCTAATTTAAATGCATGGGTTGGACCACTCACAACTTTGTAGCGCGTACAAGTATTATCAATGTGAATAAGGGGGTGAATAGAGGTGTGGAGGCTTGAGTGTTGGTAGCTCCGTATGAGTGCTTCGTGCCCTGGCCCACAAGTGAGGCTAGACCAAGTGATCTTTTGAGCCACACATTGAATGTTGAAACTCAATCATGTCTTCCAACCGTCCATTTTTCCTACACACGTACATCGCGAGTGATGCATTGTCCATTTTTTCGTCAAGGCCTGTTCATGCGGGCCCCTTTGATGCTAGATTCTCATACACCGTCCAGTTTTCTCATACTAGTATAGACCAATCAATGATCCAACTTGCCTGGTTTTTGCACCTGTGCATGCTCATCGCAATCACCGCTTGATGAATGTCTGAGATCTCACACACATGTTACACATGTGATGAAAGTCACCTAAATAATACCTCCTTCTACAAAGTACTTCACCGGATAAGATAAAAGATAAAAGTGACAGTAGTGCCTGCGTTACGCACGTGCCGTCGGTCCGTGTTTCTAGACGCGCACTCCGCACGCTAGGCCTACTGATTAAACTCTGTGAGATCCACCATGATTTACACATGTTATCCACTTTGTTCATTCATTTTAAGAGATAATTTGAGGGCTCTAACCCAAAAACGAAGTATATCTAAATCTAAAATAGACTTCACCTTTAATCGAGTGGTTCACGCAATACAATCTTAACATACGACCGTAGACTTGCTTGTACGGCCAACAAATTTGAGGACGATAATACCCTGTGTTTTAAGTCAGCTGGTCTATAGCTATGAAGTGTTTTTTCATCTATAGCTACGGATTATAACCGTAGCTATAGATGCCATAACCGATCTGTCAACCAACTCTATTAGTGGGCCAAAACATTGAATCAGGGCCGACCGAATCAGTGGGATGTGACTTTTCAAGGTAAAGTCAGATGGTTAGCATCATCTTCTAAATATAATTTTTGGGTTATTCTCTATAATCAAGTGTCTATGCACTACTCATGTCTTTTTTTTTTTTTTAATTAGCCATTTTTTTTTATTTTACAATGAGAAAACTAATTTGGTTCCATGTCTCTAAATTTAGATTGATTATGTAATCCTAACCATCCAATTGATGGACATCAAATGAAGGGTTATAGTAAGATAGCCAGTGGTCCAAAATCCAACTATTAATATCACCATCTCAATGCGATATTTGGGTTATGCTTCATCAGCAATTGTACATGCATTATGTAGCTATCAAATTCCTATGTTGGTTATCTCATTTTGGAGTGGTTATACTGAAAAATCTACATCCCTGATAACCCATGAGTATATTAACAATGTTGACATGTAGTTGGTGATTAAAGTGAATGATGGCAATATTTTTTATTGAATGCATTTGTACTGGCATCTTTTACCCGGATAAAATGAGGGTTCGTTTCGATGTGTTTTGTCCTTGTTCTACAACTAAGATATACATGCAAGTTGATGATCCATCTCAATATGTTTTGTCCTATCTCTATACATGAGATATTGATGCAAATAGTTACATCTTTATCGAACATGTCAAATTGGTTAATGGCCCGTCCTGCAACCTTAACAATCAAGACTAATTTGCTCAAGAAAACTCAGTTTAACTGTTTGTTTTAAAGTCGTCATGATATCTTGAATATCTTATTGTAATTTGAGGAGCATGCATGAACTGACTAACCACTCTATTTATCTAACCGAGGAATTGTTTATTAGTTGGTAATGAGATAAGAATCTTTTCATTTCTTACCAAACAATTCCGAGCTAAAATTCTTCAATTTTTGAATATAAACATTCTATCTAGGCTATTATTTATTGTTTATTGTTACGTTCTCGAGTCATCATTCCTATTGGATTATCATAGACAAAACCCATTTGCTAAATGATATCGAAAATGGAGTTTCTGCAAAAATTGAAAGAGAATTTAACCACTTTTGTAGAAAATCTTGGATTCTTCAATTTTCTATTTCGCAATAAAAGTATATTGAGTTCATACTTTTGAAATATAAATTCGACTAAGACCCAGTTGAGTTGAGTCAATTAAAATAAAAACTCAGGCAAGTTTCTTGAAAACTCACACTAGTTAAATTGAGCGGGGTAAACTAAAATTTGAGCGAGGCAAGCATGACATTGAGTGGGGCAAACTAAAATTTGAGCGGGGCAAGCATGAAATTCAGCAGGGCAAACATAAAATTCAATGGAGTAAACATGAAATTCAGCGGGGCAAACTGAAATTTGAGCGGGGCAAGCATAAAATTCAGCGGGGCGAACATGAAATTGAGTGGGGCAAACATGAAATTGAGTGGGGAAAACTGAAAATTAAGAGGGGCAAACTGAAAATTAAGCGAGGCAAACTAGAAATTCAGTGGGGCAAACTAGAATTTGAGCGGGGCAAACTAAAAATTGAGCAGGGCAAACATGAAATTTAGCGGGGTAAACATTAAATTTAGTGGGGCAAACTTGAATTTCAACGGGGCAAACATGAAATTCAGCGGGGCAAACATGAAATTCAACGGGGGAAACTGGAAATTGAGCGGGGCAAACTAGAAATTTAGTGGGGTAAACTAGAAATTCAGCGGGGCAAACTGAAATTTGAACAGGGCAAACTAGAAATTGAGCGGGGCAACCTAGAAATTCAGTGGGGCAAATTGGATTTTAAGCGGGGAAAATTGAAATTTGAGCGGGACAAACATGAAATTGAGCGGGGCAAAGATCGGAATATCTGAATAATACATGAAGGAAAATATCCCAAAATGAACATCTCAGTCAATTTATCTCCCTCTTTATAACTTGATTGTGGACTGTGTTCATGAAGCATTGACAAATAATTGCAGGCTTGCATGTTAGCATTGAAGTGCAAAATACAAATCAATAAACTGAAAATGAAGTAGCTTAAATGGTTGAACTGAGTGATAACAAGACATCATGCAGGAGGTTTTAAAGTTACGAAACTTCTTGTTAGTTGTGTCTAAAGTTCATTTGAAGGAAAGTCATCTTTCATTGTTGTGCAGGAACAAGTATTTGGATGAGATATAGAGGTAGGTCATACTTATCCCACCGATAAAGTAGAAAAACTCATCCCACTATTTTGGGACTTGCTAGGCAATCAGTAATTTTCTTTATTTTCATCTTTTTTGTAGTCCAGTGTTGGACAGTATATTGGTGACATAGAAATCCACTGGTTCCAACTTGAAAAAACCTTTGTCAGGAATGCAGCACTGGAATTTCTTTTAAGTGAATCATAAGAGCGGCCTCTAGTTACAGATTTATTAAATCAGTTGTAAGCCCCGTATCCTAGACCGTACCGTTCCATAGATTTCCGCAGTCTTACCGGTCGAATTCCGGCAACCTTCGACCCTTAACCAATATTTTCGTGCGACCCTGATTCGTATACCTTCAACCCGTATCGACTCAACCCAAGACTTTTACCATATCGACCGCGCCGTCACTACAGTTCCAATGTAGCGACTTTCGCATTGAGGCGATACCCTGGTCAAGAGATGTGGGCCAACGTTCGGTGCGAAGAAAACCCCACGCGTTGCAAAACCAAAGAGAATCTCTACGAGGTGTCACATCAATCCCATCAATCCATCAACCATCAATCCATCACATGTCAAGTACATGTCAAGTACACATTACCTTTCACCCATTCTCAAGCAACTACAAAAGTCAAGAATCTCTTACAAGCCCATACCTCTCTTACACCAAAAGCCCTCAAAGTCAAAAAGTTCTTACACCACCCATGCTTTTCTTACACAAATGGTCACAAAATTCAATATTTTCTTACACCCATCACTCACCACATCCATCACCCATCTCTCTCTCCCTTTACAACACTCTCTCTCTCTTTCTCATTTTCAAACTCAAAAAAAAAATCTAAGGAGGGAAATCCCATAGGTATGAGAATTCTCCAAGCCTCTCTCTCTCTTTCAAAACTTCAAGTGTGGCCCACTTTCCTACCCCATGATCTTCCATTCTAACCATCCATTCTCCATCTCCTCCATTGGAATCAAAGCTAAGGTGTTAAGGAACTCATAGGAGCAAGAAGATCGAACGGTGGGTGCTCCTGTAGATGTAAAAAATCTGATTTCTATAGTCTAGATGTTTTTTTTCTTTCATGAGAAAAGTGTAGGACCCACCAATCAATGGTGAAGATCCCACACAATCCCATGATTGTGGCCTAATGACCTACCTTATGCATGCATGATCCATGCATGAGGCCTTTCTCTATGAGCCCCATCATGGTAGTTTTATTTCATATCATATTATGTTTGGGTCATCTAAACCTTATAACCATGGTAGGGATGACATCCTCACCATGCATTTTAATTATAGGACATGCATGTGCAAGATCCATATTGTAAATGTAAATCTAGGTATGATGTGCGGGTGTGCTTGATCTTGGGAGGGCTCAATAGTGGCGGAGCCCCTTTCCCTATGGCCGGATTGTCCTTCTATCTCTCTTTTTTCTCATTTTATTTTCTGATGTGTATGACCCATCAATGTATTTCTCTTTTTATTTAACTTATATAATAAATTTTATCTAAGTGCATGTTGTTGTCCAGAATTTTCTGGACAGTTTCTGGTTGTTTTTGGACTAGGTTTTGGGACTGTTTGGGGGACTATTCATACCTATTAAATATACTTTTCTGAAAGGTGGAGATCTCATCTTAATGTCTCCTAAATTTCAGCCCCAACTGACCTTCATTGGGGTCCCAAAGGTGCGGTCCAAGTGAGGTGGATAGTCTTGATTTTCTGCACTGTTCCAGCAACATTCCACCATGGATAGTTGGATTTTTAAAATTTATTAAAATACCTATGTATGTTTAAAAATTATAAAAATTTTTAGGAGGGTTTCCTACTTATGGTAGGACTCACCTATAAAATTTTGGGGCCAATGGATTCTTGTACACACCATGGTGATGGCGGGACCGGCCCATTATAATATGGTGTCCAGATCAGTCCGATTTTTAGGACAGATTGATTTATGTAAATGAATTAAAATATTTACAGATGTCCAAAAATTCTGAAATTTTTTAAGAGTATGATCCACTTATGTTAGAACCCAACTACCAAATTTCAGGACCAATGGACCCCTGTACACACCGTGGTGAGGGCTGGACTGGCCCACCACGTTGGGACGTCCAGGTCTGTCTGATTTTTCTAAACAGTCTGTTTTGTTTAAATTAATTAAAATACTTAGAGATATATAAAAATTATGAAATCTGGTGGAAGTGTGGTCCACCTATGGAAGTATCACTTTGTGAAATTTCAGCCTCAAGTAACTCCATTTAGATATCCAAAAGAATGGGCCAAGATGGTTGGACTTGTAGATTTTTTTTGCTGTGCAGTCCAGCAATATGCCTTGATAAAAAACCATAATTCAAAAATATTTCTTCTAATGGTGGGCCACCTTTTTGAGTTTTCTCTCATTGTATGCATGATGAGGGACCTTGACCCTCAATTTTCAGAGTTTTGGAAGCCTTGGACCCACTCCAATGGAGTGTCCAAATTTAAGACAGCAACATGTTATAATTATGCTGGCCTTGGGCTAAAATTTTGAGGAGTGGGGGCCACCATATTATAAAGATCTTAGAGAAAATGATTTATACATTTAGTTCCTTAAATGTTGGGCTTAATGAATGCACTTTTGAGGCCCACCATAGTTGAATTTAATTGGGTCCATGGACGTAGCTAGTTGTTGAACTATTTAAGGCCCATAGAGTGGACCCATTTGATGTGTTCCAAGGCCCGTGGGATTAGGCCCATTTGATGTAATTTAAGGCCCATAGAGTGGAACCATTTGATGTGTTCCAAGGTCCATGGGATTAGACCCATTTGATATATTTTAAAGCTCATGGGATTAGGCCCATTTGATATGTATAAGGCCCATGGGTCGAGAACCATTTGATGCAATCTAAGGCCCACGGGTTATGACCCATTGCAATGCACATAAGGCCCATTGATGCGGCCCATTGATGTGGCCCATTTGATGAGTAAAAGGCCCATATGACATGGCACATTTGATGTATTTAAGGCCTAATGGGGTGTACCTAAGATCCATTGCAATGTGTGATCCCAACCTGGTTTACGTAATGTTATTCACAACGGGCTACACCTTGGGAGCAATGTTGGTTTGACGTCCACATTGCGAATATAATGTTGGTTAAATGTCCGCATTGCGACTCTCCTTAGGGCCCATTGGTAGGCCCATACTTGTTGTATGCAAGCCGTCTAGGCCAGCTGCGTTGTAAGGATAGGGCATTACTTTATAACTGTAACATCCCGAAAATCGGGGGGTCGAGCAAAAACCCAACTCCCGAGTTCCAGCATGTTATTTATGCAACATAGATATGTATGATTGAATGTTGTCGGTGATAATGTATTAAACATGAGTGAGATTAAGCCAGAACAACATATCATAATCCAGAGACAGTTAAATTAACCAGCGGAAGTCTGTAATAGTAGGTATAACATATATAAACTGTTGTATATCTCCAGAGTGTGAACATGTTACCAGGTTATATACATACATGTATACTCTAAAAGTAGACAAAACGAATATACATGAGTGCGCTAAAAGTATAAAATGACAAATGTCAAAGTATCTAATCAACCTCCCTGTAATCCCGTCGATTAGAACACGTATAAAGGAGGGATCCTCCTCATCATCATCAAGTCCAGCTCCGCCTCACAGGCCGCGCCATCATCTGCAATCACAAAAGGTCTGGTGGGTGTTGCAAACACCATCCCGTAACGTGGGAGTGAGTAGCTAACTCAGTGGAATAATAGAGCAAAGATTAACATGTTATCAAATCAATCATGCGATAATAGTAAAGCAGTAATTCAAACATTCCTAATACTATTGTTAATGCAATTATGACATGACGTGATGTATGCCCTCACCGACGATCACCCTCATGCGGCAACATCTTACGACTGCGGCATGCCACACTCCCTAGAGTGCTCCACATCTTTCAGGCACATGCAATGCTATGGTGATATGAATTCCAAGTTGTTATTAGTCCATTCAAACAGCAGGATTGGGAAACTAAGGTACTTCCCTTGTATCAATCCCAACACAGATCCTGTCTAGGGTCGTCACTCCTAGTAATCTCATACGATGTATATTTCGTAGGTCACTGCAAGGGCTGCCAGGGCTGTTGCTCGCACTCGTTGCACCGCTCCCCCATCACCTTATCAATACAGGCCTACTGTACTCTACTGCAACGGAAGGGTCGTCGCCTCCCGTGGACTCAGAATACGCTCGCGGTCACTACAAAGGACTCGTCGCCTGATCAGTGTAGGCCGACAGCTAGAATATAGTGTCCCATACCACCATAATCTGCTCACGAGTCTAGGTGCTCACTGGTCACTACGGGGAGGTTTGTGGCCCCAGCGTAGGCCGACAGCTCGACCACGGTGTCCCATACCACCATGCTCGGCTCATGAGTCTTTATGGATCAAGGTACCATGGTTAACAGGGTTTACAATGGTAAGTTCAGTACCCTAGGTTCAAGCAGTTATGGCTCATACAAGTTGAACATACAACTGCCAGTCGGGTTACTTGACGAGCTCGACTGGCACGAGCGCATCGCAAGTCGAACGACATGAAGTGCGTAAAACACTTCGCGTGGCCTAACCACTGCCGCCAACTCCAACACGACTCGCGTTCATCGACACGTCCTTCGTGGCCAAGATAAGCTAACCACGAATTCTTTCGGTTACCGACTGCCTGGACTAGGCATAGTCCCAAACAATCATAGAATCACATCAGTAGTTGTGTAAGGGTAATGGAAATGAAATGGAACCATGTGAGCATGTTAACACATGTCATTACATACAACTTAAGCAAGTCTTCAAACACATGCCTTTCATACATATAATGAAATTATACATATCGCCAACATATAGGAAATCCTCTCCATCAACATATTAATTGAGAATTCAATCTCAAAGTAACTCATAAGGAAATCATCAAGCACATGTTATAACATACAGCTTAAACGAATCGTCAAGCACATGCATTTCATTCATATCATGAAATCATGCATATGGCTAACATGTGGGAAACCATTCACACCAGCATATTAATTGAGAAATCAATCTCAAACTAATTCATAACACCATTTAATTCGATACATACTAATACAAGCATTTATACAAACACATACACTACACACTTAAGTCTACATATAGTATGTCGACCCGAAGTGCGCATTTAGGCGAATCTCTTCGCCAAACTAATTATGCACGTATTCCTAACTTCCTAATGCGACAACAAACCATATCAATTACATCAGCAAAATATGAATGTAAACTGTACTTCCTACAAATGACTAAAATGCCCTAAATCTCATATTCTTCGTTAATTTACGAAACAGGAAACGGAGAGCATGTTGTACATGTCAAACGGCGTTGCCGTCAAGAATCTACTATTAAACGACATTGAAAGCTTTGGAAACAGTCAATCAAAGCGTCTAAAATCCGCACCTTTTCCCTTTTTGGGGTGTGAGTTCGAACGGAGCGTATACGCTTCGTCTACGGCGATTAGAGAACCTAATACACAAGTTCTATTAGTTACTTCGCTAGGAAATGAAAGGAACCTCAAATCAGCAACTTCTAGGGTATTTTCTTACCTGAGAAAGCGGAGGAGTCGCCGAGAAAGCGATAGAGGTGCGTTGCTTTAGCACGTGCAACACGTAGCACAAGTGGCAGGAAGAACTCTCCCACCTTCTCTCACAAACTCTCGCCTTTTCTCTCTCCCAATCTAGGGATTTTGCAAATTCGGATGGGAGAGAGGAGTGAGGGTTTCAACCCCTTTTATAAGCTGAAAAATGCCCAAAATAGGCGCAGGAACAAAGTTCACTTGAGGGGTAACCAAATCGGGACTGTTTCGGTCCAAAAGAGCATTTCCGGAGGTCCCCTGGCCAGATGCGATCGGACTTAAGCTCATGCATACTGGATCTAGCACGCATCAAGTTTTCAGACCGGTAGGGTTCCCAGATCGCACGTGGCGGTCTAATTTCAGTTCAACGGTCATCGCACCTAGATCAGGTCTACAAATCTCGTGATATGAAATAGAAATTTTTCCTGATCCGAGGGTATAATTTGGCTGAATTCTGACGGTCAGAACGCTCAATACTGATGCGTCAAGTTGTGTGCCAGATTTGAATTTCAAAATTACAACTCTACCCTATTCTCACTCTCTTCACTCCAGGCTCAATGAAATAGCCTCAGAATGTCAGTTGGACTTGATTTTCGAAACGATTGCCAAGCCCAGCTAAGTGGTCATAACGGTCTAAGATGGTAGGTATCGGACTTTCGACGCGCGGTCTAGATCCAATACAAAGTTTCAAAGAGGTCCCGAGAACAAACCGGTTTAGAGTTTGATCCGAGGCTTTAGAGCATTATAGCACCATTGGTTCCACTCGCTTTGGGCCTTATAGAACGTATTTAAAGTGATCAAGGACCATTTTCCAGCTATTCTAACGTCGCGCTAGCTAACTTACACTTATTTTCTAAAGGAATTAATCCTAAGTGATTTCTTTGGCTATGGAATTGGGTTCTAAGCGAATTCCAGGTGTTTTAATTGACCCATAGCCTAAGGACGTTTAATCCCAGGTTGGCCAAAATCCGGGGTGTTACAATAACATGCTTAACATAACTCTATGATGCACGACCCATTTGTATCGGTTCATTTGATCGGCCTGCTCGTATTGGCCATTTGATTAATTTAACCCATATGATTGATTAGGCCCATCTTGATATATTTGTGACCTGTTGCTAAGGCCATATATGAGGCCCGTTGTTGAGGCCCACCTTGATGTGTATGAGGCCTGTTGTTGAGGCCCACCTTGATGTATATGAGGCCCGTTGTTGAGGCCCACCTTAAATATATATGAGGCCCATGTTGCAAGGCCCATTGTGATGTATGCAAGGCCCATGGGTCATGGCCCATTGCAATGTATGTAAGGCCCAATTGGTGCGGCCTATTCGATATATTTATGGGGTACATATCATTAGGCCCATCCTGTTGTATTGGTGACCCGTCCATTGAGGCTCACCCGTGGTATATATTTGAGGCCCATGTGTAGGGCCCACCTATTGTGTATTCAAAGCCCATGGGTTGTGGCCATAGTGATGTATATTAAGCCTATACGATGTAGCCCATACTGATGTGTATTAGACCCAGGTATGTGACTCACCTGCGAAGTATATTTGAGGCCCATTGTGATATATCTGAAGCCCATGAGTGCGACCCATCCAGATGTATTTGAGGCCTATGGGCAATGCCCATTATGATATGTGTTAGGCCCATGACCAGGGCCCACTTATTTTGTATATTTGGCCCTTGTGTGAGGCCATGTGCCCATTATATATTTGATTCTATGTGGGCCATTCCTTGGGGGCAATGTTGGTTAAAAGTTCACATTGTCGATGCCGGTTATTGATACCGTTTATGAGTATGTGACATCATAACATCATGATACATGCCCATTCGCATCATCTGCATGTTTGTTATGAGATGTGATTGACCATTGCATATGTCATTGGGCAGGATGATGTGAGACTCCCTGATAGGTGGAGATCATCTCACATGAGCGCATGACATGCGCAGGATTGATGCATGATTGGATTGTATGACTCATGCATCTTGCATTGTGTTCTGATTACTGTACGCCCTAGTGACATCAGGGCCGTAGCCTCCACAAGCATATCGTGGATGGCCAGATGGGACATCGAAAATCTATTCGAGCATCGGGCCGCCATAGATGGCTCTGGGTGAATATCCCTAAACACCCTCTTGATTCCAGAGAATACTCCAACGTTTAGACCGAGTGGGTAGATGAGCGTTGAGTGCCGATTACGAGATGGTTGCGCTCTCCACTGTGTCGTGGTCGGTTGGAAGGGGGTGCGGCCTTACTCGCCCGAGGGAGTAGGCATGGCTAGGCTGAGTTTGACCAGCTCGAGGAATGGGTCCGCTATCAGCAGCCGGGTAGGTATTGGTAGACTACTGACAGGCGGATAGTGAGGTCTTTTCCACTTACGCAGTTGTGCGCTTGATTGGGGCGGCAGGTGGTGTGAAGTGTAATAGACTCCGGTGATTTCTCCAAAGATGAACCGTACTGATATGAGGACTGACATGATATTATGACACCCCGTCACTGTTGTGCATGTGGGCGGGCGCACGTGGGCGGACGCTGATGTGGTCGGGGCTGAGGCCTGGGCAAGCTACTACACTGGGCGAGCTTTCAGCGGTTGGCAGGCTACTGTGCTGACAGGCTATTGAGTAGGAGTTGCATACTCATTCATTCATCCATTCACTATCCACTCGGGCTGGTGGTGCGCAACTAATTGTTGTGTATCTTCGTTATCGCAAGGATTTCGGTTGGGCGTGCGACTAACCTGAGATCAGGAGTTTACCATGTTGAGTCAGACTATCCAAATTTAGGTATGTGACTGGTTTGGATAGAGGTTCCTTGTGGTAGACCCCGTAGCCTGCGATACTACGTACTATCATCCCGACATCACACTCCAGCATGGTCATTCCATTAGCACCATATACTGCATATTTCATTACATCTTCGGCGTGTGGCATTGTGGGTTGTTATGTTTCTATATTCATGTGACTTAGATGAGAGTGATTATAGTTGTTAGCTCTTTCGAATTGTGTATTACATTATATCCTTGTCATTCGACATTTGATTATATATGACTCATCATTTGCATAGCTGTCCTATATTGCGTATTCTGATATTGATTAACTTATGGACTTGTTCATACTTCCGCTTATTCTGTTATCGCATGATTATAATCTTGTCAGTATTTCTATTTACGCTGATAATTCCTGCTCTTATCAGTGTTTCTGCTTATTCAGTCATTGTATGGTTTATGGATTAATAGTTTTTCGGTATTATATGATTATGATATTGTATTGAATACTTGACACTTATCTCATGCACACAGTTACACCACCCTCTAAGCTTTCTATAAGCTTATACACGATAGATGCATGCAAGTGATGTTAGGTTGCAGCAGCATTGAGCGTGGAGCGTGCAGCTGTTTTCTGGAGCTTTGATTTTGACATATATATTTTCCTTTCAGCATTGTATTCAAATGATTATATTAGTGGATATGTAATGATGATGTTGCCTTTATGATTTGGGTAAACTTGTGGTTATGCTTATTACTAGTTAAATGTATATATATAAAAAATCCTCCTTGTAAGATCCCAGGATCGAAAATCTGGCATATGAATGCTAGGAACCGAGAATGGGGTACTACGGAGGCTGTCGGCACCAGATTCGGCGATCAGGATTCCTGTGAATCCGATTTCCGAGTTTGGGGCGTGATAAGATCAAGTGGATCATACCATAGGAAACAGTGGGGATAATGATTTTCACTGTTGAAACCATAGTAGGCCCAACAGTGATGTTTGTTTGTTATCAAACCTGTTCATAAAATCATACAGAAATGGATTAATAGAAAACACAATTATAAGCTTGATCTAAAACTTCTATGGCCCCTAAGAAATTTTCAACAATAAAAGTCTAATTCAAAATCTTCATGTGGTGTGGTTCATTTAAACATGGAATATGTTTAGATTTTTCGGCTCAAGCCATGAAATTATCTGTTAAGGATAAAAGATGTGTTTGGTTGGTATAAATCATCTATTTCTTGAATTTATACGGCTAATGGATTCTCGAGAAATTCAAAATTTTCTTATCATTAGAGTTCTAATTCAGGGTGTGTTTGGTTGCACCAAATATCATGATATTTCATGATTAATCAGCCTAATTTGGTGCAAGATATCATGAAATTTCATCATCTTTAATATACTCATGTCCACCACAAAACCCAAAAAATTGGCAAATTGCACCACCTCAATGCATCCATTTTTTGCCACCAAAAGCATGAAATTCAGTCGGGCAAACATGAAATTGAGTGGCACAAACGTGAAATTGAGCGGGCCAAGCATGAAATTCAATGGGGCAAACATGAAATTGAGCGGGGCAAATAGAAATTCGAGCAGGGCAAGCATGAAATTGAGCGGGAAAAATTGAAATTTGAGCGGGTCAAGCATGATATTGAGCGAGGCAAACATGAAATTGAGCGGAGCAAACTGAAATTTGAGTGGGGCAAGCATGAAATTGAGCGGGGCAAACATGAAATTGAGTGGGGCAAACTGAAATTTGAGTGGGGCAAGCATGAAATTCAGTAGAACAAACATGAAATTGAGCGAGGTAAGCATGAAATTCAGCAGGGAAAACATGAAATTGAGTGGAGCAAACTGAAATTTGAGCGGGCAAGTATGAAATTGAGCGGGACAAACTGAAATTTGAGCGGGCAAGCATGAAATTGAGCGGGACAAACTAAAATTTGAGCGAGGCAAGCATGAAATTGAGCAGGGCAAATATGAAATTAAGCGAGGCAAACTGAAAGTTGAGCGGGGCAAGCATGAAATTGAGCGGGGCAAACATGAAATTGAGCTGGGCAAACTGAAATTTGAGCGGGGCAAGCATGAAATTCAATGGTGCAAACTAGAAATTCAGCGGGGTAAACTAAACAGATAATTTTATGGCTTGAGCCCAAAAATCTAAACGTATCCAATGTTCAAATGGACCACACCATATGAAAATTTGGAATTGAACTTATACTGTTGATCATTTCTTAGGGGCCACAAAAGTTTTGGATCAAGCTTATAATTGTGTTTTCTATTAATCCATGTCTGTATGATCTTATGAATAGGTTTGATAACAAACAAACATCACTATTGGGCCTATTATGGTTTCAACGGTGGAAATCATTATCCCCACTATTTCCCGTGGTATGATCCACTTGATCTTTTGATATGCTTCAATTGGGTGCTCAACCCCTTAAATTAGATGGAAAAACGGATGGACGGCCTGGACATACTACATACACTCAATGTGGGCCCAACTAAGTTGAAAATATACCTGTGGTGCATGCTTTCTTCACTGGACTGGCATTTTCAGAAGAAGACAAAATGCTGATAAGGAAGGGGGCCCAACTAAAATGGGTTTTTTGTCTTTCTTACTGGAAACAGAGTGAGGAAAGGGGGTGAAAGAAATGACAATGAAAGCAGTAGTGGAAAGGGCAGTAAAAGTAACACAGTGAGACAGGAAGGGTATTTTCGTTCAGAAACTGAGCGGGGCAACTTGAAATTGAGCTGGGCAAGCATGAAATTGATTGGGGCAATTAGAGCGGGGCAAACATGAAATTCTGCGGGGCAAGCATGAAATTGAGTGGGGCAAACTTGAATTTGCCGGGAAAGCTTGAAATTGAGCGAGGCAAGCATGAAATTGAGCATGACAAACTTCAAATTGAGCGGGGCAAGCACGAAATTGAGCAGGGCAAACATGAAATTGAGCGGGACAAACATAAAATTCAGCGGTGCAAATTGAAAATTGAGCGGGGTAAACTATAAATTTAAGCGGGGCAAGCATGAAACTCAGCGGGACAAACATGAAATTGAGCTGGGCAAACTTAAATTTCAGCGGGAAAAATATAAAATTGAGCGGGGCAAACATGAAATTCAGCAGGATAAGCATGAAATTCAGCGAGACAAACATCACTGTTTGGCCTAATTTAATTTGGACGGTAGAAATCATTATCCCCACTGTTTCCCATGGTATGATCCACTTGATCTTTTCATATGCTTCAATTTAGGGCTCAACCCCTTAAATTAAATAGAAAAACAAATGCACTACATACATTCAAAGTGGACCCAACTAAGTTTAGATGGAAAAATGGATGCACTACATACATTTGGCTCAACCCCTTCAATTAGGTGGAAATCATTATCCCCACTGTTTCCCATGGATATAATACATGCATTCAAGGTGGGCCCAACTGAGTTTACCCAGTATGATAGAAGCATATTGAGTAACTCAAAACGCAATCGATTTCGCTTGCTACACCGCACAATCATGTTCATCTAACAGTAATATATTAAAATATACCTTTGGTGCGTGCTTTCTTCACTGGATCAGCCATTTTGTAAAGATGACAAAATGCTGATATATGGAGATGATGCAATACAATGTTGATAAGGAAGGGGCCCACAAAAAAATGGGTTTTTTTTTTTTTGTCTTTCTCAGTGGGGTTGAAAGTGAGACAGTGATAGTAATGGGTTGGAAGAAGAGGGGTATTTTCGTCCGAAAAATGCCTGGCCCTGCGTTGAAGCCTAAGTTGGTGTGTTAAGTTTGTATTGTTTCATAAAAACCACTGGATAAAAGGTGGGATGCACAGTCCTAAATTTCTCATAGGATAAAATATAGGATGAAGATCACCTATGGGCTCAGTGGATGCAAAATACCCATGCATCTAGGATTATTTGGATCAGTTGGCATAACATCACCTATCTGAACCGTCCATTAGGTTCAGACCTCTCTTCTCCCACTACCATGCAAGAACCATAGCAATTGGATATTTTAAACATCTTTAATCAGATCTATCGTACAATTAGCGATCTTGTTCATTCATTTTTGCATTTCCACTGACTAATGGTTTGGACAGTCCAATATGTATGATTATTTAAATTAAGACTATGAAGAGTAGACTCAACCCAGTGGACGATCCAGATAGGTGAAATGAATGCCAATGAGGTCAAATATATGAATGCCAATGAGGTCAAATATGAGTAGGTGCATGAGATGTTAAAAGAACTTGCGCAGTGGATGATTTCTCTTCTCAAACGCGGATTTGGTGGTGTGGTGCGGGCAATGGTGGTGCGGTTGTTGTTGGGCACTGTGGGGCCACTGTGATGTATGCGTTTTGTATCCATGCCATCCCATCCGTTTAGCAAGATTATTTTAGAATACCAAAAATGAAGAGATACAAATCTCGGGTTGACCAAACCATAGGAAACAGTGTTTAATGATCCTAATCATTTATACATGGGTCACACTGACCAGGAAAATGGGTCCCACGGACATGGAGAAAACACCAATATCAGCTTGATTCAAAACTTTCATATCCCCAAGAAGATTTTAATGGTGGGAATTCAATCCTTACTGTGTGGTCCATTTGAGATTTGGGTCTGCTTCATTTTTGGGACCACAACCTAAAATGAGCTGGAAAAACTGATGGACGGTGTGGATATACAACACATACATCATCGACCTCATGATCTGGGCTGCCCCCACTGAGCTGTTACCTAGGCCTCGCCCTCGTCTAATCCGTTCCCAATGCTGGGAACCCTGGCCCACCCAATAAGTGGATTTTTCTGATTGTCAAGGACCGTCTTCGTGGCAGGGAAACGGATTGGCTCCCCCCCCCCCAAAGCCTGGTGGCTGGTGGTTGGTGCTATGTGGCCCAACCATGATGTATATGTTTCATCCATTCTGTTCATCCATTTTTTCAGATCATTTTACATCTTTATCCAAAAATTGAGAGGGATGTAAATCTCAGGTGGACCACACCACAGGAAAACAATAGTGATTGGATATCTACCATTAAAATCCTCCTAAGGCCCACTGTACTGTTTATTTGACATCCAATCTGTTGATTAGATCATACAGACCCAGTTGAAGGGAAAAAACAAATATCAGCTTGATCCAAAACTTTTATGGCCCCCACAAAGTTTTTAATGGTCGACGTTCATTCAACACTGTTTCGTGTAAGGTAGTCCACTTGAGATTTCATTTCTGGTCTCATATCATAAAATGATCTAGAAAATAGATGGATGGCATGGATGAAACACATACATCATGGTGGGGCCCACAGAGCACCGACCATCAGCCATTGGCTGGTGGCAGGGGGAGTAGCCAATCCGTTTCCCCGTGGCAGGGGTCGAGTTTTGGAGGGGTCAGATCCCTTCTCGTATGATGGTAGGAATGAGAGCTGTATGCCGGATTGCCCGGTGATCGGTTCTCTATTTCGTTTTCAGATGGATAATCTTGGGTAGTGAGGCCACAAATCTAACGGTTGGAACATGCGTACATGAAAGCTATGTGTACCGGGGATGAGTTTTACACTATGGGTCCATCCAATATAAAAGACGTGGGGCACATCTACCCCAATCTAAACCGTCCAAATTGCGGTTCATCACCGTGGAAGGACCTAAGTCAAAAATTACATTGGAAGAACAACCCTAACCGTATGTTAGGTGGCAATCAAACAGTGATAGTAAATAAAAATAGTCAATGGATGGATCATGGATGTCAACAAGCAAATGTACATTAATTGGCCAACCCGTTTAGGGTTTCAAGGGTATTTTTGTCATATAACAGGTATGGTGGGGCACACTTAATGAATAGCCCAGATCTGTCACAAGTGTAGGCGATGGGGCGTGGGCAGGAGTTATGCACGTGTGCCCATGAATCACACTTGTAAGGGTTCTCGGCCACCACCAGGCCAAGCCCAGATGAACATGTCCATGATCCAAAAATAAGGCTGGTTGATGTTGAGAGATGTCGTAATTAAATCTGGAGATTCTTTAGTGTGCTCGATCGGTCATGAGCATGGCTCGACCGGTCGTAGGAGCGGCTCGACTAGTCGTAGCCTGCTCGACTCAAATTTCAGCGAACATAAAGATTTTTGGTTCGAGGTGCTCGACCGGTCGTGGGCCATGCTCAACCGGTCGTGGGCCATGCTCGACCGGTCGTATGTTACGCAAATTCGTTCCGCAATTTTGTGCGGATTGTGGGTTTTGAGTCCTTTCACAACTGGGATGCGGAAGGAAGTTGCCTAAACTATAAATATATGTTCCTAGGACTTTTCTAGTGGATGTGAAAGTTTTCTAAAGGGGTTCCACGGAAATTAAAGGGTGTAGCAAGGGTGAGATTCGAGGTTGTTCGAATCGGATAAGTCCTCTCTCTTTGTAATTTCTGTTTTCATGGTGGAGATCTGTCGCTTTGTGTAGTGGTTTTTTCCTGAAAGGGTTTTCCACATTAAATCTGGGTGTTCTCTGTGTTCTCTTGTGTGCTTGGTGCCATTGAATTGCTATCCTAGATCTAGATCTGTGTGATTCCGCAGGTCAAAATTCCCAACAAGTGGTATCAGAGCTATCGTTGGGGCACAGATCTGAATCTGAGGGATTAGTAATAATGACGAGCACTAAATATGAGATTGAGAAGTACTCAGGAAAAAATAATTTTGAGTTATGGAAGGTTAAGATGATTAGCCTGTTAACCAAGCAAGGCGAAGATGGTGCTCTTGAGGAGCGGAAGTCTACTATGACTGATGCTGATTAGAATACTCTTGATAAGAAAGCTTTATCATCGATCCAGTTATGTCTCACGGATGAGGTTCTCTACAACGTCATGAGGGAAAAAACTGCGGCTGGTTTTGGGCGAAGTTAGAGGATGTTTATGCGAAGAAATCCTCAGAAAATCGCCTACACTTGAAGCGGCAGTGGTATAACTTTAAGATGGCAGAGGGTGGAGATCTGGAGGCTCACATCAGCAACTTTAATAAATTTGTCTGCAAATTGCTGGATATGGAGGAAGTGATGAAAGATGAAGAACAAGCATGTATGTTGCTGAATTCTTTCCTGACGTCCTATGAGGCATTCAAGGACACTATGTGCAGCATGAATAAAACCCTGAGTGTCGACACCGTTATCTCAGCCCTTAAAGGGAAGGCTATGAGACAACTAAACAGCGACATGGGGACATCTTCTGATACACTGTTTACAGTGGGTAGGAATTCTGGACAAGGTACAGGTTCTTCTGGTTCTAGATCCAAATCCAGGGGCAAAGGCAAAAAAAAGGTAAAGTGCTGGAATTGTGGGAAGGAAGGACATGTGAAGAGGGATTGTGAAAATCCTAAACCGAAGAGGGAAGATTCTAAGGCTTCATGCAGGGAGGCCAATGTTACCACGTCAGATGGATAGAGTGGATGTGATGGTAATGTTTTATCTGTGTTTTCGCTCAAACGGTCATACAATGATATTAAGGACGAGTGGATGCTAGACACAGGAGCATCTTTTCACATGACTTCTCATCGGAGTTGGTTCACCAGCTACAGGGAGTGCGGTGATAGACAGGTATTTATGGGCAATGATATTGCCTGTAATGTTATGGTTGTTGGTTCTGTGCGCATCAAGATGTTTGATGGGGTGGAGCGTACCTTGACAGATGTGAGGCACATTTCTGATTTGAAGCGGAATCTGATTTCTCTTGGTGTGCTTGAGGCAAAAGCTTACAAGTACACATGTATTGATGGTGCTCTTAAAGTATCTAAGGGGGCACGGGTAATCATAAAAGCGCAACGACTCGGTAACTTGTACAAGTTGATTGGGAGCACTTCAAAAGGTGAAGCTACGGTGGATGTAGCAGATTCCACCTCTGCACGTGTGTGGCATGTTGGGCATGGCCACATAAGCGGGCAGAGTAGGAAGGCTGAAATGCTCGGACAGGGATACAGAGCAGGTGGAGCAGTCACCTATGAGAAGAAATACACGGCATGATCGCCGGATATCAGCGAGGTACATGGATGACTCCAATATCGCAGGAGTATTCATCTTCTATTTAGATGGCTATAGGTGAGCCTGGTGCTGAGAAGTGAAAGGTGACTATGAGAAATGTGATGGATTCATTGTACCAGACCGACATACGGGAGAGGGTGGAGCTTCCAGTGGGCCGAAAAGTGGTTGGATGCAGGTGGATCTTCAGAAAGATACAACATAGATACAGAGCGAGGTTGATGGCGATGGGTTATGCTCAGAGAAAAGGGATCGACTTCTCAGAGATATTCGCGCTGACGGTATAGCAGGTGTCTATTAGATCCATGATTGGTGCTGGTTGGCCAATGAGATCTTGAGCTGGAAGGAAGGATGTTGAGTCTGCACTTCTGCAAGGGAAAGTGAAGAGCAGATATACATGAAGTAACTAGGGCGGTTCGAAGTGAAAGGGGCTGAGAAAAGACTTTGGAGGAGGTCGTAATCCGGCCTGTCGCGTAGGCAGTGGTTTGATTCCTTCATGGTGGGTCAAGTGTCACGCCCCAAACTCGGAAACCGGGCTCATAAATTTCCCGATCACCGAATCCGGCGCCGACAGCCTCCGTAGAACCCCATTCTCGGCTCCTAGCTCCCATTCGCCAGGTTCCGATCCTGGGATGCTACGAGGAGGATTTTAAATACCAGTTTGATTCGTAATAAGCATAACCAAAGACATAACCCACAACAACAACCAAGAAATCCATTACATTTCCACTATGATAAAAAACTTTAAAAGTACAATGAGCATAAAGGAAAATACAATGATAAAGAACAAAACTCCAAAATGCTCTACAACGTGCTCCTGTCTCAACGCTGCTGCGAACCAACGTCACCTGCACGCAACGGTCGTACATAAGCTTACAGAAAGCTTAGAGGGTGGTGAAAGTGTGTGCACAAGGTAGAATATGATCATGCAATATCAGAGTAATGCGGAATATGCAGATGGAACTATAATATCATGAGCCGTACCAAGGCTTATGCGATGCAAGACATGAATGGTATTGGCCACCCCAAGGCCATGCAATGTGCAACGCAACTCAAGCATACAGATCCTCATCAATGTCCACATATCAGTACAGCTCAAAGTATGGAATATCACCGGGGTGTAGTACACTCTAAACCAGATTGCCGCCACATCGCGCACAATAAGGTAAGTGGAAAAGACCTCACTATCCGTCTGCCAATATCGGGCGCGACTCGTCGATAGCGGACCCATTCCTCGAGCTGGTCAAACTCAGCCTAGCATTGCCCCCTACACTCGGGCGGGTAAGGCCGTACCCCCTTCCAACCGACCACGACACAGTGGAAAGCGTAACCGTCTGGTAATCGGCACTCAACGCTCATCTACCCACTCGGTCTAGACGTTGGAGCAACCTCTTGGTACCATAAGGGTTTAGGGACTTTCACCCAGGGATATCTATAGTACCCCATGTAAAACAAGATTTCCGGTATCCAACCCTGCCAACCACGATGCGTCTGTGGAGGCTACGGCCCTGATGTCGCTAGGGCGTACAATAACCATGTCACACAAATGCGGAATGCATGAATCACGCTATCCAGTCATGCAACCAATCCTGCGCATATCGTGCGCTCATGTAGGGCAACACCGCCTAACCGGGAGCCCATAGACAACCTGCCCGAAGGCATATGCTATGATCAGTCAATCCTCATATCAAGCATACATATGATGCGTATGATCATGGGTCATGAAACTATACTAAACATGTTATAATAAAATGAATTATCTTACTATGCAGATGGGCCTGGACGGTCGAAATACAACAAGTACGGCCCAGTAATGGACCTTAAGGAGAGTCGTAATGTGGACATCCAATCAACATTACACTCGCAATGTGGACGTCAAACCATCATTGCATTCCAGGTACGATCTTCTTAAACACCGCTACATAATCGGTAATGGGTTTACACATTACAATGGACCTTAGGTTCCTCCCATTGTGCCTTACATATATATCAAATGGGCCATATCTTATGGGCCCTTTATTCATCAGATGGGCCATATCTTATGGGCCACACCAATGGGTCTTAAGTGCATTGCAATGGGTCAAAACCCGTGGGCCTTGGATTGCATCAATTGGACCTAATCATGTGAGTCTAATATGCATCAAATGGGCCTAACCCATGAGTCTCAAACAAGTCTAATGGGCCTAATCCCATGGGCCCTTTTATAATCAAATGGGTTTAGTCCCATGGGCCTTACAATATATCAAATGGCCTACTTCTATGGGCTTTAAAATTTCAACAAAAAGGGGGTCCAATTACATGGGCCTTGAAGTACATCAAATGGGCCTAGTCCCATGGACTTGCAACACATCTAATGGGCCTAAGCTCTAGGCCTAAAATGAATCCAATGGGCCTAGCCCATAAGCATTTTATAAATCATTAGCCCTTTTGAAATTCGAATGGGCCTAGCCGATAGGCCTTAAATAAATCAAGTGGGCCTAGAAGTACATCAAATGGCCTAGTCACATGGCCTTAGATCATATCCATTGGGCCTAAAACCATAGGCCTTAAATATCAAGTTAAGCCCATAGGCTTTGCATATCAAGTGGGCCTAAGTTCTTAGGCCTTAAATGTCAAATTAGCCTAAGCTCATAGGCTTTACATATCAGGTGGGCCCAAGCTCATAGGCCTTAGATGAATCAAATGGGCCTAGCCCATAAACATTTCATAAATCAAATGGGTCTAACCCATAGGTCCTTTGTAAGGCAAATGGGCTTAACCCAAAGGCCTAAACCATTCAAATGGATCGACGGTTCGGATGCATCACATGCATCATAGTGGGTCCCACTGTCCAGTGGACAGTGCTAATAAGGCACATATGTCACAAGGGGACCCCACCGTCCACTGGACGGTGGAGTACAACACATATATCATGGTGGGAGTCCACCGTCCACAGCCGGTGGACGGTGTGTTAAGACACATACATTAATGGTGGGGTCCACGGATGTGGCCCACCATGATACCCAAATACCATCTGGGCCATTCATAAGGCCTCTCGGGCCTAGGTGGAGGGAAAATAAAAATTTCAGCTTGATTCAATACTTCTGTGGGTCCCAGGAAAAGTTTCAATGGCCAACACTCATTCCTACTGTTTCACATGGTGTGGGCCACCTGAGTCTTGGATCTGTTCCATTTTTGGAGGGGGGCCCGCTACTGGGGCGGCCCACCTCATGAACAATTTAGATGGCATGCAAACATCAAGGTGGGGCCCACGGCTGGGACCGTGGGTCCCTCTCTGGACGCCACCGCCCGCCCGCACGCCAGCACGCTGCTGGTGTGCAGTTTTTGTCAGAAGCAAGAGGCCTTGCCTCTTGCAATTTTTGGAGGAAAACGATTTTGTTGGAGATTTTTGCACGTGGGGCCCGCTGCGCGGAAATCCAACCCAGCCATTGCGATCAGTGGCTCGAGGCCGTCCAAATAAGTCTAGAGTTTGAATTTTTTTGGCGCATGGAAAGTGAAATAACACAAGAATTAACATTTGAATGGTGAGGACGCAACATTTGGCGCTATGGTCCACCAGGTGATTGGATCAGCTCCAAACTTCTACCCAACGGCTAAAACGCCGTGGGTAAGAGGATGGATGGCTTGGATCGGACTTAAACGTCAGGGTGGGGCCTATGCAAGGGAACCACCAAAGCCCCTTCCTTTTTCTTCCTTTTTCTTCTTTGCTTAAGAACGTCCAGCGTCTGGACGGTTTTTAAATTTATTTTTTTTTTAAATGGAGGGCCCTGATGAAGTGGGCCCCACTGATGGGTGGCATGGGAGTAACAGCCAAGGTGGGCCCCACTTGAATAAAATAAAATACCTCAAGTGGGATCCATTCAAGTGGGCCACACCCTCCTGTTGCAATAAAATAAAATAAAATAAAATAAAATAAAAGAGAGAGAGAGAGAGAGAGTGGGACACGGCTAGTGATGGAGGGACCCCGTCACTATGGGCCCTCCCATGCATGAAATCATACATCAATTGGGTCATTTTGTACATGTGACCCTCAAAATTAAAGATCAACGGTGGGGATCCCTTCCCCACCAATATGAATGGTCTAGATGACCTTTCCCAATGAAAATAAACATCATGATGGGGTCCATGGAGAATGATCCCATCATGGAATGATCATGATGATCCAAGTGGTCCATCGGCACAAATAAGGGTCCCAAGTGAGATCCACACCATGGATCGGTGGGTCTCACTTGGTCCACCATAAAAATAATAAAAACTACCCTATAGAAGCACCCACCGTCCGATCTTCTCGCTCCTAGGGGTTCCTTGGCACCTTGTCTTCAATTTCAATGGCTAAGATGAAGAATGGAGGGTTGAGATGGGAGATTTTGGGGTAGGAAGGTGGGCCACTTGAAGCTTAGAGGGACTTGGAAAATTCCATACGTGGGAGCTCTTGGAATTCCTTAGTTGCTTTGAAATTTTTTTGGAATGAGAAAGAGAGAAAGAGAGAGAGTGATGTAAAGGGAGAGAGAGAGAGTGATGGATGGATGGGTGAGTGATGGTGGTGTAAGAGAAACTTGACTTTTGTGGCTTTTGTGTAAGAGAAGTATGGGTTAAGAAGACTTTTGTGGCTTTTTGTGTAAGAGAGGCATGGGTTTGGGAGACTTTTGTGGTTGCTTGGGAAAAGGGATGGAAGTGATGTGTATTTGACATGTGATGGGTTGATGGGTGATTGATTGATGGGATTGATGTGATTGATGTGACACATCGTTGAGATTCCCTTAATTTTCGCAACGCGCGGCGTTTTCTAGCACCGAACGTTGGCCCATAACTCTTGATCAGGGTATCGCCTCGGCGCGCGAGTCGCAGTATCGGAACCGCGGCGACGGTGCGGTCGCTATGGTATTGGTCTCGGGTTGAGTCGACTCGGGTTGTCGGCACATGAATTCGGGTCGCGCGTCGATACTGGTTAAGGGTCGAAAGTTGCCGGAATTCGACCGGTAAGACCGCGGAAGTGTACGGAAAGGTACGGACCAAGATACGGGTCTTACAGCTCTCTCCTCCTTATAAAAATTTCGTCCTCGAAATTTACACAAGCGTCGCAACTAAGCATAACTCGCGAGAAATAAGAAACATAACGTCATCATATAGAATCAGGGACAGCGTACAAAATACAATACATGATCATCAACCATCAAAGAGATGAGGATATCGCTCTCGAATCTCAGCCTCACGCTCCCAAGAAGCCTCCTCTACAGAATGGTGACCCCACTGCACCTTCACCAACGGAATGACCTTGGTTCTGAGGACCTGCTCCTTCCGATCAAGGATACGGACTGGCTACTCAATGTAAGAAGCGTCCTCACGAACCTCCAACGGCTGCCAATCAATAACGGGAACTATGTCTGACCCACACTTCCTCAACATGGAGACGTGAAACACGTTGTGGACGCCAGACAACTGAGATGGCAAGGCAAGCCGATAGGCCACGGCGCCAACGCGCCCAGTGATCTCGAAAGGTCCTATAAATCTCGGGGCAAGCTTGCCCTTCGCTCCAAATCGAACTACGCCCTTCATAGGCGAGACCTTGAGATACACATGGTCCCCTACATCAAACTCCAAGGGACGACGCCGACGATCAGCAGAACTCTTCTGTCGGCTCTGAGCTGTGCGCATCCTCTGCCTGATGATGTCGATAGCCACTGAAGTCTCCTGCACAAGCTCGGGACCTAGGAGACGGCGCTCTCCAACCTCGGTCCAACAACTCGGTGATCTACATGGTCTGCCATATAGTGCCTCAAAAGGAGCCATGCCGATGGTCGCCTGATAGCTGTTATTGTACGCGAACTCAGCCAGTCGCAGATGCTCATCCCAGCTACCCCCGAAATCAATTGCACAGGCCCGAAGCATATCCTCAAGTATCTGATTGACCCTCTCGGTCTGGCCATCGGTCTGCGGATGGTATGCGGTGCTGAGCTGCAAATCAGTCCCCATCGCTCGCTGGAAGCTCCCCCAAAACTGAGACGTGAACCTCGAGTCTCGGTCAGAAACGATCGAGACTGGAACGCCATGCAGTCTCACAATCTCCTCGATGAATAGTCTCGCAAGCCGGTCCATAGACCAAGTCGCACGCATCGCAAGGAAATGTGCCGACTTCGTCAGACAATCCACAACAACCCAAATGGCATCATGACCGCGCTGAGTCCTCGGCAAACCCATAATGAAATCAGTCGACACGTGCTCCCACTTCCACATCAGGATGCTCAACGGCTGCAAAAGACCAGGAGGTCTCTGATGATCGGCCTTGACACGCTGGCACGTGTCACACTCGGCCACAAAACTAGCGATCTGGCGCTTCATCCCCGCCTAAAAATACTGTCGCCTCATGTCACGGTACATCTTCGTCGAGCCCGGGTGGATAGAAAACCGCGATCGATGTGCCTCGGTCATAAGATCTCTGCGTAACTCTGGAACATCCGGGACACATAATCGGCCTTTGAAGCGAAGTCCACCGTCTGTATCGATCTGCCAATCAACCTAACTCTCAGATGCCGCCTCAGCCATATAACTCTGCAACGACTCATCAGCCTGCTGAGACTCGATCACCCTAGCGACAAGAGAGGGTTGAATCGACAAGCTCGATAACTGTACAATGGAAGACTGCAGGCCGAACTCAAAGTCATACGCAGCAATATCCTTAAGCATCCGCCACTCTTGAATCATCATGTACGCCACTAAGCCTCGTGGTTGACGGCTGAGGGCATCTGCCACCACATTCGCCTTGCCCGGGTGGTACTGGAGGTCGAAATCATAGTCCTTCAAGAGCTCCATCCAGCGCCTCTGTCTCATATTCAGTTCAGACTGCGAGAAGAGGTACTTCAAGCTCTTGTGATCAGAGAAGAGCTCGAACCTAATCCCGTAAAGGTAGTGCCTCCACACCTTCAGTGCGAAGACAACTGCAGCCAGCTCCAGATCATGTGTAGGGTAGTTTAGCTCATGGACCTTGAGCTGACGAGACGCGAAGGCCACTGGTCTCCCGTGCTGCATCAGGACAGCACCCAAACCAATGTGCGAGGTATCAGTGAATACAATGAAGCCGTCACTCCCAGATGGAAGAGTGAGGACAGGAGCGGACGTCAGACGGTCCTTCAACTCCGTAAATGCTCGCTCGCAGGCGTCACTCCAAATAAACTCTGCGCCCTTCCGAGTCAACCTGGTCAGCGGGGCTGCAATACGAGAAAAATCCTCGATGAAACGTCGGTAATAGCCCGCCAAGCCAAGGAAACTATGGATCTCTGTCGCAGTCGTGGGCTGGCCTCACTGACGCACTGCCTCGACCTTTGAGGGGTCCACTGCGACACCCTCCCTCGTCACCACGTGACCGAGGAACTTCACCTCCTCCTGCCAGAACTCGCACTTCTCCAGCTTCGCATACAGCTGGTGTGCACGGAGGGTCTGTAAAGTAATCTCCAAGTGCTGCTCATGCTCCTCACGGGTCCTCGAGTAGATCAGAATGTCGTCGATGAAGACTACAACAAACTGATCTAGATATGGGCGAAAAACCTCGTTCATCAGCTGCATGAAGACCGCGGGTGCATTGGTCAGTCCGAAGGACATGACCTGAAACTCAAAATGACCGTAATGCGTCCTAAATGCTGTCTTCGGAATGTCCTCATCTCGGACCCGAATCTGATGATAACCAGAACGCAGGTCAATCTTCGAAAAGAACTGTGCACCCTGCAGCTGGTCGAATAAATCATCAATCCTAGGGAGCGGGTACTTGTTCTTGATCGTGACTTTGTTGAGCTCGCGATAGTCAACGCAAAGCCTCAACGAGCCATCCTTCTTCCTCACGAAGAGTACCGGCGCTCCCCACGGCGAACTGCTCGGACGGATAAAACCCAACTCTCGCAACTCGTCCAACTGCTTCTGCAGTTCCCATAACTCCAACGGTGCCATACGATACGGGGCCTTCGAAATAGGCGCGGTACCAGGCACGAGATCGATCTGGAACTCGGTGAGTCGACGAGGCGGTAATCCCGGAATCTCCTGGAACACATCGGGAAAATCGCAAACCACGGGCAAATGGTCGATGCAAACGGCAACAGGCTCCTCAATGGCGCAAGACATCAAATAAGACAACCGCTCTCCTCTAGCCTCTGCAACGAACTGGAACTGTGGCACGCCGGGTATACAAAACGTGACGGTCCTCGCGGCGCAGTCCAAAATGGCATAGTACTCGGTGAGCCAATCCATGCCGAGGATGACGTCGAACTCAGACATCGGTAAAATAAACAAATCAGCGGGCAGGAATGTATCCCCAACTAGAACGGGACAAGACGAACAAAATCGTCCCAACGCTGCAGTCCTCCCCAAGGGAGTCGATACTGATAAGCTCTCACCAGCAGACTCCAACGGTAAACCAGCCGATCGACAAAAGCTCTCAGCCACAAAAGAATGCGATGCACCAGAATCAAACAGTACATGTGCAATGCATGCAGAAACTGACAGTATACCCTCAACGACTCCTCCGGATGACTGCGGATCCTGCTGAGCCGCATAAAATCTAGCCTGAGCTGGCTGGGGAGGTGCCTGTCCCCTCTGAGCGTGCTGCTGCTGCTGATGGGGTCGCTGAGGCTGTCGAAACTGCTGCCTCTGCTGCTGTGGCCTCTGAGGCTGATGCTGATGCTGATGCTGCTGTTGAGGTGGCCTCGGTGGTAGAGGCTGCTGTCGCTGCTGCTGTGGGGGTCTCTGCTGCTGCGGTGGAGGTCTCTGCTGTTGTGGACCTCTCTGCTGCTGCTGGGGACTGGGATACTCCCATGAACGGTGTCCCGTCGCACCGCACCTGAAGCAAGTGCCGGTGAACTGTCTCTGAGGTGGTGGTGGAGGTGCTGATGGTGCTGATGGTGCACGAAAAGCTGGGCGACCAGTGCGCCTCTGCTGCTGTGGTCGACCCTTCTGGGAATGACTGGAAGAAGCCTGCCTCTTCCGGTCTCCCCTCTGACCACGATCAGACTGAGAACCGGCCCACTTAGTCTCGTATATCTGAGCCTTCCGCACTACTGCCTGGAAAGTAGGAAGCTCATGCCCAATGACACGACCTCGAAGGCCGTAACGTAAGCCGTGCTCGAAACGGCGGGCCTTCCGCCCCTCATCATCAACCATGTACGGTGCGAATCTTGATAGTGCCATGAAACGGGCTGCGTACTGCGCCACAGTCATATCTCCCTGCACCAGAGTCTCGAACTCTAAGGCTCGCTGACGACGGATGTGGTCAGGGAAGTACTGCTCCTCGAATCAGTCCACAAAGTCCTCCCATGTCCAGACATAATCAGGTCCGGCGACACGGGCGACAGAGGTCCACCAATGCTCGGCCTCACCGTGGAAGAGAAATACTGCTAACCGAATGCGCTGCTCGGTCGTGCATAACATGGTATCGAATATCTTCTCCACATCGGAGCGCCATCTCTCGGCTGCAGTCGGATCTGGTTCGCCCTGGAAACATGGGGGATCATGCCATCTAAACTCACGAAGTACGGCGCTCGCGTGCTCCTGCTCCGCCTGAGCTGGTGAAACAGCTGGGCGTCTACCCTGTCCCTGGAGTGCGGCGGTCACAGCCTGTAACATCTGCTGTAACTGAGAGGCACTCACAGTCACCGTCGGCTCCTCATCGGTCTCAGGTGGAGGAATGTCATCCTCATGGGAAGAAGCAGGAATCTTTGAGGGTGGAATGGGAGACGCAGGTGGTAGAGCTGGAGTCTCTGATGGTGAAGTAGAATCCTCAGGTGGTGGTGCGGGAGTCGATCGAGTAACAGGCGCCATACCCTACAGGAAAGAGCGAAAGCGCCTATCAACTTCAAAACTCTCGAATGTACGCACGTTAACGGTCTGAATCAGAAGGTCACGAAGTTATTCGAACTTCAGAACTTAGCCATTCTTCACTCATAGCAAACATGTAATGTTGTTCTCGGTTATTCCCAAGTTATGCTCTGATACCAACTTCAGTCACGCCCCAAACTCGGAAACCGGGCTCACAAATTTCCCGATCACCGAATCCGGCGCCGACAGCCTCCGTAGAACCCCATTCTCGGCTCCTAGCTCCTATTCGCCAGGTTCCGATCCTGGGATGCTACGAGGAGGATTTTAAATACCAGTTTGATTCGTAATAAGCATAACCAAAGGCATAACCCACAACAACAACCAAGAAATCCATTACATTTCCACTATGATCAAAAACTTTACAAGTTCAATGAGCATAAAGGAAAATACAATGATAAAGAACAAAACTCCAAAATGCTCTACAACGTGCTCCTGTCTCAACGCTGCTGCGAACCAACGTCACCTGCAAGCAACGGTCGTGCATAAGCTTACAGAAAGCTTAGAGGGTGGTGAAAGTATGTGCACAAGGTAGAATATGATCATGCAATATCAGAGTAATGCGGAATATGTAGATGGAACTATAATATCATGAGCCGTACCAAGGCTTATGCAATGCAAGACATTAATGGTATTGGCCACCCCAAGGCCATGCAATGTGCAACGCAACTCAAGCATACAGATCCTCATCAATGTCCACATATCAGTACAGCTCAAAGTATGGAATATCACCGGGGTGTAGTACACTCTAAACCAGATTGCCGCCACATCGCGCACAATAAGGTAAGTGGAAAAGACCTCACTATCCGTCTGCCAATATCGGGCGCGACTCGTCGATAGCGGACCCATTCCTCGAGCTGGTCAAACTCAGCCTAGCATTGCCCCCTACACTCGGGCGGGTAAGGCCGTACCCTCTTCCAACCGACCACGACACAGTGGAAAGCGTAACCGTCTGGTAATCGGCACTCAACGCTCATCTACCCACTCGGTCTAGACGTTGGAGCAACCTCTTGGTACCATAAGGGTTTAGGGACTTTCACCCAGGGATATCTATAGTACCTCATGTAGAACAAGATTTCCGGTATCCAACCCTGCCAACCACGATGCGTCTGTGGAGGCTACGGCCCTGATGTCGCTAGGGCGTGCAATAACCATGTCACACAAATGCGGAATGCATGAATCACGCTATCCAGTCATGCAACCAATCCTGCGTATATCGTGCGCTCATGTAGGGCAACACCGCCTAACCGGGAGCCCATAGACAACCTGCCCGAAGGCATATGCTATGATCAGTCAATCCTCATATCAAGCATACATATGATGCGTATGATCATGGGTCATGAAACTATACTAAACATGTTATAATAAAATGAATTATCTTACTACGCAGATGGGCCTGGACGGCCGAAATACAACAAGTACGGCCCAGTAATGGACCCTAAGGAGAGTCGTAATGTGGACATCCAACCAACATTACACTCGCAATGTGGACGTTAAACCATCATTGCATTCCAGGTACGATCTTCTTAAACACCGCTACATAATCGGTAATGGGTTTACACATTGCAATGGACCTTAGGTTCCTCCCATTGGGCCTTACATATATATCAAATGGGCCATATCTTATGGGCCCTTTATTCATCAGATGGGCCATATCTTATGGGCCACACCAATGGGTCTTAAGTGCATTGCAATGGGTCAAAACCCGTGGGCCTTGGATTGCATCAATTGGACCTAATCATCTGAGTCTAATATGCATCAAATGGGCCTAACCCATGAGTCTCAAACAAGTCTAATGGGCCTAATCCCATGGGCCCTTTTATAATCAAATGGGTTTAGTCCCATGAGCCTTACAATATATCAAATGGCCTACTTCTATGGGCTTTAAAATTTCAACAAAAAGGGAGTCCAATTACATGGGCCTTGAAGTACATCAAATGGGCCTAGTCCCATGGACTTGCAACACATCTAATGGGCCTAAGCTCTAGGCCTAAAATGAATCCAATGGGCCTAGCCCATAAGCATTTTATAAATCATTAGTCCTTTTGAAATTCGAATGGGCCTAGCCGATAGGCCTTAAATAAATCAAGTGGGCCTAGAAGTACATCAAATGGCCTAGTCACATGGCCTTAGATCATATCCATTGGGCCTAAAACCATAGGCCTTAAATATCAAGTTAAGCCCATAGGCTTTGCATATCAAGTGGGCCTAAGTTCTTAGGCCTTAAATGTCAAATTAGCCTAAGCTCATAGGCTTTACATATCAGGTGGGCCCAAGCTCATAGGCCTTAGATGAATCAAATGGGCCTAGCCCATAAACATTTCATAAATCAAATGGGTCTAACCCATAGGTCCTTTGTAAGGCAAATGGGCTTAACCCAAAGGCCTAAACCATTCAAATGGATCGACGGTTCGGATGCATCACATGCATCATAGTGGGTCCCACTGTCCAGTGGACAGTGCTAATAAGGCACATATGTCACAAGGGGGCCCCACCGTCCACTGGACGGTGGAGTACAACACATATATCATGGTGGGAGTCCACCGTCCACAGCCAGTGGACGGTGTGTTAAAACACATACATTAATGGTGGGGTCCACGGATGTGGCCCACCATGATACCCAAATACCATCTGGGCCATTCATAAGGCCTCTCGGGCCTAGGTGGAGGGAAAATAAAAATTTCAGCTTGATTCAATACTTCTGTGGGTCCCAGGAAAAGTTTCAATGGCCAACACTCATTCCTACTATTTCACATGGTGTGGGCCACCTGAGTCTTGGATCTGTCCCATTTTTGGAGGGGGGCCCGCTACTGGGGCGGCCCACCTCATGAACAATTTAGATGGCATGCAAACATCAAGGTGGGGCCCACGGCTGGGGCCGTGGGTCCCTCTCTGGATGCCACCGCCCGCCCGCACGCCAGCACGCTGCTGGCGTGCAGTTTTTGTCAGAAGCAAGAGGCCTTGCCTCTTGCAATTTTTGGAGGAAAACGATTTTGTTGGAGATTTTTGCACGTGGGGCCCGCTGCGCGGAAATCCAACCCAGCCATTGCGATCAGTGGCTCGAGGCCGTCCAAATAAGTCTAGAGTTTGAATTTTTTTGGCGCATGGAAAGTGAAATAACACAAGAATTAACATTTGAATGGTGAGGACGCAACATTTGGCGCTATGGTCCACCAGGTGATTGGATCAGCTCCAAACTTCTACCCAACGGCTAAAACGCCGTGGGTAAGAGGATGGACGGCTTGGATCGGACTTAAACGTCAGGGTGGGGCCTATGCAAGGGAACCACCAAAGCCCCTTCCTTTTTCTTCCTTTTTCTTCTTCGCTTAAGAACGTCCAGCGTCTGGACGGTTTTTAAATTTATTTATTTTTTTTAAAATGGAGGGCCCTGATGAAGTGGGCCCCACTGATGGGTGGCATGGGAGTAACAGCCAAGGTGGGCCCCACTTGAATAAAATAAAATACCTCAAGTGGGATCCATTCAAGTGGGCCACACCCTCCTGTTACAATAAAATAAAATAAAATAAAATAAAATAAAAGAGAGAGAGAGAGAGTGGGACACGGCTAGTGATGGAGGGACCCCGTCACTATGGGCCCTCCCATGCATGAAATCATACATCAATTGGGTCATTTTGTACATGTGATCCTCAAAATTAAAGATCAACGGTGGGGATCCCTTCCCCACCAATATGAATGGTCTAGATGACCTTTCCCAATGAAAATAAACATCATGATGGGGTCCATGGAGAATGGCCCCATCATGGAATGATCATGATGATCCAAGTGGTCCATTGGCCACAAATAAGGGTCCCAAGTGAGATCCACACCATGGATCGGTGGGTCTCACTTGGTCCACCATAAAAATAATAAAAACTACCCTATAGAAGCACCCACCGTCCGATCTTCTCGCTCCTAGGGGTTCCTTGGCACCTTGTCTTCAACTTCAATGGCTAAGATGAAGAATGGAGGGTTGAGATGGGAGATTTTGGGGTAGGAAGGTGGGCCACTTGAAGCTTAGAGGGACTTGAAAAATTCCATACGTGGGAGCTCTTGGAATTCCTTAGTTGCTTTGAAATTTTTTTGGAATGAGAAAGAGAGAAAGAGAGAGAGTGATGTAAAGGGAAAGAGAGAGAGTGATGGATGGATGGGTGAGTGATGGTGGTGTAAGAGAAAATTGACTTTTGTGGCTTTTGTGTAAGAGAAGTATGGGTTAAGAAGACTTTTGTGGCTTTTTGTGTAAGAGAGGGATGGGTTTGGGAGACTTTTGTGGTTGCTTGGGAAAAGGGATGGAAGTGATGTGTACTTGACATGTGATGGGTTGATGGGTGATTGATTGATGGGATTGATGTGATTGATGTGACACATCGTTGAGATTTCCTTGATTTTCGCAACGCGCGGCGTTTTCTCGCACCGAACGTTGGCCCATAACTCTTGATCAGGGTATCGCCTCGGCGCGCGAGTCGCGGTATCGGAACCGCGGCGACGGTGCGGTCGCTATGGTATTGGTCTCGGGTTGAGTCGACTCGGGTTGTCGGCACATGAATTCGGACCGCGCGTCGATACTGGTTAAGGGTCGAAAGTTGCCGGAATTCGACCGGTAAGACCGCGGAAGTGTACGGAAAGGTACGGACCAAGATACGGGTCTTACATCAAGTATTGTATGTTGATGACGTGTGGATCGCCAATTGTAACATGTCTGAAATCAATGTACTAAAGACTCAGTAAATTGGAACATTCAGGATGAAGGATCAGGGGGTTGCAAAGATGGTTCTTGGCATTGAGACTGAAGGAGGAGTAGGCTTTGGTAATCACAGGAAGAATACCTTGTATGTAGGTATTGATCCAGGATGTGATGGACCGGGTAAAGCCGGAGAGCATTCCTTACGTTTCTCTCTTCAAGTTTTTCTCAGGATTTGTCCCAAAACAGATGAGAAAAAGTAGGATATCTCATGAGCCTTATTCGAATGCGTTGGGCAGTGTATGTCATGGTCTGGTTTAGACCGGTTATTTTACAGGCTATCAGTGTTATGAGAAAGTACCCCGATAAGCAATATTAGGTAGCAGTGATTGGTAAGAAGACTACATTTTTTCTTTTGGGAAGATAGGAACAAAGGTGGTTCAGCATGTGGATTTTGATTCGGTACACATACTCACCTAGATCGTTCATATAAAGAAGTTCAAGTTCTGTGCAACTTCTCTGGGCTTGGCGATGGCATAAAAGGAAGACGGAGTGTGCACGAGAAGCTATGATGTGATACAGAGATAAGATAAGAGGTCAAAGAGCTACACGGTTGAAGATTGAAGACTTGGTGGAGATTGTTGAGAGATGTCTTAAATTTGAAAATTCTTTAGTGTGCTCGACCGGTCGTGAGCATGGCTCGACCGGTCGTGGGAGCGGCTCGATTAGTCGTAGCCTACTTGACTCAAAGTCCAGCGAGCATAAAGATTTGTGGTTCGAGGTGCTCGACCGGTCGTGGGCCATGCTCGACCGGTCGTGGATGACGCTCGACCGGTCATGCAGTCCACTCGACCGGTCATAGGTTACGCAGATTTGTTCTACGATTTTGTACGGATTACGGATTTTGAGTCCTTTCGCAACTGGGATGCAGAAGGAAGTTGCCTAAACTATAAATAGGTGTTCCTAGGGCTTTTCTAGTGGATGAGAAAGTTTTCTAAAAGGATTTCATGGAAATTAAAGGGTGTAGTAAGGGTGAGATTCAAGGTTGTTCGAATCGGGTAAGTCATCTCTCTTTGTAATTTCTGTTTTCATAGTAGAGATCTGTCGCTTTGTGCCGTGGTTTTTTTCCGAAGGGTTTTCCGCGTTAAATCTGAGTGTTCTCTGTGTTTTCTTGTGTGCTTGGTGCCATTGAATTGTTATCCTAGATCTAGATTTGTGTGATTCTGCAGGTCAAAATCCCCAACAACTGACTCATAAGATAAGAAGGTATAGCTCTCTTCCTTCTCTTTCAACCGTTCTTTTTCTTATCACGTGGGCCTTACCAGATGAGGTGATCAGCCTGTAAAACTTGTACTGGGCCAGGGCATGTTTTCCATGTATGTTACTGATTAATGGCTGAGATCTTGCACGCATGTGCCTAGGCTCCCTATACACCATTTAATTGGTGGATAGTTAATGGACCACCAATTAAAAAGCAGTCAAGATAGATATTGAGAAAGAGACATGCATGACCAGCCTCTTTATTTACGTAAATATACCTTTGTTTCAGGGTGGCTAAGTTCAATGAAGAGATTAGGAATTAATGTTAAATCAATTTAAATTTGAACAGTATATAAATAAATAAATAAAAATAGAGAGAAAAAATGAGCCAAACCTCTTTTTTGATTATATTAATTGAATATTTCAATTTTAAGATAGCATTTATGTTTAATATTTAGTTGAATCTTTCTTTTATTTATGACAATGAATATTATTAGCAAGACTGAATAACAAACAATCCTCCTAACGAAAAGAGTAATGATTGAGTCTGACTCAGCGAGTGAGTAAAAGGCATGGCAAGAAAATGAGTGACTCACGAATGACCAGCAAGTGAAGGACCGGTCCTTTAGCACTAGTACAATTGAGTTGTAATTGTATATACATGTAAAGAACTTAGACGTGACAGTATACAATAAGATGACAATGTAACAATTGTCATTAATCAAGAAGGAAATCCAAAAGGAACTCAGGTTTTTAAAGCGAGGGGCTAGTAGAGCTCTTTGATCTTTCTCCTATTTATATAGTTTCAATATAGTTGTTGGAAAATAATCAGTGTAGCAATTTTCCACGTTCAATGATGTAGAAGAATTGTCTGAGCCCAGTGATAAAGGCATTTGGAGAATGTGTTTGATTAAGGGAATAATAAATCAATTTGGGCTTCAGCAAGGGTCATGTTGATTAATTATGATAATGAAAGCACGATCAATTTGGCTAAAATTTTTATTTTTCACTTACGTACTAAAAACATTAGTGTTCGTTACAATTTTATCCAACAGGTACTTGAGGAATGAGGTATGACTCTGTAAAAGATCCATACCAGCGTGAATCCAGCTGACATGCTTACAAAAGAAGTTTCTATTGAGAAGTTCAAGTTATGTGCAACTTCTCTAAACTTGACGAAGGCATAAATGGAAGACGGAGTATGTACGAGAAGCGATGGTGGATCTTTGATGCAAGGTGAAATTAGAGATGATGATATAAAGCTATGAAGAATGAAGATTGAAGACATGATAGAAATTGTAATGCTCTGAAAATCGGCACCCGAGTACATAAACTACGATCACGAGTTCTCAGGTGTTGAGAAAATGAAAATGCACGTGTTTCCTCATTTAGATTCGAATTCATTTCACACATAGATAATCAAAGTAGCACAATTTAAATTAGCAGATTCAAAGAGAGGTAGAGATAACAATAGTCAATAAATATAAGGCTAAGAGCAAAAATACAACCTCAATAGTGGTGATTGCCCAAAATGAAAGTTATACAAGCCACAATATACATATCCAAGATGATTAATATACATATTCAAGACGATTAAATTGTAAAACTTTCAGTTTATGCCCAATTCTCCAAAACATAACGGTGTTGGCACAACTCGATATAAGCCTACCTGTCTAAGGTCTCACTAATACCTGCATCAATGATATGCTTGGTTGGTATTTTAAAACACCGTCCCAGGTGGAAGTGAGTAGTTAACTTAATAGTTCTATTAGTTCTAAGTTTCACATGCTATCGACATAATCAGCGCAGTTAATGATAAATATGAAATTAAACAATTTCTAAATACTCTTGTTAAATGTGCATACGAAAATGTGATATGACGCATACCCTTTCCAAACAACACTCCCTCGTACGTGACTTCAACACCTTCGCAAATGGCAACACTCCCTCATCACGCGACACTAATGCTAAGTTGCCACATTTTATCTAATGCAATGCGATTGATGCATATGTTAGCCGAATAATTATTAAGTTCCATTCATCCAGCATATTGGCGAAGTTATGATACTGACGTTATATCACGAATCCTTATCCTGATCACATGACTCGTTACCGCACATAGTGACCCCTTACTAGTATCCCTTGATCCAAATTTAGGTGTCATTCATTTATCTCAAAAATCAACAATTCCAAAGGTACGGTATGATACCTAAATGCATGAGGATCAACCCCGTATGGATCGTCACCCAAACCGAGTACGATCACTCAGTACCGTTGGCCAACACGTTGTCCCGATCGGCTAGAGCGTTATTTTCGAAGGAGGTCCAAATCAAACACCTCACTCCAACCCACACTCGGACCATAGCCTGAATGAACAGTGGCTGGGGCATTATAGAGGTGTGGGCTTATCACATAAAACCAAATCACTACAAGGAAAGGGTGCATCACCCAATTCCATTCACGCTCGAGTTGTTCGAACGGTACTCTAATATGCAACAATTGGCTAGGTAATTTGACGGGGGCTGTTTAAACAATGGTCTATTACATCCATCAGTGCTCACTATTCACTATGGGGAGGTTCATCACTCCAGCATAAACTGATAGCTTGGACATGGTGTCTCATACCATCATACCCGACTCATGAGTCTTAGTGAGATCGCATCGCAGTAACGATTATAAATGGACACATTTATTGGGAACGAGATATCGTAGATTTTATTTAGTCGTGTCATACATTGTGAACGCACATGATCAGTCGACTAGCGGACTAATTTGATTGACTTGGGAGAACCACGACATAATCGACATTGGGTACAAGCAGTCCGTGTAGTCTAGCTACTACCGGTCCTCCGTGTTCAATCCAGGTCAATCAAACAAGCATACAGTGACCACCTTAACTTGGGTCACCCCTTGATTTAAGTGATTTATTGGCTGACTTAACATCTTAGCAATCTTAAGTGCTTTTATGGACTAAACTTTATATCATACAATTATAGGATAAATTTCATTACACAGCCACTTAGGCATTTTATCAAACACATGAGCATCTATAGGGTATTACGTTAACTAAAGTATTAAATCAAACATATGGGCATACATAAAGTAATACAATCACTTAAGTAATAAACCAAATATGTAAACATCGACAAAGCAATACATTCTACTGCTTAGACATTTCATCAAACATGTGAGCATTCATATCCAACCAATAGCATATAATACAATCAAACATGAAATACGAATATGTTAACTATTACAACTCATTCAAGACAAGACATCATTAACTGAGACCCTCAAAGTTCGATAATGGAAACCTAGGCATAATGGTTTGCACCTTGTGACGATCCGCTCGATTCATGACGCTCGTAGGGTTTGGGATTTGGAAAAAATCATAAATTCCTATATAAACACCAAGAAATACGTGAGATCCATGCAATTCATCTTTGAAAAATCTAAGTTAGAAAGTAAGTTTGTTTCTTACCTCATAATCACAAATGAGGTGTATTCGACGATGAAAAATGATCGATATTAGGGCTTTGAATAGAGGAAACTAATGAAGGGAAGCACTAAAGCACCCCACTCCTACTCTCACTCTTCTTCTCTTCTTCTCTCTCTCTCTCTCCCTCCCTCTCTCTCTCTCTCTCTCTCTCTCTCTCTCTCTCTCTCTTTCTCCTTTGGAAAATGCAAATTCGTATGGGAAGAGTGGGTGCCCAAATAAGGACTTTATATAGTGCCAAATGTTGCACAAATAGCCCTAATGACCATTTATTCATTATACTAACCTTAGAGGGGGTTATTTTCCACCAATGGGACCCATTGGAAGGAGTAAGAGTCAATCTAAGACATATGATAAGTGCTGTCACCGATGATCGATCGGAGCCGTGACTATACGGATATGTATAAAAAAATATGTTTAGTCGGTACCTCAAATTTGGCTATGAACCGATGATCCGAAAGTTACAACTTTGCAAAAGAGCAATGGACTTATTTCACTTAAGTTTCAAATTTTTATATAAAGTATTCACACAACTCAAGTACTCGCCATGCAAGTCCAAGTTGAATGATTTAGGCCCGATTTCGGCTCGATGTCCCACAATGGACGTCAAACCCACTAAGACGAACATATTTCTATAGCATCGAGTTTAGTGTCCCACTAATGAGTGGTGTATGGCTTGTTTGGATAATTACGACATTTTTGGAATAAATTGGGTATCGATATTTCTTGTGCACAATGATTAAGGTTTGGATTAGATAAGTTTATAGTGTGGCCTATTCGCAACTAGCAGAAATGATGATTCGGTTATAATCACTCTAAGTCATTGGTTCTTAGGGTAAACGGATAAATAGGTCAGTTTGGTTTGTTAATTAAGATCTGACTCCTAATTGTCTCGACTTTTGATAAGTCTTTATTTAGTTACAGTTGTTTCAATTAGTTAGTGTTAGGTCGGCTAGATTTGGGCCCCATGTGACCAAATAATGTGGATAATTAAACTCGGTGTTTAAGTGATCAGCCAGATTCATTGGCTTTCTACTGAAAGTGCACCTACTATGTGCCCTGGTTTGTCAATTACGTTGTAAGTTGAGATAGTCGGACAACAACGCCTAACAGGAATATCAAGTCAAGCGTTTGCCTCAACTGGATATGTGAAAGCTCGTCATAGGTAAATCATAGGCTCACATCCCATGTCCCAAAACACCAGGTGATTAAAACCCTTAAAAAGAACTAGAATATCTTAGGGTCTCTGTGTAAGAAAACTTTTTATCATAAAGGAAAATTTTTAAAGTTTTTCTTACACTGTCGATCATATCGATTACCCCTTCGATATGATCGACCAGTTCTATCGATGTCCTCGGCATCTTAAATTGATATAATCGAGTGAGGACAAAAAGCGTCCAACAATCAAACAATCATCTGGACGATTTATCGATATATCGACTGGTGAGTCGATATCATCGATATTCGAATATCAATCCTTCAGAAGAAGATCGATACTATTGACAGACTGTTTTTCGGCGCCCCTATTTTTCTAAAGAAAACTAACATAAGCTTCGATATATCGATGACTATCCGATTCAATCTGAACTCAAATATCGATCATATCGGAAGTCAGTCGATCATATCGATTGTGGGCGCATGTTTTCACCAGCATAAATTTCAGGTTGTTTTTAATGTTGATCGGGGTACCAGTCGATAAATCGATATTCATATATCGATCATATCGAGACCTCGTCGATTGGATCGAGTCCGCACATAAATCGTCCAGCAAGCTTATAGATAAATCTATACGATTTATCGATCCCATCGACAAGGTCTCCGATATGATCGATGTACAAATTCCGATGACATCGACTGTTCCCCCATCATATCTGGAGAACCTGAAATTCTTCAAGGCTTCTCTCTTATTTTCACCTGCTGATAGATCGATCCGTCTCTCGATGGAATCGGAGTTCGAAATTCGATAACATCAATGTGTGTCTCGATCCCATCGACCAGTTAGCGAAAAGTTTTCAAAAGAGAAATGACAATTGAGTTTGTATTATCGAGAGGTCTGCCGATACAATCGAGAGTATACGCTCGATCATATCGACGACTGCTCGATGATATTGAACTCTGTCATATATATGACCGTTTATATTCGTTGGAACCTTTTACCTATATATAGAGAGATTAGTCTTTATTGCTGGTAGAGAAAGAAGAGAGTGCTTTTGAGAGTTTTAACCTTCCTATCATTTACCTAAGTCCTTTCTCTCAGGAAGTTCATCCTCCAATCCACCCTCATCATTGATATCTCATAGAGTGAATTGGGGAATAAACTTCCGCATTCAAGGATCCTCCAGCTACTATCTTAATAGCAAATCATTAAGCTGGAATTCCATGAATGTATAGATGATTGGAACCACTCTATATTCCTTATAAGAAAATCTTTAGAGAGTGGTATTCCATTATAACCTTAACCCAACCTAAAGTCTAGTATCGGTATATCTTTTGGGTACGGATCAAGGGAGCTGAAGACCCTTCAACATTAAGGAGGAGATCTTCAACACTGCGCTGAATGAGACTCATCAACTTATCTGTAAGTATCTAGAGTCCAGAGGACATTTATGATCATTCCTTTCTAGGATTGAGTTTTAAGTGTTACTCACCCTTTGAAGTCCTCGAAGGAGGCCTCCGACGGGAGTGTACGTGCGGGGTGCATTGTATGGACCCTTGATCTGTGGAGAGCATAAACATCTGGTTAGGAGTACGCCAGCAAAACTCCATGGTTAGAGGTGAACAGAGTAGAAACCTCCGGGTGCGTTGTATGGACCCTTACCCTGTGTGGACATAAACATCTAGTTAGGAGTACGCCAGTAAAACTCAAGGGTTTGAGATGAACCGAGTAGAAACCTCTGTAAAGGTTGAAGGTGAACCTGATTTTAAACCTTAGGTTTGAGGTGAACCATGAGAAACCTCCTTAGTGAAATCCGGTCACTCAAGGGTTGAGTGTGGAAGCCGGGAGTGAATTAGACAAGTAGTCGAACCACTATAAAAATGACTGTGTTTGTGTTTGATTCTTGTGCTTGATTATTTGTGTGATTATGTTAATTACATTCATATCCGCTCATACTTCACACACAGTTACATCTATCATAAACTATAACTACTTCATGTTTATCATCTAAATAGTTCTGTGATTGGATCCTCTATCAGGCTTGGAAGTCAGTAGAGTTAATTTTGAGTAATCCTTATCTATACCCTGAGATAGGATTAGTGTGATAGGATTTCTAATAATTCATAAAAACTTTAAAAAGTCCTATTCACCCTCCTCTATGACACATTGACATATTTCTACTTCAACTTAAGCGGTCTTCACCGCTATTTCACTTACAGTTGATTAATCGGATTCGTGCAATTCTTTATCGGTACTACCCGCATATAGGTTCACTTCGAACGTTAAGGGTTAATAAGCAATAACGTAAGCTAGTCCTATCAAAAGTTTTCAAGAGTGTTTGAAAATTCAAAATAGCAAAAATCTATGACGTTACAGAAATTATTATAGATGTCTTAAATTTATAAATAACAGGGTATGTTGATGTCATCGACAGACCACTCGATGCCATTAACAAACCACTCCAGAGTTCGATCTGATAGGAAAAAAATTGAAAAATCTATATTTTTTCGCTAAAACATTTTAGTATTTTACGCAGTGACATCGAAGGAGTTCGATTCCATTGACATATCATTAATGTCATCGAAGTGTCATCGAAGGTGCCACCGAGCACATGCATGGAATTGCATGTGTAGGATTTATTTCTTATTTCGATTGTAATTCTCAAGAAAACTTATATAATGGGTGTAATCGGGATTTGTGAGACATAAAGAGCTTTCTAATTCATTCTTGAGGTTTCAAGGGCATACTTGGGCTTGTGAGGGAGATTCAAAGCTTGTTCGAATTAGTAATCTCTCTCTTGTAATTTTATCTTTTTATAATGCATTGGTATCGTTTTGTGCTGTGATTTTTTTCGTGTAAAATTTGAGTTGTTTGTGTTTGAACTTTGTTATGCAATTGGAGTACCTTGCTTGATTCATTTATGTATACTTTTGTGGTTCCCAAACATTATTTAGAAATTATGATAAATATTTTCACATTTTTTTTTTTCACCTGAATTTTTCATCACCAGTGTAAGAAAATTCTCAAAACTTTGAAAATATCTTGAAAATTCATCAGGTGGCTCATGCCCTGGTCCACAAGTAAGGATCACTGAGCTTTTGAGCCGCACATTGAAAGTTTTGACCCAATCATCTTTCGAAACTGTCGATTTTTCTCATGCAATTACAGCTGGAGAAATCATTGACCATTTATGGGCCTCTTTAAGATAGTACATGTTTCTCGTGCACGTCGAGACCAACCAACAATGTAACTTGCCTTACATTTGCCTGATTTTAGCACCAGTGCATGCTCGCGAACGTCCCAGAACTTGGATACACATGCGTCATCTCAGCAATCCTTCCTCCCACCAAGTTATTCTCTAAATAATTGAAAATAGAAAATAGTCCGTGATGCCTACCTTGTTTAAATCAATCACATATGGTGTGGGTCCTTTGTATGGATAAGGGATGTAGAATTTAAAATGATTTTCAAAAAGCTGCCTCATTGAGCAATATGATTATCATCCCACTTACATTTCTTTAACTAGCGCACTTTAGGCGGGCGTGCATGCAAGTGAATGGTCCTTAGCGTATGTGGGCTCCAGCATGATATCTATGTAAAATCCACTCGGACCATCAGGTGTGTTCCTTCATTTGAGGATAATGGTACAAAAAATTATTATATTTGTGAATTAGGTGGACCACATGATTAAAAATAGTGTACACAGTAATAGTTGCCCCCAAAATTTTGACCTTAGTATGGTCTACTTGACTCACTGATGGATGTGAATTTTAGATCCTGGGTTTCAATTTTCGTGTGGCATCTAATGGTTGGATTGGATTTCATATAATCATTATGGTGGTCCCTATGAATATTAAGAGTGGACATCTCTCTTAGATGTTTTCTCTGGTGTGATTTAATTTTTAGTGTTGGGCTTAAACTGGGATTATGTATCTAATGGTTGGAGTAGATTTTGAATACACTGAGTTCTTTAGAAATTAAGTTTTGCATTCTCTCTCCAACTCTACCGAAAGATTATTAGGATAAAAAGAAAAGAATGGTATGAGACACTGCAATTGATCTCGACAAGGACCACCATGATGTTTTATGTACTATCCACTCGGACCATAAGATATTTAGTCCCATATTACGCCTAGAGACAAAAAACCAAGATGCCTTGAGATTTTAGTGGGCCACACAAAAGAAAATAGTTAAGAGAGTGATGTCCACCTTGGATTTTTATTAATCCACCGTGAAGATTATACAAAATCCACTCCAACCCGAAGTACTAAAAACTCGTTAGGCTTTAGTAAACTGAGTAAACTATGTAGGGCCCAACACAATGAATGTCTTATCCACATGGTTCATTCATTTTTCTAGCTCATTTTAGCGCATTAGCCCAAAAATCAAGCATATCCAGAGCTCAAAGTGGCCCACAGTATAAGAACAGTGGGGAAAATCGTCTATTGTTGAAAACTTCCCCATGGCTAGGGACATTTTAGATCCAGTTGATATTTATGTTTTTCCTTCGCCCGTGTTTATATAACCTTGTGAATAAGTTAGGATGGCAAATAAATACTCTCGTGGCTCAAGGGAAGTTTCAATGGTGGACATCATTAACTCCACTAGTTCTTGTGGTGTAGACCACTTGAGCATGGGATATACTTCAATTTTGGGCGCATGCCCTATAATAATATGATAAAATGGTTGGACGGTGTGGATCAGACACATCATGGAAGTTTCCTGAAGAGTTTCCTCAGCGCACTGTAATGTACTTAGTTACTCAGTAAACAACGCCAGCCTACTCCCACCATTAGATCAATTGAAATAAATAAATAAATAAATAAAAAACTTTGGCTCAAAAATCATACCGACTCGTGATTCACGTGGGCTTTAAGACCATTACTCTTGTCCGACGCAGAATAGCTGGCGTTGCCAGCACTACCCCACCGTTGGTGCATTATGGTCTTTGTGGCAGTCTAATTGTAACAGGTGATCGAGTAATTCATTGAATAATGCATCGCTGACTGAGATGGACCCATCACTGCATAACAGAGGATAAAAAGCAGGAAGTCCAAACAGAGGATCCGGACTCGCATTATTGATGTTGTCAGACATAAGGCATACCCAAATGGAAGCAGCCACCGCGGGCGCGGATTAAACACTGACAGGATGAGAGGTAAGACTCGCCACCGAAGTGGCGTCACAGATTTCTCTAGACCCACTACGATGAATGTGTTGTATTCAGCTTTGGAGATATCATTTTTAGGAATGAGCCAAATAACAAGGCGGATTGAGAGTTTTAATGGACCTTGTTGGGGAAAAATGTGTCGGTCTCGGGTAAAGTTCCGAGGTTCGTAGGAGAGTAGGTCGGCTTTGCCGACACTGCTTGAAGAAACCGAGACAACACTGACGGGGCAGACGGCGGGCCGTCAGGTGTAAGCAAAGACGAGTAAAGTCGCTCTGTCAGTGTGATAACTTTGCCTGCCTCACCCCACTGAAGGTCGGGTTTGTGAAAGCCATTTAACCGATAGAGTAAAGATCCCTTCAGGGAGTTAATTCTGTCGGGCACGGCTCAGGACCCGATCTCCTGCATCGGCCGAAACTCCCCCGGTGTCGGTCATGACTTGGCCGAGACTCCTCCGGAGTCGGTCGAGATCCAACCGAGACAGGTAATGACGGAGCAAGGATAGATGCACATTTACGAAAATCCAGGGATGTTGATAGCGGATCCCGAGATTCTCGGGATCCTGAGCGATCCCAGGAGAAGAATCCTCCGAAGATAAGGATTGACGGCTTGTATAAATCTCTAAGCTTGAACAGTAAAAGGTACGCAAATACTAACTGAGAAAAGCTCTGAGCCAGAGACGAGATTACTGACTTAAGCATCGGAGGTTCCCCGGCCCTAGCCAGGGTTCCCTTGACATTGTTTCTGTGCAGGTGAAGGAGGGTCCGTCGCGAAGGGAAACCGTCCCAAAAAGCACTGCAACAGTTTGGCGCCGTCTGTGGGAAACGGACAAAAAGCCGCTTTCTCCAACCATTCAAATGGCAAGAACAAGAAGGACGGACCCAGATGAAGTGAGGGAGGCCGCCGCTAGCGTCGCTCAGGGAGCTCCCCCGGCAGCGCCGCCTGCGACTACAAGCCAGCCCAACCACGGGAACGCATACCTGGATCGTGAGGTTCAGGAAATGCGTTCCGAGATGGCCACCATGAAACACATGCTGGAACAACTGTGCAACCAGCAGATGCAGCGACAAGAGTCGACGCCAGCTCATCCACCCGCATCCGTAGCGCAGCCGCCCGCGCCACCGTCTCCTAGACGACCGAGTCAGCCCCGAGAACCAAGTCACCCGGCACCTGCTCGTTCGGCAACAGCAGTTCTGCCTCCCTCTGACCTGAGGCATAGAATAGATCAGAGGAGGCGTAGTCGGCTACCGGCAGACGCTGAAGAAACGGCAGAGAGCGCCGAACCCTGGAAGGCCGACATGCAGGACTTCAAAAACGAAGTCCGAGAGAAGATGGCGAAGGAAATGGTAGATATAAAGCATGGTCGGAACTCAGATCCGACCAAACACGAAGAAAAAGCCTCTCCGTTCGTGGACGAGGTAATGCGGGCCCGCTTGCCGGAAAGGTTCCGCTTACCCCAAATTACTCCATTTTCTGGGAAGACCGATCCTACAGAGCATCTTGAATGCTTCAGGACTTACATGGAATTGCACGACGCTTCGGATGCTGTTATGTGCCGAGCGTTTTCTCTGACCTTGACGGACGTTGCCCGACTTTGGTTTAAGCAACTGAAACCCGGGTCAATAAAGTCGTTCGCCGAACTCAGCGACGCCTTCCTCAGCAATTTTATTGGCGGAAGAAGAAACTGAAACCTCCCGCGCATCTGAACAACATAGTTCAGAAGGAAGGAGAATTACTCAAGGACTACATTAAACGCTTCAATTTCGAATCTCTCCAGGTTCGGAAACATTCTGAGGAAACGGCACTCAACGCTCTCATGCAGGGAGTCAGAGACAAGCCTTTTCTGGCATCGCTGGATAAAAACCCGCCTGATACTTTGGGCGAGTTTATGGTTCGGTCGGACAAATACGCCGATGCGGAGGAAACGCGACTCCTAAGAGAGAAAAACCAGAACACGAAGCCTTCGGCAAAAGAGTCGGCCAAAAAGGGAGCCGACTCGGCCGGAGGGAAGAAGCGAAAAGACGACCGGGACCGGGACGACAGCAGGTCAGGGAAGAGACCCGACAGGAAATTCTCTGCATATACCCCGCTGAACAAATCTCCTGAACAAGTGCTGATGGAGATCAAAACCGAGGGCTTCGTCAACTGGCCTCGAAAAATGCGAGGGAATCCTGGTCGTCAGAACAAGGACAAGTATTGCCACTACCATCGCGATCACGGTCACAACACGAGTGACTGCTATCATCTGAAGGACGAGATTGAGCGGCTGATTAAAGAAGGCCGGCTAAGAGAACACACGGCTGGGACCGACGCCGTCGCGGGACCGAGTGTAGACCGGCCCCAGGAAGAAATTCGAACGATTGTCGGGGGTCATCGAGGAGGCGGGGATTCGCATAATGCCCGAAAAAACCACGCCAGAAGCCTCGAACGCCCCGAGTCCGAGGTTCTCTTGCTATCTCGGCCTCCCAAGGAGAAAAAACGAGAGAAGTATTGCATCTCGTTTACTGAAGAAGATGCTCGAGGCATCCATCATCCTCACGATGATGCGCTAGTGGTCACCCTCACCATCGCGAACAGAAAGGTGTTCCGGATACTGGTGGATACAGGGTCATCAGCGGACGTCCTATTCACTACAGCATTCGATAAAATGGACATAGGTCGGTCGGTACTACGGCCTGTCCGGACACCGCTCATCGGTTTCTCGGGCGGACAGGTACTCCCAGAAGGAATCGTCTCGTTGCCGCTCACCGCGGGGACTGCGCCCCACCAAAGGACCGGGATGGTCGACTTCCTGGTCGTGGACCAACCTTCAGTGTACAACGCCATCCTCGGCCGACCGTCTCTCAGCCTCCTTCAGGCCATAGTGTCTACCTACCACCTCTCCATGAAATTCCCGACTGAGTCGGGAGTAGGGGTGGTGAAAGGAGACCAGCAAGAGTCTAGGAAGTGCTACGCCACCGCAGTAAAAGCCCCGACAGAAATTTCGATGATCGAATCACTGGACCCGCGTATCGGATTGCACGAGCGGGGAGAACCGCTGGAAGAGCTCATCTCGGTGCCGTTAACCGAGACGGACGTTTCAAAAGTAGTCCGAATCGGCTCATCCTTGAGCCTGCCTCTTAGAGAACAAATAATTACTTTGCTTCGGAGGTATGCCGATGTCTTCGCTTGGAGTCACGAAGACATGCCTGGGATTGATTCCTCAGTCATGACGCACCGGCTCAACATCGACCCGACCTACAGGCCCATCCGACAGAAACATCGACCTCTCGGCCCGGAGAGATACACTATCATAGGAGAGGAGGTCGGCAAGCTTCTTAAAGCTAAGTTTATCGAAGAGGTGTACTATCCGGAATGGGTAGCTAATGTCGTGCTGGTGAAGAAAGCTAATGGGAAGTGGCGAGTCTGTATAGACTATACGGACCTGAACAAAGCCTGCCCCAAGGATAGCTTCCCTCTTCCTCGTATCGACCAGTTGGTTGATAGTACGGCGGGTCATGAATTGCTCAATTTTATGGACGCCTATTCAGGCTATAATCAAATTGTAATGCATGAAAATGACAAATCAAAAACTGCCTTTGTCACCGACAAAGGCCTTTATTGTTACCGAGTGATGCCATTTGGGTTAAAGAATGCCAGAGCAACTTATCAGCGGTTGGTGAACAAAATGTTCTCCAAGCAAATTGGCCGAACGATGGAAGTTTATATTGATGATATGCTCGTCAAGAGCAAACAGGCATCCGACCATGAGAAAGACTTGGAAGAAATGTTTTCAATTCTGCGTAAGTATAAAATGAAGCTAAACCCTAGCAAGTGCGCGTTCGGTGTGAGCTCGGAAAAGTTCCTCGGTTTCCTCGTTAGTCAGCGAGGAATCGAAGCAAACCCAGAGAAGATCAAAGCCTTACTCGAAATGGAGTCTCCCAGAATTATCAAAGACGTTCAACGGTTAACTGGAAGAGTGGCCGCGCTCAATCGCTTCCTTTCCCGAGCCACAGACAAGTGTCTCCTGTTCTTCAAGCAATTGAAGGGACGACAGACTATGATGTGGACGGAGGAATGTGAGAGAGCGTTTCGAGAATTAAAGGTTTACCTCGGATCTCCACCGCTATTATCGAAGCCCGAGCCTGGTGAAGTGTTATTGTTATACTTGGCCGTGTCTGAAGCTGCGGTAAGCTCAGCGTTAATACGCGAGAGTCAAGGGAAGCAGCTGCCAGTCTACTACGTTAGCAAAGCCTTGTTGCCCGCCGAGACAAGGTATCCTCAGCTTGAGAAAGTAGCCTTCACCCTAGTAGTTTCATCACGACGCCTTCGGCCATATTTTCAGGCCCACACCATTGCCGTTGTGACCGACCTACCACTCCGCCAGGTTCTCCAAAAGCCGGAAGCCTCTGGCCGACTTACAAAGTGGGCAGTCGAATTAAGCGAGTTTGACATACATTACCGGCCCAGGGCTGCTTTAAAAGGACAGGCCGTCGCCGATTTCTTTGTCGAAGTGGTTCCTAATCCCGATAAACCGCCCGAACCAGAGGGAATTAATGTACCCGAAGGTCCCTCTTCTCTCGGGCCTACACCTTGGAAGCTATTTGTCGACGGCTCATCCAACTCGAAGGCAAGCGGGGCAGGGGTAGTATTAGAAACTCCCGATCAAACTTGTATGCAGTATGCCTTGCGACTCGACTTTCAAGCCTCCAACAACACAGCAGAATATGAAGCTTTATTACTAGGCCTCAGACTAGCCGCGAGCCTGGGCGCGACCCATTTGAGCGTTTTCAGCGACTCACAATTGGTTGTTAACCAAGTTTCCGGTGTCTATCAGACTCGGAAAGAACAGTTAAAGGCGTACATGGAGAAGGCTAAAGAATTAATCAGCGGATTCCAGAAGTGTGAAATAATTCGAATACCCAGAACCGACAACGCCAAAGCCGACCTATTAGCAAGGCTGGCCTCAGCAGACGAGAAAGACATACCTCGGTCAGTTCCAATTGAACATGTCCCTGAACCCAGTGTGAACGAGCCGACCGTCTCGGTCCTGTTTCCAATCGATCCGGCGGCCGCTTGGTTCGACCCGCTAGTCCGCTACCTTAACAATGGTGAACTGCCAGAAGATCGCGCCGAGGCACGACGGTTAAAAACCCGAGCCTCGCGCTACACTGTCCTCAATGGGATTCTGTATAAAAAAGGCTTTCATACTCCTCTGTTAAGGTGCGTCGACTCCCAAGAAGTCGACTATGTCTTACGGGAGATACACGACGGAATATGCGGAAACCATTCGGGCGGACGCTCGCTCGCCAACAAAGTGTTGCGGCAGGGATATTATTGGCCGACCATACAACATGACTCCAAACGATTCATACAAAGGTGTGACAAGTGTCAGCGGTTCGCAGTGATCCCGAGACAACCCCCCGAGGAGCTGACTCCAATGTCGGGACCCTGGCCTTTCGCGCAGTGGGGAATAGACATAATCGGGCCCTTTCCATTGGGGAAGGGCCAAACTAAGTTTGCCGTGGTGGCGGTGGACTACTTCACGAAGTGGGCCGAAGCAGAACCGTTGGCGAAAATTACCGAGCAAAAGGTCACGAGTTTCCTATGAAAAAATATCATATGTCGGTTCGGAATACCCCGGACGATAGTAACAGACAATGGCAGGCAGTTCGATAACAGACAATTCCGGGAGATGTGCGGCAACCTCGGCATTCGTAATGTATACGCCTCACCTCATCACCCTCAGACGAATGGACAGGTCGAGGCGATCAACAAAATCATAAAGCAGCATCTCCGGACACGACTTGACGAGGCAAAGGGAGCATGGGCCGAAGAACTTCCGAATATAATGTGGGCTTATCGAACCACGGCACGAACCGCCACGGGAGAAACCCCCTTCTCTCTATGTTATGGCGCGGAAGCGGTCGCGCCGGTCGAGATCGGTATCGGTTCAGCCCGAGTCAACTTATATGATGAACGAGAGAACGGTGAACTCCTCTCTTTTGCACTAGATTCGTTAGAAGAAAGAAGAGAAAAGGCGCGACTGAAAGTGATGGCTCGACAGAGACAGGTGTCTCGGTTTTACAATCGTCGAGTAAAAGTCCGACGATTCCGAACCGGGGACATGGTCCTCCGAAGGACCTTCCCAAACACTAAGGAAATTGGGTCGGGTACGTTGGGCCCGAACTGGGAAGGCCCCTATGTCGTCTCAGGCATCATCCGACCTGGCACCTACCAGCTGGAAGACCTGAACGGGCAGCCGTTGCCTCATCCTTGGAACGCCGAGAATCTTAAAGTTTATTATCCGTAAGATACAATCACTCTTACTGCAATTGAAGATGACTGAATAAAACCTCTATTTCATTCAAGTACCCAATGTCGGGCCAGTTACAGAAAGTCAGTTACAAAAATTTTGATTACAAAATAAAAAAAAATATATACAATCTTAAGAGGCGCCCGAGGGACCGGCTTCGTCGGCAGCAGCAACGGCAGCGTCTCCTTCTGCGGCGTCGCCCTCGGCAGTCTCGGCGGGAGGACTGTCAACCTCGAAAGCAGAGAGGTCGAGCTCAGGGAAGGCCGCCCTCATTTTTAGAACGCAGGCCTTGTAGCCGCCTTGGTAAAGGTGGTCCCTTTCTTCCTCAAATTCGGTAGACTCGAGGAAGGCCTCTACAGCTCGGTCTCGCTCCTCCTAGGCTCGACGCGTCTCTCCCTGGGCCTCCCGAACAAGCTCGCCGGCCTCGGCCTTCGCGCGAGCGAGGGCGCCATCGCATTCGCCGTGAACCTGGCGAAGAAGCCGCTCCCTCTCCTCGGCCTCTTGAAGGAGCAGAGTAAGGCGAGCATTGTCGGCCTTCACGCCTTCGAGAGCCGCGCGGGCGTCAGCGGCCATCTTCCGGGCGATAGAAAGATCGCCAGTCATGATGCCGATTCGGCCCTCGGCGATCTCCCTGCGGCCCTCAGCCTCGGCCGCGACCCTCTTCGCAGTCTCTGCCTCGGACGCGAGTTTCTGAGAGGCGACCAGCTCCGAGCTTGCCTTAACGAGGCAAGGCGCCAGCTGCAATACAGAGACAGTTAGTCGCCTTGGAAAACCCAGACAAAAAGCAACACGAGAACGAAGAAGATTTTACCTCAAAAAGCAGCCTTGCCGCATGCCCGAGGGTCTGGGCCGTCGGAGCGTTGTAGTAATTGGCAAAGTCTCTCTCGCTCCCGTGGGCAAGCGCCCAAGGCACCATCCCCGCAATAATCTTCGAGAAGGGGGACTCCGCCTGAGTCATCTCCCTTCTCGGGGACTCTTCGCGAAGGACCTCCCTCGGCCCTGAGACCTCCCCTGCGGCGGGCCCCGACTCAGTTGCCGCCTGAGTGATTGGGTGGATAGGCCCCGTCTCCTCGGCCCTCTCATCGGGGTCAGAGAGGACGACCACCTGGGGAACGGCGGGCACGGCAGCAGGTGGAGCGACCGTGTCCTTCCCCTTGCCCGCGATCTTCTGCTGCTTTGAGGGTCGGGACCCAGACAGCAGAGTCGATCTTGGGGGAGCCTTCACCTTGGAAACAGGCTTCAAAGAGGGTCGAGGCTCAGCCATGCTTTCTGGGGTAGGTCTCAAAATTGGGCGAGCTTCGGGGAGATCTGCAACAACGAATGTAAAGGTCAAACAAGCAAACCAAAAACCAAGGAGACAAGCATAAGGAAGAGCGAATTACCTGAAACGAACGAGTCAAGACCGGCAAGGTGAAGACGCTCGGGTTGCAGGAGCAACTTCCAAGATCGCTCCGCCGCGCTCAGCTTCTTCAACTCTCTTATCCGAGTCAAAGCCCCGGACTCGAGCTTCCCCCTACTCTTTAAGATATCTGCAAGACACGGAAGAGTCCAGATCAGTGGAAGATAATATATAAAAGGAGAATAAGAAAAAGGGTGAGCCGAGGCGCCGAGTCACCTGCTCTACGGAACGTGCGGGATACTTGAGGCTCGTACGGCCACGAGTCGGCCGACTCCCACCGACCGCACGCCCAAAACTACCTCTCCTTCCAGAACTTGTTCGAGGTAGGTGGGTCGGTTATTAGAGATCCCCCCTTGCCTCTCCACGCACTTAGGAAGTATAGGCCAGGGAAGTTGGGGTTTGGTCGGACTTGATACAAGTAGAGGAACTCGTCTACCGTGAGAGAAGGTTGTTCTAGCTTGGACCAAAGCACGGCACACCCGAACAAGTTCCTCCACGCGTTTGGGACGATTTGGCCGGGGGCTATTTTGACTCGAGAGAGGAAGTCACGGGCAATGGGCTGGAGCGGCAGGCGCAGGCCGCACTGCATCGAGACTTGGAAAATTGCGACCATCCCTGCGGGGGGATGGTCGGGAAGGTCACCCGGACGAGGCAGATGAAGGATGACCGAATCAGGCACATGGTAACCAGCCCTGATTCGGTTTAAATCGGACTCGGTGAGGGTAGAAGCTACGAGACCGCTGGGCTCGTCTCCTTCTCCTTTCGAAGACGATCCAGAAGCCTCCGCAGTTCGCGTCATAGGGTATGGAACGACCATTCCTTCACCTGTGACCAAATCTTCCTCTCCCTCTCCCTCCTCATCCTCCATCTGGTCCGCCCACGGGTTGGGTCTCCCTGGACGAGTCACCAGAGATGTCCCGCCACTTGATGGACCTGTCTGGGCAGGATGCTCAGCCGAAGGGCTGCCGGTTTCTCTGACAAGCCGAAATGCGGCGTCAGCTCCGACGGCGAACTCCGTCAACAGAGATGGTGGGTCTGTAATATCCCAGAGGTGTTGGGACACGCCCTCGTCCACTGACATTTCCTCCCGAGGGCTTTGAGAGCCGTGTGCGGCCATTAAAGCTAATTAAAGGAGAAGGGGAAGACTAAAGACTCACCAAAGGGATCGACGGTGATTGCAAGGAATGGCTGACGAGGAAAAACGCGACAGCGGAGGAGAGGAAGAAGAGAGCGAAAATTCAGATACGGGCGGGAGGAAGGAGGATGAAAACAAAGTTCGAACCGTCCTCCCGCCCGGGCTTTTTATAGCCGTGCCACGTAGGCGGGTCATTATGGTGAAGGCGAAGCGACGTTCGCCTCGGCTCCCCCTTCCGACGCGTGGCGACTGTTGATTGATTGCTCTGAAATCGTGGCCACGCGTCTGCCACTTATACGCGGACGGAGCTAGTTGACGGCTGGCCGCACGTGCGACCTTGGAAGGCGCAACGACGCATGCTAAGAACGACTCAAAGAACATTAAATGCCTCATGATTGTCTCGGATGCTAACGCGAACCGACCGATAAAATCGTGCTCCTTGCTGCCATAGACGGCACCAGAAGCAGGGGGGCTCACTGTTGGGGAAAAATGTGTCGGTCTAGGGTAAAGTCCCGAGGTTCGTAGGAGAGTAGGTCGGCTTTGCCGACACTGCTTGAAGAAACCGAGACAACACTGACGGGGCAGACGGCGGGCCGTCAGGTGTAAGCAAAGACGAGTAAAGTCGCTCTGTCAGTGTGATAACCTTGCCTGCCTCACCCCACTGAAGGTCGGGTTTGTGAAAGCCATTTAACCGATAGAGTAAAGATCCCTTCAGGGAGTTAATTCTATCGGGCACGGCTCAGGACCCGACCTCCTGCATCGGCCTAAACTCCCCCGGTGTCGGTCATGACTTGGCCGAGACTCCCCCGGAGTCGGTCGAGATCCAACCGAGACAGGTAATGACGGAGCAAGGATAGATGCAGATCTACGAAAATCCAGGGATGTTGATAGCGGATCCCGAGATTCTCGGGATCCTGAGCGATCCCAGGAGAAGAATCCTCCGAAGATAAGGATTGACGGCTTGTATAAATCTCTAAGCTTGAACAGTAAAAGGTACGCAAATACTAACTGAGAAAAGCTCTGAGCCAGAGACGAGATTACTGACTTAAGCATCGGAGGTTCCCCGGCCCTAGCCAGGGTTCCCTTTACATTGTTTCTGTGCAGGTGAAGGAGGGTCCGTCGCGAAGGGAAACCGTCCCAAAAAGCACTGCAACAGACCTTATTACAGAAAACAGTAGAAAGATAGCCACTGTTGAAACCTTCCTAAGCTCGTCATGTTGTTTTGCCTGACAAAAAATTAACAAAAATATTAAAGTAGGGAAAACACAAATAACAACTTAGGCTCATCATGTTGTTTTCTTGGTCTAGCCTGATAATGTTGTTTTCTTGATATCTAGCCTGATAAAAAATTAATAAAAATATTAAAGTATGGAAAACAAATATAACAGCTTGATTGAAAACTTTTATAGCCTTTAGAAGTTTTTTAAGGTGGCCTCACTCTCTCCACTGTTTTATATGGCATGGTTCACCCAAGCTTTGGGTGTGAATCATTCTTTGGATCTTATTTTAAAATGTCCTCTCAGGTGGATGTAAGGCGTGGTTACAAAATATACACCATGCGGCTCACAAAACCTGGTGGCGTCGCTTCAGCAGCTATCTCACTACCCAACCAGTCGGTACTGCATTCGTGTACTGTACATAGTACGTGTAATGCTGAGACGAGCGTTGCAGCTCCTCGGTATCCGAGTTGTACGAATGGTTAAAAACAGTTCAAAGATAAACGCGCTATACCAAAAGAATTTAATTTCTATATCCATACCATTCATCCATCTTGTAATACCATTTTAAAGCATTATACTAAAAATGATTCATATCCAAACCTTAAGTGGACCACAACAGTGGGACAATGATTCTCATCATTAAAACATTCATGGGCCCCAATATAGCATTTATTTTCCATCAAATCTATTCATAAGGTAACACAAACATGGATAAAAAGAAAAAAAATATCATATTGATCTGAAACTTCTATGACTTCTCAAAAGCATTTCAATAGTAGATGTTCAATTTCCTGCCGCTTCTTGCAGTGTGGTACACTTGATCTTTAGATCTATTTTATTTTTTAGTTCAAGCACGAGGACAGGCTCTCAAAATGAAAGGACGGTTGGGATAAGTACGTGGTACACCAACCAATCCACTTCGAATCCAAATCTTAACTGTACCACATCAAATTTAAAAGAGGTTGAACGCCCACCATTAAAAGCGCTGGGAGCCCACCAAAGTTTTGGATTAAATTAATATTGGTGTTTTCATTTCTTCGTATCGGTCACCAAATCAACATTATGGTGTGCCCTAGAGAGGTTTCCGCGTGTGTCATCATCCCTGCAGTTCCTTTCCTATGGTACGGCCTATTTGAGCTTAAGGATCTATTTTAATTTTAATTTTGAGCCATGTCCTAAAATGAGTTGTCAAAATGTATAAGACATGTATATATAGCGAACGCTCACCTGCCGACCAGTTCGTATGTATTACGTACGAATTTTTTTGAGAACCCATCATATGTGCTGTGGATTTAAAATCTGAATCGTTCAAGTGAAGCAACACCTCGTGAAACCCCTCGGGCCCAAGTTTTACTTTCATCTAAAACTTTGATGGGCCATGAAGATTAAAAACAGTTTCTTCCTTTGATTTGCATTTATCTTTGCTATGGCCCACAAAAATTTTATATTGGAGTGAAAATTTGGCACATAGGGTTTCATGGGATTTCACATCACATGGACCGTTCAGATTAGACACCCATGGCACGTGTGCAAAGGTGCACACGTGCATAGGTGCGCAGTGGAGCATCTCTCTCTCTCGGTACTATACGCTCAAGCTGACGAGTCCATCTCATGAGGTTGAGCTGTGTGGGCCCCACCGTGATGCGTTTTGAAAATCTACCCCATTAGTTAGATGCAACATTCCATCATGGGCCTAGGTCTCAAAAATAAAGTCAATCCATGACTTTTGTGGGCCACACCACATACAGAAGTGGAGAGGGGCCGTGCACCACTAAAACATTCATAATCATTTTTTGGGCCTACTGAGATGTGGTTTGCAAATCCAGCCCATCCATTATGTGCGTCCCACTTGGATGAGGGTTCAAATCAAGCTTCAGCAGGATTCAAAACTCATGTAGGCCCCACCAAGTGCTTTTATATGTTTTAACGGTGTCTTCACATGATTTTAGATGGTATGGCCCACCTGAGTTCCGTATACGGCTGATTTTTGGGATATCCCATAATTATTTAAAGGGAACCAATCAAATTCACAGTGTTGATGGTCGACACGCATCACGGTGGGACCCACACTGTCGTGAGCTCGAGCGCATAGAACCTTTTCCCTATATATATATATATATATATATATATATATATATATATATATATATATATATATACATATAACAAAAACACCACCATGCATCACCACACCACAGGGGTGGGTGGTGTAGGCAACACCACCTGATCCGTGACTCCTCATCTCAATCTCTCTATAAATACACAGCCTACAATCTTATCCACCCAAGAACTGAAAACATGGCTACTATCCTCTCCACTACTCTTCTCAATGTCTTCTTAATCCCATCTTTCTTTCTCGGTCTCCTTCTCACCCCAGCTTGCAACGCTGACAACGTCTTATATCCTGGTGAAACTCTCAGCACTAACAACTATCTGGAATATGGGAGCTATAATTTTCAAATGCAAGAAGATTGCAATCTGGTCTTATATGATAACGGAAACCCCATTTGGGCATCCAACACCGGCGGGCGGTCTAGGAATTGCTATTGCACCATGCAAACTGATGGGAATCTTGTGGTATATGATCCTAACGGAGTTGCAATTTGGGCTAGTAATACCGCCCGAGGCGATGGCTTCTACGTTCTAATCCTTCAAAAGGATAGAAATGTAGTCATCTATGGTGGGGCCATTTGGGCTACTGCTACTAATGCATATGGGAGCAGTGCAGTGCCAGTAGTCACTGTGGTCAGCGCCGCTAAAACCAATCGCACCGCTGTGGTTGATGGATCTGGGATCATCACAAACATCTGAGAAGATCAATGCATTGTGTTGAAATGCATACATTTTCCTTTGGCCTAAGTTCTATATTTATCTATGTGTGCGCTGCGTATGTCTTGTTTGAAAATTTGAATGAATCTTAGTAATATATTAGAGTACTTTTGGGTTAATGTATTGGTTAGCCGCTTGCTTTCATTTTTATTTTATTTTATTTTTTATTTTTAATTAGTTTATGATATGATGGGACTATAACGGTTGGATCTGTGATCATGTTTAGTGATCCTAACCATATATAAGATGGGCCTCATCGTAGATGGAAGACGCCTGATGAAATTCTCTAATTGGACTACTTCAGTTTTTTGATTATTTAACTTTTTCTGTTGAATATGTACTGTGTTCTTGACCGTTGCTTTGTGGGTCATTTGTTTGAAAGTCTAGGATTTTCAGATTTTGAAGATTTTTGAGGCAGCCATGTGACCTTCATTATTGTTGAATCTTATCCCATCAACTGTTTCGATCACATAATATGGCCCTAGATCCAACGGATGTTATCTGTTCTGTAGTTATCCTGATACTTACAGCGACAGGTCTAGATGTATTCTAGCAAATTTCTTCCTTTCTTGCAGCTAAGGGGCCCACATCTCAGAAACAATCAATAGATGGTGCAAACATGCAATTATGGTTGGATGGTGGGGGGAGCGGATTACGTAAGGCGGGGTAACAGCTTGGTCGATGAGGACCTGACGATGGGGCCTACATTGATGTATGTGTTGTATATCCATTCCTCCATACCGTCCATCAGTTTTTCCACCTCATTTTCTGGCGTGGTCCCAAAAATGAAGCAGATCCAAATCCCTAGTGGACCACAGCAGATAAAACAATAGCATTGAACACCCACCATTAAAAAATCCTAGGGCCCACCGTATTGAACGAATATCAGCCTGATAGAAAAACTTCTGTGGCTTACAATAAGCTTCTAATGGTCAATCACCACTGTTTCCTTTAGATTCGTCCACCTGATATTTTGATCTGTTTCATTTTTTGGGTCATTCCTAAAATGAGCTGGAAAAACTGATGGACGGTATGGATATACAACACATACATCAAGGTGGGCCCCATGGTCAGGGCCTCACCCACTAAGCTATTACCCGGCTCTCAGGCTCACAGCGGGTCCCATAGATGTTATTTTCACGTTATATCCACTCCATGGCAGGCCCATGATTTTAACGGTTTTTTCAAGGTCAGGGCTGGCCCCCATTGAGCCGGGCCTAAAATTTTATCATATATCATGCATGGTGGGGCACACTTAATGAACAGCCCAGATCTGCCACAAGTGTCGACGATGGAGCTCGGGCTCAGACGGGACTTAGGCACATGTGCCCATGAAGCACACTTGTGAAGGTTCTGGGCCATGAACATGCCCACGGCCCAAAAATTAAGATGGCCCACTCAAAAGATAGAAAGGTATAGCTCTGTTCCATCTCTTTTAACCGTCCCTCTTTCTTATCACGTCGGCCCTCCGGATGAGTGGATAAGCCTTTACTGGTCCAGGGCGTGTTCTTGATTAATGGCTGAGATCTTACACGCATGTGCCCTGGCTCCCCTACTCTATCTTACTTGCGTGTCCAAGTAGATTTTTGCTCAAACCCAAACGCGTGCGTGTTTTAGGCCGCCAATGTCCCAACCTGAAAAAAGTTTAATAAATCCAAGCCATCCATCAGATGGCTCTAACCACGTAGATTCCCTTTTATCAAAATCAGTCCAGTTGAATTATCAGGTAAGCCAGCGTTCTAAACAGTTAACGGATTTTTTAATTTTTTATTTTTTTTTAAATGGCAAGGTGATCTTTATCCATCAATTTTTTTAAGATTATGTTACAACACGGACCTAACAATGATATTGATCAAAACTTCCAGTGGGCTATACTATAGGAAAAGGTGAGGATTGAGCTTCTGCCATTAAAATATTCAAGCAGCCACAAAAGTTTTGGATTATGTTAATGTTTTTACAATTTCAGTTCATCCCAATAGGAATGACCTCATGAACCATATGGATGACATATCTACATCATGGTGGACCCAAGAAATTTTCAACCACATGAATTCCCCCACTTACTGTTTCCAGCTTTAAGACCCGCATGAGTTTTACATCTGCCTCATTTTTAGTCCTACATTATCAAATGATATAGAAAAAATGATGGACATGGTGGATTTCTCACAAATATCATGGTGTGCCCGTTCGAAGGAAGTCCATGCGAATGGCTTTGGCCGCAATTGGAAACGGAAGCGGGTTGGCTTCTGTACTAGTAGAATATCACTTCTTCTTTGGGCCCCACCATGATGCCACCATGACATATATATTGTATCCACACCATCCATCCATTTGGAGAGATCGTTTTAGGGAGTGAACAAAAGAATTAGGCAGATCCAAAGTTCAAGTGGACCTCACCACAGAAAAGAGTAGGAGGTGATGGCCACCAATGAAACCTTCCTGGCCCGACCATGATGTTTATTTGAGATCCAACCATTTTATATGTCAAAAAAGACATGGAATAAGGTAAAGCATAAATATTAGCCGGATCGAAAGCTTCTGTGGCCCAAAGAGGTTTTAATGATAGGTGTTCGATCTCCATTGTTTTCTAGAGGGGATGCACTTGAAATTTGGATCCATCCAGTGTTGAAACAATACATGCGGGGGGGGGGGAGGGGAGCGGGGTGGAAGACTTTAAAATAATAGAGAGACAACGTCACTTCAGTGGCATTTTGGCTACTGCAGCGTCCAGTATCAAATCCACTCCTGTCCATGGTGGGTGTCCTCCTCTCTCCCTCTTTCTTTTTGTTTTTTTTCTTTTTTAGTGTGTGTAAATAGGAAATGGGAAAAGCAGAACTTGGCATGGGAGAAGGGGCTGGAGTATCGATGGCACTGGAGTTTTTTTATAAATAAAATGAATGCACTTGCAATCACGCGTATGCAACATTTTCCAAGAGAAGAATCAATGAGTTTTGGGAGAATGGGCATGCAATGAATGCTGGAATGGCTATCTAGGAGAGTGTGTTGGGTGTGGCCCACCAAGTGGGACCCATAGAAGGTGGGCCACACACAAATATGTACAATTTTTAGTGTATTGATCGAATGCCCATAACTTCACTCTCCAGTGTCGGATTGACACGCTGTTTTCGCCATTGTGACCACAGTTACTACACAGTCCTTATGAAAGAATGTTCATGCGGTCTTCCAGGACAAACTAACATAGTAATCCAGTCTATCCACGTGAAAGTGTGGTGATTGGATGAGGGACTCTTGATCTGTCAGAACGCCCATCAATGAGGGCACACTTTTAGAGAGATCGGGTCCATTGATCAGGTAGTGTTCATTGCGAACATACAATATATAAAAGATTTGGGTAGTAGATTTATCAAATAGAGCCACGCATGTTACATCAAATTAGGACCGTTGGACATCTTTTTTAGTTCCCATTTTCTTCTTACAAGCTTCACCTGCCTCATAAGTAGACCAACAATATTTTTGGTCCATGTCAGGTTGACACTGTACTCTTACCTGATGGATGGCCTAGATATATAAATACTTGCCTTGGTTGGATTTCCAGCATGTTTTCCAACCCTTCACACCAGAGCTGTGAGATAATGCAAAATCTGGTGGGTCCCACTGTGGATGATGGATACATGCATCCCATGACTTAATGGGCACTTTACGACGACTCGGGATGGGCTTCAAATAAACATCGGGGGCCAGGCTCGGGTTTATTTGGTTTGGCCTGTCATGGGCCAGGGCCGGGCTTGCTGAGGCGGGCGTTCTACCATTGGCATGGGCTTGGAAAGTCAGCTCGGCCTGGCCCATTGAGAGCCCTGCTCGTACAAAGAGCCACGTCGACCATTAATAGTCCGTTGTTAAATCCGGTTTTCTAGCTACGACACATTGCATGACTTGAGCTTTTGAATTTGATTTATTTTCCATTAATGATCCAAACGGTTTATATAATGGGTCCCACTTTGTACGCTGGATACCATTTAATAATACATCCGAAGATAGATCAGTTCAACCCATTAATAATATATCCCAAGATATATCATTGAATGATATATCCCAAGATAGATCTGTTCAACCCATTAATAATATATCCCAAGAAAGATCATTTAATAATATATCCCAAGATAGATCGGTTCAACCCATTAATAATATATTCCAAGATAGATCATTTAATAATATATCCCAAGATAGATCAGTTCAACCCATTAATTATACATCTCAGATCAGTTCAACCCATTACAAAAACCACATACTCGCTAAACAAAAAGAAATTGGGTAAACAAAAGCAATTTGGACAGCTCACCGTGATTTAAGGGGAGGAGAGACCAGCAAAGGCGCGTGGATAGACCCCACCCGCGGAAACTCGGGGAACAGATTTACCCACGGCACCAACGAGCATGGACGCGGATCAGCCAGCGTGACTCCGTACTGAAGTGACGTCACTCAGTTCTATAGCCCACCGTGATGTATGTGTTATATCCACACCATCTATCATTTGGAAGGATTATTTTAAGGCGCGTGCCAATGAATGAGGCATATCCAAAGGTCGAGTGTACTCCACATAAAAAATAAATAAAATAAAATAAAATAAAATAAAACAAAGTGAGGGGAGTGATGACCACATATGAGCCCTTCCTATGGTCCACCATGATACATGAACCAAGGAAAAGCAAAAATATCAACTCGATTGAAAACTCCTATGCCCACCAAAAGCTTTTAAAAGTTAGTGTTCAATCTCCACTGTTTTATGTGGTGTGATCCACTAGAATTTTGGATTAGACATAAAATGATCTATTCAAATGGATGGTGTGGATACAACTCATACATTATAGTGGGCTAAATAACTTGGTTACATAACTTAAGTAGAGTCTTGCTGCCCAACCTGTCGGTAGCTGATCGGCGTCCCACAAGCATGGGATCAAGAAGGACACGAAATAGATACTTACAGGTTGAGTACGGAGACTCCTATTGAAGTGCCATCCCCTAGTTCGGTGAACCCCACCATCCTGTATGTTTTGTATCCACCCTGTTCATCATTTGAAGAGATCATTTCAAAGTATGAGCCAATGAAGGAATCAGATCCAAATCTTGAATGGATCCCATCACATAGAACAGTGGAGAGAGTCACGACCATCATTAAAAACTTATGATAGCTATGAAAGTTTTTGATCAAACTGATATTTGTATTTTCACTTCTTTAACATCTATGTTAACTTATGAACCTGTTGGATCTTAAATAAACACCAGTAGACCTTAGGAAGGTTTCAAAAGTTGGCGCGCATCACTCTCCCCACTGTTTTCTATGGTGGGGTCCAATCTAGCTTTGGATTTGCCTCATTCTTTTGATCACGCCCTAAAATGGACAATATAGATACAACACATACATCATGGTGGCCCCCACAAAACTGGGTAATGTCACTTTAGTAGGTGTCACTCTCCCCACTGTTTTCTGTGGTGAGGTCCACTCCAGCTTTGGATTGGCCATATCCTTTTGATCACGCCCTAAAATGAAAAGTATAAATAAAGCATATACATCATGGTGGCCCTCACAAAACTTAGTGACGTCACTTTTGTGGGCATCAAAACTCTCCCCACTGTTTGATGTTGTGGGTCCACTCTAGTTTTGGATTTGCTACATAGGACACTTACTATAAATAGAAATTTACTATTTATAGTAAGTTATAAATTTTAAGGAGTTTTAATTATAGTTTAATTCATAAACTTCTTTTGTGTCTTGGTATTCCTATTTAAAAGGTTGTATACTCGTTTATTAACAGTAGACAAGTTTTTTTTATATATTTTAAATTTATTTATTTATTTTTTATTTTTGGATTTGAAAAATCACTGTGACGTATCTAGAGAAGCTCCATAAATTTAGAGTAGTTATCCTTTGAGAAAGATGGTGATCGACCTCGTTACGTCCATCCCTATGTCAACTTCAATGATAAAGATAAACAGTTCATTCAAATTTTCTTACCATGGCCCATCTTGGGTAAAACTCGGTAGATAAACGTTTCTGATCATGATCTAGGCAGAGCTGACTTGCGAAAGAGACAATGCTATTTAATCTAACAAAGTGGTACGTGGGTCATTAATTCTCCACACAGCTATTAATTCACATTCAAGGCCGCAGGTAGAATGTCTTGTAATTTTTTTTCAAAGAGTTTGCTTGGATCTCAGGGATTTGGAGGGGCCCACAATATCCCGGTACTGCCACTATCACGCTGGTGGCAAAAGACCGTGAGGCAGACCGGTTGAATATTCACACATGCAAAACCCTGGGCAACCGAAACAAAAATACAATGAGGTTGCGTGCACTCTATCCAGCATTCACGTGCCCTACTTAGTAGAAGTAGACCCACAGTGGAAAGAGCAAAACTGAACAGAGACAGTGGGGATTGAACGGCCGCCATTGTAACCTTCAACAGGCCACAGAAGTTTTGAATAGGCTATTCTTCGGTTCATCTTACATATGAACGGTTTCGATGGCATATAAACTTCACTCGTGGACTCCAAAAGGTTTCAACGTTAGGCATTTCCCTACCCAATTTTCTCTGTCGGGTGGCCCACTTAAGTTTTGAATCTTCCTCAAATTTTTTAGCATATATCTTAAGAAGAGCTGGAAAAATGGATGAACCAGATAGATTTATCACAGTGGCCCCAACTAGCTTTGGACCACAGGCACCTCATGCGGTCGGCTGTCCCAGGCAATCTGCTTCCAGCAAAATTCCTTCGGAAGTTTACTCACAGTACCTCCCACGACTATCATGCGCACATGCTGTACTGCACGCACTCTATGTTCGTACAATAATATAAAATAGATAAAAATGTGTCATCACGGGCCCGCACCCTTGTCCGTACAATAGTTTAAGAAGTTTCAGAGGTGTCGTCACACTCTGTGTCCGTACAATAATAGAAAAAATACAAAGCGCCGTCACATCCTGCGTCCGTACAATAATATACAAAAAGATACAAAGGTGCCATCGTGGCCGCGGATGCGTGAGTCCGGCCCGGTTGACAGCTTGGTGGGTGAGGTCTAGAATGTGGAGCCCACCTTGATGGGTATGTTGCATACCTACTCAGGTCATAAGTTTTTCCAGCTCAGTTGGGAGCATGGTTCAAAAAATGAAGCAGCTCTAAATTTCACGTGGATCACACCATAAAAAAGATGGATGATTGAACGCTGAACACTAAAAGTTCTTAGGGCTTACCTTAATGTTTATTTTGCATCCAACTTATTTATAATGTCACACATGTGATTGAAGGAAAACATAAATATTAGGTTGATTCAAAATTTTTGTGACCCATGAGAAGTTTTCAATATCCAATGACCGTGGTTTACAATGCCATGATCCACTTGAAATTTATACATTCTTAATTTTTGATCTATGCATTAAAATGATATGAAAAAACTGTTGGATTGAGTGGGTATTTAAAAAAAGAAATTATGACAAGGAGGCAAATAAATATTAAGTAAGTAATGTCTGATCAGATCTGACCATTCAATCAATAAGACAAATAATCCTAGAAAATCTCACATATTTTTTAGAGAATTTGAGTAAATAATATTATCATAAATATATCGATATATCTGATCGTGTTCCTCAGCAATTGAAAATACGGTATGGAAGTTGTTGGTGTATTTTTATGGACGGCTCTTTGAGTCGGATCGTCTTCTACCTACACGATCAGCGATACAAAGGGGACCCTGTCTTGAGCCGGGGAATCTCCGATGCTTAAGTCAGCGTTTTGCTTAATGGCAAAGGATTTTGAGGGTTTCGTGTTGCGTACCTTTTTTCAGCAAGGATCTGGGTATTTATAGATCTTAGGAACTCTCATCGTACGAGAATTCTTCTCCTGATTATCCGGAGATTTGATCCTTTCAACTGATTTCGTCCGATCCCGTGAATCTCAAGATCGGACACGTATATTTCTAGATTTTCGGGGCGGCATTTATATTCACACCGCTTTCCCTATCTCGGCTCGACTGTTATTGACTCTAAAAGAGTCTCAGTCGGCTTAAGCGAATAAGTTGTCTACCTCCTCACGAATGGAATAGTCTCGGTGTTTATCCGTCATCCTTCCTTATTTCGTGGCCGACGGAACCAACTTATCATGTCGGTTTTACTCTCTCGATCGGACGGCTTTTAACTTACTCGGCCTTTTGTAGGATTACGCAGACGCAGTTATCTCTCCGATAAGTCGTCTTATGCTTATGCCTCTTAGCCTTATTTATTACTCCCTCGGCTCCGACTATTGTCTCGGACTCTTCGGGCAGTGTCGGCAGAGCCGACCGACTTCAAATCTGAGTCTCCGGACTTAACATATTTTTTCCCAACAGTGAACCCCCCTTACTCTTTGTGTCGTCCTCGACACCAAGGAGTAATGAGTTTTTAAGTCGGTTCGCATCAGAGTCCGAGGTCATGATGAGACATTTAATACCCGTTGTGTCATCTCTAACGTATGACGTTGTGTTTCCTGAGGTCGCACATGCGATCAGCCGTCAGGTTGTTTCGTCCGCTGATAGGAGTCGGACACGTGGCGTAGGCGTTACCGCTGTCAGTCGACGTGCGCCACGTGTCGAACAGGGGAGTCGAGGCAAGCGTCGTTTTCCTTTTTCATTAAATGTCTCTACCACGTGGCACTATTATAAAATGACTTGGCGGGAGGAACGTACGAATTTTATTTTCTCCTTCCTCGCTCCCGCTCCTGTATCCTCTTCCGACTTTTCCTGCTTCTTCTTCTCCCTTTTCTCTGCTGTCGTCTCTCCCTCTGTCAACTCCTTTTACATCCACTGTTATTTTCTCCGGTGAGTTTTTTCCTCAATTTCTGTATACGTTAATGGCTACGCGTGGCTCCCAGAGCCCCCAGGAGGGGACTTCCGGAGATGAGGGTGTGTCCCAATGTTTCTGTAATGTTGCGGAACCACCCTCTTTACTGACGGAGTTCGCCGTTGGCGCAGATATCCCATTTCGGCTCGTAAGGAGGATCGATGACTCATCAGCTGAGCCTCCCGCTCAAGCCGGTCCTTCTAGTGGTGGAGTGTCTCTGGTAATCCATCCAGGGAGACCTAATCTCGGGATGAATCCATTGGAGGAGGAAGAGGGAGAAGAGGAAATAATCATAGCTGAAGGGGTCGCTGTCCTGATCCCGTAAACCAGACTATAGAAACTTTTGAATCCTCTTCCAAGGGAGAAGGAGCCAAAGACGATCCGAGCGGTTTTGTTACCTCGGTTTTGACTGATTCCGACCTAAACCGAATCCGAGCTGGGTTCCATGTCCCAGACTCGGTCGTACTTCATCTTCCTCGTCCAGAAGACTTGCCCGACCATCCCTCTGCGGGGATGGTCGCGATTTTTCAGGTCGCAATGCAGTGTGGCTTGTGCTTGCCACTTCAACCTATTGCTCGAGATTTCTTATCCCACGTCAAACTCACTCCCGGTCAGATTGTTCCAAACGGGTGGAGGAATTTATTTGGGTGAGTTGTGCTATGGGCTGAACTAGAGCAGCCCCTACTAACGGTCGATGAATTCCTCTACCTATACCAAGTAAGACCAAACCTAAATTTTCTCAGCATATACTTCCTGAGTGCATGGAGAGGCAGTGGTGGGTCCCTTATAACTGACCCGCCCACTTCTAACAAACACTGGAAGGAGAGGTGGTTTTGGGCGTACGGACGATGGGAGTCGGCCGATCCGTGACCTTATGAATCTCGAGTCTCTCGCTCATTTCAGAAAGCAGGTGACTCGGCGTGACTCGGCTTGATATCCTTTGTTCATCTTCATTACCTTGCATTGATCCAGACCTCTTGATGCTTTGCAGATATTTTGAAGGAGAGGGGAAAACTCGGATCCGACGCTCTAGCTCAGATCAAAGAGCTGAAGAAACTGAGTGTGAAAGACCGATCTTGGAAGTTGCTCTTGCAACCCGAGCGTTTGCATCTTACGGGCTTAGATTCATTTGGATCGGGTAATTTCCCCCACATTGCTTCATACCCTCGGCTCCTTGTCTGACCCACCTTCATTCTTCTTTTCAGATCTTCCTGAGGCTCGGCCATATCTTAGGTCGGCTTCTGATAACATGGTCGAGTCTCGTCCATCCCTAAAGTCACTCTCCAAGGTAAAGGCTCCTCCTAGGTCAGCTCTCTTGTTAAGGTCTCGGCCTTCGAAGCAAAAGAAGACCGCTACAATGACAAAGGAGCCAGCTGCCCCATCTGCTCCTGTCCTTGCCGCCCCACAGGTAGTTGTGCTTTCTGACCCCGATGAGAGTGCGGAAGAAGCGGAGGCAAGTCTTCCTGTGTCTCGGCAGGTTCCTGAACCAGGACCTGTTGCAGAGGAGGTTCCGAGACAGAGAGAGGGATCATGCGGAGAATCCTCGAGAGGGGAGTTGACTCAACAGGAGTTGTCACCCTTCCACAAAGTCATCTCGGGGATGATCCCTTGGGCCATCGCTCACGGGAGCGAGAAAGATTTTGTCAGCTTTTACAATGTCCTGACTTTGCAGACTCTCGGGCATACGGCGAGGCTACTTTTTGAGATAAAATCCTTTCTTTTTACTGCTCTTTACTTCCGACTAAGTTCTTGGTTATAACTTACTATTTTCCATTTGTAGTTAGCCCTCTGCATTGTTAAGGCTTGCTCGGAGCTGTCCGCTGCTCAAAAACTTACCGCTGAGACAGAGATAGCGAAGAGAGTTGCGGCCGAGACAGAGGGTCGCAGAGAGATTGCTGAGGGTCACATCGGCATTATGACTGACGACTTATCAATTGCCAGGAAAGCGACCGTGAATGCCAAGAAAGTGGTCGAGGATGGTAGGATGGTTCTTGAAGGAGCCAAAGCTGACGATGCTCATTTGACCTCGCTTCTAAAGGAGGATGAGGAAAAGCATCAGTATCTTCTTCAGGTTCACAGAGCTTGCGAGAACACTCTCGCTCGAGCTAGGGCCGACGCTGCGGCTCTCATCCAGGAAGCATAAGAGGAGGCCCACCGAGCCAAGGAGGCACAGGACCGAGCCGTAGACGCCTTCCTTGAGTCCTCGGAGTTTGAAGAAGAAAGGGACCGCCTTTATCAAGGTGGTTACAGGGCCTGCTTCTTAGAGATGAGGGCTGCCTTCCCTGACCTTGACCTCTCCGCTTTTGAAGCCGACAGTCCTGAGGCCGAGGCTATTAGTGTTGATGCCGCCGACGGAGAAGCTCCTGCTGCGGACGCTGCTGCTGATGAGGCTGGTCCCTCTGGGCCTGTTTAAGGAGTGCTCCTCGACCGAGAGGGATTATTCACTCTGTCGAAAATAGTTTTGTACTTCACTGCATAGCTTTCATCGCATCTGTTGTGATTTGATACAAAGTACTCAGAAAAAATTAGAACTCTTCGTTTTATTGAATCGACTTTGTTTACATTTTTTTCCCATTCTCATTTGGCATCTTCAATTCTACCTTAAGGGTAATAAATCTTGAGATGCTCGGCATTCCATGGGTGAGGCAATAATTGTCCATTTAGGTCTTCCAGTCGATACGTTCCAAGGTGGATGGTGCTCGAGACGACATAGGGTCATTCCCAATTGGGTCCCAATGTGCCCGCACAAACTTCCTTTATATTTGGGAACATTTTTCAGAGGACCATATCCCCGGTTCGGAATCGTCTAACTTTGACTCGGTTGTTGTAAAATCGAGAGACTTGCCTCTGCCGAGCTATCATTCGTAACCGAGCTTTTTCTCTTTCTCTTCCAGCAAGTCGAGTTCGAGCGACAGGAGTTCGTCATTCTCCTGTTCGTTGAACGTATCGACTCGGGTTGAACTTATACCGATCTCCACCGGGGCAACTGCTTCCGAGCCATAACAAAGGAAGAAGGGATTTTCTCCCATATCAGTCCGAGCTGTAGTTCGATAGGCCCACAATATATTTGAAAGTTTACTCCATCGAGCTTCGTTCGGAGGTGTTTCTTTATAATCTTGTTAACAGCCTCGGCTTGTCCTTTCGTCTGAGGATGATGGGGCGAAGCGTACACATTCCGGATCCCGAGGTTACTACACATCTCCCAGAACTGTCTGTTATCGAACTACCTTCCATTATCAGTAATAATAGTCCGAGGTATCCCGAACCGACAGATGATGTTTTTCCAAACAAAACCGGTAATCTTCTGCTTGGTTATCTTTGCTAGTGGCTCGGTTTCGGCCTACTTCGCGAAGTAATCCACCGTAACCACGGTAAACTTTGTCTGACCCTTTTCCAGAGGGAATGGTCCGATGATGTCAATCACCCACTATGCAAAGGGCCACGATCCGGTCATCGGTGTCAACTCCTCAGGGGGCTGCCTCGGGATTGCCACAAATCGCTGACACTTGTCGCACCTCTAGACGAACTTCTTAGCATCGTGTTGTATGGTCGGCTAGTAATATCCCTGTCGTAACACTTTGTTGGCGAGCGAATGTCCTCCCTAGTGATTCCCTCATATCCCTTCGTGTATTTCTCGTAAGACATAGTCGGCTTCACGAGAATTCACATATCGTAGTAAAGAAGCGTAGAACCCTTTATTGTACAATACCCGGTTCAATATAGTGTAGCGCGATGCTCGAACCTTTAGCCGCCGAGCCTCGGCAGGATCTTTCGGTAATTTTCCTTCGTTAAGGTAATGGACGATAGGATCAAACTAAGTAGGTTTTGAGTCAATGGTATGTATAGCCGAGTATGTCGGCTCATTTATACTTAGTTTAGCTACGTAGTTGATTGAGACCGATCGAAGTATATCGTCTTCGTCGGCTGAGGCGAGCTTTGCTAACAAGTCGGCTTTGACATTTTCGGCCCTAGGTATCCGAATTACCTCGCATTTCTAGAATCCATTGATTAACTCTTTGACCTTCTCCATGTATGTCTTCAGTTGCTCTTTCCGTGTCTGGTAAAGACCAGTGACCTGGTTAACGACCAGCTGCGAGTCAGTGAAAACATTGAGATGAGTTACACCTAAACTTGCGGCGAGTCGAAGGCCGAGTAACAAGGCCTCGTATTCTGTTGTATTGTTCGATGCTTGAAATTCAAGTCGTAAGGCATACTGCATACAGGTTTGATCAGAAGTCTCCAATACTACCCCGGCCCCGCTTACCTTAGAGTTGGATGAGCCGTCGATGAATAACTTCCAAGGAACCGGGTCAGGTGATGGGCCGAGAGAAGAAGAAGCTGCTGCTTCGGTAATTCCTTCAGAATCAGGCATTGTTTTATTTTTAGAGGTCACTTCAACGAGAAAGTCGGCGACAGCTTGTCCCTTTATGGCTGTCCTCGGCCTGTATTGTATGTCGAATTCGCTCAACTCGATGGCCCACTTTGTAAGTCGGCCGGAAGCTTCTAGTTTTTGTAGGATTTGTCACAAAGGTAAGTCAGTCATAACAATGGTGATATGAGCTTGAAAGTACGGCCGGAGTCTTTGCGAGGATACTACCAGAGTTAAGGCGACCTTCTCAAGCAGAGGATATTTCGTCTCTGCCGGGAGTAAAGCTTTACGGATATAATACACCGGTAATTGCCTACCTTAGCTTTCTCGTATAAGAGACGAGTTAATCACTGCGTCGGATATAGCCAGATATAGCAGCAAAGCTTCTCCTGACTCGGGTTTGGACAACAGCGGTGGAGACCCGAGATAAGACTTCAGTTCTTGAAACGCTTTTTCGCACTCTTCCGTCCATTCCATCGTCTGTCGCCCCTTCAATTGTTTGAATAATGGGAGACACTTATCAGTGGCTCGGGACAGGAAACGGTTAAGTGCGGCCACTCTTCCGGTTAACCTTTATATATCTTTAATTGTCTTCGGAGATTCCATGTCAAGCAGTGTTTTGATTTTCTCAGGATTTGCTTCGATACCTCATTGACTAACTAAAAAATTAAGAAACTTTTCCGAGCTTACACCAAAAGCACACTTGCTCGGGTTTAACTTCATCTTATACTTACGCAAGGTCAAGAACATTTCTTCTAGATCGACTATATGGTCGGCCGCATGTATACTTTTGACGAGCATATCATCTATATACACTTCCATGGTTCGGCCGATCTGGTGAGCGAACATTTTGTTCACCAGCCTTTGATATGTCTCCCCGACGTTTTTCAAACCAAACGGCATCACTCGGTAACAATAAAGACCTTTGTCAGTGACAAAGGTAGTTTTTGATTTATCAGTGTCATGCATTACAATTTGGTTGTAGCCTGAATAGGCATCCATAAAACTAAGCAATTCATGTCCTGCAGTACTATCCACCAGTTGATCAATGCGGGGAAGAGGGAAGCTATCCTTAGGGCAGACTTTGTTTAAATCTGTATAATCAATACAGAGAAGCCACTTCCCATTGGCCTTTCTCACGAGCACGACACTAGCTATCCACTCTGGGTAGTATATCTCTTCAATGAATTTGGCCTTAAGGAGCTTGCCGACTTCCTCTTCAATGATAACATATCTTTCTAGGTCGAGAGGACGTCTCTTCTGTCAGATTAGTCTGTAAGTCGGGTCGATGTTGAGTCGGTGCGTTATGACGGAGAGATCGATCCCGGGTATATCTTCGTGGCTCCATGCGAACACATCAGCATACCGCCTAAGCAAGGCGATCAGTTCTTCTTTAAGAGATGAGATCAGAGATGAGCTGATTTGCACTACTTTCGACTCGTCTGTCTCGGTTAAGGGTTCCAAGACAAGTTCTTCCATTGGTTGTCCCCATTCGTAAGATCCGACTCGAGGGTCTAACGACTCAATCATCGAAATTTTTGTCGGTGCTTTAACTGCTGTCGCATAGCATCGCCGAGCATCTTGTTGATCTCTTTTCACAATTCCTACTCCTAACTCGGTCGAAAATTTTATAGATAAGTGGTACATAGATTCCACAGCTTGAAGGAGGCTTAGGGATGGTCGGCCGAGTATAACATTATAAACCGAAGGTTGTTCAACGATCAGGAAGTCAACCATTGTAGTTGTCTGGTGAGGTGGACTTCCAACAGTAAGTGGTAATGAAGCAATTCCCTCAGGAAGTACTTGTCCACCCCAGAATCCTATAAGCGGGGTTCGGACTGGACGTAAAATCGACCGTCCAATTTCCATTTTGTCGAACGCTTGGGTGAACAACACATCCGCTGACGACCCAGTGTCCACCAGTATTCGAAACACTTTCCTGTTGGCGATGGTGAGAGTAACGATAAGTGCATCATCATGAGGATGATGGATGCCTCGGGCATCATCCTTAGTGAATGAGATGCAATATCTTTCTCTCTTCTGCTCCTTGGAAGGTCGGGACAGTAAAGGAATCTCAGATTCAGGACGATCAATGCTCCTGACGTGATTTTTCTGAGCGTTACTGGAATCTCCGCCGCCCTGATGCCCTCCGATAATTGTCCGAATTTCTTCCATGGGCTGATCTTCGCTCGGTCTCGCTGCGGTGCCAGATCCTTCCATGTGTTCAATGAGTCGACCCTCTTTAATGAGCCACTTGATTTCGTCTTTCAAGTGATAACAATCACTTGTATTGTGACCGTGGTCACGATGATAGTGACAGTACTTGTTCTTGTTTCGTCGATTCGGGTTCCCTCGGAGTTTTTCGGGCCAGTTGAGGAAGCCCTCAGTCTTAATTTTCATCAACACCTGCTCCTGAGACTTATTCAGAGGAGTGTATGTAGAAAACCTTCTGTCAGGTCATTTACCCGACCTACCATCGTCTCGCGCCCGATCCTCTTTTCGCTTCTTTCCTCCGGCTGAGTCGGCTTCTTTCTTGGCCGACTCTTTGGCTGAGGGTTTTGCGTTATGGACCTTCTCGGGCAAGAGCGCGTTTCTTTAGCGTCGGCATATTTGTCTGATCGAGCCATAAATTCGCCCAGAGTTTCGAGCAGATTTTTGTCCAGGGATGCCAAAAAAGATTTATCTCTCACCCCTTACATAAGTGCGTTAAGTGTTGTCTCCTCCGAGTGTCTCCGAACCTGCAGAGATTCGAAGTTGAAACACTTGATATAATCTTTCAACAGTTCTCCTTCCTTCTGAACTATGTTGTTTAGGTGTGCGAGCGGCTTTAGCTTTTTCTTTCCACCGATGAAGTTGTTGAGGAAGGCATCACTGAGTTTAGCAAATGATTTGATTGAATTTGGTTTTAATTGTTTGAACCAAAGCCGAGCTACGTCAGTTAGCGTGAGAGAGAAGACTCGACACATAACAGCATCTGAGGCATCATGCAACTCCATATAGGTTCTGAAGCATTCAATATGCTCTGTCGGATCGATTTTTCTGGAAAAGGGAGTTATCTGAGGTAAACAAAACCTCTCCGGCAACCATGTCTGCATTACTTCATCCACAAATGGAGAACCTTTCGCCTCGGACTTAGTCGGGTATGTATTCCGACCGTGCTTCATGTTTGCCATCTTTCTTGCCATCTCTTCCCGAATTTCTTTTTTGAAGTCCTGGATGTCGGCTCTCCAAGGTTCCGCGTTCTCTGTTGTTTCTTCTACGGGAAGTCGACTTCGCCTCCTCTGATCTATTTTATGCCGCAAATCAGAGGGCGGTAAAATGGCCGTTGCTGAACGAGCCGGTGCTGATTGACTCGGACCTGCACGCTGACTTGGCTCTCGTGGCGACTGTTGTTGAGGGTCAAATATGATATTGTCTGGATTTACGAATATAATGCTGTCTAATGGCTCGTTTTCTCAATCTTGTGTTGCAAGGTGATTTTACGAGCCTGGATTGAAAAAGGGAGCTTAAAGCATGAATTTAACACTCTGATGACACCAGAAGTAAGGGATACACTCCTGGGGACCAAGATCAACGCCTGAGATCCACAAAAATTGAGGAACTGAAGCTCAAGCGGGTCTAAAAGTCGGTCAGAATGCAAGATCACAGGGTTCCCACCATCCATTCAGTTTGAAACTTTATATATGGACTGACGATCAGAAATCAACCGCACACGTAGAAAATCAGTCGATGGATCACCGTGGAAGTGACCCAACGATCAAAACAGCCCATAAATCTGCAATTTGGGGCCCACCTGATATCTGTATGTGCTTCAATTTTGGTTTTAACGGCTTACGTGAGATGAAAAAGTGGATGGATGGATTGGATTCAGTATACACATCAGGGTGGGACCCACCTTGCATGGTGCATGTACACAGTATGCATGCACTCGACATGCGCTGAAATACCAAAGTCCGTCAGCATTACACTGACCGACAATTTCTATAAAAATTCACCAGCAAACGCACTGCATCTGCCGGTTTTGAGTAGTGGGCCTCACTCATCATCCATTTTGATGATCTGAACCGTTCAACATGTCCAGAGGGGGGTCATGACCATCGCCAAGCTCGCCGTTTGGTCCCATGCACGTGTACGCACGTGAATAGTCAGAAAACGCTGGATGAATGGTGGAAGAAAAGCACCACTGGACTGCACCAAAACTCGACAAAAACTGGTCCTTTCCGACTGAAATTTCTCCAGGAAACCAATGGACGGAGTGGATTTTATTGAAAACAACACCGTGGGGCCCACCAACCATCACAGCGAACGTATGCGCGAGCTCTGTTCCGCAGCAGAGCTTGTGGGTGATCCTTGTGGGCCACCATCCGATCTCAAAGGTCCAATCCGAGCCGTCCATCAGATTCCTATGGAGCTACTTCTTACTGCCTAGGTGATAGAATTGTAAAATATCAAGAGGATAGAAGATCCAAACCGTTGAATGCAATTCGGACGGCGAAGCAAGTTATTCTGAGGGCCACACAAAATCCAACATGAAACCAGTCATTTTTTACTGGTTTTTCGCCATGAGTAGAATGAATGGAGTGGATTTCCCAACAACTACAGATAATGGGCCCCACCAGCGTCACAGCGGAAGAGATCCGCATCTCTATTTTGCATCCGGACGCAGCCGACTTTTGCGGGCTGTGGTGTGGTCTCAGTGATGATCGGATGAGTAATCCAGACCGTCCATCGTGTAGAACACTCAAAAAAGTCCCAAGAGACGTTACTCTTTTGGAAAAGATCATAGGAATGGGGGAGTTGTGAGGTTTCGACTTTCAATGTGTAAGGATTATACACGCACCAACCTGTTGTCGCGTGACAGCGGACTTTGCACGCAAACTGACTGCGTAAACAGAGTCGGTCTGACTCTAAACCGACTTACCTCCTGGGCACTTATAAAAGAGGGAGAGAAAACGTGGAGAGAGGAGGAGAAGAGAGAGAAAAATGAAGTTTGGGCGTGGAGCACAGAAGCAGACGTGAGGGAGAGAGTATTTTCTTTTCTTTCTTTTAGTAAGAGATTTAACCCGTTCATGGCGGGCTGAACCTCTTAGCTAGGGCTAAGAGGTGAAGCTTGTAGTGAGATGGGAGATTTGATTTTATTTAAATTTTAATGCATGAATTGACGTTGATTTTAGTTGATTATTATGGGAATATTTTTAGTTCTTAATGGTCTATTGTGACTGAAATTACAATGGGTCTGCGATGCTTTGAATATTTCTATTTCTTTTTCATGTTTATGATGTCAGGACGTCCTGTTGTTCACCATAGTCTCCTGGACATGGTTGGATGACGGTACCCTTCTTAACCTTCATACATATGATTGGTTGGTAATTAGTTTAATTCTGTTGTTTGCCATAGTCTGTGGGCATGGTTTGGTGATGGAATCCATTCTAATTTATACACCTTTCATCTCTTTGAAAACTAGATCAACGACAGTTCAGTAATTTTCATAATTTTTGATACAAGCATAAGTTCTCCCTGATCTTTACAAGTGGATCCTCTGAATCCCTAGTTTCCTATCTCTGAGTTGTTTCCTAAGTTTTAGATTAATTATTCTACAAGTATTTCACCATTGCTAATTGATTTAGAATTCATCTTAGCCTAGTTCTAGTTCTAGTTAGTTTTAGATAACGTACAAGTTTAAGTCCCTTGGGATTCGACCTCGGTCTTACCGAGTTATTACTACATCACAACCCTGCACTTGGGGAGTGAACAAGTTTTTGGCGCCGTTGCCGGGGATTGTCGGCTACGTTTTTCTGAAATTAATTAGTTTTAGGATTAGATTTTCTTTTTAGAAATTTTTAATTCTAGGTAGAAGCTTAGTTATTTTTCTTATTAGAAATTTTTTCTAACTTTAGAAACTTTCTATTCTTCCTTCTATCTAATTTTTAGAACTAACTCAATTTTTCTGTTTTGTAAGAAGTTTCTAATTTAGTAAGCTCTTTCTAATTCTTCTTTCTTTGGAATTTCTTCTTTTCCCTAGAAATTAGTTTATTTTTAATTAGGACTTTCTACTCTTAGAACCTAACTTATTTTGGTTTGTTTTGCAGGTTTTTTTTTAGGAACTCCGATTTGGTAACTTCTCTCCAACCCTCCCTTTTCCTAGATTTTTATTTTTATTTTTTTTTAGGTTTAAGTTAGAATTTGAGGGCTGAGTGTGTTTTATGCCCCATTGGGCACGTGACAACACTCGACATCTCATGACTGAAGGAGGATTAGTTGAGGGGTTGACTGTCCATCGCAGGACTAGACACCACTTGAATTCTCCTGAGTTAGAAGACGTTATGACTGAAAATCAACCTCAAGCACTACCCCAACCAGGGGTTGAGGAAGTACATGATGAGAATGAGGTGCATCAGGCACCCCCGCCTCGTACTTTACGAGATTATTTACAACCGGCGGGGGTGAGTACGCCCTCATGCATGATTTTTCCTGAGAATACAGGACATATGGACATCAAGCCAGGGGTTATTAAATTCCTTCCTAAGTTCCATGGGCTTGAGTCTGAAAAATCATACTTGCATCTGAAAGAGTTCGATGAAATCATAGGCACCTTATACTTTCCTAATGTATCTGAGGATACTATTAGGCTGAAACTCTTTCCATTTTCCTTGAAAGAAAAAGCCAAGACGTGGTTACATTCACTGCGTCCTAGATCCATTGGCACATGGAATGATATGCAGAGGGAATTTATAAAGAAAATTTTCCCACATCATAAGACAATTACCCTCAGGAGAGCAATCATGAACTTTGCCCAAAAAGAAGATGAAACATTCTTCCAATGTTGGGAAAGGTTCAAGGATCTGGTTAATGCATGCCCACAACATGGCTTTGAAATATGGCGCATTACGAATTTTTTCTATGATGGGCTAACATCTTCCATGCGCCAAATGGTCGAGACAATGTGTAACGGAGATTTTATTAATAAAAATGTCGACGAGGTATGGGATTACCTCGATAGTCTCGCTGAAAAAACACAATCATGGGACTATTACCCAAGGACGAACACTACGTCTAAGCCGACTCATTCAAGGGAAAAAGGAGGAATATATCTCCTGAAAGAGGATAATGATCTTAACGCTAAGGTGGCCAATCTCACCAGAAAATTTGAGGCCATGGAAGGAAGGAAGGAAAAGGTTAATGAAAGTGTTTGCGGCATCTGTGATTGCAACATTCATACTACTGAAAATTGTCCTTCAATACCTGCCTTTCGAGATGTATTGAATGAATAATCTAATGCCGTAAATAACTATCAAAGACCTTTCAATGGACCACTCTCTAATACATACAATCCTGGCTGGAAAAATCATCCGAATTTTAGTTGGAGGAACGGACAAACTGCTACCCCTCAAGGTTTCTTCAATCAAACTCCAAATCAGGAAAAACCTCAAGAAGAATCGGTTCAAATTTCCATACAAGAGCTGGCTCGGACAATGCAAGGAATTTCAGATTTTATGCAAAAAATAGATTCACGTATGACGGCTATGGAAAAAGGGATGCTCCCTGCACAACCAATCCCTAATCCGAAACCGCAATACGAGACACGTGATCCCAGCTCTTCAAATCAAATGGGGCATGCTAAATCCATCACTACTCTTAGGAGTGGAAAGGTTATTGATAAAACCCTTCCGGTTAGGCCTGAAAAGCCTCAAGAACCAGAAGAGGACAACAATGATGGATCTAGTGGCGCCACACAAAAATTTGAACCGGAACCTCTAGAAAAGCCAGTTGCTCCGTTTCCCCAACGGTTGGTTGAACCAAAACGTCTATCTAACTCTCAGGATATCCTAGAGGTGTTGAAACAAGTGAAAGTCAACATTCCTCTTCTTGACGTTGTAAAACAGATTCCTTCATATGCTAAATTTCTAAAGGATTTATGCACTACCAAACGATGGAAAAATGTTCAAAAGAAGATCTCCTTGACTGAGAAAGTGAGTGCCATCCTGAAACAAGATGTGCCGTAAAAATTCAAAGATCCCAGTTGTCCAACCATATCATGTGTAATCGGGAACTATCGAATTGATCACGCACTTCTTGACTTAGGAGCGAGCGTCAATCTGATTCCCTATTCAGTATACCAACAGTTAGGTTTGGGTGAATTAAAACCCACTCGAACCACACTACAACTTGCTGATCGTTCTGTTCGTATACCAAGAGGATTCATCGAGGATGTGTTGGTCCAGGTGGATAGATTCTACTATCCTGTTGATTTTATCATCTTGGACACCGAACCCATCAATGACACGAGCACTCAGATTCCCGTCATTCTTGGTCGCCCATTCATGTCCACTTCAAATGCAATTATCAATTGCAGGAATGGTGTCATGACTATGTCCTTTGGAAATTTGACATTGGAATCGAATATCTTTTTCAATAACGGCAGCAACTCAGAGGATGATGACGACTTCCACGATGTTAACATGATTGATTCTTTTGTGGAAGATAGAATATCTCTCACCTTATCCTCTGATCCTCTAGAGACATGCCTGGCCCACTCCCATGATCTTGATGATGATATAATTAGGGAGACGTGTGCCATGCTTGATACTACACCGATACTTGAAGTTAACCGGTGGAGGCCACACATTGAAGAATTGCACCAAACTTATGTAGTGCCTCTACCGTCTAACCTCAAGCCACCGAAGCTTGACCTAAAAACTTTGCCCTCTGATTTAAAATATGTCTATTTAGGTCAAGATGAGACATACCCGGTGGTGATCTCTGCCCACCTGGAGAAAGAACAGGAGAGTATGCTCATATCTACTCTCATTGAGCATAAGGGAGCTCTTGGATGGACAATAGCGGACCTCAAGGGAATTAACCCATCAATTTGTACTCACCGTATATATCTTGAGGATAATGCAAAGGCCGTTCGGCAATCACAACGTAGACTAAATCCAAACATGAAGGAAGTGGTTAAGGCCGAGGTTCTCAAACTATTGGATGTGGGGATCATATACCCCATATCCGATAGTCAATGGGTGAGTCCAACTCAGGTGGTTCCTAAGAAGTCCGGGATCACCATCGTAGCCAATGCCAATAATCAACTCGTGCCGACTAGAGTTACCACTGGTTGGAGAATGTGCATTAACTACAGAAGGCTGAATACCGTCACAAGGAAAGACCACTTTCCTTTGCCCTTCATTGATCAAATCCTGGAAAGGCTATCTGGTCATTCCTATTATTGTTTCCTTGACGGGTATTCAGGTTATAATCAGATTGAAATCGCCCCTGAGGATCAGGAAAAGACCACATTTACATGTCCCTATGGCACCTTTGCTTACAGAAGGATGCCATTCGGGCTATGTAATGCCCCTGCCACCTTTCAGCGATGCATGACGAGTATCTTTTCTGACATGGTGGGGAAATATCTAGAGGTCTTCATGGTCAATTTCTCTATTTTTGGTTCATCTTTCAGCGAATGCTTAGCAAGTCTTAAATGTGTGCTGAAAAGATGTGAAGAAAAAAATTTGGTACTTAACTGGGAGAAGTGCCATTTTATAGTTCAAAAGGAAATTGTCCTTGAGCATATCATCTCGTCCAAAGGAATCGAGGTAGATAAGGCAAAAATCGATCTTATCTCTAACCTACCTCCACCCAAGAACATCAGAGACGTGCGATCCTTCTTAGGACACGCAGGCTTTTATAGACGATTCATAAAGGACTTTAGTCTCCTCTCTCGTCCTTTATGTAATCTTCTTCAAAAGGATACACCATACGAGTGGACTGAGCAGTGCCAAGAAGCTTTCACTAAGTTTAAGGGCATGTTAACCACTGCACCTATCATGCAGCCACCCGACTGGAGTCTTCCTTTTGAACTTATGTGCGACGCCTCTGATTATGCTCTTGGAGCGGTTCTAGGCCAGAGAAAAGATAAGCGGCCTTACGTTATTCACTACACAAGTAGGACTCTAAATCCTGCCCAAGTGAACTACTCGACTAAGGAAAAGGAACTCTTAGCCGTAGTGTTCGCTTTGGACAAATTTAGGTCCTACCTGATCGGATCCAAGATCATCATCTACACAGATCACGTGGCACTTAAGTATCTTCTTTCTAAGAATGATTCTAAGTCCCGCCTGATACGATGGATCCTTCTACTCCAAGAATTTGATTTAGAAATTAAAGATAAAAAGGGAGTAGAGAACGTAGTGGCCGATCATCTTTCTCGCCTTAATACCTTTGATTCCCTTGAGGCGACCCATATCAATGACATGTTTCCTGATGAACAACTGTTTAGAGTCTCCCATTCACCTTGGTTCGCTGATATTGCTAATTATCTTGCTACAGGTGCCATACCGACACACTGGACGTCACAAGATAAGAAGAAATTCTTTACCAAGGTGCGTAACTTTTTCTGGGATGATCCATATTTGTTTAAATATTGTCCAGACCAAATCTTAAGGAGATGCGTACCAGACGATGAGCATCAGAGTGTCATCTCCTTCTGTCACTCACAGGCCTGTGGTGGTCACTTTTCTACTAAAAAGACCACGGCCAAGATTTTACAGTGTGGCTTCTACTGGCCCACTATGTTCAGGGACACTCATGAGTTTTGCAAGGCTTGTGAGCGTTGTCAGAAATTGGGAGCATTGTCCCGTCGAAATATGATGCCCTTGAATCCCATCCTTATTATAGAAGCATTTGATTGTTGGGGCATTGATTTCATGGGACCATTCCCCCAATCATTTGGAAATCTGTATATTTTGCTCGCCGTAGATTATGTCACTAAATGGGTCGAAGCAATTCCGTGCAGCAAAAATGACCATCGCACGGTCATTAAATTTTTGAAAGAAAATATCCTGTCACGGTTCGGAACACCTCGAGCCATCATTAGTGACGGGGGCTCACACTTCTGTAATAGACCATTCGAGAGTTTAATGAAAAAATACGGTATCTCGCATAAGGTGAGCACCCCATACCATCCACAAACAAGTGGACAAGCTAAGATTTCCAATAGAGAGATCAAACATATCCTAGAGAAAACGGTTAACCCTGATCGTAAGGACTGGTCAATCCGATTGACCGATGCCTTATGGGCGTACCGTACTGCTTTCAAAACTCCTATTGGAACATCTCCCTTTAGACTTGTCTATGGGAAAGCCTGTCACTTGCCTGTGGAATTGGAACATAAAGCATACTGGGCGATCAAAAATCTGAATTTCAATCTGGACAACGCTGGCTCGCTACGCAAACTTCAGTTAAATGAACTTAAAGAAATCCGGAACGATGCGTACGAAAACTCGAGAATTTACAAGGATAGGATGAAGGCGTTTCATGATCAACATATTCTACGGAAATCATTCACGACAGGTCAGAAAGTCCTCTTGTATGACTCTCGACTACATCTCTTTCCGGGTAAGCTTCGATCTCGTTGGACCGGCCCTTACATTGTTGTTACTGCTTATCCTCATGGGGCCGTCGAGATAAGAGATCCCGACAATGGTAAGGAGTTTAAAGTTAATGGACATCGATTAAAGCCATTTGTTGAGACATTTGATTCAGAGGACATGTCCATGCCTCTGATTGCTCCTGTTTACCAGGACTGATCTCCTAGTCTGATGGAGGTATAGGTAGGTTTATCGCTTTCATAGGTTTAGGATAGTTGCTTTCATAGGTTAGTTAGTTCAATGTTTGTGGGTAACATTACTGCAAACCCTCACGAGACTACAACTCGTCCGCTAGGGGTAACCTAGGGGTTTAAAGGCTTGTTGCATACGCTAAATGCAATCGAGAGCACCTGCGAAAATGGTATAGGTAGGATTTTATTTTCGTTATTTTTATTCTGCTTTCTCTCTCATGCTGACAAGCTTCCATGCCGTGATATATTGGAAACTCTCTTGATTCGTTATCCAGGTACTATCTTCCCATCACTTTACTTTCTTTGTCCCATGTGCATTGCATGTTTATATATTTTACATTGAGGACAATGTAGATTTTAGGTTGGGGGTGGGAGATTAGGCTTCCTAAGGCTTCCTAATCAGTATTTTCTTGGTCTTAAGCAAAAATTGTGAAAATTTTTAAAATTTTTCTGACATTTCTTGTAAATTCAACGTGATTTTGACATATATCTTTGATTTAGAATTACGAGATACGTGATGTTGGTAATTTATGACCCTTGGATTTAGCTACTTGATAGATTCCACAGTTGAGTTTAAATTATCAATCCATGATTAGAGATTTTAAAACATTGATTGAATCATGATTTCAGGACACGTCTTGCTGACACATTCAAATTTCAGTTCCATATCGAAGGATTAACTTGGTAATCATTGAGGATAAAAGGAACCAGTCTGAAGTATCTTGCCATCATGGTATAAAAATTGGAAAGGTGGATAATTAATTTTCACCATAGGTTTGCTCCCTATAGGTGTAGAGTTAATTCCCCATGAATGATATGTGAAAAAGGTCTAGGAGTACGGTCTTCACCATAGGTTTGCTCCCTATTGGTAAAGATTTGATTCCTCTTTTTGGCATGACTATTAATGGAAAAATAAAAAGTTGAAAAGATCAAAAGAAGGAATTTATGAGGCAAGTTTGGTTATCATGAATTCTCTTGCTGGTTACCAATGAGATCCTGAAATAACAAATTCAATCTTAATGTGATTAGCTGAGATTCCACTATACACTCATGGATCATAATGTTCAGAATTTGTCTGATTTATGGATTAATACTTTGAACTTCATTAGGAAGTTTACCATGCGCTTAGGTCCAGGAGAAAATAATTCCCAACATTCATGAATCTTAAAATTCTAATATTTGAATTGTTTTTCGAAAGAATCATTCAAGTTCATAGGAATCATCTTCTAATTTTCAACTTATTTTTCGCATATTTTGCTCGGGACTAGCAAAATGCTGGTTGGGGGTTGTGTTGAGGGTCAAATATTGCATATTAGACCCCAGATATTGTCTGGATTTACGAATATAATGCTGTCTAATGGCTCGTTTTCTCAATCTTATGTTGCAAGGTGATTTTACGAGCCTGGATTGAAAAAGGGAGCTTAAAGCATGAATTTAACACTCTGATGACACCAGAAGTAAGGGATACACCCCTGGGGACCAAGATCAACGCCTGAGATCCACAAAAATCGAGGAACTGAAGCTCAGGCGGGCCTAAAAGTCAGTCAGAATGCAAGATCACAGGGTTCCCACCATCCATTCAGTTTGAAACTTTATATATGGACTGACGATCAGAAATCAACCGCACACATAGAAAATCAGCCGATGGATCACCGTGGAAGTGACCCAAGGATCAAAACAGCCCATAAATCTACAATTTGGGGCCCACCTGATATCTGTATGTGCTTCAATTTTGGTTTTAACGGCTTACGTGAAATGAAAAAGTGGATGGATGGATTGGATTCAGTATACACATCAGGGTGGGACCCACCTTGCATGGTGCATGTACACAGTATGCATGCACTCGACATGCGCTGAAATACCAAAGTCGGTCAGCATTACACTGATCGACAATTTCTATAAAAATTCACCAGCAAACGCACTGCATCTGCCAGTTTTGAGTAGTGGGCCTCACTCATCATCCATTTTGATGATCTGAACCGTTCAACATGTCCAGAGGGGGGTCGTGACCATCGCCAAGCTCGCCGTTTGGTCCCATGCACGTGTACGCACGTGAATAGTCAGAAAACGCTGGATGAACGGTGGAAGAAAAGCACCACTGGACTGCACCAAAACTCGACAAAAACCGGTCCTTTCCGACTGAAATTTCTCCAGGAAACCAATGGACGGAGTGGATTTTATTGAAAACAACACCGTGGGGCCCACCAACCATCACAGCGAACGTATGCGCGAGCTCTGTTCCGCAGCAGAGCTTGCGGGTGATCCTTGTGGGCCACCATCCGATCTCAAAGGTCCAATCCGAGCCGTCCATCAGATTCCTATGGAGCTACTTCTTACTGCCTAGGTGATAGAATTGTAAAATATCAAGAGGATAGAAGATCCAAGCCGTTGAACGCAATTCGGATGGCGAAGCAAGTTATTCTGAGGGCCACACAAAATCCAACATGAAACCAGTCATTTTTTACTGGTTTTTCGCCATGAGTAGAATGAACGGAGTGGATTTCCCAACAACTACAGATAATGGGCCCCACCAGCGTCACAGCGGAAGAGATCCGCATCTCTGTTTTGCATCCGGACGCAGCCGACTTTTGCGGGCTGTGGTGTGGTCTCAGTGATGATCGGATGAGTAATCCAGACCGTCCATCGTGTAGAACACTCAAAAAAGTCCCAAGAGACGTTACTCTTTTGGAAAAGATCATAGGAATGGGGGAGTTGTGAGGTTTCGACTTTCAATGTGTAAGGATTATACACGCACCGGCCTGTTGTCGCGTGACAGCGGACTTTGCACGCAAACTGACTGCGTAAACAGAGTCGGTCTGACTCTAAACCGACTTACCTCCCGGGCACTTATAAAAGAGGGTGAGAAAACGTGGAGAGAGGAGGAGAAGAGAGAGAAAAAGGAAGTTTGGGCGTGGAGCACAGAAGCAGACGTGAGGGAGAGAGTATTTTCTTTTCTTTCTTTTAGTATGAGATTTAACCCGTTCATGGCGGGCTGAACCTCTTAGCTAGGGCTAAGAGGTGAAGCTTGTAGTGAGATAGGAGATTTGATTTTATTTAAATTTTAATGTATGAATTGATGTTGATTTTAGTTGATTATTATGGGAATATTTTTAGTTCTTAATGGTCTGTTGTGACTGAAATTACAATGGGTCTGTGATGCTTTGAATATTTCTATTTCTTTTTCATGTTTATGACGTCAGGACGTCCTGTTGTTCACCATAGTCTCCTGGGCATGGTTGGATGACGGTACCCTTCTTAACCTTCATACATATGATTGGTTGGTAATTAGTTTAATTCTGTTGTTTGCCATAGTCTGTGGGCATGGTTTGGTGATGGAATCCATTCTAATTCATACACCTTTCATCTCTTTGAAAACTAGATCAACGGCAGTTCAGTAATTTTCATAATTTTTGATGCAAGCATAAGTTCTCCCTGATCTTTACAAGTGGATCCTCTGAATCCCTAGTTTCCTATCTCTGAGTTGTTTCCTAAGTTTTAGATTAATTATTCTACAAGTATTTCACCATTGCTAATTGATTTAGAATTCATCTTAGCCTAGTTCTAGTTCTAGTTAGTTTTAGATAACGTACAAGTTTCAGTCCCTTGGGATTCGACCTCGGTCTTACCGAGTTATTACTACATCACAACCCTGCACTTGGGGAGTGAACAACTGTGAAGCGGCAGGCTTTGTTACAGATGTTGGTGGGAGAACTTGTGTCGGCTTGTGATGCTGCTGCGTCTGTTGATTACACAACTGCTCCAACATGTGTTTCATGACGGCCATCTCGGAACGCATCTCTTAGATTTCTCTATCCAATTGTGCATTCCCCCAGTTCTGCTGACTATTAGTTGCAGCAGATGCCGCAGGCGGTGCTGCCGGTGGGACTGCCGGGGGGAGCTCGTTGAGCTGTGCTAGTAGCGGCTTCCTCTGCTTCATCTTGATCTCCTCTTCTAGTTCTCGTCATTCAATTAGAGTGTAAGAAACAACTTTTTATTCGAATCCCATAGACGACGCCAAACTGTTGGTGTATTTTTATGGACGACTCTTTGAGTCGGATCGTTTTCCACCTGCACGATCAACAATACAAAGGGGACACTGGCTTGAGCCGGGGAATCTCCGATGCTTAAGTCAGCGTTTTGCTCAATGGCAAAGGATTTTGAGGGTTTCGTGTTGCGTACCTTTTTTCGTCAAGGATCTGGGTATTTATAGATCTTAAGAACTCTCATCGTACGAGGATTCTTCTCCTGATTATCCGGAGATTTGATTCTTTCAACTGATTATTTCTAGATTTTTGGGGCGACATTTATATTCACACCGCTTTCCCTGTCTCGGCTCGACCGTTATCGACTCTGAAAGAGTCTCGGTCGGCTTAAGTGAATAAGTTGTCTACCTCCTCATGGATGGAATAGTCTCGGTGTTTATCCATCATCCTTCCTTATTCCGTGGCCGACGGAACCAACTTATCATGTCGCTTTTACTCTCTCGGTCGGACGACTTTTCACTTACTCGGCCTTCTGTAGACTTACGCAGACGCAGTTATCTCTTCGATAAGTCATCTTATGCTTATGCCTCTTAGCCCTATTTATTACTCCCTCGGTTCCGACCATTATTTCGGACTCTTCGGGCAGTGTCGGTAGAGCCGACCGACTTCAAATCCGAGTCTCCAGACTTAACTTTTTTTTTGCCCAACAGAAGTTAATGTGTAGATATTCATACCGTCTACTCATTTTTTCACATAATTTTTGGTCTTGAAACCAAAATGAAACTAAAATGATAGAAATCCATATCTCAGGTGGACCACACTAAATTCTTATGAGCCACAAAAGTTCTTATGGACAGTTGTGGTGATTGTTAGTTAAAAACTTACTATTAGACATAGAAGTTTTGGATTAAATTTATATTTATTTTTCTCTTATCCATATAATATTATCATCGGGATAAATGGAAAATAAACATTCAGGACAAAGATTTTTTAATGGCAGGCATTCAGTCACCACTGTTTCCTGTGGTGTGGTACACCGGAGACTTGTTTCTACTTGGTTTTTGGGTCCAGGCCCTATAGTGAGCTTAAAATAGATGGACAAGGTCGTTGTGCCACACATACATCAAATTAGGGTCAACGGTCAAGGCCACGTTTAATCTGATCAAGTTTTATAGTGTGGCTAAAATGGGATGCTGATTGCCTATTGGTGTATGTATTTTATCCACGAAGTTTATTCATTTTGCCAAATCTTTAATTAATGACATAGCTCAACCGGACCACAACATAGAAAATAATGGTGATTAAATGCTTTCTATTAAAAACTTCTTGAGGTACACAAAAATTTACCCTAAAATGATATAAAAAAAATGAATACACAATGTAAATAAAACACATACATTACATTGGGGCGCATATAATACTGATAGCCACCTCAATCTTAGCAACGTACGGTTAGCAGGTGATTTGCATCCGTGGCTGAGGTAGCAATTAGTTAGATTTATTTTTGCACATCCCATCATTATGGTGGGCCCCACTTAATGTGTAGATTGGATGGAATACACCCATTCAACCATTATGTGGGCCACCATGTTACATTTTGGGCGATTGCCAATTTAATTCTATAGTGTAGCTAACATATATAGTGATTGGATGGAGTTGATTTTCAAAATTCCATCTGCATAGTGGAGCTAATTTAAATGCATGGGTAGTACCACTCACAACTTTGTAGCGCGTGCAAGTATTATCAACGCGAATAGGAGGGTGAATGGAGGAGTGGAGGCTTGCATGTTGGTAGCCCCATATGAGTGCTTCATGCCCTGGCCCACAAGTGAGGCTAGACCAAGGGATCTTTTGAGCCACACATTGAATGTTGAAACTCAATCATGCCTTCCAACCGTCCATTTTTCTTATATACGTACATCGCGAGTGATGCATTGTCCATTTCTTGGTCAAGGCCTGTTCATGTGGGCCTCTTTGATGCTAGTTTCTCATACACCGTCCAGTTTTCTCGTACTATATAGACCAATCAATGATTCAACTTGCCTGGTTTTTGCATCTGTGCATGCTCATCGCAATCACCGCTAGATGAACGTACGAGATCTTACACACATATTACACATGTGATGAAAGTCACCTTGGTAATTCCTCCTCCCACGGTAATTCACCGGATAGGATAAAAGATAACAGTGTTAGTAGTGCCTGCCTTGCTCACGTGGCGTGGGATCTTGTGATTTTGGTGGGCCACACAAAAGAAAATAGTATAAGAGTGATATCCACCTTGGATTTTTATTAGTCCACATAATTATACAAAATCCACCCCAACTCAAAGTTCTGAATAACTCGTTAGATCCTTACTATTGCTCCTGTTAGACTCTCAGGAGTTTCTAGTTTCAACGCCCAATCAAGGGTTTAAATATTCTTAGGTGCTAAAATCTTGCTATGGCGTGAGTGTGTGGGGGGAGGTGTAAAAAAATTAAAAATAAAATAAAATAAAAAAGCTATAGTTTACTAGGTAATCTCTATAGGGCCCAACATGACCTTTGTGTTATATCCATACAGGCCATTCATTTTCCTAGCTCGTTAGCCCAAAATTAAAGCATATCAATAGCATATACTGTTGAAAACTTTCCGATGGCATAGGACATTTTGGATCCGGTTGATATTTGTGTTTTCCTTTCATCGTAACCTTATGAATAAGTTGGATGACAAATAAATACTCATGTGGCCCAAGGAAGGTTTCTAAGCCCGACATCATTAACTCCTCTGTTTCTGTGGTGCAGTACACTTGAGCTTGGGATATACTTCGATTTTAGGCTCATGCCCTATAATAATATGGTAAAACAGATGAACGGTTTGGATAGACACATACATCATGGAAGTTTCCCAAAGAGTTTCCTCAGTGCACAATAAGTTTCCCAAAGAGTTTCCTCCATGCACTATAACGTACTGAGTTACTCAATAAATAATGCCCGTCTACTCCCACCATTAGATTAAAAATAAAAAAAATAAAAAAATAGCTTTTTAGCTCAAGAATCAGGCGAAGATTAGGTATTACCCCTGCCTATTTTGAGATAGTGGAGGCCCCGTAGGACATTGAGCTGCACTGTGATGTATGACTTTTATCCATGTTGTTCATCTATTTTTCTCGTCTATTTTTCTAATATCATTTTAGAATACCATTTTAGAATACTGAACAAAAAATCAGGCAAATTCAATCCTTAAATGAACCACACATTGGATATTAAATTCCTACTGTTGAAAAATACTTAGGGATCACAGAAGTTATGTATCAGGATGATATATATATATATATATATATATATATATATATATATATATATATATATATATATATATATATATATATATATATATATATATTCACTTTGTCTAGGTATATATGACCATATCAACTGGACGAAAAAAAATGACACAGTGGACCCTATGAAGGTTTCAATGGTGAGTGTCCTTAGCACGGCTACTTCCTGTGGTGTGGTCCACTTGAGCCTTTGATCTGTCTTTTTTTTTTTTTTTTTTTTTCTAGCACTTTAAAATGATATAAAAAAATGGATGAACACTGTGGATAAAAGTAATACATCCTGTTGGGAACTCAGAACAGACAGATGTAGCACGTAATTCACGCCAACTATATAGCTGTAGTATTGATGTCAATAAGTTGTGTGGATTTGATTATGAGGTATGTGCTATATTCAAATTGTTCATTTATATGGTGAATTTGTATTAAAGCTTGAGATGTAAAATAAGACATTTCTAACTATCAACTGGACCACACAGTAAAAACCACCAAAGGATTGAACGTCTGCAATTGACACCCTTATGGGTCATAGGAGTTTTGAAATGATATGAAATTTATTTTTCCTTTTTATTCATGTAATTGTGACCCCATGAACATGTTAGATGTAAAATAGACAATATGTGTGGCTTTATGACAGATGATTTTTGGATATGATTCATTTTTTGGATAACGCTCTAAAATGACCTCTAAAAATAGATGAAGGGTCACATGGCTTTCATCTTCATTGAACCGTTCATACGAACTTGGAGGTCAAGGAGCTGCATTATGTTTATCTTCGCACGAGACACGTACTGCAACAGTTATATAACTGGTGTGAAGTACACCAGCCAATCATTAATACATTAACGGGGGTTTTACCAGTCCTACCATTAATCTTTTCAGACATGAGGCGGATCCAAAGGGAAGCGGATCGGCTCAGACACTGACAGGTTGTGTGGCTAGACGACGTATATATATATATATATCTCGCATCCACATCGTCCATTCATCTCGAGGTTATTTTTAGGAATGATCCAATGAGTGTGGTTAAATCCCGCTACAGCGTGTGGCGTGCGGGTCGGGTGCGTGCGAGAAATTTTTTTAAAAGAGATGAGGCGAAGAATGAGGCAGATTTAAAGCTTTAGTAAACCCTGTCACATAAAACAGCAGTAAGATTTATGCCCACTCACCGTGATGTTTTTTTAAAAATCCAACCAGTCTAAAAGTTAACAAAGATATTAAAGAATGGAAAACACATATACCAGTTTTATAAAAAACTTTTGTAGTTTTTAAAAGTTTTCAACGGTGGTGTCACTCTCTCCGCGGTTTTCTGTGATAGGGTCCAAAGGAGTTTTGGATGTGAATCATTTTTTGTATCTTGCCCTAAAATGATCTCCAGATGTATTCTGTGATAGGGTCCAATGGAGCTTTGAATGTAAATCATTTTTTGGATCTTACCCTAAAATGATCTCCAGATGTATGGACAGCATGGATACAAAACATACATCACAGTAGGCCCCACGGCACTTGGTGACATCACTTCAGTGCATGTCATGCTAAGACGAGCGTTGCAGCTCTTCGGTATCCGAGTTGTAAGAATGGTTCAAAAGAGATCAAAGTTAAACGGGCTCTATCAAAATGATTTATTTACTGTATCCACACCATTCATTCGTAGGATTGTTTTAAAGTATTATACTAAAAATGATTCTCATAGTTAAAACGTTCGTTGCGCCATGTTTATTTTCCATCAAATATATTTATAACATGGATGAAAAGAAAAATAAAATAAAATCATACCGATTCAAAATTAGAGGTAGGCATGTTGGACCCGATCCGGTGAATCCGACCCGATCCGACCCGACTCTATACCGTTCCGAACAGAACCGACGGCCTAGATCGGCCTGATCGAGTCTGTAAATCTAGATCCAATTTTTTTTTCGGTTGGGTTCGAAAAATGGTATATCCGGATAGAACCGATTCGAAAATCTGAACCGAAGGGGTCAGAACCGACCCGACCCGACTCGACCCGGACGTAAACATTTCTTTATTTTCATAAAATTCTCTCTCTCTCTCAAGATTTACTTCCCGCTTATTTTCGAAAAATAAAATTTTACTGTCTAGCTTTTTCATTCGGCGCCAAAAAACCACTCTCTCTTTGTATCTGTTTATCTATTTATATATATATGTCTCCCTTTCTGTCGAAGAAGAAAGATGACTGGATGTCTTCTTATAGATCAAATCTCTCGTGTTCTGCCGTTGGGTTTAAGAAGCTTCATGTGATTTATCGTTGGAGAGATGTATACACAGAAAAATGGTGTACAGCTGTCCGTATACGAAAGAGACAGAGTCGTAGCAGCGTTGATATTGAAGAAGGGAAGCGGATAGTGTACTGCGTAACTCAGTACTCTAAGCGTACTTAGTAAATTCTGTGAGGTCCACCGTGATTTATGTATTTTATCCACACCATTCATCTATTTTACCATATAATTTGAAGGCTTAAGCAAAACAATGAAGTATATATAAACCTCAAATGGGCCACACCACAGGAAACAATGAGAATTGAATATCTACCGTTGAAAATTTCTTGGGGGCCATGGAAGTGTTGGATCAATCTTGTATTTATTTTTTCCCCTTCATCCGTGTGACCGTGTCTGTGTGATCGTATGAATAGGTTTGACGAGAAATAAACATCATTGTGGGCCCTAAAAAGGTTTCAACGGTGGAAATCATTATTCTAACTTTTTTCTTTTGTATGGTCCATTTGATCTTTGATCATGATTAAATTTTGGTCTCAACCGTTAAAATTAGATGTAAAAACGGATGGACGGCGTGGATATATCATATACATTCAAGGTGGGCCCAACAGAGTTTACTCAGTACGCAATCCGAATCGTTGAAGGATGGTTGGCGAGAGCATGTGTTTACGGGCTGTCACTGACGGAAGCGGATTGGGTGGTGTACGTAGCAGTTTAGCTGATGTAACATCAGTAAGATTTGTAGGTCTGATCACGAGGTATGTGTTATATCCAAGCCGTCCATCTAGTTGGCGAGCTCATTTTAATGCTTGGGACAAAAAATATGGTAGATCTAACCATCAACTGGACCACAATGCAAAAATTAGAAGGATATTGAACGTCTACCATTGAAACCCTTTTTAGGGTCATAGGAATATGAAATTTGTTTTTCCTCTTCAATCATGTACTTGTGATATTATGAAATATGTTTTCTCAGTACTTGTGACCTTATGAACAGATTGGATGTAAAATAAACGTTAGGTGGGCCTTGCAAATTTTTTAATGGTGAAAATCATTATTTCTGGTGCTATTTATGGTGTAGTCCAGATGATGTTTGGATATGATTCATTTTTTGCATAATGATCTGAAATGATTTCTAAAAATAGATGAACGGTGTAGATACATTAAACATGTAACTATGGGGCCATGTAACGTGGATCACCTTTATACCGTTCGTACAACTCGCAGCTCGAGGAGCGTTAGTGCTCGTCTGCGCATGACATGTAGCTAGATCAGCTTTACAGCTGGTGCTAGCTACAGAGCAAGTACAAGTGCACCACTGTGGCTGATGGTCGGTGCTCTGTGGGCCCCACCATGATGTATGTGTTTCATCCATTCTGTTTATCCATTTTTACAAATTATTTTAGGGCTTAATAAAAAAAATTATAAGAATATAAATCTTACTTGGGCCACACCACAACAAAACAATAATGAATGGATATTCACCAATAAAATTCTCCGAAGGTCCACTGTACTGTTTATTTGAAATCCAATCGATTGATTTAGTCATAAAGACCCAAATGAAGGGAAACAATAAATATAAGCTTGATCCAAAACTTTTATTGCCCCCAAAACATTTTTAATGGTCAAAATTCATTCAACACTCTTTCTTTTAATGTGGTCCAATTAAGATTGAGATATAGTTCAATTTTTTTTTCTTATATCATAAAATGATATATAGAAATAGATGGACAATATAGATGACACACATACATCATGGTAGGTCTCATAGAACACCGACCCCTAGGCACTTGGGAGTCTTCTCCAAGAAGCTACGTCTACTGTGTAAAGCTTCCTCGAAGCTATATCCATGTGATGTAAAGATGCTTTCATAAGCTAACCGTTCATTATTTTTCGTATTGAGGAAATTATGTGGGGGCCCATTTTGAATCTTTTTTGATTTATGTGGGGGCCCATTTTGAATCTTTTTTGATTTATCCACACCGTCTATCAATTTTTTGCCCTAACTTTACTCAATCTGATCTGACTTGGTTTTTTGACCAAGTCGGAGTCGGATCGATTCACACCAGCAAGAGTTAGGATCTATTCGAGTTAAATGACTAGGATCCGATCCCAAATCTGATCAGGATCGGATCAGGACCTATAAATTTCGAACCTGATCGAGTTGGATCAAATCCGATCCGACTCGGTTCGTTGCCCAACTCTATCCAAAACATCTGTGACCTCCAAAAAGGATTTGGACAGTAGGCATTTAATCTCCTAAAGCTTTTTGCAGTGTGGTACACTTGATCTTTAGATTTATCTTATTTTTCAGTTCATCCCTTAGGAGTGAAAGGATGGTTGCGATAAACACATACCCACATAACTTGGTTACGTCAACACACCAGCCAAATGGTGGTGTGTGGTACACCAGCCAATCAGAATCTCAACGGTACCACACCAAATTAATTAAAAAGAGGTTGAACGCTCACCATTAAAATTTTGTGGGAGCCCACGAAAGTTTTGGAAGAAGCTGATATCCGATGTTTTCATTTCATCATGTCTTTGTGACTAAATCAACGAGTTTGATGACAAATAAGCATTATAGGGTGCCTGAGGAAGGTTTCAACAGCACCTGTCATTGTCCCCACTACTTCCTACGGTATGGTACATTTAAGCTTCGGATATATTTTAATTTGGGGGCCATGCCCTAAAATGAACTGTCGAAATGGATAAGATAGCATATGTATATATAAAACAAATACAGTACCATGACACATCACCACACTACCGCTGTGGGTGTTGTAGGCAACACCACCTGATCCGTGACTCCTCGTCTCATTCTGTCTATAAATACACAGCTACAATCTTCTCCTCCCATGAACTGAAAACATGGCTACTATCCTCTCCACTACTCTTCTTAATCTCTTCTTAATCCCATCTTTCTTTCTGGCTCTCCTCACCCCAGCTTGCAAAGCTGACAACATCTTATATCCTGGTGAAACTCTCAGCACTAACAGCAATCTGGAATATGGGAGCTATAGTTTTATAATTCAACAAGATTGCAATCTGGTCTTATATGATAACAGAAACCCCATTTGGGCATCCAACACCGGCGGGCTAGCCAGGAATTGCCATTGCACCATGCAAACTGATGGGAACCTTGTGGTATATGATCCTAACGGAGTTGCAATTTGGGCTAGTAATACCTCCCGAAGCGATGGCTTCTATGTTCTAATCCTTCAAAAGGATAGAAATGTAGTCATCTATGGTGGGGCCATTTGGGCTACTGCTACTAATGCATATGGGAGCAGTGCAATGCCAGTGGTCACTGTGGTCAGCACCACTAAAACCAATCGCACCGCTTTGGTTGATGGATCTGGGATCATCACAAACATCTGAGAAGATCAATGCATTGTGTTAAAATGCATACGTTTTCCTTTGGCCTAAGTTCTATATATATATATCTATGTATGCGCTGCGTATGTCTTGTTTGAAAATATCTTAGTAATATATTAGAGTACGTTTGGGTTAATGTATTGGTTAGCTGCTTGCTTTCCTTTTTAAAAAATTTTTGCTTATGGTATGATGGTACTATAACGGTTGGATCTGTGGTCATGTTTAGTGATCCTAACCATATATGAGATGGGCCTCATCGTAGATGGAAGACGCCTGATGAAATTCTCTAATTGGACTACTTTAGTTTTTTTATTATTTAATTTTTTCTGTTGAATATGTACTGTGTTCTTGACCGTTGCTTTGTGGGTCATTTGTTTGAAAGTCTAGGATTTTCAGATTTTGAAGATTTTTGAGGCAGCCATGGGACCTTCATTATTGTTGAATCTAATCCCATTAACTGTTTCGATCACAGAATATGGCCCTAGATCCAACGGATGTTATCTGTTCTGTAGTTATCCTGATACTTGCAGCGACAGGTCTAGATGTATTCTAGCAAATTGCTTCCTTTCTTGCAGCTAAGGGGCCCACATCTCAGAAACACTCAATAAATGGGGCAAACATGCAATTATGGTTGGATGGTGGGGGGAGCGGATTAAGTGAGGCGGGGTAACAGCTTAGTCGATGAGGACCTGACCATGGGCCTACATTGATGTATATGTTGTATATCCATACCGTCCATCAGTTTTTCCACCTCATTTTCCGGTTTGGTCCCAAAAATGAAGCGGATCCAAATCCCTAGGGGACCACACCAGATAAAACAATAGCATTGAAACCCACCGTATTGAACGAATATCAGCCTGATAGAAAACTTTCTGTGGCTTACAATAAGTTTCTAATGGTCAATCACCACTGTTTCCTTTAGAGTCGTCCACCTGATATTTTGATCTGTTTCGTTCTTTTCGGTCATTCCTAAAATGAGCTAGAAAAACTGATGGACGGTATGCATATACAACACATACATCAAGGTGGGCCCCATGGTCAGGGCCTCACCCACTAAGCAATTACCCGGCTCTCAGGCTCCCCGCGGGTCCCATAGATGTTATTTTCGGGTTATATCCACTCCATGGCAGGCCCATGATTTGAAGGTTTTTTCAATGGTCAGGCTGGCCCCCATTGAGCCGGGCCTAAAATTTTATCATATATCATGTATGATGGGGCACACTTAATGAACAGCCCAGATCTGCCACGAGTGTGGACGATGGAACTCGGGCTTAGACGGGACTTAGGCACATGTGCCCATGAAGCACACTTGTGAAGGTTCTGGGCCGTGAACATGCCCATGGCCCAAAATTCAGGATGGCCCACTCAAAAGATAGGAAGATATAGCTCCGTTCCTTCTCTTTTAATCGTCCCTCTTTCTTATCACGTCGGCCCTCCGTATGAGTTGATAAGCCTTTACTGGGCCAGGGCGTGTTCTTGATTAATGGCTGAGATCTTTCACGCATGTGCCCTGGCTCCCCTACTCCATCTTACTTGCGTGTCCAAGTAGATTTTTGCTCAAACCCAAACGCGTGCCTGTTTTAGGCCGCCAATGTCCCAACCTGAAACAAGTTTAATATATCCAAGCCATCCATCAGATGGGTCTAACCATGTAGATTCCCTTTTATCAAGATCAGTCCAGTTGAATTATCTGGTAAGCCAGTGTTCTAAACAGTTAAGGGATTTTTATTTTTATTTTTTAAATGGCAAGGTGATCTTATCCGTCCATTTGTTCTGAACACTGTGACCCAATTACCTGAAGGATGGCTTAGATTTAATACATGTACGACAGGTTGGCACGCATGCAGAAAGGCTGCTATACACGCGTGTAGGCTGCTATGCCCACCCTCTCTCTCTCTCTTTCTCTCTCTTTTACGGGTGGGGACATGCATGGTGAGAAAAGGAGAAGGGAAGATGGGAAGGAAGGAGGAGGAAGAGGCGAACAAGGGTGGTTGGACATCCATGGTGGGCGTCCTCCTCTCTCCCTCTTCCATTTTTTTTTTAAATTTATTTATTTTGTGTGTGTGTGTGTAAATAGGAAATGGGAAAAGGAGAACTTGGCATGGGAGAAGGGACTGGAGTATCGATGGCACTAGAGTTTTTTCAAAAATAAAATGAATGCACTTGCAATCAAGCGTATGCAACATTTTCCAAGGGAAGAATCAATGAATTTTGGGAGAATGGGCATGCAATGAATGCTGGAATGGCTATCTAGGACAGCGTGTTGGGTGTGGCCCACCAAGTGGGACCCATAGAAGGTGGGCCACACACACAAATATGTACAAGTTCTAGTGTATTGATCGAATGCCCATTACTTCGCTCTCGGGCGTCGGATTGACACGTTGTTTACACTATTGTGACCACAGTTACGACACAGTCCTTATGAGAGAATGTTCATGGTCTTCCAGAACAAATCACTCGGGTGTGGTTACCGAGTGAATTGGGGTGCAGTGAACAGACTATTAATGATGTAGGTTGGGATTTGTGTGCGCACGAACAGTGTGACAAAGGACGGGGATCCCACATTAATGTAAATAAAAAGATTTTCCATTTATCTTATTCTGAAATGTCATTGTCATGTGGCATCATCTACGTCAATTCATCTAATGCAGGCATCAACAAGAATGCACGCACATGATGAGCCTTATATAATTAAGTATTGTCCATGTGAATAAGAGGGTGAATAGCTAAGGAATAAGTAAACTTTTACACACAAATGAATAGCTCATTTTATTTTATTTTTAATACATGCACCCTCACACTCACATGCACCATTTGGGTACTAGGACCCATGACCCGTGTTGAAACTCTTGTGAGTCTACTACTGAGCCCTGAGTAGAGACCCACAGGTGAATAATTCATAGCATGCAAGTGAATCATTAATTGGAAGGATATTTTTAGGCTTTTTAAAAAAAAAATTATTTGGTAATTTATGATAAATATTTTTACATATTTTATTTTCAGCCAGATTTTCCATTAGCAATGGAAGAAAAATGTCAAATATTTGAAATTTTCCGTACTCACGACACGGATTACAGAAAAGGAGATTTCTTTTTATGCCACATCAGGTGTGCCTCATGCCTGGCCCTTCTCCCACCAAGTCATTCTCTGGGTAGTAGAAAATAGGCAGTGATGCCTACCTTGCTCACGGCCATATGCGGTGGGTCCTTTCCATGAGGAAGGGACATAGAATTTAAAATGGTTTTCAAAAAGCTAGTTCATTGAACAACGAAGGCGGATTGGAGACTGGCAATGTCAGTAGCCAATTCGCTACTGAAGTGACGTCACCAAGCTATGCGGATCCCATTATGATGCATGTGTCGTACCCATGCCGTCCAACCATTTGTAGTGATTGTTTTATAGCATAAGAAAAAGAATAATATAGTTACAAAGTTCAAGTGGAACCAACACAGAAAACTGTGGGACCATTGAAACATTTATAAGGCCTACCATGATGTATTTTTGAAAACTAAATTATTCATAACTTAACATAGAGACAGATGAAGTGAAAACATAAATATCAGCTTGATCGGAAACTCCTGTGGCCCCTAAGAAGTTTTGAATGGTGGATGTCACTGTCCCTACTGTTTCCTATGGTGGGGTCCACTTGAACTTTAGATCTATATCATTATTTTTCTAATACTATAAAACAATCTTTACAAATGGTTGGACGGTATGGATACAACACATGCATCATGGTGGGTCCACAGGGCTTGGTGACATCACTTCAGTAGCAATTCGGGCTACTGACCTTGTCTGTATCTAATCCACTCCCTTGAGCAGCATGATTATCATCCCACTTCCCTCCACTTACATTTCTTTAACTGGTCGGCCAGTTGGGTGGGCATGCAAGCAAATGGTCCACCGCTTAGGTGGGCTCCAACATTATATTTATGTAAAATCCACTCAGACCATCTGGTGCGTCCTCTCATTTTAAGCTAAGGGCACAAAAAATTATTCCATTAGTGAATTAGGTGAGCCACATGATTGGAAATAGTGTACACGGTAACAATTGCCCTCCCTACTGTTTACCTTAGTATAATATGCTTAAATCACTAATGGGCCTGGATTTTAGGCCCCATGCCAGGTCTAAACTTTTGTGTGTTGACATGTAATGGTTGCAGTGGATTTCATATAATCATTATGGTGGGCCTGTAAATATCAAGGGTGGACATCTCTCTCTTAGCTGTTTTCTTTGATGTGACCCACTTGAATTACAAGTCAGCCTGATTTTTTCGATGCTTGGCTTAAATTGGGGTTGTGCATCTAATGGTTGGAGTAGATTTTGAATACACATCACCATAGGCTCGTTAGAAACTAAGTTCAACATGCTCTCACCAACTCCACCAAAAGATTATTTGAATTAAAAGAAAAGAATAGCATAAAAAGCTGTATTTGATTTTGATGAGGCCCACCATGATATTCTATGTAAGATCCACTCCGACTATAAGATATTTAGTCCTGCATTACACCTAGAAGCAAAAAATTAATCTAACCTGTGATTTTGGTGGGCCACACAAAAGGAAATAATTGGAAGAGTGATGTTCACCTTGATTTTTATAAGTCCACCTTGATAATTATACAAAATCCACTCCAACCCGAAGTACTAGGCGATGGCATACCGAGTAAACTCTGTAGGGCTGCCCAACATGACATATGTGTCTTATCCACACGGTCAATCCATTTTTCTGACTCATTTTAGCACATTAGCCCAAAATTAAAGCATATCCAAAGTTCAAGTGGACCACACAACAGGAACAGTGGGAAAAGAAAATCAATTGTTGAAAACTTCTTGGTGGCTGCTGACATTTTGGATTAAGTTGATATTTGTTTTCTTGCTTCATTCATGTTTATGTAACCTTATGAATAAGTTGGATGGCAAATAGACATCATTGTGGCCCATGGGAAGTTTCAATGGTGGACATAATTACCCCCACTATTTCCTGTAGTGTGGTCCACTTGAGACTTTGATATACTTCAATTTTGGGCTCATGCCCTATATTGATATAGTAAAATGGATGAACAGTTTAGATAAGACACATACATCATGGAAGTTCCCCCAAGAGTTTCTTGGGTACATTATAATGGATTGAGTCACTCAGTACACAATCCCGATCTACTCATACCATTAGATTAATAATAATAATATTAATAAATTTTCTAGTGGCTCAAAAATCATACGAGTCCATGATTCATGTGGGCCACTAGATCATCACTCTTCTTGTCCGAGGCAGAGTAGTTGGTATTACCCACACTACCCCAGCGATGGCGCAGTGATGTGTTGGGCAGTGTGGGACCCACTGTGATGTATATGTAATATATTCTGTCCATCCGTTTTTTCTTTTTTCTTTTTTTTCGCTCTTGAAAAGAAACCGTGCAAGTAATTAAAGGGCCTTCGCTTGTTAGACGCGGATGGCCTACTGATGCCTACTAACAGTGGTATGTGGGCCCTATCATAATTTATGTGTCTTATCCACGCTATTCATCCATTTTTTCAGATTATTTTATGATAATATCCTAAAAATTAGATAGATCCAAATCCCATATGGACCACACCATAGGAAAGAGTGCTTATTGAACACCCTCTATTAAAAGCTTCTTAGAGGCCACAAAAATTTTGGATTAAACTGATATTTTTATTTTATCTTCATCCAGGTGTGAGTGACCTAATCAACAGGTTAGATGACAAATAAACACTACAGTGAGCCTTAGGAATTTTTTAATGGTAGGCATTCAATCGCCACTGTTTTCTTTTGGTGTGGTCTACTCTAGAATTGGATCTCCATAAATTTTTTAAATCATGCTCTATAATAATATGGAAAAATAGATGGACGGATTTGATAAAAGACATATATATCATGCGGGCCTCACATAGCAATGTCAGTAGCCACCTTGCTGATTGCGTCCTTGTTGTTGGGTAGATTTAAGACGGGAACGCCTACCTTTGACGCACTAGCGTGCGTGCAGTTGAATAATGACGTTTATACCTTTAATGTATGTTAGCAATGTATCCAAACTTTTAATTAATACATGGGACAACTACTCAATAATCTGGACTGTCCATTCACCTCTATCGCTTAAGGCCAGCCACGGGTATCTGATGATCATAGCCGTTCGAATCCATACATGGTTTTGACTCTGTGATTCGTCCGGACTTGATTGGCTTTGAGTTGAGGTGTGACTCACCTGAGTTAAGGGCAAATCTTCCAAGCTCACCTCATGAATCGGATGTGACTCGTGGTATGGCCCGTACGGGTCCATCCAAGTCTGAGTCAACTCGGAAGAGCCCTCCTTGCATGGTTGATTCAACTGAGGTTGGAGACGGTTTGGCTAGTGAACCCAACACGTTTTGTGGGCCCCATCATGATGTAATGTGTCTTATCCATATTTTTCATCCATTTGCTTATTTTAGGATATGAGATGAAAAACAAAGGCAAATCCAAATCTCAGGGGTACCACGCTACATGAAAACAATGTTGATTGAATGTCCAGTGTTAAAAACTTTTTAGACAATAATGTAATGATTTATTTGCCATCCAACCGGTTGATAAGGTCACATAGAATTGGATGAAGGGAAATAAAAAATTTAAGCTTGTTCCAAATCTTTCACAGTCCCTCAAAAAGTTTTCAATGGTAAGCATTCAATCCTCACAACTTTCTTCACCTAAGATTTTAGTTCTCCTTCATTTTTTGTCTCATTCCTAAAATAAGTTGACAAAATAAATAAACAATGTAGATACAATACATATATCATTATATTATGGTGGACCCTAAGAAGATTTCAAGGTAAGTGTCATTGTCCCCACTGTTTCGTATGATATGGTCCACTTGAGATTCAGATCTGCTTCAATTTTGGGCCCATGCCCTGAAATGAGCCGGCAAACAGATAGACCGCCTCGATATAAAATAAGATCTACATCATGATGAGCCCCACAACAACCAACACATCACCACACCACCGATGTGGGTGGTGTAGGCAACACCACCTGATCCGTGTCTCCTCCTCTCAATCAAGCTATAAATACACAGCCTACAATCTTATCCACCCAAGAACTGCAAACATGGCTACTTTCCTCTCCGCTACTCTTCTCAATCTCTTCTTAATCCCATCTTTCTTTCTCGCTCTCCTTCTCAGCCCAGCATGCAAAGCTGACAACGTCTTATATCCTGGTGAAACTCTCGGCACTAACAACTATCTGGAATATGGGAGCTATAGTTTTATAATTCAAGAAGATTGCAATCTGGTTTTATATGATAACGGAAACCCCATTTGGGCATCTGACACCGGCGGGCTAGCCAGTAATTGCCATTGCACCATGCAAACTGATGGGAATCTTGTGGTATATGATCCTAATGGAGTTGCAATTTGGGCTAGTAATACCTATATAGGCGAAGGCTTCTACGTTCTAATCCTTCAAAAGGATAGAAATGTAGTCATCTATGGTGGGGCCATTTGGGCTGCTGCGAGTAATGCATATGGGAGCAGTGCAATGCCAGTGGTCACTGTGGTCAGCGCCGCTAAAACCAATCGCACCGCTTTGGTTGATGGATCTGGGATCATCACAAACATCTGAGAAGATCAATGCATTGTGCTGAAATACATATTACTTTATCTATGTCTGCTGCCTATGTCTTGTTTGAAATTTGAATAAATTTGAGTAATATATTATAGTAATTTGGGTAATGTGTTGGATTAGCTGCTTTCCTTTTTTTAAAATTTAGTTTATGATATGCTGGGACTATAACCGTTGGATCTGTGTGGTCATGTTTAGTGATCCTGACCGTATATAAGATGGGCCTCATCGTCGATGGAAGATGCCTGATGAAATTCTCTTATTGGTCTACTTTAGCACTTCTTGACTGTTGCTTTGTGGGTCATTTGTTTGAAAGTCTAGGATTTTCAGATATTGAAGATTTTTGAGGCAGCCATGGAGACCTTCATTATTCTTGAATCTTATCCAATCAACTGTTTCGATCAGAGAATATGGCCCTAGATTCAACAGATTTTATCCGTTCTGTAGTTATCCTAATACTTGCAGCGACAAGTATAGATGTATTCTAGCAAATTTCTTCGTTAATTTCTTGCAGCTAAGGGCCCCACATCTCAGAAACAATCAATAATAGATGGGGCCAACATGCAATCATGGTTGGATGCTGGGGGAGCGGATTACTTGTAGCGCGGGTAACAGCTTAGTCAATGAGGCCCTGACCACGGGGACCATTGATGTATATGTTGTATATCCACGCGGTCCATCAGTTTTTCCACCTCATTTTGTGGCGTGGTCCCAAAATTGAAGCAGATCCAAATCCCTAGCGGACCACGCTAGAGGAAACAGTAGTCATTGAACACCCACCATTTAAAAAATCATAGGGCCCACCGTATTGAACCAATATCAACCTAATCCAAAACTTTCGTGGCTTACAATAGAATTCTAATGGTCAATCACTGCTGTTTCCTGTAATGTTGTCCACCTGAGATTTTGATCTACTTCATTTTTTGGGCCATTCCTAAAATGAGCTGGAAAAACTGATGGACAGTATGGATATACAACACATACATCAAGGTGGGCCATGGTCAGGGCCTCACCCACAAAGCTATTACCTAGTTCTCAGGCTCACCGTGGTCCCATAGATGTCATTTTCGGGTTATATCCGGTCTATGGCAGGCCCATGATTTTTTTTTCCTTGGTCTGGGCTGGCCCCCATTGAGCCGGGCCTAAAATTTCAACCTCTTTTATTAATAGGACCAGACGCAGCCTGTAAGACAGGGCCAGTGAGGTTGCATGGGCAATTTTATCATATATCACGTATGATTGGCCACACTTAATGAACAGCCCAGATCTGCCACGAGTCTGGATGATGGAGCTCGGGCTGAGGTGGGACTTCGGCACATGTGCCATGAAGCACACTCGTGAATGTTCTGGGCCATGAATATTGCCATGGCCCAAAAATTAGGATGGCCCACTCAAAAGAAATATTGGAAGGTATAGCTCTGTTCCTTCTATTTTAATCGTTTCTCTTTCTTATCCCTCATGCCCTGTCCCACAAGTGAGGCCAGATCACTGATCTTTTAAGCCACACATTGAAAGTTTTGACCCAATCATCTCTCTAAACTGTGCATTTTCCTCGTACATTTACAGCTTGAGAGATTCATTGACCATTTCTGTATCAATGCTTGTTAACGGTGGGCCTCTTTAAAAAAGTCATGTTTCTCATACACGTGGATACGGGGATTGTGTACGGATACATTATTCACGTGGGATCCGGCTGCTAGATCATTCTTCTAGTCCGATACAGAGTAAGTGGTATTGCGCACACTACCGAGCGATGGTGCAGTAATGAGTTGGGCACTGTGGGGCCACTGTGATGTATGTGTTATATATATATATATATATATATATATATATATATATATATATATATATATATATATATCCATCCTGTCCCTCTGTTTTTCCATCTCATTTTTACGAAATGAGGTCAGAAATGAAGTAGATCTAAATCTCAACTTTGCTGCACCACAGGAAACAGTGGTGATTGAGCAAGAAAATTCTCCTGCTCTCAAGAAGTTTTTAACGGTGAACGTTCAATCCCCACTTTGTGGTCCAATTGAGCCCTAGACTTGCCCTACTTTTTGGATCATACCTTAAAATGATCTGAGAAAATCAATTAACGGCATGGATAAAACACTTGCATCACAGTGGGCCCCACAGAGCCCCGCCCGGACGGATAACCGTCCGGTCATGGGTAGGACGCAATCCGCGTAAGTTGGCAAAACAGATGGACCGCGTGTATACAAAACAACTACATCATGTGATCCCCACAGACAACAACCAACACATTACCACCGTAGGCAAGGGCGCGGATTGGATACTGACAAGGTCAGTAGCCAAATCGCTACTGAAGTGACGTCACAGAGCTATGTGGACCCCACCATAATGCATGTGTTGTATCCATACCGTCCAACTATTTTTAGAGATCGTTTTATGGCATTACAAAGAGAATGAGATTGATAAAAATTTCAATTGTACCCACCACATAAAACCTTGGGAGCCGTCACCGTTGAAACATTTATAGGGCCCACGGTGACGTATTTTTGAGATCCATCCTATTCATAAGTTAACATGAAAACAAAAAAAACAAAACAAAAAAAAATCAGGTTCATCGGAAACTACAGTGGCCCCTAAGAAGTTTTTGAACAGTAGATGTCACTGTCCCCACTATTTTCTATGGTGGGGTCCACTTGAACTTTAGATGTATCTCATTCATTTTGTAATGCCATAAAACGATCTCTAAAAATGGTTGGACGGTATGGATACAACACATGCATCATGGTGGGGTCCACAGAGCTTTGTGACGTCACTTCAGTAGCGATTTGGCTACTGACCTTGTCAGTATCCAATCCGCGTACGGCAACACCTGTCTCCATGCATGTGTGTGGTGTAGGCATGCAACAGCTGTCCCCACGCATGTGTGTGGTGTCGGCATGCAACACCTGTCTCCTCCTCTCAACCAATCTATAAATACACAGCCTACAATCTTACGCACCCAAGAAGTGAAAACATGGCTACTATCCTTTCAACTACTCTTCTCAATCTCTTCTTAATCTCATCTTTCTTTTTCGTTCTCCTTCTCAGCCCAGCCTGCAAGGCTCACAACATCTTGTATTCTGGTGAAACTCTCAGCACTAACAACTATCTGCAACATGGGAGCTATAGTTTTAAAATGCAAGAAGATTGCAATCTGGTCTTATATGATAACGGAAAACCCGTTTGGGCATCCAACACCGGCGGTAAGTCTAGGAATTGCCATTGCACCATGCAAACTGATGGGAATCTTGTGGTATATGATCCTAACGGAGTTGCAATTTGGGCTAGTAATACCCGGCTAAGCGAAGGCTACTACGTTCTAATCCTTCAAAGGGATAGAAATGTAGTCATCTATGGTGGGGCCATTTGGGCTACTGCGAGTAATGCAGATGGGAACAGTGCAACGCCAGTGGTCAATGTGGTCAGCGCCCGCTGAAACCACTCCCACCGCTTTGGCTGATGGATCTGAGATCAGCATAGACAAGTGAGAAGATCAATGCATTGTGCAGAAATAAATATTACTTTATCTATGTGTACTGCAAAAAAAAAAAATAAAATCTATGTGTGCTGCGTATGTCTTGTTTGAAATTTGAATAAATTTTAGTAATATATTATAGTAATTTTGTGTTAATGTATTGGATTAGCTGCTTTCTTTTTTTAATTTAGTTTATGATATTCCAGGATTATAACCGTTGGATCTGTGGTCATGATGCGTAGTGATCCTAACCATATATAAGATGGGCCTCATTGTTGATGGAAGACGCTAATGAAATTCTCTAATTGGACTACTTAAGCACTTTTTGACCGTTGCATAGTAGGTCATTGGTTTGAAAGTCTAGGATTTTCAGATATTGAAGATTTTTGTGGCAGCCATGGGGACCTTCATTGTTGTATCTTATCTGATCAACAGTTTCGATCACAGAATATGGCCCTAGATTCAACAGATGTTATCCGTTATACTAATACTCACAGCGACAAGTCTAGATGTTTTCTAGCAAATTTCTTTGTTTCTTGCAGCTAAGTGGCCCACATCTCAGAAATAGATGGGATCAACATGCAATCATGGTTGGATGCTGGGGGAGTGGGTCGAGGCGCCGGTAACAGCTTAGTCGATGAGGCCCTAACCATGGGGCCCACACTGATGTATGTGTTGTATATCCACACCGTCCATCAGTTTTTCCACCTCAATTTCGCCGTCTTCTGAAAAATGAAGAAGATCTAAATCCCTAGCGGACCACATCATCATTGAACACCCACCATTAAAAAAATCCTAGGGCCTACCGTATTGAACGAATATCAGCATTATCCAAAACTTGTGTGGCTAACAATAAGTTTCTAATGGTCAATCACCGCTTTTTCCTTTATTGTCGTCCACTTGAGATTTTGATCTATTTCATTTTTTGGCTCATTCTTAAAATGAGCTGGAAAAACTGATGGACGGTATGGATATACAACAAATTCATCAAGGTGGCCCCATGGTCAGTGCCTCACCTACTAAGCTGTTACCCGGCTCTCATACTCACCGCGGGTCCCATAGATGTCATTTTCGGGTTATATCCACTCCATGGCAGGCCCATGATTTTAAAGGTTTTTCAATGGTCAGGGCTGGTCCCCATTGAGCCGGGCTTAAAATTTCAACCTCTTTATTAATAGGACCGGTAGGTTGCACGGGCAATTTTATCATATATCACGTATGGTGGGGCACACTTAATGAACAGCCCAGATCTGCCACAAGTGTGGACTATGGAGCTCCGGCTCAGGCCGGACTTAGGCACATGTGCCCATGATGCACACTTGTTAAGGTTCTGGGCCAGGAACATGCCCATGGCCCAAAAATTAGGGTGGCCCACTCAAAAGATAGAAAGGTATAGCCCTGTTCCTTCCCTTTTAACTGTCCCTCTTTCTTATCACGTCAGCCCTCTGGATGAGTTGATAAGCTTTTACTGTGCCAAAGCTTTTACCGTGCCAGGGCGATTAATGGCTGAGATCTTACAATCATGTGCCCTGGCTCCCCTGTTGCAAATTTATATTTGGATACACTGAAAATATAAAAAAAATAAATCGATAATAAACTATTTTACTAGGCTGTTATCAACTGCTGATAGGTTACAGGCGAATTGCTTCCAAGATAAGATAAGCCTTAATATGGATCTAGCGTGCAGCAATCACGATAGGTCCACTATAGAACAATTTTAACGGAGCAGATTCCTTCTTCTGACAGACTCAGACGGTGAAGATGTTTTAAGTATTTTAGAATGGGGCTATCGATTGTATTTGATTTAATGGGAGAGATGATGTGTTGAGATGATGAAATCGGACTAGAATAGTCCAGTTTATATAGGCATTAGGTAGTGGACTGTTGCTAGACTGCTATCAATGGTTCAGAATGTTTGGATTATGTTTTTTACTATTGATCATTAACTCCAGCCATTTCTAGTCGTCGGATCAAAGGATCTGACCGTTAGATCATAATGGTCCGTCTATTTTCAGACCGTTTGACTTTCAAGGCAGAGAGCCGTTTTCAGAAACTGCTAAATGTTTCGAATTTATGATCCAACCGTTCTCAGTCCTCTATAAAACTCAGACCATTTCAGACCCCACTGCACACAGGCACAGACCAGACCCATCGCACCGCGATCGCGACGGTTAGTGTAAGGTCGCAAGGAAACGATCACTCTACAACACGATGCGCATGTGCGAAGTGCAAAGTACGTCATCTAGTACCACTACAGCCACACTGTCTCACTGCCCACGCCCTCACCCATGCTCCTGCCTAAGCCCAAGCCCGAGCGCAAGTGCGCGCATGCGTGCGTGTGTTCCAGTGCGTGAATACGCAACCCGTGTATCACCTCCTCCAAAAGCTCTAAGTAAGAATACTCTTCACAACATCTCATATAAACCATAAAAAGATTTCAACCATTTTCGATATGGGACAAAGCACACATTGTACTTTTTTATTCAAAATTTTCAAAAAGTGTTTTGACGGAAAAATCCTGAAATTTTGAAAAATTTAAATTTTTATTTTTATTATTTTGAAAAACCATTGATTTTCAACAATCCCCATTGATGTTTTAAAATAATAAAAAACTCTACTAGAATAATAACAGTCATTATGAATAAAGAAAGATATCTTGCGATTTGAATTTTTCCTTAGTGTAATTACTTTAAAGTTATTTTGAAATTTCTGGTTATCGCAGCATTAAACCAATTATTTCTATATGATATAACCGAAAATACCACACACATTATACCTCATGTGTTATAATGTGTTCCTTCATAATCCTGCTTAACACTTCTAATGGCCATGTGCTTATCCTATTTCATGAACGATCCCGAGATAACTCTAACTCTCATGAGAAGCAGCACCACTTATACATTTACATAGGTGAAATCCTTCCAGTATTTCTATTAAAACACTTGCCCTGTTTGACTGGACTTCATTAAAAGTTTAATACTTATCCCTCTTTTAAAAACAGCCAACACTATCATCCTAATGAGGTTATTTAATGCTAAAACTTTTCACTTATCAGTGAATTGTTGTCACCCATTAAACCTAATATTTAGAGAATTTTTAATTTAGGGTTGAGTTTCTTTCACTGGTGAAACTTTGAGTAAAGAGTTTCAACCTCATCCCTCTATATGTTGTCCTTAATACATCTCTCGTTAGAGGTTTACTAAAAGGATCAGCTAAGTTATTACTTGACTTTACATATGAGATCGTAATGATTCTATATTGGATCAATTGTCTTATATAGTCATGTCTCAAACTTATATGTCTTGACTTCCCATTATAGGTACCGTTATAAGCTCTCGCTAGAGTGGCTTCACTATCACAATGAAGTGAAACAGCCGGTATAAGCTTCACATAAAATGAAATTTCTACTAAAAGATCCATTAACCACTCAGCCTTTTTACCTGTAACAGCCAAAGCTATGAACTCAAATTTTATAATTGAGTGCGTTATGCAAGTTTGTTTCTTAGATCTCTAAGATACATCTACACCTCTTAAGGTGAATATCCACCCTGTAGTGGATTTGTTATCCCCCGCACTCGATATCCAACTTGCATCGGTATATCCTTCCAATACTACTGAAAATTCTGAGTAAAATAACCCTAGTTATTAGGTTTCTTTAAGATAACCTAGAACTCTACTTATTATTTTCCAGTGTTCAACACTTGGATTACTCGTAAACCTGCTTAGTTTACTCACAGCATATGATATATCCGGTCTTGTGCATTACATTGCATTATATATATAAGACTGCTTATAGCACTAGCATACTCTAGTTGTGCAACTACTCTTCTACTATTTTCTTTTAACTTGATACTTGGATCAAATGAGGTCTTTGCCTCTTTAATTTTCAAGTGATTCAACTTATTTATTATTTTTTCAATATAATGAGACTGGCATAATGCGAAACTCTCACTATATTTTTTAACTTTGATACCTAATATGGTATCCACTTGTCCAAGATCCTTCATTTTGAAAACTGAATAGAGAAATATTTTGATTTTAGTTACACATTCGATTTTATTATTGACTATTAACATATCATCTACATACAACCATATGATTACAATATAATCATCACACACTTTTGAATATATGCATTTATCAGCAATATTATGTTCAAAACCATAAGACAGAACTTCAGAATTAAATTTATCATGCCACTATTTTGGTGCTTACTTTAATCCATATAAAGACTTAACAAGTCTACACACTTTTCTTTTATTTTCTGATAAAACAAACCCCTCTGGTTGCTCCATATAAACCTTCTCATCGAGATCACCATTCAGGAATGCTATCTTCACTTCTATTTGATGAATATGAAGATGATGTATAGATGCTAGAGCAAATAAGATCCTAATCGATGTTATTTGAGCTACTGGTGAATAAGTGTCAAAATAATCGATTCTTTCTTTTTGTCGAAAACCCTTATCAACTAACATTGCCTTAAAGGTTTAAATTGTACCATCTGTGTGATATTTTTTCTTCATTGATTTAGAACCCAGAGGTAGATCTACCAATTCTCATGTTTGGTTAGACATTATGGAATTCATTTCATCATTAATGGCTTCTTTCCAAAAAACGGAGGTTTTTGAAGTCATAGCTTCACTAAAGGTTGTAGGTTCATCTTTTATAGTTAAAACTATAGGTATTTTCCTAATAACTTTCTCTTTATCACCCTCAACTAGATGAAAAGAGAGTTGTTGAAAGTTTATTTGATCAAGATCAAGACTCTTTTCTACTCTTGTTCTTTAACTCCTACGAGGTTCATTAAGAGTTTTTTTTTCTATTTGTGTTTCTTTAATAGTTTTATTAGGAGATTGAATCTCAGCATTCTTTTTCTCCATGAATACAAACTTCTCAAAGAACTCTACATCTCTAGACTATATGATTACATTGGAGTCCAAGTTTAGAAGTCTATAGGCCTTACTATGTTGTGCATATTCTATAAGAATGCACTTGATAGCTCTTGGTCATAACTTAGTTCTTTTAAGTTCTGGTGTTCTATAGTATGCAAGACACCCCCACACTCTAAGATACCCTATATTTGATTTTCTTCCTTTTTATATTTCAGATGGAAATGTCTTTGTTTTCTTAGATGGAATTTGGTTTAAAACATGATATGCAGCTAACAACGCTTCTTTCCATAAGTTTAATGGCAAATGTGCTTGTATTAGCATTAAGTTGATCATATATAGTAATGTCCTATTTTTTTCTTTGCCATACCATTTTTGTTGTGGTGTATAGAGTACTGTGCACTGATGTATAATACTGCATTCTTCACAATAGTTAGAAAAATTATTAGAGAAATATTCTCCTCCTCAGTCACTACGAAGGATTTTAATATTTTTGTCTAATTGATTTTCTACTTTAGATTTATAGATCTTGAATGCATTAAATACTTCATCTTTTGATTTTAACTGATATATATATATATATATATATATATATATATATATATATATATATATATATATATATATATATATATATATATATATATACATATCTTAAACAATCATCTATAAACGTTATAAAGTACATTTTACCTCCACGGGTAAGAACGTCATTTAGTTCACATATGTCAGTATGTACTAGATCTAATATTTGAGATGATCTTTTAATGTTAGGGAATAGTTTCTTGATTATTTTAGACCGTATGCATACTTCACATTTATCTTTGTCACTATCATTGTATGTTATTAGGTCATTTTTAGCCATGAGTTTTATGGTACTGTAGCCAATATGGGCTAGTCTACCATGCCATAGCGTCACAAACTCAATCATTTAAGCAGAAGAATTCTGTTCATTTAAAGAAAGTTTGATCATCTCATTACAAGCAAAACCCTTACCCACAAAGTTCTCATCTTAGACAAGATCAGCTTGCCTGATTCGAACACAACCCTAATCCCAGCTGGTTTGCTTAAGAGATCTCCTGAGACAAGATTCTTCCTTATGTCTGGGATATGCAGTACGTTGATCAGGATTACCTTCTTTTCAGAGATAAAGAGTAATTCCACAGTTCCTTTTCCTGCAACTTTAGATCATCCTTCATTTCTCATTTAAACATCTTGACCATTGGTCTCGTCTTCATAGGTTTTAAAGGCAAATCGATCATTGCATAAATGGACTATGGCACCTGCATATCATACCACCAACCAGGAATTTTTTCTTGAACTAGATTCACTTTTGTGACCATGGCTACGATTTGATCATCTACTGCATTAGCCTTTTTCTTAGGCTTTTCTGGTCCCTACAGACTCGAGCGAAATGTCTGGTCTTGCCACAGACATAGCAAGCTCCCTTAGGTTTGCCGTTTTTCTTCTTTTGAATTTTTTAAAATTTTTTTTGATCTTTGTTAGGCTTAAGAGAATCAACTTTCTTATAGGTATTATGTTAGGATGACCTTTCTGCTGCGTTCACCTTAGATGAGGATGCACCATTAGCGTCATCCTTTTTGTCTCGGTTACGGAATTTTTCTTCAATATGAAGATGCTTCTGAATTTGTTTCAGGGTAAATTCTTCGAATTTATGCAGTAGTTTCTTCTTGTAGTCTTTCCAGCTCGAAGGCAACTTTATGATTATAGCTCCAACTTGAAAGGATTTAGGAAGATCAATTTTTATGGCTCTTATTTTATTTACAATAAGCTGCAATTCTTGGATTTGGACAAACAGCGGTAGACTGTCTACCATCATGAAGTCGAAATACCTGGTAATTAGAAATTTCTGTGTACCTTTCTCTTCAGCCTTGTATTTGTATTCCAGCGCGCTCTAAATTTCTTTCGCTGATGTGGTCCCCGTGTATAAATCATACAACCAATCAAACAGAGCATTGAGGATGTATCCACGACACAACAATTCATCTTCTTGTCACTTGATTCTGGCAGCAACCTGTTATGGAGTATCAATGTCCTTTGCTTTAGGCAGAGGGTGGAGAGTCGGGTCCAAGATGTATAAGATCTTCAGAACGGTCAGCAGTAATTTCAGTTTATCCTGCCATCTAGTGAAATTTGAACCATCGAATCGGTCCAATTGGATCAGATCTTTGTTCATCAGTTTGACTGATGCAACACTTTCGGTGTCTATGAAATCACACTTTAAGATTGTTGCAAATTTATATTTGGATACACCGAAAATATAAAAATAAATCGATAATAAACTATTTCACTAGGCTCAATCACGTATAAAATACGTTGTCACTAAAGTGCGATTCGCCCTCTTATCAACTACTGATGGGTTACAGGCGAATTGCTTCCATGATAAGACAAGCCTTAATCTGGATCTAGCGTGCAACAATCACGATAAGTCCATTATGGAACAGTTGTATTGTAACGCAGCAGATTCCTTCTTCTGGTAGACTTAAACGGTGGAGATGTTTTAAATATTTTAGAATGGAGCTATAGATTGTATCTGATTTGATGGGAGAGATGATGTGTTAAGATGATGAAATCGGACTGGAATGGTCCAGTTTATATAGGCATCGGGTAGTGGACCGTTGTTAGACTGCTATCAATGGTTCAGAACGTTTGGATTACATTTCTGACCGTTGATCGTTAACTCCAGCCATTTCTGGTCATCGGATCAAAGGATCTGACCGTTAGATCATTATGGTCCGTCTATTTTTGGACTGTTTAACTTTCAAGGTAGAGCCGTTTTTAGAAACTACTAAACATTTCGAATTTATGATCTGACCGTTCTTAGTCCTCTATAAAACTCAGCTCATTTCAGACTCCACTGCACAAAGGCACGGACCAGACCCATCACACCATTTCGCGCCGGTTCGCATATGGTCACGAGGGAGCGACCACCCTGTGCACGTGCAAAGTGCAAAGTGCGTCATCTAACGCCACTACAGCCACACAGCCCACGCCCTCGCCCGTGCCCGTGCCCAAGCACATGCGTGTGTTCCAACATAGTACTGGCACATGCAACCCGTATATCACCTCCTTCAAAAGCTCCAAGTAAGAATACTCTTCACAACATCTCATATAAATCATAAAAGGATTTCAACCATTTCCGATGTAGGATAAAGCACACACTGCACTTTTAATTCAAAAAAGTGTTTTGATGGGAAAATCTTGAAAGTTTAAAAAATTCAAATTTTCATTTTTATTATTTTGAAAAACCATTGATTTCCAACATCCCCCACTCCGTCTTACTTGCGTGTCCAAGTAGATTTTTGCTCAAACCCAAACGCGCACGTGTTTTAGGCCTCTCATGTCCCAACCCGTAACAAGTTTAATAAATCCAAGCCATCCATCAGATGGGCCTAACCATGCAGATTCCCTATCATCAAAATCAGTCCAGTTGAATTATCAGGTAAGCCAGTGTTCTAAACAGTTAAGGGATTCTTTAAAAAATGGCAATGTTTTTATCCGTCCATTTGTTCTGAACACTGTGACCCAACCTCAAGGACGGCTTAGATTTAATACATGTATGTCATGTTGGCACATGTGATGGTATGTAGAAAGGCTGCTATACACACGTGTACGCTTAATAATCTTAAGAGAAATTAGCAACATTACATCCCAATGGATCCCTATAATTAAGATGCAATTTACCCTTGCATCTAGGATCATCACCCAACGATTCAAACCGTTTATTTGATGGGCCTCGAATTGGATGGCCAATAATCAGAAAATAGAAACTCTTTGATTGGAATGTTTCCACATTTTGATTATTTGACCATTTTCTATTGCATATAGATGATCTTCTTAATCTTTGAATAATTAAAGGGCTGAAATATTACAATATGAGAATTTTGTCTTTCTCAACATCCTCCATCCATGGTGAGCACCATCATATAAACGGCTTGGAGCATTGAAAAAGACTCCGTAAATTCAAGGGCCTAACTCCTGATGTATTCTATGGCAATTCGTCCAGATGTGAGTGGGACCTGACCGTGGAGCCCACCTTGACGTATGCATTCTATATCCATGCCGCTCATCTGTTTTCGAGTCTATTTTAGTGCATGTTCTAACAAAATGAAGCAGATAGAAATTTCAGTTGGATCATACCATACAAAACAGTAGTTATTGACCATTAAAAATATTTCGTAGGCCACAAAGTATTAAATCAATCTGATATTTTTTATTTTTTTTTCCTTTAATCTGGAATTGTGTGACCTCATCAACAGGTGGGATGGTCAACAAACGTTAAGGTGAAACCTGTTCAGTTTTTAATAGTGGGCGTTCAACAACCATTATTTCCTGCAGTGTGGTCCACCTGATATTTGTATCTACTTTGTTTCTAAGACCAACCCCTAAAATAATCTGGAAAAACAAATAGACGGCGTGGATATACAATTTGTACATAAGGGTGGGCCTATGGTCAGGGTCCCACCCACATCGATGGCTCCGGTGGTCGCATCTAAGTCGTGCTTCGTTTGTAACGGGTATTATAAAAGTTTTTTCAAACCTTCGTACGCGTGTTTGTGCATGCAATCTTGCATTTACTCAAGATTAGGTGCATCTAGTGGGCCGTTTAGTGCCACCCTCGCCTCACCCAAGAGGATGCGACCTTTACTGTGGGGCCACCTAGAAGCATATATTATATATCCACTCCGTCCATCCGTTTTTCCAGATCTTTTAATAGCATGAGCTGAAAAATAAAGATGATCCAAATCTCAGGTGGACCACACTATAGGAAACAGTAGTGATTGAACTTACCACCACTAAAAACTTCCTAAGGCCCATGGTAATGTTTTCGTAACGTTTATTAGCCATCCAACCTGTTTGAATAAGGTCACATAACCCAAGATGAAGTATTTTTTTTTTCTAAGACAAATATCAGCTGGATCCAAAAATTTTGTGGATAATTATAAGTTGTTAAAAGTCGATCCCCACCATTTCCTATGGTTGAGATTTTGATCTCATTCAATTTTGAGCTCATATCCTTAGAATAATCTGGAAAAATAGACGGACGGCGTGGATATAGAATAAATGCATCAAGGTGGGCCCACAGTAAGTGCCGCACCTAATCCGCTTCCGGACAGAAAACCACATCCCCATATCACCCCGTACCCTCTCTACCGTCGCCCCAATATCATCTAAAACCTTAGAAAATAAAAAATAAAAAATCTCTAGAGCAAGATGAAAAGACTCCACTTGATAAATGTCTTGTTGGATAATATGTTGAATTAAATAGACTATAAAATCGAGAACCAAAAAGGAAAATAAATTTAGAGAAAGAAAAACTTATTGAATTGAGTCGAGGCGTGACTGAGTCACTCGGCTTGAAATCGAATTTGCTCTCCTTGGACAGCGTCCCAAGTGCAACAGGTTTCCAGAGCAATCGACCTCCAGGATACAACGATTATGACCCGGTCCCAGCGGTGCACTCACTATACACGGACTCGAACCACTTGCAGTTTAATCCGAAAGTGCTGAGTTGACTCAGCAATGAACTCAGTAACAATGGTAAAACCGTATCAGAGAGAGTTTTATAAGACAGTAATTTTTTTCGTATTTTGAAACTGGAATCGGAAGTCTTTATATAGACTCCGAAATGGTGCATAAGCACCCTTTACAAAAGGTTATGTCCGTTGGGTTTAAACCCAATAGGGGCGACCATCCGGAAGGGAAGCATCTCTCTCGTTTAAAACGAAAAGACGCAAGTGCGAGTACACTCTCGCACATACAGTCCTGCGAGTACCCATACACACACACACCCACGCGAGTACACTTACACCGCACCCGCACCCGCACCCGCCCCCAGCCCGTTCCGTCCCGTCGCGTCACGCGGACGCGGACACGGACTCGGACTCTGCTCGGCTCGGCTCGGCGCGCGCGCGCGCGTGTGTGGTTAATGGCATAGATTAGAGCTATTGGCATAGCCCCCCCAAAGGACCAAATTCACATGCCCCCTGAAAGGGGCTCAAGCCCTAGGCAAAAAGTCTATCATATAAACAAGAGAATTTCTCTTGTCAAATTCGATGTGGGACAAAACCAACACCTCAAAAACACCAAAATTTAAATGTGGAGGGAAAATACCGAAATTTGAAAATTCAAAAATTTAATATTATTTTAAAATAAATACAACAATCCCCCACATGTTTTAAAATAAAATGCTTTCGGATTAAAGCGAAATAGTTGTGCAATGGTGCCGGTGTCACCATAGACTTGAACCGACATTAGAGTAAGCAAGACAGGTCTACAGGAATCAGGTGACACCATAGTCTTGAACTTGAATCCTTTTAATGTAGATCGCAAGTACATGCCACTCACACAACTCTTCCTCTGCAAGTGATTCTGTGGTTCGGTGCGTTTCGGCCACACACCATTACCTGAATTTCATGAGTGCTCTAGAGAATTCGCCTAGATTCTCATAGGAAGCGGCCTCCACCTCCACACCCATATAGGTGAATTCCATCAAGTGTATGGAGCAACTGTATACACCACCAAATATATGGTTATGGATCCATTAAGAGTTCTAAAAACTCATCCTTCTGCGTTGCTGCTCACACTGTACACCATATAAGGGGCTCATATAACTCAGTGCAATCGTCTACCTCGTGTCTTGTTGTTTACCCATTAAACCTATCTCATGGGATCTCCACTTGTATAGGTTAGGTTACCGACACTGGCAGCTCATATATTAGGCTCAGCCCCATTCCCTTCGATGTATCATTGACTAACTTTTTAGATAGTCCTTTAGTCAAAGGATCTACTAGATTCTTTTCTGACCTCACAAAGTCAATAGATATGACTCCATCACGCAACATATGTTTCACTATGTTGTGTCTGAGTCTAATATGCCTGCTTTTTTCATTATATATTTTACTTTTTGCTTTCGCTATAGCTGCTTGACAGTCACAATGAATAGACACGGCCGATACAGGCTTTGGCCACAATGGTATATCAGCTAAGAGATTTCTAAGCCATTCAGCTTCTGATCCAGCCTTTTATAAGGCAATAAACTCGGATTCCATAGTCGACCGAGCAATAGATGTCTGCTTGGTGGACTTCCAAAAGACTGCTCCTCCACCCAAAGTGAAGACATATCCACTAGTGGATTTTGTCTCATCTGAATCACTGATCCAGTTAGCATCACTATATCCTTCTAATACAGTAGGATAACCATTATAATGTAAACCATATGTCATATTACCTTTTAGGTATCGCAAAATTCTAGACAATGCATTTCAATGTTTTTTTCTAGGGTTATGTGTATATCTACTTAGCCTTCCTACTGCAAAAGCTATGTCAAGTCTAGTGTAGTTTGTTAGATACATGAGGCTACCAATTATTTTGGAATATTCCAATTGAGACACACTATTTTTTGTATTTTTCATGAGAGTCACACTATAATCATAAGGAGTACTGATAGGTAAACAGTCAAAATGGTTAAACTTTCTCAATATCTTCTCAATGTAATGAGATTGTGATAATATAATAACACCATTTTTCCTGGTTACTTCAATACCCAAGATTACACTTGCCTCTTCTAAGTCTTTCATGTCAAACTTAGATGACAAGAATTTCTTAGTTGCATTAACTAATTTAATATTAGTTCCAAAAATAGGCATGTCATCAACATAAAGACATATAATAACATAATCATTTTCAGAAATTTTACTATATACACATCTATCTACATCATTTATATGATAACCATTTGATTTTAAAACACCATCAAATTTTTCATGCCATTATTTAGGAGCCTGTTTTAAACCATATAGTGATTTAATTAGTCTACATACTTTATTTTCTTTACCTAATATCTTATAAACCTCAGGTTGCTCCATATATATTTCTTCTTCTAAGTCTCCATTTAGGAAAGCCGTCTTAACATTCATCTGGTGTACCACTAGTTTATATATGGAGGCTATCGCTATTAAGACTCTAATAGTTGTAATCCTAGTTACAGGGGAATATGTATCAAAATAATCTATTTTTTCCTTTTGTTTAAAGCCTTTCGCTACCAACCTAGCCTTAAACTTATCGATAGTTCCATCTGATTTTAGTTTCTTTCTAAACACCCATTTGCAGCCTATTGGTTTGTTACCAGGTGGTAGATCTACAAGTTCCCAAGTATTATTAGATATAATAGATTCTAACTCATCATTTATTGCTTCCTTCCAAAAGGTTGCATCTGGAGAGTTAATAGCTTCTATATAAGTCGTAGGATCATCTTCTACTAAGAATGTGAAAAAACCATCTCCTAGGTTAGTTTCTCTTCTAACTCTAATACTTTTTCTTGGTTGTATCTCTTCTACTACTTTCTCGTAAGCATTTTTACTAGTAGACGCAATATCTGATTCATTAACTTTTTCTATTCCTATAGATTTAGATTTCATAGGGAATACGTCCTCAAAGAACTCTGCATCCCTAGCTTCTATAATTGTATTAGGATCTAGAATATTATCATTAGTTTTTAAAACTAGAAACCTATAGGCCGCACTGTTTTGTGCATACCTTATAAATACACAATCGGTCATTTTAGGACCTAATTTTCTTTTCTTAGTTTCAGGCAATCCTACTTTAGCAAGACACCCCCACACTTTAATATATTTATAACTAGGAATATGATTCTTCCAAAGTTCATATGGTGTTTGTTCAGAAGATTTAGATGGAATCCTGTTTAGGATATAACAAGCAGACAGAATTGCTTCTCCCACATATTTGAGGGTAAGCCTGAACTATTTAACATGGCATTCATCATTTCTTTTAAAGTTCTGTTCTTACGTTCTGCTATTCCATTTTGTTCTGGTGTATAAGGAGCTGTAGTTTCGTGAATTATTCCATTCTTTTCACATAATTCTCTAAATTGAGAAGATTCAAATTCACCTCCTCTATCTGTTCTAAGTCTTTTAATTTTTATATTTAATTGATTTTCAACTTCAATTTTGTATTTATAAAAAGCATCTAAAGCTTCATCTTTGTTCCTTAATAGATATACTCTAGTGAACCTAGAGTAGTCATCTACAAAAGTTATATAATATCTTTTTCCTCCTCTAGACATGTGATTTCTAAAATCACCTAAATCACTATGTATCAACTCTAATAGAACAGATGATCTTTCTATTTGTTTAAAGGGTTTTCTAATAAATTTTGATTCTACATATGTTTCACATTTTTCAAACTCTTCATTAGATATATTAGGTAATAAACCTAATCTTTTCATTTTCTTTAAAGACGCCACATTCACATGACCTAATCTATTATGCCATAGATAAAAGGGTTCAACGATATAAACAGAACTAGATGTTTTCTTATTATCATTGGATACATTTACAATGAATAAACCATCGCTACAGTACCCCTTACCAACAAAGGTTCCATTTTTAGTCATTACAAGCTTATCTGAATCAAATACTAATTTGACACCAGCCTTATTGAGGAGCGAACCAGAGACCAAGTTTCTTCTAATGTCAGGCACATGGAGGACATCATTTAACATTAGAGTCTTTCCAGAAGTGAGTTTCAGAAGTACTTTCTCTTTCCCTACAACTGGAGACGTTCTAGCATTTCCCATGAACACCTGTTCATCATTTCCTGATACTTGGTAGGAGGTAAACATGCTACGATCCTTGCACACGTGTCTAGTTGCACCAGTATCTAGCACCCACTCTAAGTTGTTTATAAGGAAGACTTCTGACACCACAACCACTACTATGTCAGACTCATTGCCTGTTTCTGTAAGATTAGCTTGCGGCTTATCTTTATTTTTCTTAAGCGTGCAGGTTTTAACATGATGCCCAGGCTTTCCACAGTTGTAGCAGTTTCCCTTTTTCTTGAATTGATTGTTTGCATTCTTCTTTTTGAGCCTGCATTCATTTGCATAATGTGTAGGTTTGCCACAGTTATGACAGTTGTCCTTTTTCTTATTATTTGTCCGACTTGATTCCACAAGATTCGCTTTTGAATCTATCTCATTTTTATTTTCTTTTTGGTCCCTGATTCTATTGGCCTCCTCTATTCGTATGTGTACGATAGTGGTTTCCAAAGAAACACAGTTCTTCTTATGTTTCATTCTATTTTTATATTCTTTCCAGGAGGGCGGTAACTTTTCTATTAACGTTCCTGACAGAAACACCTCATCCAACTTAATTCCTTCTGTCGATAGTTCGTGAATTAGACTTTGAAAGTCATGAATCTGATTTGTGACAGATTTATCGTCTGTCATTTCATAATGAAGGAAATTAGCAATTGCATGTTTCTTAGCGCCTGCATCTTCTAATATGTATTTCTTTTCTAAAGCAATCCATATGTCTTTAACAGAGGCGTAAGAAGCATACACATCATATAATTTATTGGATAAAGAGTTTAGAATATAATTTTTGTAATTATTTTCATCTGTTACTTCATTTTGATTTGCTAGATCTATAGTAAATGATTTAGATAAAATGTATGAAACTTTTAGGGTGGTAAGAGCGAACATCAATTTCTGTTTCCACCGTTTAAAGGATTGTCCAGCGAACGGTTCGATTTTGGCTAACTCAGTAGAAGCATTTACTGTTACTGTAGCCATAGTCTATGTAATTCAATAAAATTCGATTTCAAGATTGTTGGATAATATGTTGAATTAAATAGACTATAAAATCGAGAACCAAAAAGGAAAATAAATTTAGAGAAAGAAAAACTTATTGAATTGAGTCGAGGCGTGACTGAGTCACTCGGCTTGAAATCGAATTTGCTCCCCTTGGACAGCGTCCCAAGTGCAACAGGTTTCCAGAGCAATCGACCTCCAGGATACAACGACTATGACCTGGTCCCAGCGGTGCACTCACTATACACGGACTCGAACCACTTGCAGTTTAATCCGAAAGTGCTGAGTTGACTCAGCAATGAACTCAGTAACAATGGTAAAACCGTATCAGAGAGAGTTTTATAAGACAGTAATTTTTTTCGTATTTTGAAACTGGAATCGGAAGTCTTTATATAGACTCCGAAATGGTGCATAAGCACCCTTTACAAAAGGTTATGTCCGTTGGGTTTAAACCCAACAGGGGCGACCATCCGGAAGGGAAGCATCTCTCTCGTTTAAAACGAAAAGGCGCAAGTGCGAGTACACTCTCGCATATACAGTCCTGCGAGTATCCATACACACACACCCACGCGAGTACACTTACACCGCACCCGCACCCGCACCCGCGCCCAGCCCGTCCCGTCGCGTCACGCGGACGCGGACACGGACTCGGACTCGGCTCGGCTCGGCTCGGCTCGGCGCGCGCGCGCGCGTGTGTGATTAATGGCATAGATTAGAGCTATTGGCATAGCCCCCCAAAGGACCAAATTCACATGCCCCCTGAAAGGGGCTCAAGCCCTAGGCAAAAAGTTTATCATATAAACAAGAGAATTTCTCTTGTCAAATCCGATGTGGGACAAAACCAACACCTCAAAAACACTAAAATTTAAATGTGGAGGGAAAATACCGAAATTTGAAAATTCAAAAATTTAATATTATTTTAAAATAAATACAACATGTCTTTCTATGGCTACTGTTTGTATCAGTAGTCTCTCATGCCGGATCTCCCCCTCCGGCCGAAGAGTCTCACCGGCCAAAGCCAAACCTGCCGCTCTCCCACCCTGCCCAACCGCCGACGGATTCCGGCCAAGCAGCCCCACCATTGCAATACCGTCTAGCTCCTCACAGCCACCCACCACCGTTTGTTCATTCCGGCCAACCACCACTACATCACAGCCGTCCGCTGTCGCCAGTAGGGCTGTTCACGAGTTGAGCTAAAAACTCGCTCGACTCGGCTCGAGTTAGTTAGGATTGACTTGGCTTGAATGGCCAATTCAAGCTGAGCCAAGTTAATTATTTGAAGCTCGAGTTGAGTTCAAGCCAAGTTCGACTAGGGGGCATTTCAACTCGAGCTCGACTCGGCTCGAGCTCGAGCTCGACTCGGCTCGATTAATAAATATATTAAATATTAAATATTAAATATATCATATATAATATATATTATATTAATATAATTTTTAATTTTTAACTTTAAAAAAAAAAACAAATAAATCATAGAGTCTCTGCTAGACCGCACGCACCCCCTTTCCCTTTCCCTTTCTTCTCTTTCTCTATCCATTGCTAGCTACACACTTGCCCGAATCGTCACCACTAAGTTTCCTCATCCGATTCGAAACTTTGTTTGATTTTTTCATCAGATTTTACTTTGATTCTCTTAAGATTTTTGAATTTTTCATTAATTGAGGAGGATCAAGAATAGAATCCATTATTCTCTCACCCAACAAGCTCGAGCTTGACACGAGGTAAACTCAACTCAACTTGAACCATTATCTCGACTCGAACTTGACTCCACAACTTTAGCAAACAAGCCAAGCTTTAATGTTGAGCTCAAGGCCATGCTCAAGCTCGAGCTCGAACTCAAGTACATCATACACGAGCTGAGCTTGGCCCACCTCGACTCGACTCGACACGGCGCGATGCCCACCTCTGGTCGCCAGCTCCGCACCATATGCCATCACTTCCAAAACAGAACGTGCAGCTGCCACCGCCGCCGCTGGTGACTCCATATCAAGCCCTGGTTTCCAGAACGGATACCTGAGATGTACAAAATACCACTGCTCTCGCCGGACTTTCATCCTTAGTGTACTACAACGGTCCACAAAAATATGGTTCGGGAATCATGTTTAAGGCTTTAAAATGTATTAATAATTAAATAGTTGAGATATTCTGATCAGTGGTCTACATTGGACGGTTAAGATCTTCAGATTAGTGGTCAAAAATTAGATGATTAAGATCTTCAGTTATGTGGTTAAAATAAGATTGTTGAGTTTTTCTGATTGGTGGTCCTTTTTTTGCCTATGTTCCATCTATGATAGTGCTGGCAATACCGACGGTCTAGATTGTTATATATGCATGCATGTAGACGGTGGATGTGCCACAACATTTAGAAAGGGTGGTTAAACGTAGACTGTAGGCCTTCAAGAATCGTCTGGCTAGATTTCGTGGGACCATCTGAGGTTGATGTCTTGGTGGGACGCGGATCGGGTTCTACCCCCACAAGGACCTGGGTAGAGACGGACGGTCCAGGGGCTCTGCTGGATGTACTCGTGATATTGTGTTTTATCCAATCCATCCATTCATTTTGATATATATCCGATCCCAGCCATCCTTAGGTAGGTCCCACAGTTTGTTGTCCCTGGGAAAGAGTCACAGATTACAAAACAAGTGAACGGATTGGATTTCACATTTGCGTACAACACGAACTGGAACACATGCGCGACATGGCACGTGTCTTGGTGGCTAGGCAGGGCCGAACCATTCGGTAGTAGCATGGCCTGGCCCGACCCGTGTACCAGGGTTGGATTTCAAGACTGGGCCGCACGTCCCTCAGGGCAAGTTTAAGGTCCCAGATGCGGGCCCACTGCCAACCCTTCTCGGAGGTTGAATCATGGCCCACTACATAATTCATCAGGCATTCTGGACCATTGGTTTCATTGGGACGTCTAAATCCCTGGACAAATCAATGAGGTGTGGATATCAAGGCCCACGTATGCTCATTCTTCCTGAGGTGCACTTCTGTCTGTCCCACGTCAACCAGTTATGCTCCGTTTCTGCTCCACATTACAAGTGGACGTACGTATTGCGAATCCAGACCATCCATCTGGTGCAGCCTGCTGTGGATGATCAGTTATCGAGAAAACACGCTGGGTGTGCGATCCTAGCTGTCGATTGGAATCCTTAAAATGGGAAAAGGTCTAAGTTCCAATCAGGGAAGTTTAATTAGATATGCTGGTACTATCCAATCAGAGTGGTTTTTGTACCATGTGCCATACATGCTCGGATCCACCATTTGGATGGTTTGGATTCAATCAATTGTACAGCCATATGTCTGTCCTATTCACTCACAATGGTCTTCGATCGTTCATTGTGTGAAACTCAGGCAACTCCTATCGTTAGGCGGGCCATTCATGGAGGGTGAGGGAGAGGGAGAGGGAGATGGAGATGAAAATCTTCTGTTGTTCTTAAACATGAAAGACCACAAAGCATGCATCTGATCCATGCCCAGTGAAAATATGATTTCGCACGTTAAATCAAGCTCAGTGACTGACCATCTACCTTTTAACCACCCGAATGATGACCAGCAATTGGATGGTGAGGATCATCTTGGGAGGCTCAGTTACAGGTTGATGGCTAGTCTGGATTAACGTACATGTATGCCACGAAACGAGCTGCCACCGATTACTAAAATGACCGGAAATTCCAGTAGCCAACACAGTACTTCAAAAACAGTTGGTCACATACAGGTAGCACCGAAACTTTCACATACTTTGTTTTTTCTCTGCCCAATGCGCCATTTGTGTAGAACATCCAAGCTAGGGCAAAAATAGAGGTGCAAATGTGGGGGTTTGGACAACACGTAAAATCATGTAAAAACCATGATGATCCAAAACTCAGGTGGAGCACAAGATATAAAATCATGCCTTAAAACTCTAAAATCACATGTTTTGGGCCCACCTGGGTTCTCGAATGACCTAATTCTCTGGGTGTCCATTCATCTTGGTTGGATGCATCTTCTGAATGGATTAGATGGAATATAAAACATGGTGGCCCCCCATAAAACCAGAAGGCTTTCAATGGTGGGAATCCCCATCCCAATTGTTCCCGGTGGTGGGGCCCACCTGTTTTGGATCAACCGATTTTTGTGCACCACGTGTAACAATATGGGATGCATATGATGGACAGATTGGATGCCATTAGCACATCACAGTAGGTAACACATTTTAACTTAAGCTTATTGTAGAAACGTTTGTATTGGATCCAGCATCTCTTTTAGTTAATATACACTTGATAAAAACCCATGCAAGGGGTTAGCCCTCGTGACCTTACAACAACATTTCTTTTTCTCTGATAGAAATTTCCTCTCTATCTATTCGCCATTGCCATGAAATAGCTTGTTTATGGTTATGCTGTAAATGCAGACAATGGATGACTTCCCTGTAATTTAGTTGAGAAGCTTTAGAGATGAAGATCAAAATCATTTCCATTTCAATTGAATGGTACATCTCCACTTTCATGTATAAGATAGATATCATACTTCTACTGTACGCCGCTCCACCTAGCCCAGTCCACAAATTGCATACCTCCATAGATATTGTTGGCAAAACGCACACCGATGGTGAAAGCCAATGCAATTGGTGGAACCCTTTTCGCCACAGGCGAAGATTCTACCAGGCATTCCAATCCATTGACAATTTGATAGCGAGTGTTGGAAGAAACTGCGAGAAAGACGCCTGAGAGTCAAAAGTAAAGAGGATTAGCTACAATGAGTGGGTATACCACATTTCTTGCAAGTTTTAAACTTCCCAAAAGATTGATCTGACAATTAAAGCATAAGAGAGATTTGTAGTAATTCATAGTTGAAAGAGAGTACTCTCAACTATATGGTTAGGATGATGGAAGATGTTAAAAACACCAATTTACACACTGTAATAATCTGAACCTTTTTTTTTTTTTTTCCTTTTAAAAATTTTTCTTTCTTTCTTTATTTTTTGGGGTCACCAAAGACAGAAAAGGTGCCACAAATATCAATCTATGAAATGAAATTGATGGCTCGAATCAGTTTAACACAGAAAAAAATCATTTACAAGGAAAAGGCCAAAAATATCAGAGGAAAAGCTATTTTATAGTGAGTGAGAATAATCCTTCCACGAGTGAAGCCATGCTGAAAAATCACCACTGGGCATTGACCAATGCATATGGCCCTCCTGATGATAGGCGTGGCCTGATCTTTAGGTTGGGGGATGTTTGTAGAGAGGCCCACCTTGATGACTGGACCAGGCCTTGCATATGTGTCCCATGTTGGCGCACATGGGTCAAGTAACCTCTTCAACATGTTTACACACCCTTTGATATTTCACCCTTTTACATTTCTCCGACCTCAAGGGTAAATCTAGTCGGGGCTAGACTCCTGTGATAGCTTACAACCATTTTCAAAATGGTGGTGACTCATTCTCTTCACATAATCTGGCACGCATGTATGTCTATCTAGACCATCCAAATTTTGGGGTACATTATGGATGGAGGATATATCTAAAATCATGCCGATCAAGCAATCATAATCATCCAATTGATGGCTATCGAATGGATGGTTAAAAGTAAAATAGTAAATGGCCACATTCCAAATGAAAATCAGATGATTACTATAGTCTTTCAGTTTGACTTTCAGGATATGATCCGCCCACAACTGGGTCAGCAATTTGGACAGTCTAGATTGCAATATAGGGGTACAACTCGGGCAGGTTGGTTTAGGTTAAGGGTCAACCTGAGCCTGACCTCACCTCACCTCAAGAGGATCCAACCCGCAGCCTACCTGACCCAACTGTGCCAAATACATGTAATTATTCCCAATCTGATGTAGCGTGTCCTGCATTGCTCAACCCAAACCAATCAGATCAGGTTTGAGTTTTCCAACGCTAATCAGACCCAAGGACCCTGACAACCTAACCCAACCTATTCCAAACTCAGGTTGGGTAAGTCAGGTTCGTGTTGATCGAGCCCAGCCATATACGTAACTATTCCAAGTGATGGTGGTGAACTATGATAGGGGTGTAACCTAGATAGAGGCATAGCAATGGAACCATCTGCAATACCCCCAAACATTCTTGTCTTGGAATTGAAGAATGATAGAGGCCCAACAACTACTGATGTGGGACCATCGAATCAATCAATGGGAGACCAAGAGTGCTCCAGTTGCTAGTCAAAGACTGTGCCATCAGATTGCTGATCAGGCCCAGATTTGGAAATTTAAATAAGTTTGTTTTGTGTTGATTTGTACTCATAAAACAAGCCAAACAGTATGTAAAAGATAGAAACAGAAGGAATCAGCCAGTTGACACCAATGCCTTCAAGTTGTAAAAAGTAACAAAATAACATACAAGTAGAATCAAGGACATGAGGGTTATACATACCCCAAAGTGCTGCGCTTTTCAAGAGGGGTGGTACAGGTATATCTTCCTCAGACTTTTTAATACTCCTGATCACATAAAAGAAGATTCAGCAATAAAGGTAACATCAGGAAGCGGAAGAGTCATGCATCTTTCAAATAACAAATCAAACACTACAGCACCTAAAAACCAGTACATGGGATTTTTAGTTTTGTTAGACATGGGATGTGTGATGGTAAAGATGAATGGAACCATAGAAGACTTCCACATAGTAACACAACCAATGATATAGAAGCTTCCGTTAAATGTAGCATATAGCATGCATGCAATATGCATGCATGAGACACCTCCATGGATCAATGGAAGTGTTTGAGGCAGATGTGATTCTCCTCATCATTATTCTATGTAACTGAGATACCTAAGGATCTTCGCTAGAATTGCAATGGAAATTTAGATCATGCTTACAAGCATAATGTTGACTATATTTAGGCAAGCCTTTTTTATTGATGAAAAAAAGGTTAATGAAAAGGAGATAAAGGCAATGAAGACAAAACACAAGAGTGGTCTAGAAACCTCTTCCTTCGCAAGAGAATCTGTGAGTTTGCCTTCCTCAACATAAGCCAAAAAAGAAATTGAATTACAACAAATTTAGGCCTAATTTCATTTACAATGGAAGCACACTTCCACAATGCCAGACCACTACCAGCTACCCAAGAAAGGGCAGCATTCTAGTAGCCTTAAGACTACTGAAGGACTGCCAAATGAGTCGCAAAATAACTTCAACTTTGCTTTTATGGATTTTCAACTCCACATGGTTAGAGTTGCCATTGCTGTCAGTCATGAAAAAGCTGACAGTAGACTTTCGTCCCTGATCTCCTGCCATTACCAATATTTCCAGGATTGCCCATTGAGCTGTGAGCATCTTGAACAAAGCCTTTTTGAAATTGTGCTTTGGTGGGGGCATCCTTAGCCCGTCTTTACAAGAAAGTCCTGAATGAAGATGGCTTCCCAAGTAGCTGCTAAAACCCCAACTTTGTTAGCAGCAATAAAGGTAACCCAATGAAGGGAGTTTCAAGGGTGCCTTTCTAATAACAACTGCAGGGTCACATTCTCCTATGCTACTGCTCTATTGGTAATGCAGGACACAATCAAAGTTGAGAATTTGGTTCCTTGGGGATAAAGGTTCTTGGGAAGGCAAATGCATCACTAAAACAGAAGAAACATGTGCCCAAGCCCTCAACCTGCCAAATTCCATGACATTAATCAGACTCTCTCCTTTAATGATCAACTGTATCTCTACATCCATAGGAAGGGAAAGGAGGCAGAGAAACTCGCAGACTTCAAAATGTCTTACAAGCGTTATGTGTTGGAAATGTGTGTTTGGTATAAAACTTATATTTGCTTACCCAATTGGAGCACTTGCATGTACCTTTTCTACTAGCAAACTTTCTGATTTACTTATTGAATAGCAAAATTAAACTTTGAAGGGGGATGTTTGCTAAGAAAAAATTGTAATCCTTTTGTTGTTGCTGTGGCTTTCTTATAGATTGAAGAGAACTTGACCTGTAACCTCACAGGTTAGATACTTCTGAACATTTGAGTACTTTGCAATGATTTTGTTTACACATGTTTCTGATTTTTTGCAGTGCAGTGTTAGTTTATTATGAAAAGTATACTGTGGAATGGTACAGAATGGACGGTTTGGCCACATCTTACTTTCTGATTTTCTTTCAGCATTTTTGTCTTTCTTCATTTTCTAGAAGTCCAAATAAAAGATTTTACGATCTTATAATTCAATTAGATTCAACTGCCTTACCGTTTTGCTATATGATTCTGTTTTCAGAATTTCCTCTTAGTATATAGACTACGAAAAATGTCAGCACAGTGTCATGAGAACCTGCTAGTCCAGACGCAATTTGACAATCAGAGAAAATCACACATATTTTCAGCAAACATTGGAACTTCACATCTATGGCTGGTCCAACATTTCAACTAGAAGGTTAGAAAGATTGCTTCATCATCATCACCTAAGACTTGTCCCAACTAAGTGGGGTCACTTACAGGAATCATATTCTGCCATACCACTCTATTAAGAACCATATAGTTAGTTAAACTATAGGTCATCAAGTCTTTTCTTACTACCTCGACCCACGTCCTTTTGGGCCTTCCCTTGCCCTTTTAGAGCCTTTAGCTTGAACCGCTAACTCCTAACCAGCATGTTTCTTGGTCTCCATAGCACATGACTAAACCATCTATGTCCACTTTCCCTCATCTTATTACCAATTGGCGTGACTCCTAAGTTCCCTCAAATAAATTCATTCCTAATTTTATCCTTCCTCATCTTGCCTATGATACATCTCAACGTCCTCATTTTAGGTTACTTTTCAAAAAAAAATAAAAAACCCTCATGATTGTTTCCATCAAAATATTAGTGTTGCTCAACACTACCTTCCCAAATTGACCATGTTCAATATTTCGGGTCGATAATTCATGAGAATGGAGGGATTGAGAAGAATTCAAGGTGGGTGGAACTGTGGAAGAAATGGAGATGTGCCTCTAGAGTTTTATGTGATGATCATGTAACGCTTAAACTAGGGAAATTTTATAGGATAGCTATAAGATCAGCCATGCTTTTGGGGACAAGCGGTTAAGCAACAACATTTTCAAAGGATGATTATAGCTGAAAAAAGGATGTTGAGCGGATGAGTGGCAAGATGAGTAAGGATAGAATTAGATATGAATACATTCAAGTGAACCTAGGAGTAGCACCAATAGGAAATAAGATGAGAAGGAGACTTAGATGGTTTGGTCATTTGCAACAGAGGCCAAGAACTACGCCAGTTAAGAGTGACTTAGTACAAGTTGAAGGCTCTAAAAGGGCAAGAGGAAGGCCCAAAAGAAGAGGGTGGAGGTACTAAGAAAAGACTTGATGACCTATAGTCTAACTAAAGTTATCAACCTTAATAGAGTTGAAGGGCAGAATAGGATTCATGTAGTCGACCCCAAGTAATTGGGATAAAGCTTAGATGATGATGATTACACTAGCCACAAAAGCCTGTAATTCAAATGACTTTCTGATGCAGGCCAAGCCACATCAACTGGGCCCAAGACTGGTGGACTAGGCCAGATCCATTAGGCCCAACCTAGGCCTTGCAGTCGACCCATCGGCAAGGAGGCCCAAGCCTAGACCCTGCAGTCGACCCACCAGCAAGGAGGCCCAAGCCTTCTAATTAGGCAACATAATCCAATCAGCCAACTCTGCAATAAAATCCCATTAGATCTTTGTATCTCTTAAGCATTTTTTTACCAACTTCTATTTTTGTCATAAATCAGTTATCAGTGACACTAAAAGAGAAAGAAAATCTCCTGCCAAAAATAAAAAAATAAAATAAAACTTGTTTGTTAAGAGGTCTATATAAGGACCTCACAGGAGTATTCTCAAGGCACTTCTGAATTCAATAAATTAATTAAAAAAACCCAGATTTTCTTTTCAACTTTAGTTGTAATTCTTGTGTTAAGCTTAAGCTTGGAGGTGCCTACGTTTGAGCGGATCTTTCCTATTAGCTGGCTGCAACACTTTCCAACTAGCTTTCAAATGATACTACTTAATGTAGAAAGTCGGCAAGCAATGGAATCTAGATAGCATAAAGATGCTGGTTGAATCATACATGGCAACTAATTCACATAGAAATGAGCAGTGCAGAATTCACTGAACAAGATACCCTTGTCACAAGTATCCGGAAACTAATATAGGATGTTTAAATAAGGAAGTATTACCTTTTGGCTGTCATCACCAGATTCGCAATACCTTGGCCTATAATCCCACAAAAGAAACCAACTGAACCATACAAAACTCCCTGGTCAAGAAACGCAAGCAAACCACACCATATATTAAAACAAATATGAGAAAAAATCAATTCTGTTATGTGCTAGAAGCAGTAAGTTCATGTTTCCGCTTATAGACAAAAGGCTCCAAAAGGCCAGGAAATGCACACATGTTCAAAAGTGACGAAACAAGGAGGATATGACACCTTATAGAAGTATGTTCCAACCCGTTGTCCTACAGAAAATCTGCTGCCAGGCCTTTCAGCTTCAAACACACTGCATATGAAAAAGGAAACCAAAAAAAATAAAAAAATGAGGCAAAGGATTTCGAAAGAAGAACATGGTGGATATAGCCAAGGTCAGGTCCAATTCCACACAAGCATGAAAAACAATCGCTAGACACTAAAAAAGTATCTGACTGCGATTTGGCATAGGAAAACCATTTCAACACAATTACTTAACATCATGATCATCATTATCATCATCATAGCTATTTGGGGTCAGCTACAACATGCCATAAATAACTATTCAATACATGACAGTAGACAACTAGGAAAAAAAAAAATAGAATCTTATACTTTTGGCAATTCTTATAGAATTGACAAACAACTCCCACCTTGGATATCATGGTATCAAGTAGCCAACCATCACGTGCACTCAATTCTAGCACCTCCATGGCAGCACAGTATCCAGTAGCCAACCATCATGTGCACTCAATTCTAGCACCTCCATGGCAGTACATCAAGTTAAAAATGAGATACCATAATAATGTCTAAAAGAATAAATGCATTTTTGTTTCTTTAATATACAGGAAAATGCTTTTTGGGTGAGTGAAATTCCATCAGTCATATTCTTAATTTCTCATACAAACCAGCACATGAATTTGTTAACAAACTAAGCATGCAGTCAACAAAACTTCACATGGACAGATCAACCAGATATGATCTGCGCACCAATTGTTGTATATAGTACATGAGTTGTATCAATTATCACATTTTATGTAACAAATGAAGCAATTATAATAGGGATTTGGATAAATTTTCACCTGAAATTCTCATTTTTTTACCTCAAATTATCCACAAAACAAAGGACTGGGAACAGTAAAAACCATCACTGAAGTGAATGATCTGGACCCTCTAAGTAGAGCTCATAGGAACTACTAACCTGCTAGGTAGAGCTCCAGAAACACGTTGCATGTGTCCAAAAAACCCTTTCGACACAGACGGCTTTCCAATGCGAACGTATGGTGCTAACAAGCCAACTAAAGCAATGTCAACAACCACCCCAACCAAAAGATCCGCAAGAAACAACTCAAACTCTGACCAGAAATCCTTGCCCCTCTTTTTAACTTCCGCAAACGTTGCACAACAAGAATCGATGACAACCTGAACCATAACCAAAAGATTAAAAAATTCTTCACTTAACCAAAAGAATTGTACTCTAGGAACATGAAAAGGACAGCTCAACCAACCTCTGTAGCAACTTTGAAAAGGAAAGATGGGTCGGCAAGCATTCGGTCACGAAGCAAAGAGCAGGACTTGATTGCAACACCAAGAGGCCAAACCGAATCCTGCAATTGTAACAGAAAATGAAATAAATAACAAAAGTGGAATTTCTAGTGTGGTGCATGCTTTAGCCTACTCTGTGAAGCAAATGCGCAACAAAACATTTTCTACTATTGAGGGTCAAATATTGCATATTAGACCCCAGTTATTACCTAATTTTATGAACATAATACTGTTTAACGCCCTATTTTAATCATGTTTGTGTTGCAAGGTGAATTGAGGAGCCTGGACTAAAAAAAGGTACTAAAAGCATAAATTTAACGTTCACGAATCACCAAGGCAAGGGACGGATCTTAGGGGTCTGAGATCGAAAAATTTACAAGCCAAAGATCCAAGAAAATCAAGCAATTGAAGTCCAAGAGGCCTGAAAGTCATCCTGAATGCAAGATCACAAGGTTCCCACCATCCGTTTGGCATGAAACTTTATATCTAACCTGAGGACCCGAAATTAATCGTACATGTCGAATTTCAACCATTAGATCCTTGTGGAAGTGGCCTAACAAACAGATCAGCCCATAAAACATTGATTTGGGGCCCACCTGATATCTAGATATGCTTCAATTTTGGTCTCAACCCTTAAATGGGATGAAAAAATGGATGGACGGAGCGGATTGCTCTTAAAAACATCACAGTGGACCCCACACGCGGTGCACTCCCGCACCGCACTGGACCAGGAGTCCGATCAACACCCGTTTGACCTGATTATTCTTTGCAAACCAACAGCATTCGCAAGGTGCAGACGCTAAGTCGAGTAGTGGGCCCCACCCATCATCCGATTCGACGATCTGGACCGTCCATCTGCTCCTGAGGGTGGCCATAACCCTGGCCATGGTTGCATTTTGGCCCATTCACACATACACACATGGATCACCGGAAAATGTAAGATGAACTGCGACGTGATTTGATATAGTGGACCGCACCAAAACTCTACCAAAACCACTCCTTTCCGATTGAAATTTCGTCAGGAATCCAATGAACAGGGTAGATTTCACCGAAAACGTCACTGGGGCCCACCGAACACGTCAGCGCGGGTTCTTTCGCACCGTACGCACGTCCGGTTTTCCCGGACATTGCGGGGTGTTGTGGGCCACCGATTGTGGTCGAATGATTGATCCAAACTGCCCAGAATCTTCAGAGGGGGGTCTTTATCCCAACCATGGAGCCAGAACGGGTTTCTTAGACATCTTTCAGCCGAAAAATTTGTTCAAACGCAAAGTGTTTGCATTTTCTTTGCATACGCGACTACTAGTGTGTAAAGCCATCGCAGGAACTGACCTAGCACCTCCTTCATGCCTATAAAAAGGAGAGCAAAACATGGAGGAGGGGCATTCAGATCTTTTGACGTGAGAAGAAGCCGTGGAGAGAGAGAGAGAGAGAGAGAGAGAGAGAGAGAGAGCGCGGCCGGCCTCGCCTCTTCCTTTTTCATCCTTTTCCATTCTTCCTCCCTTATGTTTTTAAGAGACTTTAGTGTCATCCTGTCTATGATGAACTAAACCTCTTAGCTTGGGCTAAGAGGTGAAGCTTGTAGCATGATAGGGTGTTTTTCTATGCTTTGATTCATGTTTATGAACTCTCTTTGATTATAGTTTGATTATATGGAATGAGTTTAGTCTTTAATGGTTTATTGTGACTTAAATTACAATTGATCTGCGATGGCTCTAAGCATGTTCTATTCATTATAGGGATTATGAACATGGAAGCCCTGTTGTTCACCATCGTCTCATGTGCATGGTTGGATGATGGAACCCTTCATAACACTCATAACTCCTTTATATTGGATGTGGATTGGCTAAATTATGTTGTTTGCTTTGTCTCATGGGCATGATTTTGTGATGGAATCAATTCTAATCTTCATACCTCTCATCTCTTGAAAACTGAATTGAAGAAAGTTTAGATATGGATTTTAATGAATTATCTTCCAACTGGATGAAGATGGAACTCTAAATCTAGTTGTGTTTATAAATCAAGCATAGATCCCCCTGATCTCTACAAGTGGATCCTTGGAATCCCTAATTTCTCACCTTTGAATTTTACAAGTTTTAGTTAAAGTGTTTCACCATTATTCTCTTAATTTCTCCTAATTCATATTACATCTTTTTCTAGTTCTAGTTCTGGTTACTTTCAGATTACATACAAAGTTTAGTCCCTGTGGATTCGACCTCAGTCTTACCGAGATTATTACTACATCGCAACCCTATACTTGTGGTGTGAACATCTACCATAAGCGTTAAACTTGTATGTGGTGATTAGAACCGTTGATTTTGCAATCCACACAAGAACAGGCCATGACCCAAAATGTTGGGGGAATGAACTGTGGTAGCTATCTGACCAGGGAGCTGAAAACGCTTATGTTGACTCAAAGAAATGGGCAAAGGTATGCTAACAACAGACAAAGCTCACAACAATTGGAAGGTCAGAGCTGCTCACTCACTTGATTTTCACTCTGCGTTGGTCCATTGACCCAGTGACCGACCAGATCAATGATACCAATCATACACATTTGTCATGTCTACGTTGGAAAGAATCGTCGTAGATCTCTTAAGGATGGCATTTCACGAAAACCAAACATTGATATTGTAATCGGATTGAATTTCGTAGTGGAGTGTAATCAAACACTACCTGCAAATCCAAGTATCTAAGAAGAAGAACTTTACGAATTCCGGTTGTCTTCGCAGCCTCTAACATGTCCGATGGAAGACTCGCACCCCGAGCTTCCGCCTCTCTGATCACCTCCTCAAACTTCAATACCGGTCCAAACTCTTCTTCTTCTCTGCCGTCCTCCTCAGGATCGCCGCCACCGCCACCGCCACCACCTCCTCCTCCACGCGGAAACCTCCCATTACCATCAGCCCCACCGAAAGAATCCCCACTGCTACCTCCATCATCAAGTTCCGGACTACAACTCGACCCCAAAACCCTCGAATCATTCGCCAGAGAAACATCCATACCCTTTTTTAAAACCACAACCGTCCGATCGCCAGACTCCGATCCAGCATCCTGCGCCCGCGACATGCTCCTGATCTCCAACTTCCTCCTCCCAAAACCTCTGCTTCTCAAAACCATGCTGATTACAAAACCTCTGCATCCGACATTTCGTCTCCCGCGGGTTCCGAAATCGATCCCGTCCATGCGATCATCAACCAAACCGATATGATTTCGCAATCCCAATCTCAAAGAACAAATTTCCATTTTCAACCCTACCTTGCGAAAAGGCCACACGATTTATAAAAGAAAACCCTAATTTTCGAAATTCAAGCTTTCAGGAGAAGATTAATGCTGTTGAAAGCAGAGGAAATGTCGAAATTTTCGAAAGTTCGGAGCGTTTTGAAAACGGAGGAGAACGGAATGGTCGTTTGGCTGTCGCGGCGCGTGTGAATAGGAGTCCACATCGTGGAATCGTATCTAGGTCGGATTCTGTTGCAATTAGATTTAGGATTTAGGGTTTTGCTAACATACGCGCTGGGTTCTCCAGACTCCGGTCGGCCAAAAACCACCGATCGATGGCTTGGCTGATTTTCTGGCGGGAAGACCAGGTGGGAGAGCTGCGCCAGAATCGCTCGGGCTAAGGCCACTCCCAAGGTGGGCCCACATTGTATGACTTAAGCCCAAGCTCGGCCGAGGCCTGTGATACGCGGATTAGGTACTACCCCCAACCGTTTATAAGGTCAGATAGACCTGGATGAAGGCAAAACACGAATATCAGCTTGATCCAAAACATCTGCAGCTACGGAGAAGTTTTTAATGGCAGGCATTTAATCTCCTCTGTGTGGTCCACTTGAGCCTTGGATCTGCCTCAATTTTGGGCTTGGTTGCTGAAATTACATGGAAATATGGATGGACAGTGTTGATTAATCCATACATCATAGAAGGTACCTCATAGCCCCAGCCTGTTCCAAACTCCAAACAAGCTGGGATAGTACCTAATCCACGTCCTGGGCTAGGCTGTCAGCGGCTGGGTTTGGCCCGGGCCAAGGTCACACCGAAGGCCGACCCACGTTGTAGGACTTAAGCCCAAGCTCACCCAAGGCTTCTAAGGGGCCTAAATTGACGGACCCAAGCCCAGTCCTTTAGTAAGGGTCCAGTCCAGGCCTAAAGCCATTTTCCACCATTCGAGAGTTGAAGAAGTCATCTAGGATATGGTTAATTTCTTTAATTAAAGTCTAATGTACGTGAATATTAATTGTTATTAATGATTATCTAATCATATAAAAAAAAATTTAATTGATATTAATAAGTTGTCTGATTTATATTAATCATTTAATTATATATTTTAGCGACCACTGTTCTCCTCGTCTTACGGCTTACATGAAAGCTCGCAGATAAACTCCTTTCGGTACCACGCGCAGGAGACCGGATATACATATACAAAGGATTCAAAGACATCGACCTCAACTCTCGTGAACGATCCAAGCACGTGGAATAGTACTCTTGGTTGCCCGGTCGATCTACATGGATGTCGACGGAACTCGACCCCGACCTCTACTACCAACCAAGCAACAACCATAGGCACTCAATTCGGCCGTCAAGCTAAGCCCTTGCATTGACCCCGAACGATAACTTTGCCCTTGATTATTCGTTCCGGAGTTACTAGCCTCGACCAGTGACTTAGAGGTCGACCTCGACTATCAAATATGACCTCCTCGGATACCGACCATTGAAGTTGCTTCACATTCCAAAAGGATATCCTCCCTGAGATCCTCGTCAAGAAACATGCTGAGGAGAGATCCCTTGCACAATACGCACTTACATAGTAGATTCATTACCATGTATAGAAGATGCCTTTAGAGAGTATAAATAAGAACCTTACCTACCGAAACCTGACTGGACCCATTAAGCCTTAAAGGTAACTTAGGCATCGGAGAGTTCCCCAACTACAACCAAGGCTCTATTGTCATTTGATTTTTGCATGTACACAGCGGGCAAATAGGGGATGACCAGATTTCAACACACACATATATATGGGAAATGGTACTATGAGGTCTAGTAGTGCGGGCCGCACAACTCACGGATTGACTTGATTTTTAATCCCTAGGCCCACCATGGAATGGGGCATTTGACTGATGGGGTAGATTTTCGACACGCATCATGGTGGGGACTACACAGCTCAACCTCATGGGAAGTTCCCATGAGCTCGACCACAGAACCATTTCCCATATATATATATATATATATATATATATATATATATATATATATATATATATACAGAAATGGTCTCCTACGCACAAGGCCACATGGAGATTTTAAGCGAGCTTTTCATATGAGCTGTTATATTATACTCACGGCTGGGATTTAGCATATGTGAGAACGAGAGAGCCCCCAAAATAATGACTCGCGACCATACTTTCATACTCTCATGGGATTGCATGCTGTACAGCTCAAAAACTATTGGCGGTGCTCTTTGGTTCGATCATGATGTACCTGTTTTATCCATGCGGTTCATCTAATTTTTCATATCATTTTCAACCATGAGCCCAAAAACAAATTAGATCCAAATCTCAAATGGACCTCATCATAGGAAAATAGTTGTGATTGAACACCCATCTTCAAAAACTTCCTAAGGCCCACTATAATGTTTATTTGCAATCTAACCTGTTCGTTAGGTCACACGGGCATGGATTATGAGAAAATAAAAATATCTAATTTATCCAAATTAAACTTGTGGCCCTCAAAAAGTTTTTAACAATGGACTAATGATTCTCATCGTTAAAACATTTGTAGGCCCCACTGTAACATTACTTCTCATCCAATTTGTTCATCAGGTTACAAAGACTTGGATGAAGGGAAGAAAAAAAATATCATATTAATCCATGATTTTTGTGAACTCGAAAAGGGTTTCAATGGCAAGCGTCCAATCCCCCACTGCTTGTTATAGTGTGGTCCACTTAGTTTTTGGATCTGTCTTATTTTTAAGCTCAAGTATTAAGAGTAGATCACCAAGTGGACCGACAGTTTGGATATAACTCCTACCTCATGATGGACCCACATAACTTTGTGATGTCAACACACCAACCAATCCGCTTCCTTCGCACACATGATGAAATTAGATTGCATACTGAATTACTCAGTACACTTTTATCATTCTAAGTAAATTCTGTTGGGACCAAAGTAAATGTATGTGGTTTATCCATGCCGTCCATTTGTTTTTCATCTTATTTCAAGGGTTGAGCCCAAAATTGAAGCATATTCAAAGCTAAGTGGACCATACCACAAGAAACAATGGAAGTAATGATTTCCACCGTTGAAACTTTTCTAGGGCCCACAATAATATTTACTTGTCATCCAACCTGTTTATAAGATCACACGGATATAGATGAAGAGAAAAATACTAACATTAGCTTGATACATAACTTCTATAGCCCCCAAGTATTTTTCAATTGTATTCATTTAATTCGCACTGTTTCTGCAATGTGGTCCACTTGAGGTTTGGATATACTTTTTTTGGTCTCAAGCCCTAAAATTATCTGTTAAAATAGATGTACGAAGTGGATAGAGTACATAGATCATAGTGGGCCCCATTGCAGGCAACGACCATGATGGTGGAGCGATTGGTGTGATCCAACAACTTTTATTCGAATGTGAATAAATGTTGCGTGCGTTCATGCTTCATGTGATGTGGTCCACTTGAGCATCCGATGTGCCTCATTTTTGGGCTCATGCACTAAAATAATCTGTCCAAAAATATGAACAGGATGGATAAAACATATAGATCACATTGGGCCCCAAAGAGGCACCACTAGAACCGTCCATCTCTAGCTGGGTTGGTGAAATCAAATTGTGTAAGCACAGAGGAGGCTTTTATCATGTTGAGCAAAACTATGTTGGGCCCACCATGAATGTGTGTAGTTTATCCACGTTGTCCATCCATTTTTCCAGTTGATTTTATGGGTTGAACCCAAAATTGAAGCATATCTAAAGCTCAAGTGGAGCACACCACAGGAAATAATGTAAATTGAATGTTCTCCTTTGAAAAATTCTTCTGGCCAGAGAAGTTTTGACTCAAGCTGATATTTAAGTTCAACCATGTCTATATAATCTTATCTAGTAATTTGGACGAACAGAGTGAATAAAATAGGTGAATTATAGTGGGCCTGACAAAGTTTACTCAGTACGATAAGCGTACTTGGTTGCTCACTTCGTAATGAGCTTCCGTCATAATAAGGATGGTACCCATGCATGGAGGGGACATGGATTGACTTATGAGGCAGCGTCACCAGATGACTACTATAGGATACTCTGGCCTCACCATGATGTACATGTTTAATCCATGCCGTCCATTCATTTTGAATGCTTATTTTAATGCGTAACCTAAAAACGAGGTATATCCAAATATCAAATGGACCACACCACAAGAAACAATGGTGATTTAACGCTCACCGTTAAAAACTTTTTAGGGGCCACAAGTTTTGGATGAAATTGATTTATTTTTTTTTCTCTCATCATCCAAGTCTTTGTGACCTAAAGAGTAGATTGGATGGCAAATAAACCCTACAATGGACCCTAGGAAGTTTTTAACAATGGGTGTTTAATTAGCACTGTTTTCCTGTGGTGTGGTCCATTTGAGACTTGGATCTACCTTTTTTTATATACTAATGCTCAAAAATGATCTGAAAAATTAGATGAACAACATGGATAAAACGCATACATCATGATCGGCCCATAGAGCACCGTCCAATAGTTACCTAACTCCGTACATCACGCCATTCCCGTGAGCGCAAGAGTCTCGGTGGGAGTCATAATTTTCGAGACTCTCTTTTCTCAATGCCGTTGAATCCCAACCATGGGTGTAATCTAACAGCTCGCATGAAAGCTCCGTGCAGCCTTGTGCGCAGGAGACCGGGACTCTCTCTCTCTCTCTCTATATATATATATATATACACACACACACACATACACACAAAAGTTTTAAATATACCATTGGAAACCATAAATCAGTAGGCTGAACTTGTGCTTGGATGATGGGCTCTTATGTACATACCAGTTCAACTGGTCAATAAGTGAGCTTGCTTTACCTTGCCCTCACGTCATATATACTATCCCAAGTTCAAAAAAACGCCTGAGAGCCCAACGGACCACCTGGCCCATAGACAGCCCCAGCATGGAAGGGGTGCAACTTTGGTAGGCCTCAACCTGCCCAACCCGAACATTAAGTTAGGTTGGGTTAGCTCAGGTCTGGCTGGGATGCAGATGGGTCCAACTTGAGTTAGACAAGTTGGGCTTGGGTTGACCGTGAAACATACCTTATCAGACCTGCCCTGACCTGCACCCTCTAGGGTCTTTAATGGGTGAGTTGGTTGTGCTGTGCTGTGAGCCGGTCCAGACACGGATTTTGAACAGGTATCAGGCCAAGCCTCTTCAAAATATTAGCTAGGGCCAGCCCATTGCCATCCCATCGTTGATTTATTATTATTATTATTTTTTTTTAAAAAAAATCTCTTTCTTTAGAAAAATGCTGATACTCAAGAAGGTGATGGATGATACACGGACCTAAAAATGATTTGAAAATTGCATACATGGTATGTAACCATTTCAAATTAAACTGTTCAAATTATGGGTCACATTTAATATGCATCGTGGTCCAAAAATTAAGATCACTTTATGAACTAACTATCAATTGGATGACATCAATCGAAACGGTTATATTAAAATTTGTAAATTAAAAAAAAAAAGAAAAAAAAGAAAAAAGAATCTGTTGCCCTTATCTCAAGAAACCAGTGTCTACGAAGTAGATATTAAGACTGCTTATGCATTGAGACTGAATTAGCGATAATGGCATCCACAAATTGATCAGTTTGTACAATTTATGGGTGCCTGCGTATCAAGCGTGATACACTGCCAGAGTATCACAAAACTCCCTTCCCTCCTTTTCTTCAAAATTCCTGCGGACGCGGATTTGGTAATACCCCCCGCCTGTACCAATCTCAGGACAGGCTAGGATTCTGAGGGCCCAACCTGATGTATGGACTTTATCCACACTGTCCAACCATTTTTACATATCATTTTAGATTATAAGCTCAAAATATGAGGCAGGTCCAATGTTCAAGTAGACCACACCACAGCAGCGGTGCTAATGTTGACCACCGTTGAAACCTTTCCAAGGCCGACCATGATGTTTATTCACCATCCAACCTGTTCATAAGGTCAAAAACGTCTCGATGAAGGGAAAACATAAATATCAGCTTGATCCAAAACTTCAGTACCTAAGAAGTTTTCAACGGTATCAGTTTTATCGCCACTGCATGGTCCCCTTGAGCCTTGGATCTGCCTTATTTGTAAGTACATAATCTAAAATGACATGGAAAAATGGATGGACGGTGTGGATAAAACTCATACATCATGGTAGCCCCTCAGAGGTCCAGCCAGTCCCTAGCTTGACATGGAAAAATGGATGGATGGTGTGGATAAAACTCATACATCATGGTAGCCCCTCAGAGGTCCAACCTGTCCCTAGCTTGACATGGAAAAATGGATGAACGGTGTGGATAAAACTCATACATCATGGTAGCCCCTCAGAGGTCCAGCCTGTCCCTAGCTTGACATGGAAAAATGGATGGACGGTGTGGATAAAACTCATACATCATGGTAGCCCCTCAGAGGTCCAGCCTGTCCCTGGCTTGGGACAGGCAGGGGTAGTACCCAAACCGCGTCCATTTCCAGCATAGGGCTATCATTGGGCCGGGCCTGGGTAGGTCTCGACCCGGATTTTGGATTGTTTCGGGCCGGGTCATTGAGCCGGGCCTATTCAAAATTTTAATTTTTCAAGCCCACCTTGGACTGAACATTCCGTTTTACCATCTTGGTAGAGATGCTAGCTCTGCAGCTTATAAGCTAGCCAAGGTGGGTGTCTCTTGCTCATCTCTTTGTTCTAGGAATTCTTACCTCCTTTGGTTTTTCTTTTCTAAATATATTTTTGTAATCTTCTCAAAATATATAAATAAACATATAAGTAATTAAAATGGTACCATCCTGACTTTGATCATTTGTTCCATAATGAATCCAGTAGTTTGCAATTGAATTCCATTGAGCTTCCAAACACCCCCATGAAAAATTGTCATTGCTACATTATTTGGGTTTTAATGGATTCTATAGAGAAGTGAGAGGGATTGCTTCTTATTATCTGCAGTTGTTTTCTATAACTTAAACACTCAGTGCTTGGGTGTGTAGATTAGCACTTCCTTCAGTGGATGGCTCTTGAGATCGGCAAATAAACTTTCATATCTAATCAGCTGGATATTGTAGTTGTTACCAACCTGAGTATTTGACAACGTAAGTAGGTGTGATACTTATCAAAGTGGGTTATAAGACGGTGAATTAACAACAAAAAGTTCTTTGGGATTTTATTGAATATGAATATTTGTGTCATTTATATTGATTAAAAAAAAAATTGTTGGATTTTATAGAATACGAATATTTGTGTCATTTATATTGATTAAAAAAAATAAATTGTTATGCATATTTAAATTCTATTGACATGCCAAACTATACAAATGGAATGGTACATTTCAGTTCATGACTTCTTTTAATGTCTGAGAGTTATGTTTTCCAAGTTGACAAGAATTTTTCTCTCTCAACCAAATGTCTGTATAATACTATCATTCTGCAATGTGATGTTGAATCAAGGGGATGATTGGTTGTTAGTTGCAATAGCAGCTGTTCTTGGTTACTGGATGCTGCTGTTTTATCTGTTTGCTATTATTGCAACTTGAAATCCAATGGCCATAAAAAGGTATTCCAAAAATGGTGACAATGTCAAGTTAGAAGTGCATTCTAAGAAACGCTGTCATCATCATAAGCTTGTCCTAGGCTATTTGGGGCCAGCTTTAAGAATCTTGTTTAAGCAATAACTCTAAAGATTGCTTGGTGAAATTTTTGATGATTGGCTGGCCACTTGACAGAAAGCCTCCTTTACCTAGGTTGGGGACCGGCTGGTGCTATCATTGAAAGCATGCTTTGATACATCATCATCGTCATCCTGTTCACGAATCCTGTTCAGCCATTCCACTCTGTATATCTAGGACATAAGCCACATCTGAATCACCATGTGTTTCTCTATTTCTCTATCTAACATACACCTGGTGAGAAATTTTCTCAAATTTCTCGTTGTATTTTTATTTTATTTTATTTTTATTAATCAGCATTGGAAAAAAGAACTGGTTGTTCAAATAGAGAACTGAAAAATCCCTTCCGGTTTTGGGTTTTCTTCAGTCAAATAACCAAATTTTCATAAAGTGGGTGTCACATGACAACAAAGGAAAATTTATTTTCACTTGCCATTAAAAGGAAAAAACACCAGCTGGCCCTGGAGGCACTTCGAGAATAGAGAGGCCTATGCTCTCAGAGAAGGGTTAGGAATTCTTGTTAAGGAGCACTCAGGTCTGGTTATTGTTGAAGGCAACTCTTTCAATGTGATTAAATGTGTGATCAAAAGTCAACCTGAGCCTTGGAGACTATCATTTTCTGTTTGAGGTAATGTGTTGTCTTGCCTCGAGGCAAAAAATTCCCTTTGCCCGCATTGGCAGAAAGGAGAACAAGTTGGTGGATAGGATTGCTAAAAGCCGATGTAGTTGTGACCTTGTTTCCCCCCTAATTTCTCTCTTTTCAGATAGCATTGGTGTTATTCTTCAAAAAAAAAAAAAAAAAAAAAAAACGTAGAACCTTTGGGGATATATTCTTTGGCAAAATGCAGGAGTTTGTTCAAGCAGCGATTGAGTTCTTTTCTATAGCTGCTGACTCTGAAAGTGAAACTGATTCTTTTCTTCTTCTTCTTCTTCTTCTTCGTTTTCATTCTTCTTCTTTTTTCACTTGCTTTGGGCTCTATGCAGGTCAAGATTCAAAAGGATAGTGATGTACAGTTGAAGATAATCGGGACTCGCATCGATGCTACATAAACCGTATGTCCTCTGCCCATTTCTTGTCTTTTGCTAAGTCCAAACATTACTTTCTTTGTATTAGGGCCTGAGTTCATAAACAAGAACCACACTTCTGACAATGGAGGCTTTTTTGAAACCAATGAATATATTGTTTTTCAACTTATCAAAACATCCAGAAAGTCTTCATTTTTTCTGTGTTGCAACTAGGTGGGATGAGGCAGTTCATGCACTGAGGTTGTCTGACTCTATGGATGGCAGCAATCATTTGTATGGCATGTCAATTCTCTCCAATGTCCTCAGCTATATTCTTGCCATCAAGCATTTCTTTCAGGCACTGAGTTGGTTTTGGTGGCTAAAATGCCTTGAGGAATTGCCAGTGGATGGCATGAAGTTGCTACTTTAAAATATAAAAAAAAAAGAAAAAGAAAAAAGAAAAAAAGAACATGCAATCTCATCCGTCAGGACCTTTCATGACCTTTCACGAGGAAAGAGAGAATAAGCACTTGTCTGATTGCTTATAAAAAATTTCTAATTAATGGCTAATGATTGGCATTTGGTAGTGAGGGTTGATGCAACCTGTGTAGAAGAGGGGATGAGAATATATCCTTCCAACTGCTGTCATTATGGCATCGACTCAAGTTTCCCCATTCTATTGTGATTCATATGGATGTTAGTGAGTTCTTGTTCAGAGTCATGTGGTACTTTCTTCTACATGCAAAGGCCTTGACATAACATTGACTTCTACTTAGTTTCACAATTAATTCATCCTAACCCCAAATAAAGATTATCTATACTATGCATGGTGAGAGCAACTATTCGATATTTTTGCCCCCACAATTAGTTTCGTAGGGTAGAAAACTTTGAATATTCAAAAAAGGACATGGGACATTTTAAATAAAGTCAGGGGTATTTTTTGGAACTGAAAAATGTGGCTGTTGTCCAAGTTCATATTCACCTGCAAAAAGCCTTTAAATGGCTTAAGAGTTTACCATTAACCACGTATTTGTCTTTTCAATCTTTTGATGTGAGTAGTGTGCTTGAACTTCTCCTTGTGTGTAGCCCACAGTGTAGTAGTAGCGAGACTAACAAAGGCTATCTGGGGCCCACTATGATGGAGTGAAATCCTTACCATACACCTGTTGCACAACTCATTTTAAGACATTAGCCCCAAAACAAGGAAAATCCAAAGCTCAAGTAGGCCACAACACAAGAAAACATGAAGATGGGTTACCCAACACTGAAACCATGAGCGTGCTCCTCTCTCTCTCTCTCTCTCTCTCTCTCTCTCTCTCTCTCTCTCTCTCTCTCTCTCTCTCTCTCTACAATTTTCCTGTCGTTTTCTCCCCATTCCAATTTCTCCCACTTTCTCCCATCCTCTTTGTACATGCGTTGCACATGCCACTTCCTCCAGTTTTAATAAGGTGGGATCTCTCTATTGGACCATCTACCATTTAACTTTCAGCTTTCAGATGTGATGTCAAGATAGTATGTGTGATTAGCTTCAGACATGTTTTCTTTCTAGGAAAAAAAAGGAAAATAAAAGAGAGACATTTATTACTTGGTTCGAATTTTATTGATTTCATGGCAAAGTTAATACATCAAGAATCCAATAATTTCCAAACTCTTGATTCTTTTATGACTTCTGTGGCGTGCAAGCTGTCAATTCCGCTTCAGCAGGTGTTTTGTCTTTCCTACTAGATGGTCATGTTTGTTTTGTTGTCATTTTCCATTATGGGAAAGACAAATGTAATTAAAAAGAAGAAGAAGAAGAAGAAGAAGAAAATAGAGAAATCTCTCTTTCTCTATGGAGAGGGTTTCCATTTGAGGGTTCTTTTGTCTAAAATGCCCCGAAAGGCATCGAAACATACTAGCTAAAATGGCTGGTAATAATAATAATAATAGAAAAGAAAAAAAAAAAACTGCCGAGACTGAGCAAAACTATTAATTTTTTACCCAAATAGATGAAATGGAACGGTGAAACTGTACCGATCTAAAAATTTTCAGCTGAAACATAAAGAGATTATGGCTGCTTGTAATGTCTAAAGGTATATTTACTAATTTAATTGAAACACTGAATTTCTATTTTTAAAAAAAAATGCTTGCCAAAGGTTCTAACCACGCCGAATTTACTTCAACTCAAGAGTGGAAAACCTCGTCAAGCATTTGCATTTGTTTCCTTGTCAAACTCAACCTTTTAATTTGGATAACCATTTCCTCTCATAAACTGTACATAATGTTTTGGTCCATTTTTGCAGTTCTGCATCGGTACCATAAAAGACAATTTCTTGGGAGTCATCACTGATCCGGGTGCAACATCCGCTTAGCAGGAACCCGATGTATTGCATTGCAAGGTTTAGCATGCATCACATGTACGCCTTTCCTCATTTCCTGTGTTTTATAGTTTCAAATGCACCTGTTTCCATGTAAATACCTGACAGGTAAAAAACTATATCCCAAAAAGGATACCTTTCAAGGAAAAATAAAAATAAAAATCCGAAAAGAAATATCTGTTTTACGTCAAACTGTTGTAGCAGATACAGCACTCACAACTGTTGTTAGAATGGTTGGTTTGCAAATGAGATCATGCCCCATGACTACTTTGTTCTTCATAGGAGTGGGATTGCTGTGTTCTTCATTGGAAATTACTGTGTTATTTTACTGTATTTGTTGATCTGATGCGATCTTGTCTCATACATGTGTCTGTGTATGGAAGCCAAGCGCATGCTTTTGGATATGATTTTTATTTATTTATTTATTTTTCTTGGTACATGCAGTGAAACTCACAAGTTTCCATCAGGAAGATTGTGATTTTAGGTTGGAAGGAGGTTGGTGGGCGGCACTTGTTCTGTACGTAGTTCTAAAACCTGGCCGCACTAATTGACTATGAGGCCTGGCCCCTGAATCAGTGTAGTCCCGTCGTCAAGTTGGCTACAAGTGGACCGGTTTTCTGCCTACCTGATGGGTGGACCGACCTGGCTTTTGGGTCAGGGCATGTACAGTCAGACTTAAGTGAAGGACAGCCTAACATCATACTAGGACTGCCTAGATGTTCCAGCATAGCACATGTAGTGGCATGTCGGAGGGTCAGAATCTAAATGCATGTGGAGGATTAGCAGAACTCCTAGGGTGTCATTTGGATAGTTTGATTTGCCAATCCTGGGATTTTGCTGGATAATATTGGAGACAATCAGGACCTTGGGTATCCTAAGATTTCTATCATGTGCATAATTCAGTACTCCCAACTATGTTCCAAGGTCAATCCAAACTCAAATTGAGAATTACAATCACCTAAACAGAGATGTGTAGAGTGATCACCTAATTCAAGTTTGAGATGTACATGTGTGGTCCACCTGCAAATTTGAGACAAGAAATCTAAGCAGTCTGATCTGCCTGATGGAGTGATGGGAAGGGAAAGGTTGAGCATTGTAGGCCTCACCGTAATTTGTACATGCCATTTGAATTTCGCATATGGGGAATACCCTCCTAAACATGGGATGTCCCAAAAATCAGCCATATCCGAAACTCAGGTGGGCCACATAATCTAGAATAGTGCGAAATTATGCCTAAAACAACTAAAATCACTTCATGGGGCCCACCTGAGAAATGGAATGATGTGAAAGTTGGTGGAACCCCTCATTTAGGTCAGATACACAATTAATGGGTTGGATTCTAAACTATATATCGGTGGGTCCCACAAACAATCAGGAAGATTTTAATGGATTCATGTCGACTTTCAACCGTTCTTATGCTATGGCCCACCTAAGTTGTGGATCAGGCTAGATTTTGGGCTCTAGGCCTAATAGAGTGTGACATTGTCCGACTAGGTATGAGTCAACTTGAATGAGTCACATTGTCCACCTATGCCCATCTGCACACCAGGTGGCAATGTGTCACACATGGAAGATCCAATCCGTCCATCCAGTGAAGCCCATTCCAACCTAGACCTAACCTAAAGCGATCCAAGACCAAAATCACCCAAACCACATCCGATCTCAGTTCAGGACCTCATATAGTTCTAGAACAACCTGACAGGACCCAAACCTGACCCTCTTAGGCAGTCCAGGTAAGGGAACACCAGGACCCGACCCATCGACAGCCCTAGTTCATTGTCTAAAATAAGCTGGGTCCACCTTTCAGCGCCCAGAGTGTCATTTGATGGGGTTCTCTCCTCCTGTACAATCAGAGCCAGCCGATTGTTGGTCCACAGAAAATGTGCAGGAATGTAGTGAACAGCTCACCTAGCAGCGATTGTTAGATGAAAATTTTGGTCTATTTCACATTTGCGATGGACCAACAAGAATCGAATACTTGGCCCAGTGATATTAACGATGATCTGGCCAATTATCATACAAGGGAGAATGCCCACGCAATGCAAGCACTGAAAGTGCCCCTCCATCTGGAACACGAGCTCAAAATCTAGCCGTTCATCTGGCGGAATCTACCCTGAAGGAAGACAGGCTGGTCTCATCAGGTGGGCCGCCTGTGTAAAATGAATGTGGAACGTATATTATCCCTTCCTAACTGTCCGTTTTCTAGCAGAAGCGTGGCCTCCCGGTTGAGTAGACTCGCCCGAATTTGGGGCTAAGCATCATACAGGTGTGATGAATGGACTGGAAACCACCACCACACCCACCCACACCCCCCCCCCCCCCCCCCCCCCCCCCCCCCCCCCCCACACACACACACACACACACACACGCTCTCTCTCTCTCTCTCTCTCTCTCTCTCTGAGCAAGACAATCCCGAAAACAACCAATCCATCTCCTCCACAACAAATCCCGGAATCTAGGAGGATCATTTCCTTGCCAACCAACTCATTTACTACAATGCACACCACGTGTTTGACAGAAGGCGTGACAATAATATCTTTGCATTGAGTTCTCTCATTGAATTGCACTTTCCTCGGCTAGAAGATGGTAATGAGGCTCTGGACTAAGGTTCATGATATCTATATATCGTGTCATATCAGAAATGTATCACCATAAATTCATACGAAGATACAAGATAGATGTTCATATTGATACATACACAGCAAGGAGTGTATTGTAGTACATTCCTCCCCAGATATTCAAATGGATTTTTTCTCTTTATTTCTTTTCTTTCTTTCTTTCCTTTTTTTTTTTTTTTTTTGGAGAAAATGACAAAATTCATTAGAGGGAAACAGGGTCAATAGCATCGGAAGGTATTACATCGTGTTGGAAGTGCATTGCATCAACCCATGCAATGCCATGATAAGTTCAAGACATGTTTTTGTTGGATATGACCCTGTGGGGCCCACTTGTAGCCAACATCTAGTGGGTTAGTCCCACATAGTTTTCCTTTTGATCTCTCTCTTTCAGATTTTCTCCAGGAAATCTAAAATTGAATTTTAAATTCAATGAGGATTGGGATATGAGAGAAATAGGACATGATAGAGATAAGCCCTACCTTATCCAAACTCCTTCCATATCCTCTCTAATGAAGGTATTCCCCCATTAAAAACATTCTAATATAGACAGTTTCTAGAAAGAATAGTGAGGAGGAATTATATCCATTTGTCCATCAGACCCGCCTCCAAACAATCTAAACTGCGAATAAGATTTGGGGGCCATCTTAGCAATAAAATTAGATGGGTGATCATATCCTCTCTACACATATAGTGATTAGGCAGACCATTAGACGTAGACTGTCTATTTTTGGCTTTGTGTGAGGGTCCCCAAGATCATGTAGATACCGTCAAATCTTACTGGCCCACTAATGCAGGGGCGTTTTTACACCAAGCTCGAGTGGGGTGGCCTGAGGGATGTAGGGGCACACTCGGGGTGGGCAGCCCATGTGAGGTAGGTGGCTTGTGTAAGGCGACCCCCACACATGTGAGGCGAAACCCATGTGATGTGAGGCCCATGAGGGGGGTTCAGCCAAGGACCTAACCCATGGGATGTGAGGCCTGGGCTATGAGATAAAGGGATTGATTCACCACGCTCTATCAATTTGAGCTTTTAGAGCAAGTGGTTAATTGTCCTGCATCAAAGCAGTATCATAGTAGGAGGTCTCATGTTCGATACTCCTCACCGAGGGTGATTAATGGTTTGAGTTTTTTTGGTGATGATGGTGGGGGACCCATGATGTTGAGCCATTCTCATTTATGATGGTTAGCATACTTCAAGCTTGCGTGGTTCCGGACCCTTTCGGACATGGGGAATCGACACACATGGTAGGTTTAGTGATGGACATGGCATCAAGATGAGTAAGGGGATATAGCTTATGGAATCGATAGGTTTTGTATGGTTCGGGTTTTTGAGGAGATGGTCTCTTTAAGGAGGGAAAGAGATTTGAGTCTATCGTCTGTGAATAGAATATTGTTCCCTGTGCAAACACAATTCTTTTTCAATTCATGCCTAAGAATCTAGGAATTACATTTGTCTTGTGGACAAGCATAGTTCTAAAGCTTGCTGACTCAACTCAATGAGATTTTGAGTCGAGTCACTGAAGAGAGTGGGGTTTTGAAACCATGACCTCTGCTTTGAAGAGAGAATCTCCACCAGTGCACAACTCAGTTGTGTGTGCTTTTGCTATTTTATTTTATTTATCCAATACTACGTATTCTAAATATCTGTAATCTCTTGTATTAAATATCAAGTTGAGTCAAGTCAAGACTTGCCCGAGTCTTCAAATTGACCTGACCCAGCTGGAAATTGAATCAAGTTGAGTTTTTGGGTTATTAAACAACAGAGTGAAGAAGCTCTTGGAAGCTTGAAACTGAAGTTGGACTGGATAGCATCGAAGTAGGTGTATGCATTTATTTCCATGGATTAACTAAACAGTCTGAACTTGAATATGTGAACCGTTTCATGTTTAACTGGTTCGATTATCAATGGTGATGGACTGGGATAAAGATTTAGACTCTTGACACACAATCTGTCCTCTAGGCTCTCTAAATACAAAAAGAAATATAATTTTTCTTGGTCAGTGAGAGAACTTGGTTGTTGCCTTCAGACTCATCAGTAGATCCTTAGGCTATCCAAGTTTCATCATTCCATCACAAAATTCATTTCCATGTCTGGGAATAGAGAAATTCTCATTCTTGCATGTTTGTTCTGTAAAAAGAGTTGATTTAATTGCCTTGGTCAGGAGGACAAAGTTCCATATTTGAATGGGGAGATATGGTGGAGATTAAATGATTCCATGCCAACATCTATTAGAACTTGCAAGATCAAATTCACGGATCTACAAGCGGAGGATCTTATGCATAATAGCTATTTTTCTCTTATGAAGTATCAATGTAAGTTAGGCAGTTCCCTTGTAAAAAGAGATTCAGTTGCATGCATTCAATTCAGTAGATTTGCTGTAGGTGTAAAAAATTACTACTATGGAGATATGTTTCTAAATCACATTTATATAGAATAGAAATGCATATGTAATAAAGCAATCTATCACATACAAGTCAGCTTAGCCTGAGTTTCGAAACCTTCTCCAATCATCATCATCATCTAAGCCTTATCCTAACTAATTGTGGTGGGCTACATGAAACATGTTCGGCCATTCCACTCTATCAAGGGCCATAACATTAGTTAGACCATAGGTCAGTCCAACGAAACTTTCTCCGATATGGTAAATATTAATAAGATGGGGTTTGGAAAGACATGATTTTTTTGGTGTAGAACATGTTATGGTCTTCTACAGCATTGAATGAATACATATCAAGTAGAGCTTTTGGATGACTTACTGTATTGTAGACTTTGTAGGAAGGGACTTTTTGGTTCTTCTTCATAATTTAGGAGTGTTTGGACAATAATGTCCATGGTTGGTCTTCTGTTTCTTTCTTCCTCCACGCAAGAGATCCCCAGCTCCACCATCGTCACCGCCTGCTTCCAATCGAACTGCCCATTCAATCGGGAATCCACCAAATCTCCAACCCACGATTCTTTTCCTCTCTCCATCTTCTCCTTCGCAACCCTAACAAACCTCTTTAATTCCACCTCCTCTTCTTCCCCATCCACTACCCAATTCGAAAGCCGAATCCCCTTCACAATCTCAAGAAGCACAACACCGTAACTATAAACATCAACCTTTGCAGTGATGGGTAGATTCAAAGCCCACTCTGGAGCCATGTACCCCTTCGTTCCGCGGATCCGAGAGAAATTAGAACTGGACCCACCTCTCTCAGACAGCTTCGCTAGTCCGAAATCTGCAATCTTGGGTTCGAAAACCGAGTCCAAAAGTATGTTTTCAGGCTTCACATCACAATGGATTACCCATTCGAGACACTCGTGGTGAAGATAGGCCAGACCTTTGGCGGTCCCTACAGCTATTTTGAATCTCTCCTTCCATCCGAGTGCACTAGCAGGACCAATGCTATTGTCATTAGAGAAGAGGTGCTTGTCTAATGATCCATTCTCGACAAATTCATAGACCAAGAGCCGGTGCGCTCCCTCCGAACAATATCCCCACATTCTCACTAGATTCATGTGGTAAATTCTCCCTATTGTGTTCATTTCTGCCCAAAACTCCTCTCCTCCTTGAATCACATCTCCCAATTTCTTCACTGCCACCACTCTCTCATCATCCAAAACTCCCTTATAAACTGATCCGGAAGCTCCCCTACCTAGCTCTTCCTTGAACTTCTTCGTCGCCTTCTTCAGCTCTCTGTACGTAAACCTTCTGAACTGATTATATATCATTTGGTACCCATCCTCCACCGAAGTCGGTGTTCCATGCTCCCTGAAAAGATACCACCACCCTGATGCAATAAAGAAAATCTCGATTGCACCAATGGCCGAAACAAACCAATAGAAATAAACATATTTCATGTCTTGGCTGTGATTATACATATCCGAAGAACCCAACTTCAGTTCTGCTCTGCTATATTCACAAACCGGTTCAGTCTCTTTGGTCTCAGAGGATTTCAAGGTTAAGTTCTTAGGTAGTTTTAAATACATGCTGCCTGGGAAGGCTGGTGACCTATACCCATTGAAAAGTTCGCTTTTGGGGTAGCAGACCCCAGTGCCCGTTAACCTGTACCCGAAAGCATCACAAGAGCAATCATCTAAGCAGATCTGCCGGCAAGCTTCTATCGTTATGTTCGGTTTGTAATCGAAATCATACCCATAGAAATCTATCTGTGGAAGCTTTACAAATTGTACATGCTGGGGGTCGCAGATTCGGTTGAATTTTGGTCTGCAACCTTGGTTCCAATCACTTGGGTCTTTCATTTCATAGCCTGGCGGACATGAACATGCCGGTGCTGGCGTATAAATGCAAATCCCATTTCTACCACACAGCCCATGCACATTACACTGCTGTGAAAGAGCCACCCATGAAATCCCCCACGACCCAATCGACCCATTCAAACTATATAGTCTGAGATTTCCATCGTAATCCAGTGTTAGTCTCCTTCTAATCCCAAAACCCATATCAGAAGCATTGAATTCCAATTTATCGCTCGACTTGAACCTACCCATTGCATCAAGAACGGCATATCTGCTACTATTGTAGTTTGTTCTATCATTGCCAAACACGCCTTTGTCAGGATTCGGCCAATACACGCTGGAAATATCAGGCCCATCATACATCAATCTCAGAACATTATCGTTATCGAAAAATAAACTGAAAAAGCCTGAAGAGAAAATTCCTCGTCCTCTTGTAGATATAATTCTCTTGACTTTGGTAATGGGCTGTGAAGGGAGAAGAGTATCAGTTGGATAATCAAAGCTCTGCCACAAGATATTACCATTTGGGTCCTTTAGAACAAGATTTCCACTGTTCAAAAGCTCGGCTTTATCGACGGCGGTAGAGCTGGTGTTGGTGTTCCAGACAGTCGAGCCATCAACGTCGGTTAGCACCATGTTGCCGCCACGGTTGAGTGAAATTCTCGAGCCCTGGCCGTTGACGGGGCGATCTCGGTTCGCCATCCAAACGACAGTTTTGTCAGCTGCATTTGAAAACCAAATTGAGAAACAGTAGGCGTTTGTGCCCACCTTGTAAAACCCACATGTGAATGAGTTGTCTGAGGAGATTAGGATGTCTGATTCATCCTCTACTGACAGGGAAGATCCTCTGTCCAAAGAGCTTTTTGGTGTTGAACATAAAGAAGAATATAGAGAAGAGATGAGAAGAGAGAGAAGAAGGGTAGGAAGGATTGAAGAGGTAAGAGATTGGTTTCTCATGTTTGGAGAGAGAATTGAAGTTTCAGAAAATCGGTCTTCTGTTTTTTGTAGATGCTGTTCTGTTGCTTGAGAAAGCAGGCACTGTATGAAGGGGAAGAAACCGACCGCAAAACCTTCAATGCCGGCAGACTCCCGGCTATCGTTGGTGATAAAGACAAGGCCTGTAATTAGTAATAGTGCATTTAGATAAGGATTTTAATTGCAGCTTACGTCCCTTCACTGGATACTTAGAGCAATTTGTACCAAATTGCAAAAATTACCCTCGTATGAATAGTTGGTTTTTCTTTTTGCCATGTGTTGGGCCCACCATTATGTATTAATGTGGCACCCGACCATCCGGCATGTGGTTCTGCCTTAAAAATTGGACGCCGAGGAAATTAGGGTACTCAGTTGTCAGGTGGGCCACAGCACATGATACAATGGACCACCAATGGAAAATGTCGAAATTTAAAATGATGGGTCACTTGATGGTAGAATTAGCTTAATTTAAGTGTTGTTGATGTGTCAAATCTTTTATCAATAGGCCTGTTGATGTTATTCATATACCTTTTGATGTCATTAAGAATTGTTCGATTTCATTAATAACTGCTCAATATTATTGAGAAAATTCAAATTTTTTATATTGGTTATTAGACACCTGTGTAGTATTTCATGTGTTTTTACGGTATATTGATGACAACTGTATTGTTGAATCACACAGAAATAGATTTACGATAGCAATTAAAAAATGTCGAGCAAGCATAAGAGAACATAAATATTTAACATTGAAAAAAAATTATAATATAAAATTATATATTTTCATTATAAATATAAAAATTACAAATAGAAACTTAGCTTATTTTTTTAAAAATTATATATATAATTATAAAAAAAATTCTAAAGAAAATAAAAAAAAATTATAAACAAATTCCGCACTTCTACATTTTTGCATAAAAGATCTGCATAAACTTTGATTAGATGTAAGACACCAAGCACAACATCCCCACATTAAGGTGTCTCATTTCCTTGGTAAAATGACCACCCTAAACAATTTGGATGCATGCGTGCCCGCACTGCGGCGAGTCATAGCCTACGAAGAGCTCACTTAGATAAGGATCAAACCGTATATTACACTGTCACTCGGAAAAGTCCGACAGATCGCGTTTCCTTAGATGGGAATTTGCAAAGAATGTTTAAAATAGCGAGGAGGTGGCTGCAATAATCGAAACAAATGGAGGCTAGTATACTATTTGGAAACAGTATGCTAGTTCACCGGACTACCAATTCAATTAATGACCACCCTCTTGATGATGAAAATGAGTGGTCCCTTTGTCACTGGTGGTGGGAATTAGTGCACCAACTGAATTGGTAGTCCGGTTGACTACTGAACGGGTCCTTAATATTAGGGACGCGGATTTCGTGCGAGGGACTGCCTGCGACAAAAAGTCAGGTGGCGCCAACGTGGAGTTTATGGGAAATCAAACACGGCCATCAGCTCCAACCGGTTGGACCGTAAGTTATAGTCTGCTGAGCGGATAACTTCCAACTCATTAAGTGCATGTCACATCCAATCCCTCTTATAGGTTGGCCATCATATAAATCACCTTAGTGAAAAATTATCCATATCCAACCACTAAATTAGCCACACTTCTATTTTTCATTTATCAATGGTTAGATATTGTTTTCTATGGTGTGGCCACTTGATTAATATATAGTTCTGGTTTTATTCAACGGGTGAACCTCATTGTGTATAAAACCTAGTGGAATGTTTTGATATCCCATGCACTTAATAGGTTGGAAGTTATTTAGTGGGTGGATTATAAAAGTTCGTCCAAGTCGTTGGACATGAGACCTTATTGATACGTCGCCCTACTTGAACCCTAAAAACAATCGACCTGTTGGGTTGTTGGTTTTTGAAAAGTTCTTTTGATTTCAACAAACATTTATTAAACAAGGAAAATAAGCCCACCGGCGTCAAAGATTCACACGTGAACGTAAAAAGGACGTGTAATCAGTCAACTTGGTTAGCCATGTCGGTGGACCCTGACAGCCCCGACGGTAGGGCCTGCCTCAAAGTACGCATTTTATATCCACGCTATAGATTTGTTTTTTCAGCTTATTTTTGGGTATGGTCCAAAGATGAAATAGATATAAATTTCAGGTGGACCACATCACAATAAATAGTAATCATTAAACATTCCCGGTTAAAAAATTTCCTAAGGTCCACTGTAATATTTATTAACCATTAAACATGTTGAAAAGGTAACATAGATATGAATTAAAGGGAAAAAAAAAAAACATATTAAATTGATCTAAACTTTTTGTGGCCTCTAAAAGATTTTTTATGGTCTATAATCGCGTTTTTTATGGTGTGATCCACCTGAAATTTGTTACTGATTCATTTTTGGGACCATGTCCTAAATTAAGTTAGAAAAACAGATGAATAGCCTGGATATATAATGCATATATCGAGTGGACACTAATTTCAGGGTCGCACCCACCTAGTTGGTTATGGGGTCGCAGCCAGGTCGCACCGAAGTCAGGCCATTTCACACGTGTGTGGAATTGAGCTTTCGAGATAAGGGCATCTCACACCTCTGGTGAAGTAGTGAACAGCCAGCATGAGAAGGCACGACTTGGCTGGTACCCTCAACCAGCTATGTGTGTGGTTCTCTATGGGGCTCACCTTGATGATGTATGCATTGTACATCTACACTCCCTATTCTTTTTACCAACTAATTCTATAAAATGAGCCCAAAAATGAATCAAATAAAAATCACAATTAGACCACATTATAGGAAACAATAGTAAATTAATTAATTAAATTTTTATTTTTTTTAAGTTATAAACCAAACTGCTATTAGTGTTTTCCTTTCATCAGGTCTTTGTAACCTTATCACCAGGTTGGACAACAAATAAACATTACAGCGGATCCTATGAAGTTTTCAACCATGGGGGTTCAATGGCCACCATTTCCTATGGTTTGAACCATTGGAGATTTTTATCTACTTTATATTCTAGCGGCATAAAATGAGTTGAAAAAAATGAATGAATGAGGGCAGATATACAATGCAATCAGAGTACCACTCACATAGATGGTTTTGGGTACTAGCCAAGTCGCACCCAAAGTTGTGGGTTTAAGGAGAAAGTGCCTGGAATAATTATGAGAATAGTGTGGTGAAGCCAAACAGTATACTTACTATTTGTGGCCTAAAAGGTTAAAACCTTGTGCACTAGTAGACATCACGACTGTCTATAAATAATATGTTAAGTTGCGAATTTTAGGAGTTTTATTTGTAGGTGGATTCTAAAATTTCTTTCATTACTTAGTATCCATATTTAAAGGGACGTGAGTTTATTTATTTCGTTCATCCATCAAATTATAAATTTTATAGAATTTATTTTTTATTTTCCTTACTTTTTTTCTTACTGATTCAAGAAGCCACTTTGAGGAGTCTAGAAAAGCTCCAAAAATTCAGAGTAATTATCCTCTTAAGGAAAATATGATGGACCTCATCACATTCATCCCTACATCACAAGACTTGTACATTGTTGCATACCCTAATACCCATGAGGCAATTCTATCTTGAAAGGACATCACATGTAAGTTCATGCATGATTCAGCGCTAAAGCTTGGTCGAGGCCCATCTATATGGGAACCCAGCAACGGTGCAACCCTCGGACCATACAGTTCAACACTGTCTATGGCCACAAAATGTCGTCCACTCATTTTTGTTTGTAAAGCTCTTATATAATAAGTTGGAGAAATGAGCCCACTGTCATCATCATGCCGTCGCAATTGCAGTCCCCTACCATGGATTCCGGTGTTGGGATTATTTGATCGTTGCAACCTATATAAGATTTAATGTCCGAAAGTACTTACCACTTTGCAGGTATCTGTGCTGAAAAACAGGCTAGTAAACTCATAAGGTGGGGCCATATTGTTAAAAATATATGGCCGGCTAAAAATGAAAAGTCTCTGTCAATTGCTTAAGAGTCTATTCACATTGAAAACTTAAGCTTAGCTTATCATTATTGTGGAAACGGATTGGCTACTCCCCCTGATAGCATCCCCGTGGCTGGCGGTCGGTACTCTGTGGACCCCAACATGATGTATGTATTTCATCCATCCTGTTCATCCATTTTTAAAGATCATTTAAGAACTTCATCCCAAAAATTAGAGGGATATAAATCTCAGGTGGACCACACCACAGGAAAACAATAGTGATTGGATATCCATCATTTAAATCCTCCTAAGGCCCACTGTACTTTTTATTTGACATCCAATCTGTTGATTGGGTCATAAAGACCCAGATGAAGGGAAAAAACAAATATCATCTTGATCCAATACTTTTATGGCCCCAAAAAGTTTTTAATGGTCGACGTTCATTCAACACTATTTCCCATAATGTGGTCCACTTGACATTGGGATATACCTAATTTTTTGTGTAATACCATAAAATGACCTAAAAAAATGGATGAACGGCATGGATGAAACATTTACATCATGGTGGGGTCCACGGAGCATTGACCACCGGCCATTGGCCGGTGGCAGGGGGAGTAGTAGCCAATCCGTTTCCCATTATCGTAGTCCAATTTCTGAGGACTCTTGTGGGACCCTCATAAGTTTGGTAGATGGTGTGCGCACGTAGACGGTTGTCTTGTTCATATGTATAGTCTTAACAAAGTTCTTTAGCTCGTGTGCCTAGGCTTGGGCAGACTTGAAAGTAATCCGGGCTGTCCAATTAGTTTGTTCTTTGGACGATAACTAATATAGAGCGGGTCACGAATAATTTCATGGCTAAGATGGACTAAAAAAGGCCCGATTAGAGGTAGAAGTGATTGGACTGTCAGAACTGATGAGGATTTTCTCCTTAGGCTTTATCGGGCGAGTACCTCACTCGACCGATTGAGGGCGGTGCTCGACCAGTCGAGGTGTCAGGCCCGTATCCTAGTTCATATCGTTCCGTAGACTCCCGTGGTCTTTTCGGTCGAATTCCAACGACCCGCGACGCGTAGATATTATTTTTGCGCGACCTTGAGTCGTATCCTATCGATCTAAGTTGGCTCGACCCGAGACTTATATTATTGCGACCGCGTCGTCGCCGCAATTCTAACACCGCATCTCACGCACCGATGCGATACCCTATCTAGGAGATATGAGCCCACGTTTATTTAGAGAAAAACGTCCTGCAAGAGAATCTCTACCAAATGTTAAATCAATCTCATCAATCAATCAAAGTACAACCCATCACTTTATCTCATCTACACAAGTCATTCCCACAAGTCAACTCTCTCTTACACAACCCATACCACCCATCACCCATCATCCATCACTCATCCCTCTCCCTTACATCACTCCTCTCTTTCTCAAACCATTTCTCAAGCAACCTAAAAGAGAGAGCCAAACGTCCAAGCTTTCCATGGAGAAACTATAGTGTGGCCCACTTCCTACCACCCTATCTCTCATCCTAGCCTTCCAAACTTCATCATCCTCCATCAAAATCGAAGCTTATGAGCTAAGGAGTCTATGGAGCCTAGAAGAAACCGAATCGGTGGGTGTTTATAGGTTTAGATTGTGCTTTTTGTGATGGACCAAGTGGGGCTCACTGATTGATGGTGTGGATCCTATTTGGGACCCTCCTTTGATATATGTTTTGTAACCTTGAGGGGCCCATAGTGGCAGGGTCCCTCCATCTCACTGATCTCTCTCTCTCTCTCTCTCTCTCTCTCTCTCTCTCTCTCTCTCTCTCTCTCTCTCTCCATGAATGATGGCCCACCTTGATATATTATCCACGCCGTCCATCCAGTAGGCTAGGCCCACCTTGCTACTGGACAGATCGTCCAGCGGGCAGGCCCCCTGCCTGGACCGGACTGACATGAACAGAGGGAAAACACAAATATCAGCTTGATCTAATACGGGTGGCCCACCACGTGGGACAACCGTGATGCATATGATGGTAGGCCCTACGTGGGACCCACCCATGGGAAATCGAATTAGCTGGTGTACGCCTCACACCAGCAATTTGCTAACGTCACCAAGTTTCATGGGACCCACCTGTGTGGATATCATCCACACCGTCCGTCCATCTGGATGGGACTCACCCAATGTGTGGATCTCACCCACACCGTCCATCTATTTTTATACTGACCATCCATCTGATGGACGGTGGGCCAGCACACGCAGCTAGCAACTGCATATGTCAGCAGGCTTTGTGGGACCGCTGTTGTCTTGATGTCAGTAAGTTTTGTGGGTCCCACTCATGAGGTATGTGCTATATTTACACTGTCCATCCCTCCCTGGCCCATGGCCAGGGAATGAGACAAATTTAAATTTCTGGTGGAGCACACCACTGGTCTGGCGCATGTGGGGCCAACCTTAGTGCATGTGTTTTTATCTCAGCCGTCTATCAGGTGGACCACACAACAAAAATCAGTGGAGATTAAACGTCTGCCATTGAACCTGTTGGGGTCACAGAAGTTCTGGATCAAAATGATATTTATCTTTCCTCTTGATTCAGGTCTTTGTGACCATATGAACAGATCGGATGGAAAAATAAACGTTATGGTGGGTCCTGATAATTTTAAGGGTGAAAATCATTATCTCCACTGTTATTTGTGGTATGGTTCAGATGATCCTCTGATGTGATCCATTTTTTTGGTTAATGCACTAAAATGATCTCTAAAAATAGATGAATGATGTAGATAATGCGGCGCATGTGATGCGGCCCACTTGATGTATATTGGCCCATTGGTGCGGCCCATTTGATGCGGCCCACTTGATGTATATTGGCCCAATGGTGCGGCCCAAATGATGCAGCCCACTTGATGTATATTGGCCCATTGATATGACCCACATAATGCGGCCCATTGAGATTGTATACGGCCCACCATGATGCGGCCCATTGAGACTGTATATGGCCTACTGTGATTCGGCCCATTGAGATTGTATATGGCCCACCGTGATGTGGCCCATTGTGATATATGTGGCCCACCGTGATTCGGCCCATTGAGACTGTATATGGCCTACTGTGATTCGGCCCATTGAGATTGTATATGGCCCACCGTGATGTGGCCCATTGTGATATATGTGGCCCACCGTGATTCGGCCCATTGTGATGTATATAGGCCCATGTGATGTGCATTAGGCCCATTCGATGCGGCCTATTGTGACATATGAGACCCTTGTGTAAGGCCCATTATGATTATATGAGGCTCATTGAGATTCTATGTGGCCCATTATGTTGTGTATGAGGCTCATTGAGATTGTATGTAGCTCATTATGTTGTGTATGAGGTCCTTGTGTGAGGTCATGGGCTCACTATATGTTTGGCTCTATGTGGGCCACTCCTTGGGAGCAATGTTGGTTAAATGTCCACATTGATGGGCAATGATTATTAAATGTCCACATTATGACCTTCCCTTGGGCCCTTTATTAGGCCGATTATCGATACCGATTGTGAGTACATGATAGAATAGCATCATGGCACATGCCCATACGCATCATCTGCATGCTTGATATGAAATGTGGTTGACCATTACATATGTCATTGGGGAGGTTGTTATAGGCTCTCTGATAGGCGGAGTTATCCCACATGAGGGCACGGTACGCGCAGGTTTGATGTATGATTGAATGATATGATTTATGCATCTCGCATTTTGTAAGACCCGCATCCTATCTCGTACCGTTTCTAGGCCTTCGCGGTCCTCCCGGTAGAATTTCGGCAACCTGCGATCTGTTATTGGCGTTAGCGCGTGATCTAGAGTCGTGTCTTGCATTCCAGATTCGGCTCAACCCGAGACTTGTACCCTTACAACCGTGCCGTCACCGTGGTTCCGATGCCGTGTCTCACACGCCAAGGCGATACTCAGGCCAGGAGATGTGGGCCCGCGTTCAGTTTGAGAAAACGCCGCGTGTTACAAATATCGAGAGAATCTCTACGACACATCACATCGGTCACATCAATCAAGTACACATCACTCCCATCACTCATACCCATCCCCAAGTACAATCACCCTCCCCAAAAGTCAACATTTCTTACAACAAAGTACATGCTTACATCACTCACCATTATTTCTCTCCCATCACTCACTCTCTCTCTCTCTCATTTCTCTCTCATTCTCCATGCAAGAATCGTCCAAGCCTCCATGAGAGGCCTTGTGTGGCCCACTTCTTAACTCTCATATCCACCATCCATGATCCATCTCAACCGTTAAATCTCAACCATTGGAGCTTTAAAAGGCGTTCATGGAAGAAGAAATCCAAGAAGATCAAAGGTGGGTGCTTCTCTCTCTCTTTCTCTCTCTCTCCTTCCTTTATTTTGTGACCCATTCGATGAGTGGTGTCCAAACCGTCCATCACATGGACCCTATGGCCGTCTAAACATGGGGACCGACCACTTTGCTACCTCTCTTAGAGGATCTGGGTGATGGGAATGGACAAGCACCAAATTGATTCAAATCAAGTGGGCCACGTTCATGTGGGACCCACCTTGATGTATTGACCACGTCCCATGTGGGACCCACCTCGATGCATGTGTTTATCCATGCCGTCCAGCGTCACTGGACGCTGGACTGGCGTGACTAACTTGGAGTGCGTGTATTGAAATGGGCGTGTACTAACAGCTAACAAAAAGGAAAAGAGAAAGTTGGGGTGGGCCGCTCATGCAGGCCCCACCTTGATGCATGTACTTAATCCAACCCGTCCGTCCTCTTCCTCAGATCATTTTAGCCGTTGAACCAAAAAAAATGAGGCTGATCTGATAATCAAGCGGGCCATACCAAAGGAAATAGTATTATTACCCTTAAAGCTCACCCTGTTTCTTCTATTTGTCAAAAATACATCGTATATTGGTCTCATTAGGTAGATCATGGGCCGTATAATCCAATGAATGGGTTAGATTTTTCAGATTAGGGCCCCACATAGGAAAAACCATAGAAATATTGATTTCAAAAATAAAAATAAAATTAAGGCAGCAACAGGTGCTGCTGCCGCTGACACCACAGGACTGCACAGGAGCGTCCAGAGCTGGACGCCGACGGACGGGCGGGCTAGGCCTCACGGCCCCAGCCGTGGGTCCCACTTAGATGTATATTTGTCATCCATGCTGTTCATTCGGTGGGCCTCTGTTTGAAGTGGGCCCCCTCTAAAGATCAGCTCAATCTGAATACCAGGTGGCCCACATCATAGGAAACAGTATAATTGAATATCCACCATTGAAACCCCTTTTCAGGGTCACAGAAGTTTTGGATCATTATGAAATTTGTTTTTCCTATTCATCTGGGTCCACGTGACCTTATCAACGGATTGGATGGCATATAAATATTATGATGGGGCCTACGTGGGACCCACAGTGATGTATGTTTCCATTCACACCGTCCACTGCTGTGGACGGTGGAGCCCACCTAGATGTACTTGTTTTATCTACGCCGTCCAGCTATGTTAGTTGGCTGCTGGACGGCATGGGCATCCCACCATGTATTATATGTTTCATCCATGCCGTCCATCGATTTAGGACCCATCACTATGTTATGTGCATTGATCTATCCATCCATGTGGGCCACACGCATGATATAAGTGTTTTATTCTGCACGTGGGACCCACCTTGATTTTGTCCAGAGTATCCAAATCAGGGACAGTGGGTCCCACGCAGCTAGTGCTGCTTTGTTGACGGTGGATCTAGCACGAGGTATGTGTTGCATATCCTACATCGCCCATCCATTTTCTTTTGTAGACGCCTAGGGCCCACCCCACACGTGTTGTACGTGTGGGATGGGACGCACCTTGCTATATGTATTCCAGTTGCACCGTTCATCCACGGACAGAGCAGTGAAGGGCCAACCGTGATGTATTTGCCATCCAACCTATACGTCCATTTTGGGTTGGACGTGGGACCCATCCTCACGTGCTGCACGTGTGGGGTGGAGCCACCTTGATATATATTGTATCCACGCCGTCCTTCAGTGTGGACCCACCTTGATGCACGCATCTTACATCCTAGCCGCCCATCCATTTTCAAAACGGTGGACCCCACCGTATTGTATGTGTCTTATACATCTCGTCCATCTGTTGGGACGTAGGGGCCACCCCACAGTGTGACACGTGTGGGGGTGGGACCCACCTTATGACATGTATAGCATTCCATCCATCTGCTCCAGAACGGCGGGACATCGCCCACTCTGACGTGTGTGTTGTATACACACCGTCCATCCTTTTTCTAGTGGGTCACATCTGCGGACCCCACCCTAATATATCTGTTGTATCTGCACCATCCAGAATGCTGGACGGTGAGATCCACCTTGGTTGAATATGTGAGATCCACACCGTCGATCTATCAGGTGGACCACACTGTAGAAAACTGCGGAGATTGAACGACTACCATTGGAATCCTTTTCGGGTCACAGGAGTTTTAGATCAATATAATATTTGTTTTCCTCTTAAATTTAGGCCTTTGTGACCATATGAATAGATTGAATAGGAAATAAACGTTATGATGGGCCCTACCTTGATGTATTTACGGCCACCCAAAGATATATTCGAGGCCCCTTTGGTGCGGCCTGTGGATGTAGCCCACTTGATTTGTATGAGGCCCAGCTGTAAGGCCCATCTATTGTGTATTTGAAGCCCATGGGTTCTGGTCCATTGTGATATATTCGAGGCCCATGGGAGAGGCCCAATACGATGTATATGTGGCCCATTTAGTGAGGCCCATGTAATGTATTTGAGGCCCACGTGTAGGGTTCACCTATTGTGTGTTTGTGGCCCATGAGCAGGGCCCACCTATTGTGTATATGAGGCCCGATGGTGCGACCCATTGATACGGCTCATGGTAGTTGTATGAGGCCCCCTTGCGATGTACGTTAGGCCTTTATGTGAGGCCATGGGCTCATTTTATGTTTGGCTCTATGTGAGCCACTCCTTGGGAGCGATGTTGGTTTAATGGCCACATTCATAGGAAATGATGGTTTAATGTCCACATTGTGACCTTCTTTTAAGCCTTGTTAGGCCCATTCTCATCATTCCCTTAGTGAGTTAACCCAAATAAGTGGGCCCCATTCGCCGTAGACGGATGGCTCTGTGCTATCGGATTTGATATAACTATGGCCGAGTGTTGATCTTTATACTATAGTTGATCGGCTGATCATCTATGGACCCCGTTTTGTTTATCGTGGCCAATTGACCGATTACTGATCGAGGCTGATTATCGTGACCGATTACCGATCGTGGCCGATTGTTAATTTACGTGGCCGATTGCCGATTCTGTTTATTATAGCCGATTGACCGATTACTGATCGAGGCTGATTATCGTGACCGATTATCGATCGCGGCCGATCGTCGATTGACGTGGCCAATTGCCGATTCTGTTTATTGTAGCCGATTGACCGATTACTGATCGAGGCTGATTATCGTGACCGATTACCGATCGCGGCCGATCGTCGATTGACGTGGCCGGTTGCCGATTCTGTTTATTGTAGCCGATTGACCGATTACTGATCAAGGCTGATTATCGTGACCGATTACCGATCGTGACCGATTGTCGATTGACGTGGCCGATTACCGATTCTGATTATCGAGGCCGATTATCGATCGAGGCCAATTATCATGGCCGATGGTCGATTCCGATTGTCGTGGCTGATCGCCGATTTTGATTGTCGAGGCCCAATGTGATGTATATGCGAGCCGTATTTGAGGCCCGTTGTGATGTGTATCCAGCGCGCGTTTAAGGCCCAACGTGATGTATATGAGGCTTATGTGATGAGGCCCACTGTGATGCATTTGAGGGCTAGCCCATTGTAATGTATGTTAGGCCCATGTGAAAGGCCCATCGTGATGTGTATTAAACTCTTGAGTGGGGCCCATGGTGTTGTATATTTGGCCCTTACGTGAGGCCATGAGTCCACTATAGGTTAGGCTTTATGTGAGCCATTCCTTGGGGGACAATGTTGGTTAAATGTCCACATGGTCGATGTCGATTGTCAGTGTCGGTTATTGATAACGATTATGAGTATGTGACTGCATAACATCATGATACATGACCATACGCATCATCTGCATGTCTGTTATGAGATATGATTGACCATTGCATATGTCATAGTGCTGGTTATTATGAGACTCCCTGATAGGCGGTGATTGTCTCACATGTGCGCACGGTATGCATAGGATTGATGCATGATTGGATACTATGACTCATGCATCTCACATTGTGTGTTGTGATTACTATATGCCCTAACGATATCAGGGCCGTAGCCTCCACAGGCATATCGTGGATGGTCAGATGGGATATCAAAAATCTATTCTACATGAGGTGCTATAGATATCCCTGGGTGAAAGTCCCTAAACCCTCTTGGTTCCAGAGGTTGCTCCAACGTCTAGACCGAGTGGGTAGATGAGCGCCGAGTGCTGATTACCAGATGGCTACGCTCTCCACTGTGTAGTGGTCGGTTGGAAGGGGGTGTGGCCTTACCTGCCCGAGAGGAGGGGGTAATGCTAGGCTGAGTCTGACCAGCTCGAGGAATGGGTCCGCTATTGACGAGTCGGGCCCGATATTGGCAGGCGGATAGTGAGGTCTCTTCCACTCACCTTGTTGCGCGCGATGGGGCGGCAATCTGGTATGGAGTGTAATAGACCCCGGTGATTTCTCAGAGAAGAACCGTACTGATATGTGGACTTATTGAGTAGGAATTGCATGCTCATTCATTCATTCATTCATTCACTATCCACTCGGGCTGGTGGTGTGCAACTAATTTTGTGTACCTTCGTTATGGAAAGAATTTCGGTTGGGCGCACGACTAACCTGAGATCAGGAGTTTACCACGTTGAGCCTGACTATCCAAATTTAGGTATGGGACTAGTTTGGAAGTCCCTTGTGGTGGACCCCATAGCCTGCGATACTACGTACTATCATCCCGACTTCACACTCCAGCATGATCATTTCATTCGCGTCACATATTGCATTACATCCGCAGGCATATGGTATCTTAGGTTGCTATTTCTGTACTTATATGGCCTAGACAGATTTAGCAAGATTTGTATATTGCATTGCATCCTCGGCATCTGATATTTGACTCTTTATAACTCCTTATCGCATAGTTGTCCTATATTACGTATTCTGATATTTATTAACTTATAGACTTGTCCATACTTCCACTTACTTTATTATCGTATGATTTATATCTTGTCAGTATTTCTGCTTACTCTAATAATTCCTGCTCTTATTAGTGTTTCTGCTTATTTAGACATTGTATGGTTTATAGATTACCAATTTTTCGGTATCGTATGATTATGACATTGTATTGAATACTTGACACTTACCTGGTGCACACACTTACATCACCCTCTAAACTTTCTATAAGCTTATGCACAATAGATGCGTGCAGGTGATGTTAGGTTGCAGCAGTGTTGAGCTTGGAGTGTGCAGTGGTCTTCTAGAGTTTGATTTTTATTTATGTATTTCCCTTTCAGTATTATACTCAAGCGATTATATTAGTGGATATGTGATGATGATGTTGCCTTTGTGAATTGGGTAATCTTGTGGTTATGCTTATTACTAGTTATATGTACAAAAAAAATTCTCCTTGTAGGATCCCAGGATCGGAATCTGGTATATGAATGCTAGGAGCCGAGAATGGGGTACTATGGAGGCTGTCGGCACCATATTCGGTAATCGGGGTTCTTATGAATCTGATTCCCGGGTTTGAGGCGTGACACATTTTGTGATAGAACCACCATACGCCTTATCGACATCATGGCCGTAACCTCCACAGGCATATCGTGGATGGCCAAATGAGACACCGAAAATCTTTTACTAGCATTGGGCATCATAAATGTCCATAGGTGAAAATCCCTAAACCCTCTAGGTACCAGAGGACTCTCCAATGTTTAGACCAAGCAGATATATGAGCGCCCGAGTGTCGAATACCAGTAGGTTGCATCCCCACTATGTTGTGGTCGGTTTAAAAGGGGTGTGGCCTTACCTGCCAGAGGGTAGGGACCATAGATAGGCTGAGTTTGACCATCTTGTAAATGGGTCTGTTATCGACGTGCCGGGTAGATATTGGCTGACTACTGGCCAGGCGGATAGTGAGGTCTCTTCTACTTGCATGGTTACGCGTCTAGTGTGCGATGATTGCATGTAGAGTGTACCAGACCCTGGTGATGATCCCAGAGATGTACGGTACTGATATGTGGACTTATTAAGCAGGAGTTTCATACTTATTCATTCATTTATTCACTATCCACTCGGTTTGGTAGTGCTCAACTAATTATTGTGTACCTTCACAATGGTCAGGATTTCGGTTAAGGCACACGACTAACCTGAGATCAAGACTCTACCACATTGAGTCTGACTATCAAATTTAGCTATGAGACTGGTTTGGATAGAAGTCCTTTGTGATGAACCCCATAGCCTGTAATACTACGTACTATCATTCCGACTTCACCTCCAGCTTGGTCATTTCATTTGCACTGCATATTGCATTACATCCGTGGCATATGAAATTTTAGGTTGCTATGTTTCTGCATTTATATGGCCTACATGAGGTTGACGGTATTCGTGGACTCGTCAGGATTTGCATATTTCATTGCATCCTCAGTATATGATATTTAGCTTACTGTGTCCTCACATTGCAGAGCTGTTCTACATTGCTTATTCAGTATATGATATTGGCTTATTATGTTTTGACATCGCATAGCCTGGATAAGGTTGATGGTATTGTCACGCCCCAAACTTGAAAATCGAGCTCACAAAATTCTAAATCGGCGAATCCGGCGCCGACAGCCTCCGTAGAACCCCATTCTCGGCTCCTAGCGCCTATTCGCCAGGCTCTGATCCTGGGATGCTACGAGGAGGATTTTCAACATCAGTTTGATTCGTAATAAGCATAACCAAAGGTATAACCCACAAACAACAACCAAGAACTCCATTACATTTTCACTATGATCAAAAACTTTACAAGTACAATAAGCATAAAGGAAAATATAATGGTAAGGAACAAAAACTCCAAAATGATCTACAAAGTGCTCCTGCCTCAGCGCTGCTGTGATCCAACGTCACCTGCACGCAACAGTCGTGCATAAGCTTATAGAAAGCTTAGAGGGTGGTGAAAGTGTGTGCGCAAGGTAGTAATATGATCATGCAATATCAGAGCAATTCGGAATAAGCAGATGGATCCATGAAAAACCCTTAGCCGTACCAAAGCTATGCGATGCAAGACATGAATGATATCGGCTATCCCAGGGCCATGCGATGTGAAATGCAACTCAAGCGTACAAATCCTCATCTATGTCCACATATCAATACAGCTCAAATATGGGATATCACCAAGGTCTAGTATACTTTAAACCAGATCGTCGCCTCATCGCGCGTAATAAGATAAGTGGAAGAGACCTCACTATTCGTTTGTCAATATCAGGCTCGACTCGTCGATAGTGGACCCATTCCTCAGCTGGTCAAACTCAGCCTAGCTTTGCCCCCTACTCTCGGGCGGATAAGGCCTCACCCCCTTCCAACCGACCACGACACAGTGGAGAGCGCAACCATCTGGTAATCGGCACTTAACGCTCATCTACCCACTTGGTCTAGACGTTGGAGAAACCTCTTGGTACCATAAGGATTTAGGAACTTTCACCCAGGGATATGTATAGCACCCCATGTTAAACAAGATTTTTGATATTCAATCCTGCCAACCACGATATGCCTGTGGAGGTTATGGTCCTGATGTCACATGTCACGTAAATGCGAGATGCATGAGTCATACTATACAATCATGCAACAATCTCGTGCGCACCATGCGCTCATGTGGGACACTCCGTCTCATAAGGAGTCCCGTAAATATCTTGGCCCAACGGCTTATGCGATGATCAAACATTCCTCATATCAAGCATACATATGATGCGTATGGTCATGAATGATGGAATTATACTAAGCATGTTACAAAGTAATGAATTATCCTTACAACACAGATGGGCCTAGACGGCCTACACACAACGATTACGGCCTACTAATGGCCCTAGAGAGAGTCATAATGCGGACATTTAACCAACACTATACTTGCAATGTGGACATCAAACCACCATTGCTCCCAAGCCATAACCCGTAGTAAATATCATTACACAAACCATGTTAGTTTCACACATTGCAATGGACCTTAGGTACATCCTATTGGGCCTTCATTACATTAAATGGGCTACATAAGTGGGCCTTACGTTCATCAAAGGGGCCACATTACTGGGCTTTACCAATGGCCTTAGGTACATTACAATGGGTCATAACCCATGGGCCTCAGAGGACATCATAATGGGTTTAATCATATGGGCCTTGTGTGTCTTAATTGGGCCTAATCCCATGGGTTTTATACATATCAAATGGGCCTAATCCTATAGGCCTTATATAAATCAAATGAGCCTAAAACCCATAGGCCGTGTCTATCAAGTGGGCCTAAATCCATAGGCCTTGTATGTCAAATGGGCCTAAATCCATAGGCCTTATATGTCAAATGGGCCTAAATCCATAGGCCTTATATATCAAATGGGTCACACCCAAATATAGGTGGCCCACTTGATCATAAAGCAGTCTCATTCCTCAACTCATGCCTTATAATGATCTTTCCAAGTGGATGGATGGTCTGGATGCGTCACATGCATCATGGCGGGTCCCACTGTCGCTGGACAGTGCGGACAAATCACATGCATCACAGAGGGCTCCACCGGACGGTGGATGTAAAACAAATATATCATGGTGAGTACCACCGTCCGCCTGGACGGTGGATGTAAAACACATACATCACTATGGGTCCCATGTGGGGCCCACCATCATGTTTAAATGTCATCCAAACCGTTGATAAGGTCACTTGGACCAGCATGAAGAGAAAACACAAATTTCAGATTAATTCAAAACTTCTGTGGGCCCAAAAGAAGGTTTCTTGGTAGAGTTCAATCGCCACTGTTTCCTGTGGTGTGGACCACCCGAGTTTTGGATTCGGTTGAAACTTGGAGGGGGCCCACCACATGAACGACTTGGATTTCACATATACATCATGTTGGGGCCCATGGCAGCAGCCGTGGGACCGTGATAGCCCGCCTGTTGCACGCAGCAGCGTGCTGTTGCTGCTGCGGTGTCAGAGAGGCAGAGGCACTGCCTCTTTGCCATTTAAAAAAAAAACAATAAAAACCCATTTTTCAGGGGTTTTTTGCATCTGGGGCCCGCATCAAGTAGATCCACCCCATCCATTGGCTTCCCTGGCTCAAGACAAGCCAAAAGAGTCCAATGTTGAATACTTTTGGCCTGTAGAAAAATTTAAAATAATTTATAAACTGTGAGAATTACTGTTTTGAAAAGTATGGCCCGCCCAATGAGCGGATTAGCTTCATTCTTTGGCTCAACGCCTAAAATGATATGGGAAGGAGGATGGACAGCCTGGATTGTACTCATACATCAAGGTGGGGCCTATACAAGTGGCCCACCCGAAAAAGGCTCTCTTTTCTTTCTTTCTTTCTTTTTTTTTTAATTTCCATCCAGCGTTCAGGGAATATCCAGCGTCCCTGGACCATAATACGTACGTTGAGGTGGGCCCCACCTATAGATGTGAGCCACCAAAAAAAAGTTGGAGGGCATGGGGAAATACATACATCAAGTGGGGTCCATCCAAGTGGGCCATTAGGCTACATCATCACAAAAGAAAGAAAAAGAAAAGAAGAGAGAGAGAGAGAGAGAGATAGAGAGTGGGACACGCTTGTGATGGAGGGCTCCGCCACTATGAGTCCTCCCTTGTAAAATAAATCATACATCAAATGAATCCCCTAGCACATGGGACCACCAAAATCGAAACAAAGGTGGGGACCCTTTCCCCACCAATATGGACGGTCTAGATGACCTTTTAATGTAATGAAATAAATATCATGATGGGGCCCATGGAGAATGGCCCCATCATGGTATGATCATGATGATCAAGTAGGCCATCGGCCACATCTTAGGGTCCCAAGTGAGATCCAAACCATTGATCGGTTGGCCTCACTTGGCCCACCTTAAAAACATGAAAAATGACCACTATCGAGCACCCACTGTTCGATCTTCTTGCTCCCTTGGGTTCCTTAGTTTCTTAGTTGTGATTTCAATGGAGGAGATGAGGAATGGAGGGTTGAGATGGGAGATGATGGGGTAGGAAAGTGGGCCACACACAAATTCTCTTGGAGAGGTTTGGAGAAGCTCATACGTATGGATTTTTCTTACTTCGATTTTGAGTTTGAAAATGAGAGAGAGAGTTGTAAAGGGAGAGAGAAAGAGAGAGAAAGTGATGGGTGATGGATGTGGTGAGTGATGGGTGTGTAAGAATTTCTTAACTTTTGTGGCCATTTGTGTAAGAAAGGCATGGGAGGTGTAAGAACTTTTTGATTTTGATGGTTTTTGGTGTAAGAAGGTATGAGTTTTGTGAGAGATTCTTGACTTTTGTGGTTGCTTGGGAATGGATGAAAGGTGATGTGTACTTGACATGTACTTGACAGGTGATGTGATGAGATTGATGTGACACCTCGTAGAGATTCTCTTGGGTTTCACAACGCGCGACGTTTTCCTCGCATCAAACGTTGGCCCACATCTCTAGACCAGGGTATCGCCTCGGGGCGCGAGTCGCGACATCGGAACCGCAGCGACGGCGCAGTAGTTATGGTAAAGACCTTGGATTGAGTTGATACGGGTTGACAGCATATGAATCAGGGTCGCGTGTAAATATCGATTAAAGGTTGAAGGTTGCTGGAATTCGACCGGTAAGACCTCAGATGTCTACAGAACGGTACAGACTAAGATACGGGTCTTACAGGTATTTATAGACTTACCAGCATGTTTTTGTATTAGTCTGTTATTGTACGATTTATGGATTGCCAGTATTTTCGCTTACTCTGGTATCTATATGTTTGACATATGCATTGCACACACTTACACTACCCTTTAAGCTTTCTATAAACTTAGATGCATGCAGGTGGCGTTAGGTCGTAGCAACATTGAGCTTGAAGCGTACAGCTGTCTACTAGAGCTTCGATTTTCGATATATGTATTTCCCTTTCAGCACTATATTTAAATGTTTTTATTGGGGGTATAGACACCCCACCCAGGCTAACATTTTGAAGAGACAAAGACAATCTGAACCATGGTCAACAACCCGAACCCAAAACCCTAATCCAAACCCTACCTGAACCCGAAACCCTAATCCAATCCCTACCCAAACCAGTAAACCCTATTCCTAACCATACCCGAACCCAAAACCCTAACCCAAACCCTTAGAACCTCTCAAACACAGCCCAAAATCACAAATCTATGACCTATTCAAGCCAAGTCAGCCTAGAAATACACCCAGCCAAGCCAAAAACCTGAAAAAGGACCACCGGACAAACCAGCGCGCCACATAAGGATCGCACGTTCGGGCCCGGCCTGGGCAGTAGTTGGACTACGGCGTGTCCTTCGAGCAACAACTGACACAACGTCCGAAAGTCAATTTTCTCCAGGAATTTACCCCCTATCCGATCCTATTTACCATTTTACTAAGCCCAAGAGCCAATGAGAGCGTGCCATGTGGTGTTTCTATCTCCTCAACTAATCATCACTTACCACCTTAGCTTTTACCCCTCCTAAACCTCACAATTATTGCAATGTCATTGGAGAAGGCTATAAATAGCCTTATCCTCCTCTCATTTTCAACAACAACAACAACACATCAACCATCTCCATATCCAAGAGAGTGAGAGAGAGAGAGAGAGAGAGAGAGAGAGAGAGCTCACAAGCCCCCAAGATTTAATCTTTTAGCCACCCCCTAGCCTTTCCTCTTGACTCTTCTAGCCTAACCCATGTTGGTCATGGTTCAATCCATGTTCTAGCCTATCCAAGTCTAAAGCCAAGGATCCACTCATCTCACACACCATCATGACATTTACTCCCTTCTTAACCCCCCTGCTCCTCTAGACTTCTAGTGAACGTATGCTCTTTGATTTGCTCTACTACGGATCCTGTCACATCAGAAATTTCTAGTAGTCTAGTCCATTTTTCTACCTTTTTATATAAGCATCATTATGTACGCCTTCTAGACACGCCGTGGACGTATGCTCTATGGCTTACTGAAACTTCGGATCTTGTCGCATCAGAAATCTGGGCGTGTTCTAGTTCATCTCGACCACAACATTCATCTTCCCTTAAGAATATTTTATCACACTAAGTAGAGACCTTACGCTTGTATGGACAGAGAGGGTGCCTAACACCTTCTTTCTCTGTAACTGAGGTCCCTTACCCGGAATCCCGAATCACAGATTAGGAGTCAATTTGAGGGAGGAAAGTCTTCAAACTTCTCCAACCTTATGTATTCCGCGGTTTTAGCCGACTGCGGGATTCTGAGATTTATCGGCTAGTGACGACTCCAACACGTACATATCAACCTAATCACCCCCATCATCAAATCGCATCAAACGCTAGAGCCGGCTGTTTCGAACAAGAAACAAAATGCATTTCATTAGAGAAATTTTATTCACTTAATAATTAACAAAAGAAGATAAAGAAGACAATCACATTATTTATTTATTCCAAGTTCTTTTACATCCTTTTCTCCTTTGATTCTAAAATAGACTTTTGATAGAAAGCAAACAAAAGACATCATGTGTTAAGACAATAAGTGCTGAAAGTGTCATATATTGTAAATTGTTGTGCGTTAAACACTGCTGTGCACTCGGCAGTATCATGCTTTTTGGGCTACTGTGCACTGGCTAGCAGTATCGTGCCCCGCTAATGTTGTGCACTCACGGTGTTGCACGCTAGCTAACTTTGTGCGCTGGCTAACTTTATGCTCTCACGCTGTAGCGTGCTAGCTAACTTTATGCACTCACGGTGTTGCACGCTAGCTAACTTTATGCGCTCATGGTGTTGCACGCTGGTTAACTTTGTGCGCTCAAGCTGTTGCGTGCCAATAACATTGTGCGCCAACGGTGTTGTGCACCGCACAACACTTGTCTCGCACAATGGGTGCGGACTCTACCTCTTTCTCTCGGATCTTCTTCTCCTTGATTGGTTGTTAATGACCTGTTACTGACATGTCGGGGGTATTTATAGCATTCTCACACATGTGAACATGCCACGTAGTCACTGTGTGGAATCTTTACGCGGCTTTCATTATGTGTAGTCCTTTACACGACCTTCATTGTGCGGAGTCCTTTGCGTGACCTTCATTGTGCGGACTCCTTTATGTGGATTTGACTGTGCGGTCATCTACACTCAAGGCTCATTTCCACACAATGATCATTTCCTCACAATAATCATTTTCAGACAACACTCATTTCTACACAACACTCATTTTGAGCTCAATGATTTGCACACAACGAACTTTTTACTGTATTTCTCTCTTTTTATGCCTCAACAGATGCCCCCTTGATCTTGCATTCTTTTATTTTTTATATCTACAAAATAAACAATGTATGATCAATAATAGAAAAAATTCATTCTAACTACTATTTTTGCTTTCCTTTCTTCTGTTGTGTGCATCATTAAGCCCTTTGGTGCACAATCATTTTCTCTATTGTGCGCGTGCACAGTGTTTACAGCACAACGGGCCAGACTTCGCCTATAAATACAGGACTTTAACTTTTTTCCCTCACTTTGCTTTTCGCCTACTACACACTGTTTCCTCATCAACCAACATCGTTATGCGCTGACTGCGTTGTGCTCCACACAACACCCATCCCGCACAACAGGACTTTGAGCACAACACCTCTCTGCGCACAACCAGTTTTAGTGCAAAGACAGGTAGCGCACAATGACCTTACGCACAACGAACTTGTGCACAATACTCTGCGCACACTATACTACGCACAATGCTTTGCACACACTGACTTATAATCAAACATAGACTTGGACTCCAAATTTATTCGCTCTCTCCTTTTGAGTAATATTTTATACTTCTCTTTTGACTTAATGAGCTTCTCTTCCTGATTTTAACTTGTTCACTGACTCCTGTATAGGTATCCGATGGCTAGCTCAAAAAGACATATCGCCTCCCCAAGTATCGCTGGGCCTTCTAACTTGCAATTAACCGAGACCCGCAGTCAAAAACGACCCTGATCTGCTAAAAATTACACTTCCTTCTTCAAAGAGTCAGCTCCTGTCATTATTAACTTTGTCGATCGCATCCAACGCCTATTTGAACATATTCGCATGGCCGTACCGATGAAGGAGATAGAGGGACCCCTTACTTCAGGACAAAAGTTTGATTGGGAGGATTGGTTAAAATGCACAGCCAATTTTTGCACAGATGACACTCGTCCTTCTGCTGCTGAGGCTTCTCTCACTCCAACTATTTCGAAGCAAACAAGAGAAAAGAGCAAAGATGAAGCTTTTCAAGAAAAAAAATTCAAGAACACAATCAGAAGCGTTTTCAGAATGCCTGGGATTCAATCAAGTTAAATACTGAGGAGATTAAAATTTATAACCCTTATAAAGATGAGACTATTACTGTCCCTTTACAACTTCAGCGCTACCAGTTCATCCTTCAAACCGAATCGACGGACTACATGACACAGAACAGGCTCTTGTATGTGTCGAATTGGGTGATCAAAGAGCCGCAAATCCTTGAAGGCTATCTTACAGATAAAGGCTTAACCCAAAAGACTGGGCAAATAAGATATATGCGCTTCCTCACACCATGTTACAATCCCCATTCCTTATATTTCACTCATTTTTTCGAAACGATTCAACAACACTTTTGTCATCGCGACTCCTTGTGGGATAAGGAGGAATTTAGGATGTGGGGTCTTTAGACTGATCATCCATATTACAACGCTTGGGCCAAAGCGATCTTGAAGAAGTACGAAGACGTCCTTATTACAGCAAGGCTTTATCACGCCATAGAAGTCACTTTAGAGTTCTTTCACAAGGACACGATGATTTACAAGGGCTTTCTAAAATACTAGTTTTCCACTACAAATTCTTTCCATGTTCCGGTACGGGAAGTAAGTATCACCTTATGGGATCTATATAGGATGGCCGGCCTACCTATCTCTGGATCTTTCCTTAATGAATATGTTCACTCGAATGAGGAGTTTACTTATGTTATGCCCAATAGAGTACCCAAAATTACAGCATCAACCATCAAGCTTTTCCATGAAACATCTTATATTGCCGATGTCCATAAGATTTCCCCTCTTCAATGGCTCGCACGTTTTTCCCGATACTTGGTATAAATGTTTTAACATTTTCTTTCCCTTTCAGACAATACTTACCTATAGATATAAATTGCTCACTCATTCCTTTTTCAGGTTCCTTGGCAGCCATTGTGCCGAACTAGAAGCCAACCGTAAAAAGATAAGGGGTCCCACTGAATTTTTCACTAAGACTGAATTAGCCGCTTTTTTGGCTTATTGGTTGAGTTTAGTCGTGCTCCCTAGCTCAAAAAGCTCAGACTCTGTTCGACCAACTTTATTTGTAGTGGCAGACACGATGACAAAAGGTAGAAAAAGATATTCCCTAGCCCCTCCTGTCTTATGCTCGTTATATAAAGCTTTCGATCATGCTGCGGCGCATTGCTCAAGCCCGACACAAGGAGTTACATCTTCTTTTACCCCATGACATTATTTCTCTGGATGGCTTGACATTTATTTCCCCTGGACCTATAATGACCCGAAGAAGGCTTATGTCCATCCCCATCATCTGCCCCTATGGCATTTCTTGAAGCGAAAGATGATAAAGAAGGGATATGAATGGATAGTGGATAAAATTGACAACATGAAATCTATCGACTTCTTCCCTTTTTACTCAGATTACTAAGCTAAAGACAGAGATGTTGAGAATAACAATAACTTGGAACCTGTTGAGATGATCTTCTTTCTCTGTATTCATTCTTACAGTCTTCCATTGCGAGAAGGACTAGAGTTCTAGCGAGAACCATATTATCTGAGTCGATTTGCCAGACAATTTGGATATGATTAAGTTATGCCCCAAGCAGGTGAGGAAGTCACACAAACAATGAGGAGTTATGGAGTCGGCCCCTACATTGGGCTTTAATATGGAAGTAGCTCGTAACGAGAAATTTTGGTTCTCGATTTATTCTCCCGGTTTGTAATCATCGAGTAACAGCTTCATATTCCTAGATGCGATGGTGGGCTCATCATTACTATTTGGTACGTAATTATTTTTTGGTAGATCGACCTATCTGGGTTCCTCCTCCACGCTTGATGAATTACAGGCCGGAACAAGGGATTGAATATTTTTACGAGAAAGATCAGGCTACTGTTTCGGGATAACTTCGTCGTAAAATTTCTGTGGAAGAGTCCATCAGAGAAATAAAGCCTCCAAACACTCTGAAAGGATAGATTGCTTTCGATTCTCCTTTGGATTTGATAAAACAGTGAAAAATATTGGCCACTTCACGTAATGAATTTGAAACTGCAGGTGGTATCCTACCTTCTCCTACTCCTGAAGGAGGAGATCAGCCTACTCACCCTACTCCAGTCATTCCTCCTATTACAGAGCCCACCACTTTTATAATTCCTCCTACTGTTGAACATACAACCACCGTAGTCATCCCTGTCGTGGATCTTATAACAACCGTAGCCAATCGCGCTGTAGCCACAACCTCTCTTGTCGTGTAACACCCCGTACTTTTCAGTACTCGAGCGTTACCGTAACACGTACATGAGTATGATACCAATTTAACTATCCTCACCTTGCATCTACCCTTGAACTTGAATCTGGCCACTGGGAATGACCTTCATCCATAAATCAAGTCATCCGACCGTTGATCATGTGGTTGGATACATGTACCTTCCTTTAACTAAATCAGTGAATAAGTCTTTATCTATAATGTTTTAAATATAAATCCTTTTGTAAGAATTGTTTAGAAAATGACATATAAACATCTAAAATCATTAGATTTCACAAAACTCTTAGATCATCAATAATTACGAAAATGCCATTAACCTATATCCTGAATTCCAATTCACATGGTTCTCATGATCCGTTTCATATGAAATTTTATACCAGGCCTAATTATCATAAATTAACCATACACATCATATTTCAGCCCTTAGATAACAGTAAATTAGCCACTCGATCTCTACATCCATCCGTACACTAATCAGATCAAGATTCTGATCAGTTCATTTTGTTTATCACTTATGAATATGCTTAACCCACCATTTGAACTGTAATATGAGAAACTTACATATGTGAAAAAGTCACTTGAATCTAACAATATACGCGTTCTACCCCTAATTACTCCGGAAACCCACTTTGTGTTCTTCCATTCACAAAACTGACCATACATTCAACCATATACATGGTTAGAGAGTTAATCATAAAGTTTCCTTATTTTTAACAAGTCACCTGACTATCCTTCAGGTTTGGATCCGCCAAATGGGTCATTCGAATATCAGGATGAATCGGTCATTATGAAGATCTTCAGGTTTAAGTTTAAACTATCGGGTAGCTCATCAATGAAATAGGTACAAATGTTATTTTGAATTTCAGAATTAGTTAGCCTTTAAAAAAAGCATCTTGGTCATTCTCGAGAGATCGGGGGCCCAAACTGGGGTGATTGAAAGAGCATGGAAAACAACGAATGGCCGAAAAATTTCAACACATTCGGACGATATATTATGATGTTATGTGTGATGAAAGTAATACAAATATAAAGGGTAGATTTATAAATAAGGGGATGTAATGTGCATGGAAATTCAATGGACGTGATACGAAATGAAGTTTTTATGGTAGAATTCACTCACACGTTCTTATAACGTGTGGGCCACCTATAGCTTGAATATACTTCAAACTTGGGCCCGTGTGTCCACACAACAAGCTGAAATCGATGAATGAAGCAGATTCTCCAAAAGATCATCATAGTGGACCCACCACTGATTTGGTAAAATTAAATTGGAAGGCGTAAAGGTATAACTTACACAGGAGGAATCCGGTTCGGTTACGTAAGTATTCTTACGGTATTTGTCACAGTAGGTTGTTGCATCATGTGGCCCACTTGGAAATCGAATCTGACTCAAAACTTGGGCCATAGGCCACCACGATGTGTAGAAGATGGTGGAAGGCATGGATTCTCGAAAAATGCATCATAGTGGACCCCACTTAGCTTCTCATATATGTCACATCCGCAAGTGGAAACCTTATCCAAAGTAAATCACGCTTAAACAAGGAAATCATATTTTTCTCTACCCAAAATCACTTCAACCAGCGTGGAGTCCTCCCCACCTATTTTCAAATACATAACGTAGACTTTTTCCAAAAATAAACAATTTCCCCCACGTCGGGCGATCATGTGGCCCACCCAAAACTCGGATCCATATCAGATTTTGGCTCCTGGCCTAAAATAACCCTACAAAACTAATGAACAGATTGGATCTCTAGGAATGTCATCAAAGTGGACACCATCTACCTTCACCACCAAACTAAAAGGGTACAACCCTCCGCTCACGATAACCAAGTTCAAACAAACCACAACCGCGAGAAAAACCACCGAAAATACCTGCAATACTCCACTATCAAAAGATCTTCCAAAGATCTAGAACATCCAGGCTTAGAGAAAATAAGATCTGATCACTACTAGGGGCTAGAAATAAATCCATATGGCCCACCTAAGCCTAAGATCTGCCTCATCCTCAGCCTAATGTCCTAATAGGACCCATAGAACCCGACGAACGGCCTAGATCCATCAAGATCTGCCTCGTGGGCCCCACCTAATGGGGCGTGTGTACACCATACATGTGCACCAGCTGTGCACTGAGCCAAGAGGCTCAGTCAGACGCTGCTGACCCACTGTTTCTCTAAAAAGAGAGATTTCTCTCTCTCTTTGATTTTTGACGGAGGACGGACAAGACGCGCGTTTCTTGATCTGTGGCCCACCTTCATTTTCCATCTTGATGATCCGAACCGTCCATCGGATGGAGGGCCTACGTCCGAGCAAACTCCACCCAGTTTCAGACCTTAAAACACGCGTGCATGCGCACGGTTGTGGGCACAAACTGACCTTACAAACACAACACTTTCTTAAAATAGAAAATTTCCATTTTTCTTCCGTATGCTAGCTTGGCAATCCGAGTGAGGTGAAATCCCTCCATCTCAGTCATCCGTGAGAACGAAATCCTGGCCCTTCAAGCTAGTTTTGCTTATAAAAGGAAAGAGAATGAGGGAGGAAATCGTTTGCCTCCTCCCAAGCTTAAACCCATCACCTAAATCCTCATGAAACGCCTAAAGGCCTCCTCCACAAGCTTCCAAGAGCCAATCCAAGACATTCACCAGCCTTGTTTCAAAGAAACTCATGGCCATTTAAAAATTGCCATTAATGGTCGAGCGTCTTCCTCACCATTGCACTACCCGTTTGAGTCATGATTTAGGCTCCATTTGTGCAGAAATGAGGTCCATCTGATGGATGTTTTTAGCAGCAATAGGGGAGAGAAGAAAGAAATAAATGAGAGAGGAACAGGAGAGAGGGAGTACAACACCCTCTTCCTACTTACAGGCTTGCTGCCGTTTTAGCTAGACTCGGACTGAGTTCAGTTTGAGTTTTGGCTGCTGACCCTGTTAGTCATTGCAATAGAAAGGAAGAGAAGGAAAAAAGAGAGGGAAGACAGAGATAGAGAGAATAGAAAGGAGAAGAAGAAGGAAAGGCAGGGAGTTGGGTCGGGTTCACTGGCAAGTCCACTGGACTCGACTCGATTGAGTCACAGCTCGAACCGGTCAACTGCCTTGCTGGGGTTTTCCAGTAGTAAAGAAAAGAAGGAAGAAAAGAGAAGAGAAAGAAGGAAAATGAGAGGGAGGGAGAAGATCGGATCAACTCGATTTCAAACTGAGTTAACTCACTGACCCAAATCCCATGCCATCCAGGGATTATGCTCGGTCACCAGACCAACTACCTTGGGGCTCTCAGTCCCGATCTTAGTACTATGCATTGTTGTTAGGGTTCAATTTTAAGGATGCATGTGCTTCCTAGCAATGTCAGTTGGTGGATTCGACACATGAAGTGATGATTCTTCCCCTTAAGCTTTTCATTTCCAAATTAGTTTTAGTAATAGTCTTTAATAGAATCTCTGATGTTATCTCATAACATGAAATCTTTCATCAATTCTTAAGGCATAACCTATACTTGAATGATAGTTGACAGTTGTGAACATGATTTCATACAATAACTACTTATATGGTAGTTTCCATTTAAATTTAAATTGAAAGTTCTTATCATGGCTTATTGCAATTATTATGAATTATCTTATGTCTGGCATGCCATAATTGTATGCTTTATCATGGATTGTTGTGAGTCGCTTATGGATCTCTATTCACTACACGTAATGGTGGGTGATCCCCCTTGTGTACGTGAACCCACACTTAGGATGTAATAAGATGGGTTGGTGAGAAATGGGCCCTCAATTTAGAGGTTATATGAGACATGAAACATTAATGTGAGATTTACCATCCATAGGGCATACGACTTGAATGACTTAAAATGACCTCTGTAACCACTCTGATTTAATCTTAACTGACCCTTTGTCATCTCGATTAATATTCCGAGCATTCTTTTACCGCTGCGATATAATATATGTCCCATGTTTTGATGATTTCCTTATGTGCCTTTGATAGCCTATACCATGTGATGGAAATCCTTACTTATTGAATTTGATTGGCCACTGATCGATGGGTTCCATTAAGCATCCTAAGGTGAGAAATCTCATGGGCCGAGGATAGTGGTAATGGGACACTATGCCCGAGCCGTCGGCCTACGTTGGGTGACGAGCCTCCCGTAGTGACCATTGAGTTACTTAAATTGGATGATTGTAATTAGAATAATAATGGTTCAGCTAATCATGCATTCATAATATACTGGCAATGACGGGTGTCAAATTCTGGATGCTGTAGCATGTACCTTAGTGTTATTAAGGTATCTTTTCGTTAACTCTCAGACAACCAATTATCGGCCTATTTTCGGGTGACGAGCCTAAGTTCTGACTAGATGATCAGTCCCAGGTTGATGATTACATGGGTGACAAGCCCAAGTCCGACTGGATGTGCATCCCCAGGTCGATGTGCATTCACGCATCCATGCATATAAAAAAACTGCATCATGTATTGTTTTGATTGCCTTGTTATTTTTAACTATGCTTAGCTAAGGTGGCAGTGTGTAATCTTAAGGAAAATTCACACTGAGTTGGCCACTCATCCATCAAATATATAACCGTACAGGTAGCACAGGTGGCTTAAGTGATATGCAGGTTCAGACTGATGAGGAGCCGTCTTGGTGATCTAAGATACGTGGTTATATTGCTAAGAGGAGCTGCGCGATCTTGTGGCTCAGATTTTATATACATTTTGTGATCTCACTTGTATAAATTGTGAAATTCATGTATTTATTATTTCAGAGACATTGGTTTGTATAAGTCATTATGAAAAATCTCTTATATATTCTAAATGTAATTGTAATCTTTCTTTATGATTGATTTCTCCATTCTACGCTTATCTGTTAACTTTGATAAAAGATATATATACATATATATATATATATGAAATTTGGTTCTCTATAAGTTAACACTCGGGTTTTTGGGAAACGGGTCGTGTACTCAGGTCTCAAAAACACAGGGTGTTACATGCCGCCTATCGGATTGTTATCACCACATCTCCAATGACTGGTTCGCGTGCTAAATCATTGTCTCTTGAAATTTGGCACAACAGGTCCCTTCTCCTATTCAAAGTACACGTCTTCTCCCCGTGAAGACTACTTATAAGGGAAAACAAACCATATCGGAGGAAGACAGCTCATCAGAATATTCAGCAAATACTGCAAGCGATGATACATCTTCTCCCACGAGCTTAACTGACGAAGGAGATGTCTTGAATGCAGATACTGATGCTGAAGTAGATATTGGAGAAGAAGATAGCGTTAGAGTTGAGTCTCCACTTCCTGATGCCCCAATTACTCATCCAGATGCTTCTTATCCAATTTCAGTGACCTCCCTGGATGAAAAGCAACTTGACTATGGAGAATATTCTCCTGGTGCAAATATCTTTCTTTCTTTTGATACCTCATATTCTCCCTGTATCATGGAAACTACTGACGTGGTTGCTCGCGAAACATCAACATTAAGGGATACAGAGATTCAATCATCCGAAGTCTAGGCAATGACGGAAAATGTACTTCTTCTTCACAGCACAGAAGAAATCTTGCCAATAGTTCCCTCAACATCTGATGCCCCCGTGTAGACTGATAAGTCCCCTACTGTGAGTCATTCCCCTATTCATCCAACAACTCAATGTTTAGAATTTTTTTCTGATTCGGCTGATGTCCCAACTCCTAGTACTCTTAACTTAAGTATTGTAGGGGCTTAGGAGCTTTCTTTTAATGCTGTTATGAATATGAAAATCCCCAGCTCTACAGCACCCACAACCCATTCTGTTCAAGTTACTTCTACTGTTGCCCCTAATCCGAGTATATATATTTTTTTCTTATTTTATATCATCATTATATACGCATATATTTTCTTTTGAACTCGTAATCACTACTTCTTATCTTTCAGTTTCAGTCGTGCCAACTCCAAGTGGATTTGAAGGGTCTAACTCAGTAACTGCAACTTTTGATAGACTCTCTTTGGAAAAGGTGCCACCTCTTATGTTGGGACTCTTCAAGAACGTAATTTTCGTTATCATCGGTGCTTTTAGAGATCTAACCCAATGGCCCTTTTTGGATAGCGATCTAGTAGTTCTCACCCATTTGGCTCGTCTGGCACATGTTGATGTTCAGTCTCTTCATGCCTCCTTGTCACAGTTTTATGATTCCATGAAAAACTTAGAAGCAGCGTGGAGTATAGTCATTGCTCCCGAAATTCTAAGTCGTCAGAAGGAATTGACATTACTTAAGGAGAAGCTCTCTCATTCAAATGATGTTCTTGCTAATTGCAATGTTGTTAGCCAATCTCTTCATGAGAAGTTAAAGGTTTCCAATAGAAATACGGCGATCATTGACGATCAAATTGCTCTTCTTGAGAGAGAGATTCTATCACTTAAGAGTCAGAAAGAAGCAGAAGACTTAACTATTCGTCAAATCAAAGCAGAGCTTGAGATGAATACTCTAGTAATTGATACCGTACAAGCTGAACGAACAAGGAATAGGGAAGCTGCTGCTTCTTTGGAATTAAAACTGATTGACATTCCTGATCAAGACAACATGATTCTTGAAGCTGAACGCACAACTGTTGTGGCACAATCTCAATTAAAAGAAGAGTTGCAATGTTACTTAGAAATATTAAACATAGCTGAAGATCTGTAGGCGTTTGTATGTAAATATTCCTTTTGTGTTATGATACATAAACAACTTACAGTGTTTTATTCAGAGATATTTTTGAGATATTTTGTTCTTTCATAAATTTCTACATCATGGATCATTTCAAGCATATTCATTTATGCAATAGTCTTAATATGATATTTTAAGGAAGAATTGCTATAAAAGCATCAACATATTATGATTGTCAGTATGGGATTCCCTATATGATTTTTGTTTTGATAAGCGGTACTAGGTTTCAGTTTAGTTAGATGATCACACACAGTTTAAGCTCTTGAGTAGTGAAGCAACACAGTTTTTTAGACTATTGAGTAGTGGAGTTAGGTCTCACGTGATAGTCTTTGTAAATCTCATGAGTTCACTGAACTTCTCACAGCTTGGTGAGTTCACAAACCACGATCCATCAGAGGGGCCCAGTGAATCTACCGGGGCCGTGAACTCGGTTGGATTTATGCAAATGGTTGGCCGCAGTAACTTTCTAGAGTTCAAGGGGCGCATAAGGTGACTTTTGGGGTACCAAATCCAGGGCCGTCAGTCCATCAATGAGTAGGTTTAGGACCTTCCTCATGAGTTACTATTAAAATCAAGCCAAGGATCTGGGGGATCTTATGTATGGTTGGCCTATCTATGGTTAACGACCAAAGAGCACACACTGCAGCCCCCATTTTCTTCGTCTGTAAGGTTGGGCCCATTCACAGGAGGGCAATTTCATCCGATCCTCGTGAGGCTATCGGAAAGCTATACAGACGGTATGGGTGTTACGTGTGATTAGTCGTTGAGGACTTTTTGGCCCTTTAGGATTTTTAGTCACTGACTCCATCCGCTGCCCGCATGGGTATACGTACAATGGCCTTCACGGGATTTTTAGGGCCACTTACTTCTCACCACTGCTCGAATAGCATTAGAGATATGCTTTATACATAGTTGGTCGTATAGGCTTGCTAGGCTGCCTTAAATAGTTATAAGCTCTCATCGTTGTCGTAATAATAATAGGTGTCTTGAACAATATATCACCACTGCTGATAATGTTGATAATATTCACACTATGCTCATAATAATATATCGGCTTGGTGATGATACCAACTTCGATGAGTTTCAACGGAGCTTATTTAATAATGACAACGATGGTTACTCTCTTTTAAGAAAACCACTGATATGTAATCTTTAACTTCATATTTGGAATTCCTCCTTTATTCAATCATCTAACAAAGAATATATAAACATGACTTCACTTGTCTTTGCCCCCTTTTGATATAGAAGCATTATGGTGATAATCTTCTCGATCAAAATCAGAACCCTCTTCAGGGATGATATTTCTTGATGAAGCACGCATTGACTGGTATACTGATACCCTGTCCGTCTTGATCAACCACTTTATATGCTCTATTTGAATATACTTCTTTTATAATGTACGACCCATCCCATTTAGGCTCAAACTTGTCCCCTGTTCTACGGGTCACTACTATTGGTCTTTTCAACATTAGCAACATATCCCCTTTTTTAAAAGAGTGATATTTCACTCGTTTATCAAAGGCGGCTGATACTCTTGCTTGATAAGACTGTAATCGTTGTTGGGCTGCCATGCGCTTCTCATTGAGTAGGTCCAGTTCTTTCAGTCTTATCTTTGCATTTTCATTATCTGTAATTGACTAACACACTGCTACTCTGAGCAACGCGACTTGTGTTTCAATCGAAACAACCACCTCTATGCCATAAACTAGTGAATACCGTGTCGCGCTTCTTGTTGTTCGGTGAGTGGTCAAATATGCCTATAGTGCTTCCTATAACTTTTTGTCCCACTTGCGCTTATTTTCGGTCACCGTCTTCTTCAGTATTTTCACAATTGGTTTGTTAAGCGGCTCTACTAATCCATTTGCCGGTGGATAGTAAGGTGTTGAAAATGAATGCACTACTAGCTAAGGTTCCAAACCTAACATTTTAGCATATGTCCATGCGAAAACATCTTTATTTTCTTTCAGCAGTCAGGTGTATTCTTCGGCTTCTTGTTCAGGAAGACCAGTGCTTATAAATGTATTTCTCGATTCTTTTTCTGTGCCCAAATCTACCTCTCACAAACAGTTGCTTGTCGGCTGCCCCCCGTCTTCCATCTGCTTCAGAGCTGTCTTAGGGTATTTGACTACTTTGAGATCTGCCTCTGATACCTGATCGACTATGACCATGTTTACTAAAGAGTCTACCCCCAATCCTTAAAATTTTTCTCTCCTCTTCTGCCCTAATCCAATAGGGACCTGAATTCTTTTCCCATGATTTAAGCCGGTCGGTTCATCATCATCGAAGCCCAATTTTTTCATCATTTTTCTACTTGCCGGACTGTATTTCTCGAGATCGCGAGACGTCAACTTGCCATGGTACATATTATTCTTAGCCCTTCCTTCCATCTATTCTTTCAAAGAGGCATAAAATTCAATTAGCTCCGAGTATTTTTTCATTGGCTACGACATGAAACTTTTCCAGAACGGCTAGGAACGGCTTGTTTCTTTCGACATATGGCAATGGTACTATATAGTTTGAGTATAGGATTTTAAACTATTCAAGCGACAGTAATATTAAGGGCGGTTGTCCTGGCTGTCTCAGATGTGTCAGATGATCCTGCCTTTTTGGATTCTCCTTTTATCGCTTTCACATGAGCATTTTTTTGGGTTTTTCCTTTATCATTCTTTTTCTCTTTCCCTCTGGCAAATCTGTCGTAGTAACTGGCATCTATAAAGAAGGCTTCGACTTCCGTGTACGGTCTTACATCGGCCATTACCTTATATTGTATTTCATTCCTATAGTATTTGAAGCATTGGTGAAGGGTAGAAGGTATAATACCGTACTGATGTATCCATGGTCTTCCCAAGAGAAGATTATATGTCGTGACTGCACTGATCACATAACAAACAACATCAGTAGTTAAGTCTCCTATTTCTAATGTCATCATAGTTTTGTCGAGTGCACACTGCCTATCTTGATTAAAGCCTTGTATCATCATTCCACTAGGGCGCAGATCGGAACGACAGTAACCCAATTTATTTAGCATTGTTAACAGTAACAGGTTTACCACGGATCCATTGTCGAGCATAATCCTTTTTACTTCTTGGCCATGAATATGCCCTATTATCATTAATGACCTATTATGCCCTACATCACAAGCTAGATCATCATTAGAGAAGGAGACTACTGACATACAGTCTTCCTGCTCTTTGCTTTCTTCATTTTCATTTCCACCAACAATGTTTCTCTGACATTGTGGTCGAATAGTGCTTGAATTAGACTTTACCTGAAATCTTCTAATAACTTTAATGTATCGTAAATGCTTAACCGAGCTGGTATATCCTTCAAATGATTCACGACATCATAATTCACTTTTGCTACTTCATTCCTCTCTTCTTTCTTATCATTATTGTGCTAGTCCTTGATGACCTCAATCCTTGTCGTTTCGACTTTCTGCCTTGGGGGACTTGCCATTCTTTTTCCTGACCATAGCATAATTATCACGGCTTTTCTTGTCATCTCACGATTTTCTTTCTCTACTCTTTCATGAGCACTTTTCTAATTGTCAACACGTTCACTGTTGACTTTTCGTCCCTTTCTTTTTCTTTTTCAATCACAATTTTGCCACCCCTATTTATCATTCTTTGTATCATGCACTTTAATGTATAACAATTTTCTGTCAAATGTCCTACCAGACGATGGTAGTGGAAAAAATCTCTTTCTCTTGATCTTCCTGCATCTTCACGGCGCTTGGACGTGGGTAATTCTATCGTACTGGCTTTCAACAACTGATTCATCATAAGGAGAATGTCTTCCTTGTCAAATGTAAACCCTTCGTGAGAATTAAGTTATCTGGCCTTTTTCTGGCGAACCTGCTCCTAGGGCGATTTGATCCTTCCTTCGGGTTTGTCCTTTTTTCTCCTGAACCTCTTATTTCTTAACTCCTTTTATCGTGATCCACAGTATTTGCGATTAATCTACTGGGTCCCCTTCTGGCCATTTTGTAATAAAACGCTGACATTTTTCGGGTCATCAGCTCCAGGGCATGGGCTTTGGTTGCCAAGTCACAGAAAGTCTTAATATCGACGCTAGTGAGACCGAACGCAATTCTAGTTTTCATTGAATTTAGACACATTTTAACTTGTTCTTTTTCTTAGTAATTGCTTGCACGAGGCTCCCAATGTTTTCCATCTGTCTATAAACTTCTCCATTAGTTCTCCTTCTCTTTGCCATACTGAAGCGAATTCTATGATGCTGACATCGAGCTCTGAGGAAAAAAGTTTGACATAAAGACATCCTACATTTACTCCCATGTACGTATCGATCTTGGAGTCAGACTAGAATACCATTGGAACTCTTTACTCGTCAGGGGCGATTCGAACAAACGTAAGCAGTACTGTGGTATCGTGGAGAAATTCCCCATGCTGGTAATACAGTGCATCAAATACTCCTTCAGCGATCCCTCTCCATTAAACTTTTGAAAATTCGAGTGCTTGAAGTTAATTGGGAATGAGACATCTTATATTTCCTGTGGGTATGGTGTTCGGTATCTGAACCGACCAACATTTTCACATTCCCTTTCCACCCTGATGGCTTCCTCAACAAATTTCCATACTTCCTCTTGGGTTATAGTTCTTACTGCCGGAACAGATCCGAGCGATCCTGTCCCATATGTTTGGAAACCTTCAAGTTGATGTTCTTGTCCGTTCATGGTGCCCATCATCGGAGGAGCTGCTATCTAGGCTATATTGTGTACGAGAGTTGCTAGAGCCTCTCTGAGATTTCTGCATTCTAACATTCTTTGCACTTGCACCATTTCATTCATACGGTCTTTTGTGGTTGGCACAGTCCCCTGATCTGTTCCAGCCATGTGTACTGTAGCTTCCCCACTTCCTGATGAAGCTGTAATCGATCCCGAATGAGAGTGTATTGACATGATAGGAGTCGCTGAAAGGGGAGACCCATATGATCTTTGTGTATTTCTGGAGTGACTGGCCGATTTGGAAGACATAGAGATTGGCGATGTGGATCCTGGTAAACTTGCCAATAAAGCCTTTCCTTTCTATACTCTTGTCCATTGAGGATTCCCAACAGGTAAGGCAGGGAAATCTTATGCGGCTGGAGGAATCATTGCCTGCATAGGGTAGATTATTGGTGGAGCAGGTTCAGGATGTTTCCTGCCTGTATTTCGCGTTACCGGCCCCCTAGCTCTTCTCAGTGGTGAACTCGCTCTTACCATAGGGACGTATCGGGTCCTTCTCCTTTGGCGAGTGACGACGATCCAGTCATCTCTCTCTCCTTATACTATTGGTGAAGCAGTTACAACTGTAGCGGCTGCCCGTGATTCTATACGCTTTCTTGACACCACTTTATCTTTGCAGCATCCAGTTTATTCACCAGCATATTCCACGACGAACCCTTTCGTAGTGAAGTAGAAAACTGTTTTCTTCTGAACGATTGCCATTGATTGGTTGGTTAGTTGTGATATCTTTTCTCCTAAATTATGCCAGATTGCAAGACAACAGAAAGAATTAGTAATTAAATCAAGTTATATTTTATTTTAGAGATGAAAGGTAGAATGTTCCCATTGAGAGTCCCCATTTTGGCGCCTTCAAGGTGACAAACAGTTGTGATTATCTTTTGTGCAGTTCTTAAGTTAATATTCAAGTGAATATGAGAAAAGTCCCCAGTGGAGTCTCTATTTTATTTCGAACAAGAAAAAAAAATGCGTTTCATTTGAAAAATTTCATCCACTTAATAATTAACAAAAGAAGACAAAGAAGATAAAGAAGACAATCACGTTATTTATTTATTCAAAGTTCTTTTACATCTTTTTCTCCTTTGATTCCAAAATAGACTTGTGATAGAAAGTAAACAAAAGACATCATGTGCTAAGACAAATTACTGGAAGCGTAGTATATTGTAGATTGTTGTACGCTGAACACCGTTGTGCACTCGGTAGTATCATGCTTTTTGGGCTACTGTACGCTGGCTAGCAGTATCGTGCACTGCTAACGTTGTGCACTGGCTAACTGTGTGCACTCACGCTATTGCGCGCTAGCTAACTTTGTGCGCTCACACTGTTGCGTGCTGGCTAACTTTGTGCACTCACAGTGTTGCGCGCTAGATAACTTTGTGCGCTCATGTAGTTACGTGCTAATAGCATTGTGTGCCAATAGTGTTGTGAGCCATACAATACCTGTCTCGCAGAATAGGTGCGGACTCTACCTCTTTCTCTAGGATCTTCTTCTCCTTGATTGGTTGTTAATGACCCCTTACTGACGGGTCAGGGGTATTTATAACCTTCTCACACGTGCGAACATGCCAAATAGTCACTGTGCGGAATCCTTTACGCGGCTTTCATTGTATGAAGTCCTTTGCGCGGCTTTCATTGTGCGGAGTCCTTTACGCGGCCTTCATTGTGAGGACCCCTTTGTGCGAATTTTACTGTGCAGTCCTTTGCGCTCAAGGCTCATTTCTGCACAATGATCATTTCCGCACAACGCTCATTTTGAGCTCAATGATTTGCGCATAACGAACTTTCTACTCTCTCTCTCTTTTTATGCCTCAACATCGGCGTGGGTGTCGATTTCTAGTGTCCACAGAATGACGACTCCACTAGGGAATACTAGCTTTCACTAGCTAAGATCCAACTAGAAATTTTGTGATACTTTACTCTCAAGGGACATTCGCCATTTGCATTCAAAAAAAATTTTCTTTGGCTTACACTTGCTTAGGCACTGATCCGATCTACGACCACTCAATCCTGCGCAACCATGACCTCTCAAGATACCCATGGAGAAGAGTCAGCGGCTCAACCAGTTCCTAAAAACGTTACTTCCAATAGTTCCTATAGACCCACAAGCTAATGCAACTATGCAAGAGGTGACCCAAAGTCTCCGGGCAATGTAAGAGCTATTGCCTCGCTTGGTACCAAGTGTCACAACGAATACACAGGCAACCCAACCTAGTGTACAGAACATTTCAATCCCTCAAACTCCTTTTGCTTTTTTCCTCATTCCTCAAGAAAATCCTGTCCTCCCTCTCCCAGAGGAATTAGCACAAGATCAACAATAACCAACAAACGGGAGCAACCCTCCTGCACATCATTACTCAACACATCACAACAATCAGGTTATAACATCCGCTCCCCCTAACGGGAACCATAGACAAGAACTGGCAAATGCCCATGAAAGGGGTCAGTTTTGAGTCCAACTCACTCCCACTAACGGGAGCAACATTCCAAAATTGGCAGATACCGCAGGCGAAAGCCATTTTCGTACATCACATCTTCCTTCAAAAGGGATCAGTGTTCAATTTCAATTACCTCCCGTTACTGGGAGTCCATCTTCTTTCCAATAACCCCCCATTCTGGCAAACCAAAGGATTGAAGAAGTCAATCCTTACGAGGAAGAGGCAGCACAAGCCCTACAAAAGTGGCAAGATACGCGCAGCATAATAAAGCGGAGATTGAGGAATTGTGGGAAAAACTACAAATGGTGCAGAACCAATTGCAGAGGCAACAGGGGGTGTATCATCCATCCACCAAGTTCAGGGACCTATGTCCTTTTCCAGATGCTCGGGTACCTCCAAACTTCAAGGTGCCCAAATTCAAGAGGTACGATGGTAGTGGGTGTCCCACAACAGAACCAATAGTAGAGAATGATGGAGCCTTGATATGGCTCTTCTAGAAATCCCTTAAAGGTGACACTCTGGATTGGTACACCTCCTAGGCATTCATTGACAGATTTTCATATAACTTGAACATGGCTCCGAGAAGGACAAACCTGGCTACCTTGAGACAGAAAATTGATGGGTCATTATCAGCATACGTAGGGTGATGGCGAGCCATGACAACCCAAATAAGAAACCTCATTGATGACGAAGAGCAGATATCCATGATCGTCCATTCTACAAACATAAGCATTTCTGGATATTTGATCTCGTACCCATACGTGAATTTCTCCTAGCTCATCCGAGTTGGGGAATAGGTGGAAGCCGGTATCAGAGTTGGAACCATTTCTCCATGGCCGCACCAGGCCCCCTCAATTAAAAGAAACAAAGTCGAGGAGAAACCTGTCGGATATGGGAATGAAAACAGTACTGCACTCGCACAACACACCACAGAGGTCAATAATATCGTCGCCAATGCTCAAGGAAACCAGTAGGCCTCGCAACCGGAGCCACAACAAGATAGGTAGTACCAGCCACAGAATCAACAATACCAGCCATAGCAGGTGTAGCCACCTCATCAAACATAGCAACAGCCTCGGGGAAATGCGTAAAGCCCATATAAGCAGGCGATGCTGGGCAGAAAGTTCACCCCTCTAACACAAACATACAGTCAGGTCTTGACAATGCTGATGCAAAGGCAACTCTTGACACCACTTCAGCCTCGGCTTCCACCAAATCCCTTGCCACTAAGATACAATGAAAACTAGTATTGCACATATAATCGGGCTCCCAGTCATCTAACAGACCACTGTTTTGTCTTGAAACATGCGGTTCAAGACTTAATCGAGAGCTAGAAGATCACAATTACCTCACAGGCTGGCAATGCCAATCAGGCCAACATTCTTTAGAATCCCCTACCATCGCATCCAACGGGACCCAGCACGTCTGACACCTCTACCATCAACAACATTGAATGAGAGCATCCTACATACTCTTTCCCACATCACTCCATACAAGCAATCATGTCTGATACAACAAATCGGACATGGAGAAACCAACAAGCGCCTCCTCCTGGACCGTAGATATACCTCGAAGCAGCACCAACAGTTTCAACTCTCATTCTTGAAGCAGCACCAACCATTCCGCTTCTCGTACTCGAAGCGACACCGACAACACAACCTCTCACCCTCTAAAAGGCATCAACAATATCCAGGTCACAATCTTAATCTTTTACCCTCCAGGGGGCACATCTAGCCCCACCCCCGGCATATCCAAACAGGTCAGGTCCTTAACCTATCATCCTTCTGATCTGTCTCCCCGATCTCGCCTCACTGACCCTGTAAGGGGCACCCCTTGTCCAATCTCTAAATTTCCTCTTGCCTCACCAATTGGCACATGCCCAGAGGATCCCTCCTTCAAAAAGTAGACATCAAAAGGGAGAGAAAAATCCCACTGTTAAACCCTATGAGGATTCAGTCGCATCCCAGGGAAAGTCCTCGAGTCTACCAGAGACAGATCCCACCACTTAACCTTAAGAGCCGGTGATATATCTAGAAGGGAGGATGGTTCCCTCCTATAATCCAAAGGCAGTCCCATGACACTATCTTGAATGTGCCGAACTGGGCAACAGTGGCAGGTATTTCAGAAGAGATAATCAGAACCCAAAAGAAACCCGGGGAACTGTGGCAGGAACAACCCACAAAGTTGATACTGCTTACGACATAGTAGCTCAGCTCAAGTCCATTCCCACACAGATTTCTATCTGGGAACTCTTTTGTACATCAAGATCACACCGAGAGATCTTTACGAAGACCCTGAATGATGCACACATCTCTCCTGACGTACCACTTGAAATGGTGGCAAGTATGATGGGCCAACTCCTTGCACCACGAGCAATCACATTCTCAGATGATGAGTTGCCACCCGAGGGCCACAAACATGGACACTCATTAAATATAAATGTCCGTTACAAAAATTTCAAAGTCCCACTCATGCTTATAGACAATGGATCAAGCTTAAATGTTTGCCCTCTGAGGATTGCCGAACGTTTAGGGATAGAACCGTTTTCTTTCTGAATCAGCACCATGAGTGTCCGAGCTTTTGATAACTCCAGAAGGCAGGTAGAAGTGGAAATAGACATTGAGTTACAGATTGGACCAGACATAACTCTAGTCAGATTCCAGATTATCGATATTCCTGCCTCTTTCAACCTTCTATCGGGACGGCTATGACTCCATGCTGTTGGAGCCATCCCATCCACTTCCATCAAAGGGTCAAATTTCTGTTAGGAAATCAAATCATCTCTGTACTGGCTGAGATGGAAATCATCCTACCAGTGGCGGTCAATACCTGAGAAACCGACATTCCAGTAATTGATGTCCAGCATATAGAGGGTGACATATCGTATCACAGTTTTGAGTTCGAAATTGTGAACTCCATTACCAATCCTCACCCGCTCGCAACTGAATATGTCATCCCTCCTGTTGAATGTCTAATCCTAAACTATCGTACTGAGTCCACGGGAAAGGTATAGTAGTAAAACCAACCTGTGCCAACATACAAAGACAGGGGTTGGAGTATCAACTGACACCGGAAGATCAAGCCGTAAGGTCTAAGAAGAGGCAACCATTCAAGTGCACACCCATCAAGTTCGTCAAGACTGGAACAGTCTGTGGTGACACGATGATCTCCCTTAAGGATCACCTTCAACAGCTCAATCTAACAGAACATTCTAGCCAGGAGTCCACTTGGCCACTAATAAGGTAGGACAAGATCCTCAAGGCATCAAAAGCACATCCAATGTTAAGGGCAGAACCCCCAGACCCATCACATGAGGCTAGGGGCATGGAAGTAGGCCACCCACAGAGGACCCAGGACCAGGAATGCCCATTACAAAGGGCACAGGAAAGAACGGGGAGGCTCCCATCCCCACCAACAGTCAAGGGGAAACACCCCCACCAACAATTCAGCGGCACAAGGGGCAGAAGAAGCCCATTCATTAGATCAACAAAGGTAAATGGCCTTCCCTCGACTGGACAAATATTAATATCCCACCACAGTGTGAACTTGAGGAGCCTAAAGAGCTTCAACATCTATGCAAAGAGGTCGGATCAGACTCGGATTCTGAACCCGACCTAGCAGACATCATGGTCATCAAGGCCGATGGCCCATAGGTACAAATAGAGCAGCGCGACAAGATCGAAAGAGGGAAAGAACCAGGCTGGACAGCCACACCCCTAACGATCGAGTCATCCGGTGAATCAGCCACGGTTGTCAGTCCCAAAAAAAAGCCAATGTAAATAGCAGTTGGTACCCTGAATCAGGATAGGATCAATCATGGTTTACAACACCATCCTGCTCGGGATCCCTTGGCGACACAAATCAGAAAACCTTTAAAATACAAAAACATCACATATTCTAAAAATCACAAAAACATCAAATACTTCTCAAAATCACAAAACATCGAAAAATCTTCAAAATACAAAAACAACAGAAAAACTTTCAAAAATCACCGTGCCAAATACTTCACACGCAATGCCCAAGTTTGAGGTCAACTCATATGATTTTGATCTAGAGTTGGACTTCAAGCTCATGGGTTTGGATGAGGCCCAGGATGAGGGAAATGATGATATAACTCTTGAACTTGAAGACTCCCTCGAAAGGTTCGAAACAAAGGCCAACGTTGTGGCAGATGACTTTGAAATTATGAACTTGGGATCAACGAAACTCCCCAGAGAAGTGCGTATCGGTAGATCACTATCTTTGAAATACAAGCAAAGGATGATGGAATTCCTGAGACTGAGGTTGTCCAACTTTACTTTCTCTTACGAGGACACGTCGGGGCTCAATGAAGACTTGGTAACACACCTCTTGCCAACAAAGCCAGACAAGAAGCCTATCAAGCAGAAGCTACAAAGAATGAAACCAGAATGGGCCCTGAAGGTCCGTGATGAAGTCATCAAACAATACAACGCGGGGTTCTTGGTAGTCTCTAACTATCTGGAATGACTCATAAATATCGTACCAGTTCCAAAGAAGGATGACAAAGTCAGGATGTGTATCGACTTCAGGGACCTTAACAAAGCGAGTCCTTAAGACGATTTTCCTCTGCCTCAGATCGACACACTGGTGGATAATACTACTGGACACAAGATCTTCTCCTTCATGGACAGCTTCTCAGGCTACAATCAGATCAAGACGGCCATCGAAGATCGAGAGAAGACTTCTTTCATCACACTGTGGGGAACTTTCTACTACCGGGTTATGCCTTTCGGGTTGAAGAACGTAGGATCTACATATCAGCGAGCCATGACTGTCTTGTTCCACGACATGATAAACAAGAAGTCTATGTTGACGATATGATCATCAAATCTCACACAATCAAAAGAAATTTTGAAGACCTCAAGAAGCTCTTTGAAAAATTGGATAAGTTCAAGCTTTGCCTCAACCCACAAAAGGGTGTCTTCGGCGCAACCGAAGGCAAGCTTTTAGGCTTCATCGTCAACGAAGATGGCATATGAGTGGATGAGACAAAGACTAAGGCAATCATCGAAATGCCGCCTCCCAATACTAAAAAAGAGATTCGGGGTTTCCTTGGAAGGATCCAGTATATCAGTCGATTCATCGCGCAGATCACACCAATCTGTGAGCCCATATTCAAGCTTCCAAGGAAGAATTCGCTGAAGGAATGGAACAACGACTGTTAAACGGCTTTCAATAAAATCAAGAAGTACCTGTTAAATCCTCCAGTGCTCATGCCGCCTACCCCAGGTAGGCCACTATTGCTGTATATCTCTATCGTAGTAGAAGCAATCGGATGAGTCCTCGGCCAACACGACGACACAGGAAGAAAGGAGCAAGCGATCTACTATCTAAGCCGGCGATTCACAAGCTATAAAGCCAAGTACTCTATCTTAGAGAAAATGTGCCTCGCCTTAGTTTGGGCGACACAACGACTACGACAGTACATGATCGCTCACCCAAACATACTGCTCGCTCGCATGGACCCGTTGAAGTACTTGTTCGAAAAACCAGTACTAACGGACAGGATCGCAAAATGGTAACTACTGCTTTTCGAGTTTGACATCACCTATGTCACTTAGAAGGTAATCAAGGGGCAAACACTGGTTGACCACCTAGCAGCACACTCTTTGCCTGATTACCAACCGCTGAAGACCTTCTTCCCTGACGAGGATATCCTCCTGATTGAGGAAGGAGAATAAAGAAAGGCAGGAGAATGGATACTTGTAACACTCTAAACTTTTCAATACCTGAGTATTGAAAGTCTTCGAGCGTTACCATGAAGTTTAACTTGATATGTACATGACTTGATATGTACATGTGTACGACACCAACCTAGCTATGTTGACCTTACATCTGTTCCCCGACACGAATCTATCAATTAGGAATGATCTCCATTTATAAATCAAGCCATCTAACCCTTGAAGTTCAAAACATGGCTATTCATCACGTGATTTGACGTAAGCACATTCCCTTGAACGAAATGATGAATAAACTCCCTATCCATAATGATTTAAATATACATTCTTTTGTAAGAATTACTTAGAAACGTACCTATAACTATGTGGAATCGTTAAATTTTTCAAAACTCACAGATCAGTAATAATTACGAAAATGCCATCAACCTATACCCGAATCACTCCAAAAACCCACTTTAAGTTAATCCATTCACAAAACTGACTATACATCCACCCATATACATGGTTAGAGTGCTAACCATAAAGCTTCCTTATTTTTAACAAGTCACCTAGGCCATCTGAATATCAAGATGAATCGGTCAGTATGAAGATATTTGGATTTTAGTCCAAACTACCTGGTAACTTGTCAATCGGAGGTATACAAATGTTATTTTGAATTATGGAGTATATAAGCCACTAAAGAAGCATCTTTGACATTTTTGGGAGATCAGGGCCCAAACTGAACCAATGGAAAGAATACGAAAAATGGAGAATGCCCACCAAATTTCAAGAAATTCGGGTGGTGCACTCCGGCGTAATGGACGTCAAAAGCTGGTTGAGAAATGGATGATAAGATTGTAAATATTCAATGTCATTACATACCACCGTTGAACCTAAAACGTACTGTGCAGCCCACCCGATCAATGGATCTACTCTATTTTCAGACCCTTATCCTTGCAAGGTGTGTTCGACACAATGAACAAAGCGGATTGTGAGACTAAAAGTAGTACAATTCACTCCACATAAAATAAATTAATTCACGTGGAATAACAAATTCTCACAAAGACGTACATGATGTTTCAATAGTGTGAGTAATTCACACACTTATTGAAGGTGTGGCGCACCTAGGACTGAGATTTGATTCGTACTTTGACCCATGTGTCAATACATTATAACAAAGGTTGTGAAGGAAGTAGATTTTCTAGAAGGCAACCACAAATTGACCCCACCTATTTTGAACAACAACATGGAGAAACATTCTTCTGCACGCTGTAACAGCGGATGATGAAACCGGAAGTGACGGTGGTTTCCACCCTCATGTCCCTACAACATGTGGCCCACCTAAGACTTAGAAATGCCTGATCTTTGGTCATGGGACCCATTTAGTCCCATTGGGCATCATGGATGGAGTGGATTTCCCATGAGCATCATGATGGGCCCCACATTAGTACACGTGTGCAACAAGGGCAGTGCACCTGTGGTGCACTGAACAACACCCCACGGTCAGACCAGGTCTGACCGAGATTTCCAATGAAGGAAATCACCTTCTTGTCTTCCTGTTCTGCCAACGTCCGTTTCAAACGGACTGTCCTGGTTTAGGTGGATCTGTGGCCCACCATAATCGTCCCCATGGATGACCCGAAACGTCCATCTCGTTAAGTGGGAAGTGAAGACCAAAACCATTGCTGTTCCACCTGATGTTATGCACAGGTGTACACATTAGAATCGATGCAAACAAGGCCTACAAACACAATTTTTCCAAAACTAGAAACTGTTTTCTTTGCCACAGTGGCAATCCGTGTGATAGGGAGTCCTCTAATCCCGGCCGTTCGTTTCAAATCAATTCCAGCCGTCCAATAGCCCCCACGTGGGAGAAGGTTCCGCCCACAGAAAGCCCAAACCGTAGCTAGTTTTGGCTCTAACAGCTGTATTTGAAACGACTTCTACCAGATCAGATCTGGTTCATTTATTGCCCATCCGACAGCCCTGAGCACATCTAGGGCATGATACAAAGTGAATGGGTAGTGCAGCAGCGGGCGTCTCTCCCATTCTTGCGGTTGTTAGAGAGAAATAGTCCCACTCCTTCTCCCTCCGAACCCATTGAGAAAACGTCATCGAACCTTCGGTTTCTTGCACCGACAAGCTCCATGACACCCCTAGAAACCTTTCCATACTGACGGAATGAAGAAAGGTGCCACGGGAGAAAGTCTGCCATTAACGGTAGCCTTCTTCTCCATCGTGCTGGTGTATTATTTGGGCCACTGTAACAACCGTCCACGACATCGAGTCGCCTCAGCCGACGCTAAGGTCGGCACATGTATGCGCACCACCCCTCCCAACTTAACGAGCCACGGCTGAGACGAATCTCAGTGGGCCACGCCACCTACATGATGAGGCCGCACCCGAGACGAATCTCAGTGGGGCGCCTCACATATCTCGGTGGGCCACAACACGAACCTCAGCGGGCCCAGCCCCTTGCAAATCAAACTGCTGGCCTGTGATCCCACTCCAGCCTGCGGGTTGTGTGGGGCAAATGCATTGCTGGGCCAGCAACGGCCCAGCCTATAGTTACCTCAAGTGGTAGCTGGGCCATCCATTGATGGCCAGGGACGGCTATCCAAACCCAACTCCTAGACGTCCCTTCGGTCTAACAGGATGGGCCCTGTCAGGCCCAGTTTGTGGGCAGTCCACATACAGTTTTGATGGGCCAGGATGGGCCCAGCCAGCCAGTTCTTGGGCTGTGTAAACCACCACTATTGTTGGGCCAGGAACAGCCTAGCCCAGCTTAGTCTTTGGGTCTTGATTTCATAACACAGGATGGGCTGACCCAGGCCTAGTTTTGGGTCCCTATAATCTCCACCTACTTGTGGGGACGTATAATCTCCACCTACTTGTGGTGACACTTGTGGTGACGTAGAAATTTAGTGGGACACTTAATGATAGTAATGCGTGTGACATGGGGCGTATGAAAATGGGCTTCATCGTCATTGGATAGAAGAAAAGCCTGAATTGAAGCGGGCCTAGTTAGCTATGAGCTCCGATCCGCTGGGTTAGATCTAAGACTCAGAATAGAATAAACCGAACTAAGCTGTTAATAAATGAGACGTTGCAATCACCATTGTTACTACCACTATCGTTAATAAAAATAACAATATTACATGTGAACAACGATTAGTAAATTACCTATACTAGTATTAGTTACTACGGACAATTTTCGATTGTTAAATATAAGTGTTTCCATTATCATGGATGGTAGGGCATGCTATTTATTCTCATCACAGTGATGAGTACGATCATCTCGACTAGTATCAATTACATCCTTAATGTTCATGATCACCATGAAATTATCAATATTATTAGCGTATGGACAAATGCAATTCAATTTACATTTAAGCCTTAAAAATCTAGCCTAGACCTAAAACATTAGGGTAAAATTCTATGCCTAAGTAAATTAAACCCTAAGGTATAAGTCTAGACCTAGACTCTTGGGTGAAACCTAAAATCTAAGTTATCTGAACCCTATGTTACGATTTTAACCATAAGAAGCATATAAAACTTGCATCTGACCATACAATTTTATAATTCATGGTAGGAATTGATTTTAAGGGCACACGTGCTTCTTAGCGACATTAGTGGCGATCTAATCTATAAGGTGATTATTCTTCCCCTTGAGCTTTTCATTTTTCCATTAGCTTAAGTTATAGTTTTTATTTTAATTTAAAATTGACATCTCCATTTCATAATCACATGTGTTAAATGTTGGAATTGAATTGCTAAATTACATGCTTAATGTTTATCCTGCATATTTATTCATGCTTATAAATTATTTGTGGATTGCTTATGAAATTTAAACTGGTGCATTAGTGGGAAACCCCCGCTTATAAATGTACACTCATACTTGGGATGTAACCCGACCGGTTGCGATTATAATGGACATTTGACTTAGTGCTTATTGAATGTTGGTTTAAATTGACTATTGATGTGGGCCTACCATGTAGGGTTGTTGTGTCTAAGTGGTTTTTAAGGATGGTCTTTTATCGTATAGTTTTGATACTTGCCTTATATGACTTATTTTGATATCTGCCCTATGTGGCTTGTTTCGATATCGCCCTATGTGGCTTATTTTGGTATTTGTCCTATACATGTTCGATGTTTTATACCGTGCAACCATGCGATGGTAAACCCCATATACTGCAATATGATTGGCCACTAGTCGACGAGTTTATATTAAATATCCTAAGATGGTAGTTTCATGAGCCGGGGATGGTGGTATGGGACCTATGCTCGAGTTGTTGGCCTACGCTGGTGATGAGCCCCTATAGTGACCTTGAGCTTATTTAAAACTGACTGATTGTAACTGGACTAATAATGATTTGGCTAATCATGCATACATGGCACAGACCAGCGTTTATCGCTAACGTACACGATGTACGATAGGCAGTCGTTACCCCTCACTTAGTATGCTTTCAGTGATGATTAGCCTCTGTTCGACTGGATGTTTTTCCCAGGTCGTTGCATTCCGCATAGTTGACCCCGGGGCATTGATTGCATATTTGCATGGGTGACGAGCCCAAATTCCGCGCTGATGAGCATCCCCGGGGCGTGACTGCATTCACACATCCATGCATCTAATAAGATCTGCATCATGTATTATTTGTATGCTTTGTTTTATAACTATGCTTACCTAATGCGGCGGTGTATAATCTCAAGGGGAATTTATACTGAGTTGGCCACTCATCCATCAAATATACAACCGTATAGGTAGCATAGGTGGCCCAGATGATGTTCACATTCATATTAGTGAGGAGCAGGCTATGATTGACAAGGGTGCATGATTGTATTTACTAAGAGCTGCTACAAGATTTCACAGCTCAAGATTGTTGCAATTTACCTTGTTTCACATGTAATATTATTTCATTTTGTATTGTAAGAATGGGTACATTTGTTTGTATAAGTCATTATGGGCAGCTTCTTGTATATTTAAATGATAATGCAACTTTCTTTTATGTCTGATTTGTCTATACTACGCTCATCTACTGACTCTGATGATGAAATATATATATATATATATATATATATATATATATATATATATATATATATATATGGACTTTGACTCTTTATAAGTTAACACTTGAGTTTTGGGGAAACAAGTCGCATACTCGGGTCCTGAAAAGTTGGGGCGTTACAACACTTTTCTTTGAAGGAGTCGCAAACTCAAACGGGAGTGGAGTAGACGCCATACTCTACTCTTTCGATGACGTCCCAATTCCCATATTTAGGCAATTAGCATTCCAATGCACCAACAACAAAGCTGAATATGAAGCGTGTATTGCTGGTCTAAAGCCATCATCCTCAACGTGAAGAAGTTACGAGTCTTCGAGATTCACAGCTCATCATCAATCAGACGAATGGTGATTGGAAGATCAAGGATGAAAAGTTGATCTCCTATCACATCTATCTGGAGCATCTAACCGAGGAATTCGAAGAGAAGAGATCACGTTCTTTTACATGCCCTGAGCCAATAACCAGTTTGCGGACGCTTTGGCTACCCTCGCCTCAATGCTAGAGATCCCAAAAGGAGTTGCTGAATGAGAGCTCACTGTCAAGCTCCAAGAGGAACCCGTGTTCTGCTTGCAGATAGATGAAACTGAAGCCTCCTTGAATGATCAGTCGTGGTACATAAACATTAAGGAATATCTCGAGCATCAGAAGTACCCAGAAGGAGTGACATCAACTGATCGTCGCATTATCCAGCGGCTAGCAACCTAGTTCATGATCACTAGGGGCATCCTCTACAAGCGATCCTTTAACCAAGTACTTCTCCATTGCGTAGATGAAACAAAAGCAGCACAGATCATGTCAGAAATCCACGAAGGACTATGCGGCCCACACATGAATGGACATATGATGGCAAAGAAGATCATACAGCTCGGATACTATTGGCTAACGATGGAGACAGATTGCTGCAAACACGTCAAGAAATGCTTCAAGTGTCAGGAACATGCGAACTAGATCCATGCGCCTGCTTCCGAACTCTACAACCTGACGACACCATGGCCCTTCTCTGTATGGGGACTTGACATCATCAGCAAAGTCAACCCCAAAGCTTCAAATGGGCATGAATATATCGTGGTGGCAGTAGATTACTTCACCAAGTGGATAGAGGCAGCATCCTACACCACCATCGCAGTATCTCACGTGATCAAGTTTATGAAAAATAATATCATTAGACGATATTGGATTCCTAAGGCCATTATTATAGACAACGGAACTCTGTTTGTCAATAAAAGGATATGCGACTTCCTTGACAAATTCAAGATTCAACGTCATCGATCAAGTCCCTACCGTCCTTAGATGAATAGTGATGTTAAAGCCGCAAATAAAACTATCATCTGCATATTGGAAAAAATGGTCAAGACGTATCGTGACTAGTCGAAAATGCTCCCATACGCACTCTGGGCTTATCAGACATCTGTACGGTCTACTACAAGCGCAACTCCATACGAACTTGCATACGGAATGAAAGTAGTACTACTAATCGAAATCAAAATCTCATCACTTCGAGTATTGTTGGAAAGTGAAGTTGAGGAAGGCGAGTGATAATAAGCAAGATACGATCAACTGCACCTGTCAGACAAAAAGCGCATGCGTGCGCTGAGCCACTCACAATGTTACCAAAGAAGGATCGCACGGGCCTACAACAAGAGGGTCCAAAAGAGAAGTTTTAAAGTCGGCAACATGGTCATGAAGCATATCTTACCGCCGCACTTGCCAAATCTCAGAGAAAAGTTCAAACCCTCGTGGGATAGACTGTTGATCATTCAAGAAGTACTCTAAGGAGGTGTTTTTCAGCTCACCAGTCTAAAAGAAGAAGATCTTCCCAAGCCCATTAATGCCAACAACATGAAAATCTATCACGAATACTATACATAACCTTGTTAATGGGTACAATCGCAAAGCTGTAAAAAAAATCTCATCAATCCTCCCACCAAAAGATATTCATCCTTCCTCCTTCTAGGTACAAAAACAACAAAAAGAAGAGTACCCATCATTTCTCCCACCAAAGAAGAGGCTAGTACCCACAAAAAAAAAAATAACTAAAAAAAAAAATGAAGAAACAACACTAGAAAAAAAAAAAAAAAAAAATGAGAGAGAGAGAGAAAAAAAAAGGAAAGACAAAATCTCAAAAGGAAGACCGAGAAGGAAAAGAAAATAAGACCATCTCACATCCCGAAATAATCCGGCCAAAAACAGCTTATGATTGTGATCAAAGACAAGGACAAGAAGGTAACCAGTTAGTCGGCTATGAAGGAAGTCTCTCTGTCTCTTCCAGCACTCGGAAAAAAAAACATACCTAAGCAAAAAGGGCGAGTTGAAAACCCAAAAGAACAGCTCGAGTAAAAGCAGTGGGCATGTAACGGACTTGGTGAAAACTTGAAAAGGCGTCAAGGGTAAAAACAACACAGCTGCCAAAGGGCAAGCAAGATAAAAAACCCAGGACGTAGTAAAAATTTGAAAGGACATTACGGGCAAAAATGATGAGAAAAAGCCGGTCGTAGTGAAAACCTGAAAGGGCGCTACGGGCAAAAATGACTGACAAATAAAAATAAAAATAAATAATAATAATAATAATAATAATCCAAGTACAAAAGAGGCCAAGGCACCAAGTACAACCAAGAGATACAAGGAAAGGACCAACTTCGTATCAGTGTTCTATCAGACTCTACTCAAATCTAAAGTACACGATCCTGGACACGCTCTCATAGAACCAAGATCTCAAGTACATAACCCAAACTACTGCATACAATGTGGGCTTAGCCTAATATTCTGATCCTAATCATCCAAAGCACAAATCCAAACATGAGCGAGTACTCACAGTTTTGCATTATTTGTCATTCTATTTACACAGAAAAAAGGGTAAAAATAAAGCAAAAACAAAAGATATATATCCATCCATACAGGACAAGCAGCTAATTAGATCAAGGACCCTAGGTAAGTCCTTATCACTCATACATCGATAGTCTCTGCCTTAGCCTCTCTACCTTCATGCGCAGGTAAAAGACCTCATCCCTTTTCAGGCGATGCGCAACGAACATGCTCTCATCGTACCGCCTCCCCACTGCTAGCCGACAGGCCATGTCCTCACAAGAGTGACGAATGACAGCAATCTTTGATATCAAGTGGCCATGTGTCGCAAGAAGAAATGATGGATCAATGAATGGTCACTCCTCGAACGCCTCCAACGAGTCATCAACACACGAGGAAGAAGAAGCGGTATCACTGACCATATCTCGATCAGCGGCCTCATCCGCCAAGTGCCAACCTGGAACCTAATGATAAAGCGATTGCTCAGCCACCCATCACTGATATGGCACTGTAGCTAAAGGTGAAGCCCAAGACTCGAACTCCAGAACTGCCCCAACCAAGCAACCCTACCAAGATATCCAAACTTGTCGATATAAAGATATCAAGTCGGAAGGAAGAAGAGCATGTCTAAATTCAGAAAAGGCAAAGTCCGAGACATCCTGCTATTAGCCAAACTACCGAAGAAATCACACAGGATGGTAAGAACAATACCCTCGGAGACTCAGCAACAACAAAGGAGTGCGAGCTACACTACAAATTAAAGACGAATGACAGAGCCATGAAGCCTCCCAGTTAACCTCCCATCCGTAGAGTTTAGAAAGCATACAACGATATAATGACTTAATGGCCTCAGCATCGGAAGGAAGGCCATCAAACAACAAAGGCAGCACATCGTCACGGCAGGACTCAGGCCACATAAACAGAGGAGTCATATGGAGGTGCTCTCACAGTCATACCTAGATGGAGATATGAGTCAAGTTCAAAAGCACAAACAGGCATCAGAGTAGAAGAAAAATGAAAGATACCTGGAGGAAGGAACAATAGCCCCGGAGGATCCGAGTATGATTGTCACGCCCCAAACTCAGAAACCGGGCTCAAAAAATTCTCAGTCGTCGAATCCGGCACCGACAGCCTCTGTAGTACCCCATTCTCGGTTCCTAGCATTCATATACCAGATTCCGATCCTGGGATCCTATAAAGAGGATTTTTTTTTTATATATACATTTAACTAGTAATAAGCATAACCATAAGATTACCCAAATCACAAAGGCAACATCATCATCATATATCCACTAATATCATCATTTGAGTACAACACTGAAAGGGAAATACATAGATAGAAAATCAAGCTCTAGAAGACCACTGCACGCTCCAAGCTCAGCACTGCTGCAACCTAACATCACCTGCACGCATCTATCATGCATAAGCTTATAGAAAGCTTAGAGGGTGGTGTAAGTGTGTGCACAAGGTAAGTGTCAAGTATTCAATATAATGTCATAATTATACAATATCAGAAAGCAAGTAATCCATACACTATACAACGTCTGAATAAGCAGAAACACTGATGAAATCATGAATTATCAGAGTAAACAGAAATACTGACAAGAGCAGGAATTATCAGAGTAAGCAGAAATATCGACAAGATCATAAACCCTACGATAACAGAGTAAGCGGAAGTATGTACAAGTCCATAAGTCAATTAATATCAAAATACACAATATAAAACAGCTATGCGATGAGGAGTCATCAAGAGCCAAATATCAAATGCTGAGGATGCAATGCAATATACAAATCCTGCTAAGTGTGTCTAGGCCATATAAGTGCAGAAACATAGCAACTCAAAATGCCATATGCCTCTGGATGTAATGCAATATGCGATGCGGATGAAATGACTATGCAGGAATGTGAAGTCGGGATGATAGTACGTAGTATTGAAGGCTACGGGGTCCACCACAAGGGACTTTTATCCAAACCAGTCCCATACCTGAATTTGGATAGTCAGACTCAATGTGGTAAGCTCCTGATCTCAGGTTAGTCGTGCGCCCAACCGAAATTCTTGCCATAACGAAGGTACACAACAATTGGTTGCGCACCACCAGCCCGAGTGGATGGTGAATGAATGAATGAGCATACAACTCCTACTCAATAAATCCACATATCAGTACGGTTTCTCTCTGAAAAATCACCGGGGTCTATTACACTCCAAACCATATTGTTGCCCCATCGCGCACAACAAGGTGAGTGGAAGAGACCTCACTATTCGCCTACCAATATCGGGCCCGGCTCGTCGATAGCGGACCCATTCCTCGAGCTGGTCAGACTCAGCCTAGCATTGCCCCCTCCTCTCCGGCAGGTAAGGTCGCACCCCCTTCCAACCGACCACGACACAGTGGAGAGCACAGCCATCTGGTAATCGGCACCTGGCGCTCATCTACCCACTCGGTCTAGACGTTAGAGTAACCTCTGGAACCAAGAGGGTTCTGGGACTTTCACCCAAGGATATCTATAGCAACCCATGTAGAACAGATTTCTGGTGTCCCATCTGGCCATCCACGAAATACCTGTGGAGGCTACGACCCTGATGTCGCTAGGGCGTATGATGGTCATGTCACACAAATGCGAGATGCATGAGTCACACAATCCAGTCATGCATCAATCCTGCACATACCATGCGCTCATGTGAGACAACCTCCACCTATCAAGGAGTCTCATAACAATCGGCACTATGACATATGCAATGGTCAGTCATATCTTATAACAGACATGCAAATGATGCATATGGGCATATATCATGATGCTATACAGTCACATACTCATAATCGGTATCAATAACAGGCATTGACAATCGACATCGACGATATGGACATTTAACTAACATTATCCCGCAAAGAACGGCCTACATAAAGCCTAACATATAGTGGACTCATGGCCTCACATAAGGGCCAAATATATAACACCATGGGCCTTACTCAAGAGTTTAATATACATCACGATAGGCCTTTCACATGGGCCTAACATACATTATAATGGGTTCCATCGCCTAGCCCTCAAATGCATCACGGTGAGCCTCATCACATAAGCATACATCACATTGGGCCTTAAACATGGGCTGGATACACATCACAACGGGCCGCATATACATCACATTGGGCCTCGACAATCGGAATGGACGATCAGCCACGACAATCGGAATCGACAATCGGCCACGATAATTGGCCTCGATCAGTAATCGGCCTCGATAATCAGAATCGATCAATCGGCTATGATAAGTAGAATCGGCAATCGGTCATGTCAATCGACAATCAGCCACGATAGATAATCAGTCTCGATCGGTAATCGGTCAATCGGCTACGACACGTAGAGTCAGTAATTGGCCACGTCAATCGATAATCAGCCACGATCGGTAATCGGTCATGATAATCGGCCTCGGTCAGTAATCGGTCAATCGGCTACGACAAATAGAATAGACAATCGGCCACGTCAATCGCCAATCGGCCACGATCGGTAATCGGTCACTATAATCGGCCTTGATCGATAATCGATCAATCGGCCACGATAAACAGAATTGGCAATCGGCCACGTTAATCGCGAATCGGCCACGATCGGTAATCAGTCACGATAATCGGCCTCGATCGGTAATCGGTCAATCGGCCACGATAAATAGAATCGACAATCGGCCACGTCAATCGCCAATCGGCCACGATTGGTAATCGATCACGATAATCGGCCTCGATCGGTAATCGGTCAATCAGCCACGATAAATAGAATCAGCAATCGGCCACGTCAATCGCCAATCGACCACGATCGATAATCGGTCACGATAATTGGCATCGATCGGTAATCGGTCAATCGTCCATGAAAAACAGAATTGGCAATCGGCCACGTCAATCGCCAATCGGCCACGATTGGTAATCGGTCATGATAATCGGCCTCGATCGGTAATGGTCAATCGGCCACGACAAACAAAATCGGCAATCGGCCACATCAATCGACAATCGGCAACGATCGGTAATCGGTCTCGATAATCTGCATCGATAATCGACACCGATACTCAGGGTTGATAATCGACGTCGGCCTTGATACTCGACACCAATAATCAGCAGATAAACAAAGCAGGGTCTATAGATGATCAGCCGATCTACCATAGTATAAAGATCGGCACTCGGCCGTGGTTATATCAAATTTGCTAGCACGGAGCCATTCGTCTACGGTGAATGGGGCCTACTTGTTTGGGTTAACTCATGAAGAGAATGGGCCTAACAAGGCATAAGGGAAGGTCACAATGAGGACATCTAACCATCATTGCTCATCAATGTGGACGTCAAACCAACATTGCTCTCAAGGAGTGATCCTCATAGAGCCAACGTATTGTGGGCCCATGGCCTCATACAATCACCATGGGCCGAATCAATGGGCCTCACCAACGAGCCTTATGTGTATCAAGTGGGCCGTAACATATGGGCCGCAAGGTACATCAAGGTGGGCCTAATCACATGGGCCTCATTTATATCCAGGTGAACATCAACGTCGGGTCTCATATATCACATCGGGCTGAATCAATTGACCGATCGAATGGGCCGTGCCAATCATCCACCAATAGAGATCATTATAGAGCATTAAATAAATAAATAAATAAAATGAATCATATCCAAAGATCATCTGGACCAAACTACAACTAACAAAGGTGATACTAACTTCCCACTTTTGACTTCCAGTGGGCCCACCACAACATTTAATTTCCATCCAGACTATGCCCATGGTCACAAGGACCCGGGGGAGACAAATGTCATCTCAATACAAGGCGTTTGTAATCCAACAGGGGTTTCAAAGGTAGACGTCCACTCCACTATTTTCTGTAGTGTGGTCCATCTGTCAACTGGATCTGTCTCATTTTTAGTCTCAAGCCTTAAGACGTCTTTCAAAATGGTTGGACGGCTTGGATGCAATCCATGCATCATGGTGGATCCCATAGGGATGGGAAGGATGGACGGCATAGATGAGGTACACACCTCATAGTGGGGCCCACACTAATGGAAGGTGTGGATCACAATACATGCATCAGTGGATCCCATGCGGGGCCCTCCATAATGTTTATTTTCTGCCCAGCCTGTTGGCAAGGTTACACAAACATGGGGGCCCACTATAATGTTTATTTGCACCCAACCTATTGATGAGGTCACACGGACCAGGGGCCCTCCATAATGTATATTTATCATCCAATTTGTTGATAAGGCCACTCAAACTTGGGCCCACCATATTATTTATATGCCATCCCAACTGTCCACAAGGTCACGTGGACCTAAGGGCCCACGGTGATGTATATTTGCCGTCCAACTGGTTGATAAGGTCTCACGGACCTGGATTGAGGAAAATAAATAAATAAATTTCATATTGATACAAAACTCCTGAACCAGGAGGTTTCAACAGTAGATGTTAATCCCCCGTTGATCCTGCTGTGTGGTCCACCTGACAGACAGCGTGGATATAGAACAATTACGTCATTAGGGGCCCCACCGTCCAGTGCTTTGGACGGTGGATAGAACACATACATTTAAGGTGGGTTCCACCGTCCACGGTTCTGGACGGTGTGAATATAACACTTGCATCATTGTGGGTCCCACCATAATATTTGTTCTCCATCCAATCCGTCCATACGGTCTCCGAGACATGGACGAAGAGGAAAAAAATAAATTTCATATTAATCCAAAACTTCAGTGGGCCCCAAAAAGGTTTCAATGGTAGACCCTCAATCAACACTAACCCTTGTGGTGTGGGCCGCCTGAGGCTTGGATGCGTCTAAAACTTGGAGGGAGCCCACTTCAGGGAGGGGCCCACCTCGTGGAAGGTGCTGATACAAAATATACATCATGGTGGGGCCCACATGTGGGGCCGTGGCCCCTGGCATTCGCCCGTCGTGCGTCAGCGCCGCAGGCGATGCCTGCGCTGGCAGCAGCAGCAGTTGCTGCTGCTGTAAAGTTTTTTTTTTGAAAAAACCTTTGATCTCGAGGTTTTTCGAGTGTGGGAACCACTCCAAGTGAATCCAGTCCAGCCATAGGATTCCATGGCTTGTAACAAATCCAATGAGTCTAATATTGGGTATATTTTTGATATATAGAAGTTCCAGGGAAGATTTCAACGGTGAAACCTATCATTTGCTATACTATGGCCCGCTAGAACCTCGGATCAGCATCATTCTTTAGCTCAATGCTTAAAATGATCCAGAGAATGAGATAGACGGCGTGGATTGAATACATACATCAAGGTGGGGCCTACACAAACAACCCACTCCAAAGCTTGGTAAACCAAGCTAATACTTGTGTTTTCTTTCCACGTCCAGCGTCCTTGGACGCTGGACGGTCTTGGCATACACATGCATAAGGTGAGCCTTGCTCCGGTGGGCCACCAAATGGGTGAATGGTATGGATAAATCATACATTAAGGTGGGGTCCATCCAAGTGGGCCACACATCACACAAAAAAATGAGAAGGAGAGGGAGAGAAGCACCCACCTTGAAATCTCTTCTTCCGCCAATGCATGATAGAGTCACAAAGGGATAGTTTCAAAGGTTGAGATGGGATTAGGATGGTGGGATCGGGTGGTAGAGGTGGGCCACACTACTTTTCCATGGAGCTTGGACGTGAGTTGCTCTCATGGAGCTTAGGAGAAATGAGAGAGAGAGGTGATAGGTGAAAGATGTGAGTGATAGATAGGTGTACTTGATGGGTGGGGAGAGAGAGTGTGTTGACTTTAGGGGTTGCTTGGGGATGGGTGTTTGTACTTGACATGATGGGATGGAGTACTTGACACTTGATGGGATTGATGGGACATTCTCTTGGGATTGCAACGAGCGGCGTTTCCCTCGAACTGAACGCTGGCCCACATCTCTTGGCCCGGGTATCGCCTCGGCGGGCGAGACACGACATCGGAACCGCAGCGACGGTGCGGTTGCACTGGTACAAGTCTCGGGTTGAGCCAACTCTAATATACGGGATACGACTTAGGATTGTGCGTAAATGCCAATTATACGTCGTGGGTCGTCAAAAGTCGACAGGGAGGATCGTGGAAAATTTATGAAATAGTATAGACTATGATACGGGTCTTACAATGATCAAGAGAGCAATCGGTTAAGCCCAAAAAGAGCTCTGCTAGCACCACAAAAATAATACTTTTGCGGCCCAGAACACGGCGAAATACATCCAGTAGAACTGCCAATGAAGACTGTCGTCAGCTTAAGAAGAGCAGTTCACCCAAGATACAAAATATCAGTGCATTTAAGAACTGAAGCTCGCGATCGAATCCAGGGCCCCCTCGAGCAGTCGAACAGTGATTATATAGAAGCTCGAGCGAAAACTCATCGACTTCACCCTTTGCAGTGGGAAAAGCAGTTGAAAATCCAAACCAATGGATCAGATCAGCTAGACGAACTGGCTCGAACGAAGGAACATTAGGCTCCTGAGTGAGAGGAAGACCAGACAGGCACACAAACTCCTCCAAAGATGGGCCCAGCTCCAAATCATTAAAGGAAAATAGGTTCAACGCTGGAACCTAATCATATAAAGTCGCACTCAACAGTCGCCAATCTAGGTAAATTTGGTGGAAGTGAAGAACCTTTCGAAAACCAAAGGAGCCCAGCTCAAAGATCTCAGACTCGGTCAAGCTCTTAATCCATATATGCCACCGCTCAGAATAGGTGTCACGTGGCTGCATTTAGCAAGTCCGAACAGGCACACCCTCTACGATTTGGAACCCTGGGTTAACAGGAGAATCATCAAAGATGGGCATCCCCTTGTCCAAAGATCCATCTTATGGTGATAGAAGAAACCGAACTCACCCATCGCGTCTCGCAAAGTATCTTGAAAAGCTGCAATAGGTGGGCTTGAGCTGCCAATGATTGCCACATCAGGAGTAATAAAAAAAGTACATGCCCCAGGAGCTGCAACGTATAAAGTATCCCAATAGCTGACTGGACCAGTATCCCGATCCTCGACAACAGCTGCTTGTCCCATCACTACCTCAAAGTCTGCACCAAATATCCGACCTAGTCCATCCACAAGGAGTCCATCACCTGCTAGATCCAAACCACTCGAACCACCAAGGTGGGGCCCACCACCCATCCGAGCCCAATTCATCACATCCACGCCGTCCACCGTTACCATCATATCATCCATACCCATCACTGTCACGCCCCAAACTCAGAAACCGGGCTCACAAAATTTTCGATCACCGAATCCGGCGCCGACAGCCTCCGTAGAACCCCATTCTCGGCTCCTAGCTCCCATTCACCAGGTTCAGATCCTGGGATGCTACGAGGAGGATTTTCAATGTCAGTTTGATTCGTAATAAGCATAACCAAAGGCATAACCCACAAACAACAACCAAGAGCTCCATTACATTTCCACTATGATCAAAAACTTTACAAGTACAATGAGCATAAAGGGAAATACAATGGTAAAGAACAAAAACTCCAAAATGCTCCGCAACGTGCTCCTGCCTCAGCGCTGCTACGAACTAACGTCACCTGCACGCAACGGTCGTTCATAAGCTTATAGAAAGCTTAGAGGGTGGTGAAAGTGTGTGCACAAGGTAGTAATATGAACATGCAATGTTAGAGTAATGCGGAATATGCAGATGGAACCATAATATCATGAGCCGTACCAAGGCTTATGCGATGCAAGACATGAATGGTATCGGCCATCCCAAGGCCATGCAATGTGCAATGCAACTCAAGCATACAGGTCTTTATCTATGTCCTTACATCAATACAGCTCAAATATGGGATATCACCGGGGTCTAGTACACTCTAAACCAGATTGCCGCCACATCGCGCGCAATAAGGTAAGTGGAAGAGACCTCACTATCCGTCTGCCAATATCGGGCGCGACTCGTCGATAGCGGACCCATTCCTCGAGCTGGTCAGACTCAGCCTAGGATTTTCCCCTACACTCAGGCGGGTAAGGCCGCACCCCCTTCCAACCGACTACGACACAGTGGAGAGCACAGCCAACTGGTATTCGGCACTCAGCGCTCATCTACCCACTCGGTCTAGACGTTAGAGCAACCTCTTGGTACCATAAGGGTTTAGGGACTTTCACACAGGGATATCTATAGTACCCCATGTAGAATGAGATTTTTGGTATGCAATCCTGCCAACCACGATCTGTCTGTGGAGGCTACGGCCCTGATGTCGCTAGGGCGTACAATAATCATGTCACACAAATGCGAAATGCATGATTCACGCTATCCAGTCATGCAACAATTTCTGCGCATATCGTGCGCTCATGTAGGGTAATACTGCCTAACCAGGAGCCAATAAACAACCTACCCGAAGGAAAATGCTATGATCAGACAGCTCTCACGTCAAGCATACATATGATGTGTATGATCATGAGTCATGGAACTGTACTAAATATGTTATAATAAGATGAACTATGTTACAATGCAGATGGACCTGGATGGCCTATACACGATAAGTACGGCCCAGTAATGGGCCCTATAGAGAGTCGTAATGTGGACATCCAACCAACATTACACTCGCAATGTGGACGTCAAACCAACATTGCTCCCAAGGTACGATCGTCACAAACATCGTTACATAAACCGTATTGAGCTCACACATTGCAATGGACTTTAGGTACATCCCATTGGGCCTTAAATACATCAAATGGGCTACATCATATGGGCCATCTCCAATGGGCCTTATGTGCATTGCAATGGGTCATAACCCATGGACTTTAGATTACATCAAATGGGCCTAATCTCATGGGTCTTATATGTAATAAATGGGCCACACCAATTGGCCTTATATGCATTATAATGGGTCAAAACCCGTGGGCCTTGGGTTGCATCAAATGAGCTTAGTCTCATGCGTCTAATATGTGACCAATGGGCCTCACCAATTGGTCCCACATGTAGATCAAGTGGGCCTCAACCCATAGACCTAACATGAGTCAAATGGGCCTAAACCCCTAGGCCTTAATCATATAAAATGGGCCTAACTCATGGGTCTCAAATAAATCCAATGGGCCTAATCCCATGGACCCCTTTTATAATCAAATGGGTTTAGTCCCATGGGACTTACAATATATCAAATGGGTCCACTTCCATGGGCTTTAAGAATGCAACAAATGGGTCCAATTTTACGGGCCTTGAAGTACATCAAATGGGCCTAGTCCCATGGACTTGCAACACATCAAATGGGCCTAAGCTCTTAGGCCTAAAATGAATCCAATGGGCCTAGCCCATAAGCATTTCATAAACCAAATGAGCCTAGACCATAGGCCTTTTGAAATTCAAATGGGCCTAGCCCACAGGCCTGTTACAAGTCAAATGGACCTAACCCATACATGAGTGGCCCACCCAATCAGCCACTCATGCTTTAAATGATCTCACCAAGCGGATGGACGGTCTAGATGCATCACATGCATCATGGCGGGTCCCACTGTCCAATGGACAATGCGGATCGATCACATACATCACAAAGGGGCCCCACCGTCCGCTGGACGGTGGAGGCCACACGTACGGAAGTGGGCGCCACCGTCCGTCTGGACGGTGGACTTTAACAAATACATCATTGTGGGTCCCGTGTGGGGTCCACTGTAATGTTTAAGTACCATCCGACCCGTTCATAAGGTCGCTCGGACCTGGATGAAGGGACAACATAAATTTCAGCTTGATCCAACCCTTCTGTGGACCCAAAAATGGTTTTCAAGGGTAGGGGTACAGTCTCACTGTTTCATGTGGTGTGGGCCACTAGAGTTTTGAATCGGTCCGAGATTTGGAGGGGGCCCACCCGAGGATGGGACCCACCTCATGAACAGGTTGGATGACAAACAAACATAAAGGTGGGGCCCACGGCTGGAGCCGTGGGTCCCTTGCTGGACGCCACCCATCCGCACGCTGGCGCTGCAGGCAGCAACGTGCAGCGCTGCACATTGTCAGGGAGGGGGGCATGGACCCTTGCAAAAATTTGAAAAAAACTGACTTTCTGGGGTTTTTGCCGTGTGGGGTCCGCATCGCGCAAATCCATTCCGCTCACAAGCTTCCCCGGCTCAAGACCAATCCAATGAGTCCGCTATTGGGCATATCTAGGTTTGTAGAAAAATTAAGGAGTAATTTAAATGGTAAGTGTCACTGTTTTGGGTGGTATGGCCCGCCCAATGAACGGATCAACTTCATCCCTTGGCTCAACGCCTAAAATGTTATGGGAAAGAGGGTGGGTGGCTTGGATTACTCTCGTACATCAAGGTGGGGCGTACCCAAGGGCCCACTCCCAAAGCTCCTCTTTTCTCTTTTTTTTTTTTGTACAGGGACATCCAGCGTCCCATACGCTGGACGATGGGCCTCTTCAAGTAATTTGTGGTGGGCCTAATTAGGTGGGCCACCACATGGAAAATAGTGTGGATATTACACACATAAAGTGGGCCACATTGGTGATTAAAAAAAATAATGGACTCGTGGTGGGGTTCATTTAAATAGGCCACACACCCTATTGCAATCTCAAAAAAAATATATCAAAAATAAAGGAAAATAAATAAAAGGGAAAGAGACATGGAGAGTGGGACACGTCTTGTGATGGAGGGACCCCGACATTATGGGCCCTCCCTTGCAATGAATCATACAAATAACGGATCCCTTTGAACATGGGACCATCAAAAATGTAAATCAACGGTGGAGATCCATTCTCCACCGATATGGACGGTCTAGATGACTTTTCTAAATGAAATAAACATCATATGGGGTCCATGGAGAATGGCCCCATCATAGAATGATCATGATGATCCAAGTGGTCCATCAGCCACATCTTAGGGTCCCAAGTGAGATCCACACCATGGATCGGTGGGCCTCACTTGGCCCATCATAAAAACAAAGAGAAACTACCCTATAGAGGCACCCACCGTCCGATCTTCTTGCTCCTAGGGGTTCCTTGGCACCTTGGCTTCAACTTTAATGGATGTGATGAAGAATGGAGGGTTGAGATGAGAGATGATGGGGTGAAGAGGTGGGCCACACTTGGAGCTTGGAAATTTTGGAAAATTCTATACGTATGGACTCTTTGTTGTTTGGGATTTTTGAAATGAGAAAGAGAGAAAGAGAGAGAGTGATGTAGAGAGAGATAGATGAATGATGGTTGTGTAAGAAAAGATTGACTTTTGAGGCTTTTGTGTAAGAGAGGTATGGGTGGTGAAGACTTTTGTGGCTTTTTGTGTAAGAGAGGTATGGGTTTGGGAGACTTTTGTGGTTGCTTGGAAAAAGGGATGAAAGTGATGTGTACTTGACATGTGATGGATTGATGGGTTAATTGATTGATGGGATTGATGTGATTGATGTGACACATCGTAGAGATTCCCTTGGTTTTCGTAACGCGTGGCGTTTTCTCGCACCGAACGTTGGCCCACATCTCTTGACCAGGGTATCGCCTCGGCGCGCGAGTCGCGGCATCGGAACCGCGGCGACGGCGCGGTCGCTATGGTATTGGTCTCGGGTTGAGTCGACTCGGATTGTCGGCACATGAATCAGGGTCGCGCGTCGATATCGGTTAAGGGTCGAAGGTTGCCGGAATTCGACCGGTAAGACCGTGGAAGTCTACGGAAAGGTACGAACCAAGATACGGGTCTTACAATCACTCCCATGGGCCCACCAATCAAACCATCTATCACCATCATCGCATCATCCATGCCATCAAACCCATCCATCCTCATCATACCAACATCCACAAACCTTGGTGGCCCATCTGGCGTAAATCCACCAAGCCCATCCAACCCATCAAATCCTCCTAGCCATATCCCATCTTCACCATTAATACTGGGAGGAGTAATGCCATAAATGGCATTGACTTCCTCAAGAGGGCCCACTATTTCACCATTAACCTCCATCCAACCACCTTCAACACCCATAAATGGGTCCACACCTACCACACCATCACCATTGATGTGGGATTCACCAAATCTAGCCATAATAAGGACAAAAGAAATAAAGGACAAAGAGGTAAAGGAAAAAGAAGAAGAGGACAAAGAAAGGAGACAAAAGGAAGGAAAGGGGACAAAAGGGAAAATGATCGGACGGTCTGAACAAGGAGAGAATAAACAGAAAAACGGCTGAGAGTAGATAAAGAAGAAGAGGATTTGCTGGAAGAAAAGATGGACGAAGGTGGTAACCGCTGGTGGTACTCGAAGTACCGTTGCAGGTACTGACACCCCTGTATCATTGCTGCACCTGACAAGATAGGGGAACTGGTAAAAAGTCAACGGGCGGTAGTCGGACTACCGCCGGCAGTAGTCCAACTACCGCCGTGGCCCATAATCACACACAATCAATGGTAGGGTCCAATTCCGAGACCCTGGAGCCCAATTCATCTCCGAAAAACTGTTTGGGCCATCAACAACAATGTTTTAAAGTCTAAGGGCAGAGAAGATAGGCAAGAAAGTTCTTTATATCTGAGAAAAATTGTACAAACAAGCATACAGATCACATAATACAACAGAAGCTAGTCATCCTTGTCAGGTATATATTCATCTCTACCCTTTCGGTGGACATGCGAACCCAGAAGACCTCCACCAGTGAAGCACGCACCATCACCGAGAGCATTACCAAGCTACAGTATGGAGCCAATACCATACTGCTCGCACCAGGAGCTGTACTTTCCCCATTGGGTCAACGAATGCACTAGCATCAAAACCCTCCAAAGCAGCAGCTAACACTTGCTCGAGCACCGCTCTCCGATTAGATGGACCAGATGGTGGACTGAACGAAACGAGCGGACTCCCAACCAACTGCCAAAAGAGCCTCTCACCGAGGTACCACTTCGTCACTCGAGAGTCTTCCAGGATACGACGCCGCTTTAAAGCCTGGAAAGCCTCCTGGGCAGCAGGAGCAAGGGTCACGTTTGATCGAAGGTACGACCGAGTACGAAACTGCAAAAATAGAGGGCGCACATAAATCAAATAGTACAGGGCAATACAACACAGGGTAACACGGGACAGGGTAGTTACTTACATCATCAGGGACCAGGGCGTCTATGTTCGACCTCCAAGCGAGATCAGAAAACATACATGTGCGGTTACCGTTATCCTTGTACCACATCATCATGCAAGAAAAAGGAGGTGAGTGATCGATCAGAGTAGGTGCCAAGTGAGGGAAATGGTAAAAAAAGCACACCTACATGCAATTACAGTCAGAAGTCAATCCCAATTATCCCAAAGCAGAAAAACATGAAGGAGAAAATTCAAAGGATGCCTCAACGACCGGATAAAAGCCAGTCAGAGACTTGCTGATGTAGTGGCTGGCCTTGTCTAGTCCTTCATATAGATGGGTGAGGAGAGCTGCATTCCAATTGTATGGTGTGGGGAAGGAGATATCTGCCACCAGCGTCAACAGACGGGAAGTCACCAGCTCATTTCCGTGACAGAAGATTATCGCCCCCATAGTGTACAGTATCAGGGTGCCGGCCTTCACGATGGCTGCAACCTCCGTCTCAGGAATAAGGCGAACAAAGTTCGACAACAGCTAGAGCAACCTGAACAGATGACCAAAAAAATTCGAGACATCCGACATCATCCCCAGCAGACTCATCCAATCATCCTCAGAAGGTATCGGGAGGTCATCCTCAAAAGGGACAGATTCCCCGTCATACCTAAGGCCCAGCTGCATATAGATATCATATGGGGTGATCCCCCACTCTCCAAAGGGTAGATGAAAGGTATGAGTCCCGGTGTACCACCGCTCTGTCAAAGCTGACAGGAGGGACATGCTCGTCTTGCTTAGACGAACCTGGAACAGACTAGCGAATGGAGTACGCTCCAACACATCGAAAAATAGAGGCTAAGGGTCATGGAACTAGTCTAGCCAGTGAGTCCTGACTCCCCGATCCCTTAAGATTGTAGGAGCACCGCCCTCACGAGCCACATCAGATAAATGACGACCCTCATGATGCATGAAACAAGGATCGGCTGACTGAAGGGGAGAGCCAACATCACTCCTACCATGACGACGCATGCTGCACAAGCAAAATCCACAGGTAAATACCTCCTTACTATCAAGCTTAAAAGACAAAAGCTCCAAAAATTGAAAAAGCCCAACCTAAGGTCCAAGTCAAAATTCAAAGCTTAAAGTCAAAGCCCTACTCAAAGCTTAAGTCAAACAGTCAATAGTCAAAGGTCCAAGTCAATGGTCAAGATTCTCCAGGCCCATTCCAAAGGCCCATTTTCAAAAGCTCATTCTCAAGGCCCATCCCAAAGGCCCATTTTCCAAAGCCCATTCTCAAGGCCCATCCCAAAGGCTCATCTTCCAAAGCCCATTTCAAAGGCCCATTTTCTAAAGCCCATTCTCAAGGCCCATCCCAAAAGGCCCATTTTCCAAAGCCCATTCCAAAGGCCCATCTCCAAAGCCCAATTTCAAGGCCCGTCTTTCAAAAAGCCCAAACCATTTCTCAAGGCCCATTTCCCATAAGAGTCCATGAAATCACATCCAAGGACCACATCTCCAAATCAAGATCCACCTCAACTTGGCCAAATCAGAATCATGATTTGGGGGCCCACTCAAGGAAAGTCATCCATGCAAATAAATCACATAGGATGTACCACAAATGGCGGCCCACCATCAAGATCTATACCATCAAAGTACGCAACTGGGCCCTAAATCATCCATCCTATGGTCCAGATCATCACAAAAGAAAAAGAAAGACAAAAAAACCAAATAAAAGAGTGGAGCCCCCTTTCTTCTCACACCCCACTCTAACAAAGAAAATAAAAAATATATATGCAACTAAAAAAATAAATAAATAAATAAATCCAGCCATCCCTATGGACCAAGATAATAAAAATCCGGCAAGATCCAACGGTTGAGATCTAGCCAAAATGTCCAATGGTCCTGAGCATGGCCTACCCAAGCCCAAAAGAGGATTCAAGAAGAGCTCCTCCAAAAACAACTCATTAATAAGATCCAACCAAGGCAAAAACATAACAAAATCCATGGATAATCCACCTAAATAGCAGAGAATGAGAGAGATCAGGAAAAATCACCAAGATCAAAGGCTAAAAAGAGCTTCCAGGGATAACAATGGTGTCCCTGAACATCCAGGAAGTGAAAACAAATAGGGAAGGAAGCCACACCCATTGGACCGATGTTCAGCTCAAACCAGCGGATAAAAGCTCAGACCAGCAATAATCAGACTGCCGCCGACGGCAGTCCGACTACCGCCCTTGACCAGAATTGCATAGTACAGCGGGCTTGTCCCCTATGATGAGATGGGATGTCTGGATCTTTCTTTGGTCCATTGGATAATAACCCATGAAAAGGCAAAAGAGGAGAGAAGATTCATCTCATAATTCCATCTCAAAATCTCGCGAGATATTGAGAATCTTGATAAAGTAGAACTTGAAATTGCTGGAAAATATAAAATACACAAAAAAAAGAAAAGAAAAGAAAAGAAGGAGAAAAAAACCTAAAATACAATAAATCATAATTAATGCTCCATTAATTTATTACTGGAGGCCATCTGACTATTTGATATGGATCGTACAATAAAAATCGGACAATCATGACCATCCGTGAGATCGGACGGATCCTTTCAAAAATATAAAAAAATATATTCAAAAACATTAGCCCCATTAATTTATTAGTGAAGGCCATCTGTCTTACGCAAATAAAAATCGAACGACGACGCCCACCCGCGAGATCGAACGGATATTTTCTAAAAAAATTAAAAAAATATATTTTCAAATAAAATTCCCAAAGAGGCTAGCTCCAAAGGAAATAGCTTTCAAACAAAGTTTTCAAAAACCGCACGTGACGCGCAGTACACTGAGGAATCTTCCATATTCTCCAGTTGTGGTCAGTGCAAACAGCTAAATAAGATTCGATCTTTTCCGATTTCCCCGAATGATGATCAAATCCATACATGATACATGTACGATTGCCCCGATCTCTATATCTTGACAGCCGTACAAGTGCTAGTAGAAATGAGTGGATTCATCTCTTGAAAGAATAATCAAACTCAAAGTGACAACAATCCATTATAACCAAAGTATCAAAATCAAAAAATTGCATGGCAAAAGATTACTTGCATATACTTAGTCCAGAATATTCATAAAATTTGATCGAGTCCAAGTCGGCATAGTGAGTTCCCTTAAGGCCGCACCAATGCGTAGGGCCACTAATCACTTTGATGATCAAATAGATCGAATACTCCTAGGGTGATTATGTAGTAAAGGAACGACAGACCAAATACTACGAAAATCCTCATAAAGCCACACCAACACACAGAGGACCTACTTTTCAGACTTACCCTCCAATGCTATTAACAATCTGACATGAAATGGTTGTGATTGATGACCCGTAATGCCAGCCAACGTGCAAAGATAATCACAACGTTTTCTACAGCCCTCATGATATGTGCAAGTCATCTCTTTTCCAAATAGTCAATTGACAATGACACAATGACAAACAACAAATTCAAATCACTATCCTTTCTGACCAGAAGGGTGGCGTGTCCACTTGCTTTGGCCTTCCGTTGCTTGCAACCTCGGCCAAAGAGGGGCATCTGCAGACACCCCACCCAGGTTAATATCTTGAAGAGACAAGGACAATTCGAACCATGATCAACAACTCGAACCCAAAACCCTAATCCAAACTCTACCCGAACCCGAAACCCTAATCCAAGCCCTACCCGAACCAGAAAACCCTAATCTTAACCATACTTGAACTCAAAACCCTAATAGAAACCCTTAGAACGTCCCAAACCCAACCCGAAATCCCAAATCTAGGACCCATTCGAGCCAAGTCAGCCCAAAAATACACCTAGCCAAGTCGAAAAGCCAAAAAAAGGACCACTGGATAAACCAACACGCCACACAAGGACCGTAAGTTCTGGCTTGGGCCGGGAGGTAATTGGACTACCACCGATGGTACTCCGATTACCTCCGTTCGCCGAACGCGTGTGTCCTCCAAGCAATAGCTAGCACAACGTCTGAATGTCAACTTTCTTCAGGAATTACCCCCTATCCGATCCTATTTACCATTTTACTAAGCCCAAGAACCAATGAGAGCGTGCCACGTGGTGTTTCTCTCTCCTTAACCAATCACCACTTGCCTCCTCAGCTTTTACCCCTCCTAAACCTTGCAATTACCCCAATGCCATTGGAGAAGGCTATAAATAGCCCTCTCCTCCTCTCATTTTCAACAACAACAACAACACATCAACCATCTCCATATCCAAGAGAGTGAGAGCAAGAGTGAGAGAAAAAGAGAGAGAGAGAGAGAGAGAGAGAGAGAGAGAGAGAGAGAGAGAGAGAGAGAGAGAGAGAGAGAGAGAGAGAAGGAGCTCCCAAGCTCCCAAGATTTGATCCTTTAGCCACCCCCACCTTTCCTCTTGACTCTTCTAGCTTAACCCATGTTGGTCATGGTTCAATCCATGTTCTAGCCTATCCAAGTCTAAAGCCAAGGATCCACTCATCTCATACACCATCATGACATTTACTCCCTTCGTAACCCCCCTGCTCCTCTAGACTTCTAGCGAACGTATGCTCTGTGACTTACCATATTACGGATCCTGTCACATTAGAAATTCCTAATAGTCTAGTCCATTTTTCTACCTTTTTGCATAAGCATCATTATGTCCGCCTTCTAGACACGTCGTGGACGTATGCTCTGTGGCTTGCTGAAACTTTGGATCTTGTCACATTAGAAATCTGCGCGTGTGCCTAGTCTCATCTCAACCACAGCATCCATCTTCGCTTGAGAGTATTTTTAGAGACCGTAAACTTGTACAGACAGAGAGAGTGCTTAACACCTTCCCTTTCTGTAACTGAGGTCCCTTGCACAAAATTTTGAATCGCATAGCAGGAGTCAATTTGAGGGAGGAAAGTCTTCAAACTTCTCCAACCTTACGTATTCCGCGGTTCTAGCTGACTACGGGATTCTAAGATTTATCGACTAGTGGTGACTCTAACACATACATATCAGCTTAATCACCCCCATCATCAAATCGCATCAACCGCCAGAGCCAGCCTAGGTGCCTATTTACAGTGTCCACAGGTGATATGTGGTGATGATGTTGTTTTTGTGATTTGGGTAAACTTGTGGTTATACTTATTATGAGTTAAATGCACATTAGAAAATTCTCCTTATAGGATCTCAAGATTGAAATTTGGCGTATGGGTGATGGGAGCCGAGAATGGGGTACTACGCAGGCTGTTAGCATCGGATTCGGTGATCAAAAATTTTGTGAGCCCAGTTTCTGAGTTTGGGGCGTGACACAAGGCCTAACTCGACTCAAAGTTCAACAACCAACTGTGTTAATTCTTCTACGCTGCTCGACTGGTCGAGGACCATGCTCGACTAGTCGAGGTTACGCAGATTCAGTCCGAATTTGGTGTGGACTGCGTAAATTTCAGGCGATTTTCACAAAGGTGCGGAAAGGAGTTTCCTAAACTATAAATAGGGGTCTTAAGGTAGTTCTAAGGCAATGCGAGAGAGTTTCCTAAAGCTTTGCAAGGGTTTGCTAAAGGGTTTAGGTTTATCAAAGGGTAAGAGAAAGAGAAAAGAGAGAAAGGAAGCTTGTGGAAGGGAGGTTCTGCTCGTAGAGGTGATCTACTTCGCAGTCGACGTCTCAGTACTTCTACGTCCTTGTAATCGGTGAGATCTCTCCATTTTTTATTATTCTCTTATTGTTTATCCACTCCTGCATGAATGAAGAATGTTTGATTCAAGCAAGGTGTGCTTGTGATCAGTTGTAATGTTTTACTTCATAGTGGATTGTTGATCTGTACGAGGTCCCGTGGTTTTCACCTCTTTGAGGATTTTCCACGTAAAAATCTCGTGTCGTGTGGTTTATACTTTGATTTATTTCATTGCTTTATTATCCCATAATTCTCATGTTTTTAGGAGGCTAGATCCTAAGGTTTTGTGCAACGGCCCCCAATAAGAACTTAAAACGGATATATCTCGCAAATCAGAATGAGTTATCTGACGTGCCATATATGATTTTGGGGTAGGACGCGTTACTTTAGCCACCCAACCTACTATGCTAGGTTGCACGCCGAATTTACAAAATACCATCAGGTCTACAGATGAATTCTTGTTTTAATTTCATTTTTATTATTTATAGTAAGTTTTAGTTTGAGTATAACTCTTCATCCATTCGACTTTAAGAGTTGCGCCAATTAGAACACTTACTATGGCCAATAACCATGTACACTAATGAAAATCATAATTGTCTAAGTTTATCATTTATAGTAAATCATGATTTCTAGGAGTTTTAGTTGTAGTTTAATTTTGAAACTTCTTCATTGGGTTTATGTTATTATTTAAGAGTTTATCAGCTTGTTTTTCATCATTAATCAATTTATTACAAATGTGGTAAGTAAATTAGGCCACCCAAAAACCCATTATCTCCACCAAAATTTCATCCAATGGCGAATATATCCCTATAGGAAGTGGATTGTGTCCTGCCCCCACCTGGGTGGAATCAATACAAGCAGGGGCTTTGTGGGGCACCATGGTGTATGGGTTTTATCTATGCGTCCATAATTGTAATGGCAGCAACTGTGTTGTAATGGCTGCTAGGGAAAAAAAAACAAACAAACTCATAATAAATATATAATAGTATGTTTTTGGGTCAATACGGTATTTTATTTTCTCTCTCTATATATGATGATAAATGATACTTAAAGAGACACCTAATCTTAAAATTTTCTCTAGTAACATTGACACTTCAAATTGACATGAAAGCTCCCTCCAAGTGATTCACAACTAGGATACTTATATAATATAGGTGTGAGGGCGCGTTGTGCATGCGTGTGTGCAAGTGAAGCAGAGGGCATCCTGGAGAGAGAAACCTGAGCAGAGCAATCACGTGTTTTAAAGGTTGTGAGGGCTGGCCAATTGAGAGAAAAGACCTCACTAATTGAGAGGACAGGCATAATAATACATATTTTCTTGAGTAGTACCCAAAAGACATAGGTAAGGGAGAGATCGAATTATTATCATACCTCACCTCCCCTGTGGAGGGTGATGATATGGAAACGGATTGGCTACTCCCCCTGCCATCAGCCAATGACTGGTGGTAGGTGCTCTGTGGGCCCCACCATGATGTATGTGTTTCATCCATGTTGTCCATCTATTTTTCTAGATAATTTTATGGTATGAGACAAAAAATGAGGTATATTTTAATCTCACATGGACCACATTACATGAAAGAGTGTTGAATGAATGTTGACCATTAAAAAAAATTCCAGGGCCATAAAAGTTTTGGATCAAGCTGATCTTAGTTTTTTCCCTTCCTCTGGGTCTGTATGAGCTAATTAACAGATTGGATATCAAATAAACAGTACATTGAGACTTATGAGGATTTAAATGGTGGATATCCAATTACTATTTTTTTTTCCTGTGGTGTGGTCCACCTGAGATTTATATCCATCTTATTTTTGGAATGAAACCCTAAAATGATCTGTAAAAATGGATTAACGGAATAGATGAAACACAGACATCATGGTGGGGCCACAGAGCACTGACCACCAGCCACGATTCAGTTAATGAATGACCCCAATGGGAAAATAGGCTTAGCGAAGTCCGCTGAGCGAAGTGGAGGTGCTTCCTCATTTCTTTTGTTTTTATAGTTTTAAACAGAGATAGGCATAGAGTCGAGTCGGACCGAGCCACGGTTGACCCGACTTGATCTGGTCCTGAAAAAGGCTATCGTACTTGGTACCGAGTCTAAAATGCCTGACTCGATTCGAGTCTGAATTTAGGTTGGAGTGATCCAAAATCCAGTTAAAAATACCAAGTTAGATCGAATTGGCACTGAGTTGAATCAAGTCATTGGCCTGTATTACTCAGCAATACAATTGTGAAAAAGGAACAAAAAAAATCAAAAATAGATTAGTTACTGACTCGGTGGTTGGTGGTCAGTGCTCTGTGAGCCCCACCATAATGTATGTGCTAATGGGTCCCACATAGCAACGAAGTATGTGCTAATGTATAAAACCAGCTTAGTTGTAATCCAATCTTGAATAACGAAAACATCTTTACTACCAATGTTTCGGAAGCTATACCATCTTTTCATGGGAAAAAGCTTTCCCTAGCCTACAGTTGATAGGGTGCGATGAGGGCTTGATTTAACGTTGTTTTTCTTAGAGCTAAAATGAAGGACACCATCAAATATATGTGAGGTCCACCATGATATGTGTTGCTTATCCATACCGTTCATCCATTATCCCAGCTTAAACTAGGATATGACCAAAAATATAAGATATATCAAAAGCTCAAGTCGACCACATCACAGGATTTAGGAAATCAAACACCTACCTTTAAAAACTTCTTGGCCACCGTTTCCTTTGGTGTGGGCCACTTGAGTGTTGGATCTGCCTTATTTTTTGGCTCATGCCTCAAACTATATCATGCTAAGATTTAGCATGGACAGTGTAGATACATAATATATATACCAAGGTGGGCCCACCACAGAAAACAGTGGGCAGAGCAAGGAAGCGGATTGGCTGGTGTACCACACATCAGCTATAGAGCTGATGTAGGTAAGTGTCATGAGAGGACGAGCACTGACCCTCCTTGAGCTCAAAGTTGTACGAACGGTTCAAAGGAGATCAAAGTTACATGGGTCCCACAGTGTATGTATTATATCCACACCGCTTATCCATTTTTCTAGATCATTTTAGAGCATTATCCCAAAAATAATCATATCCAAAGATTAACTGGACCACACAACAAATAGTAGCGGGATAATGATTGTCACCATTAAAATATTAATAGGGCCCACCATAATGTTTATTTTCCATCCAATGCATTCATAAGGTCACAAAGCCCTGGATTAAGAGGAAAAACAAATTTCATATTAATCCAAAACTTCCATGACCCCTAAAAGGGTTTCAATGGTATATGTTCAATCCTCCACTACTTTTTGCAGTGTGGTCCACTTGATAGTTAGATCTATCTTATTTTTCATATTAAGCCTAAAGATGAGCTCTCCAAATGGATTGACGGTTTGGATATAACACATAACTCATGATGAGACCCATAAAACATGTTGTCATCAATACATAAGCTATATAGCTGATGTGTGGTACACAAGCTAGAGCTGGGCATTTCTGACCCGATCCGACTTGATTTGAACAGAACCGACGGCCTGGATCGGTGCGGATTGGGTAGGTTTATTCAGATTCAAAAGATTTTTGGGTCAAGTTCTCAATACACTGGTAAGGAGTCTCTACGTGTGACAATTAGCCACGTGATCCGGATAGAGACTCATGATATAACATCGGTATCCTAGCTTTGCCAATATACTAGATGAATTGAACTTAATAATTACTTGACTAACATCACTATTCATCGCATCGCATTAGTTTACAATGTAACTAAACAAGTATTGAAGTCATATGTTGAGGAAGTGTTGTCATTTGCAAACCAGGTGGTTGGAGTTGCATATTGAGGGTGTTGAAGAGAAGCCTTCAATATTCAAGTTTTCATGTTGCTCGACCGGTTGTGAGGGAGCCACGACTGGTCGTGGGAGGTGCTCGACCGGTCGTAGGTTCGAGCCCTGGCACAACTCGAAGTCCAGTGAGTTGTGCTGTTTTTTTCCGGGGTCTACGACTGGTCGTAGGAAAGCTAGGACTAGTTGTAGACCCCTACGACTGGTCGTAGGAGGGCTACGACCGGTCGTAAGTTACGCAGTTTGTTCCACAATTTTGCGCAAAACTGCGGATTTGAGTCCTTTTGCAACCGGGATGCGAAAGGGAAGTTGCCTAAACTATTTATAGGTGTTCCTAGGGCTTTTCTAGGTATGACAAAAGCTTTCTAAAGGGGTTCTAGGGTTTCTAAAGGGTGTAGCAAGGGTGAGATTCGAGGTTGTTCGAATTGGGTAAGTCCTCTCTCTTTGTAATTGATGCTTTCATAGTGGAGATCTGTCGCTTTGTGCCGTGGTTTTTTCCTGAAAGGGTTTTTCACGTTAAATCTATGTTCTCTTGTGTGCTTGGTGCCATTGGATAGCTATCCTAGATCTAGATCTGTGTGATTCCGCAGGTTCAAAAATCCCCAACAACTGGTATCAGAGCAAAAGTTGGGGCACGGATCTGAATCTGAGGGATTAGTAATAATGGCAAGTGTCAGGTATGAGTTTGAGAAGTATTCAGGAAAAAATAATTTTGAGTTATGGAAGATTAAGATGATTAACCTGTTAACCAAGCAAGGCAAGGATGGTGCTCTTGAGGAGCGGAAGTCTACTATGAAAGATGATGAATGAAATACTCTTGATAAGAAGGCTTTATCATCGATCCGTTTATGTCTCACGGATGAGGTTCTCTACAACGTCATGAGGAAGAAAACTGCGGCTGGTTTGTGGACGAAGTTAAAGGATGTCTATGCGAAGAAATCCTCGGAAAATCGCCTACACCTGAAGCGACAGTGGTATAACTTCATGATGGCAGATGGTGGAGATCTGGAGGCTCACATCAGCAACTTTAATAAATTGGTTTGCAAATTTCTGGATATGGAAGAAGTGATGAAAGATGAAGAACAAGCATATATGTTGTTGAATTCTCTTCCGACGTCCTATGAGGCATTCAAGGACACTATGTGCAGCATAAATAAAACCCTGAGTGTCGATACTGTTATCTCAGCCCTTCAAGGGAAGGCTATGAGACAACTGAATAATGACATGGGGACGTCTTCTGATGCACTATTTACAGTGGGTAGGAATTCTTGACAAGGTAAAGGTTCTTCTGGTTCTAAATCTAAATCCAGGGGCAAGGGCAAAGGAAAGGTAAAGTGCTGAAATTGTGAGAAAGAAGGACATGTGAAGAGGGATTGTAAAAATCCTAAATCGAAGAGGGAAGATTCTGAGGCTTCATGCAGAGAGGCTAATGTTGTCACGTCAGATGGATCGAGTGGATGTGATGGTGAAGTTTTATCTGTGTTTTCGCTCAGACGGTCATACGATGATCGTAAGGATGAGTGGATGCTAGACACAGGGGCATCTTTTCACATGACTCCTCATCGGAGTTGGTTCACTAGCTACAGGGAGTGCGATGGTGGACAGGTATTTATGGGCAATGACATTGCTTGTAATGTTGTGGCGGTTGGTTCTGTGCCCATTAGGATGTTTGATGGGGTGGAGCGTACCTTGCCAGATGTGAGGCACGTTCCTTATTTGAAGCAGAATCTGATTTCTCTTGGTGTGCTTGAGGTAAAAGGATGTAAGTAACAGGTATTCATGGTGCTCTTAATGTATCTAAGGGGGCACGAGTAGTCATGAAGGCGCAACGACTCGGTAACTTGTACAAGTTAAACGGGAGCACTTCAAAAAGTGGAGCTATGGTGGATGTAGCGGATTCCACCTCTGCACGTGTGTGGCATGTTGGACATGGCCACATGAGCGAGCAGGGCAGGAAGGCTGAGACGCGCGGACAGGGATACGGAGCAGGTGGAGCAACCACCTGTGTGAAGAATCACACGGCATGATCGCAGGACATCAGTGAGGTACATGGACGACTCCAATATTGCAGGATATTCATCTTCTATTCAGATGGCTTTAGGTGAGCCTGTTGCTGAAAAGTGAAAGGTGATTGTGGACGATGTGATGGATTCGTTGTACCAGACCGACATCTGGGAGCGGGTGGAGCTTCCAGTGGACCGGAAAGCGGTTGGATACAGGTGGATCTTCAGGAGGATACAACATAGATACAGAGCGAGGTTGGTGGCGATGGGTTATGCTCAGAGAGAAGGGATTGACTTCTCAGAGATATTCGCACCAACGGTATAGCAGGTATCTATTAGATCCTTGATTGGCACTAATTGGCCAATGTGTCACGCCCCAAACCCAGAAATCAGATTCACAAGAATCTCGATCGCCGAATCCGGTGCTGACAGCCTCCGTAGTACCCCATTCTCGGCTCCCAGCTCAACATACGCTAGATTCCGATCCTGGGATCCTACAAGGAAGATTTTTTTGAACGTACACTTGTCTTGTAATAAGCATAACCACAAGTTTACCCAAATTATAAAGGAAACATCATCATCACATATCCACTAATATAATCATTTGAGTACAATGCTGAAAGGGAATACATAAATAAAGAAAAATCAAGCTCCAGAAGACCACTGCACGCTCCAAGCTCAACACTGCTGCAACCTAACATCACCTGCACGCATCTATCGTGCATAAGCTTATAGAAAGCTTAGAGGGTGGTGTAAGTGTGTGCACAAGGTAAGTATCAAATGTTTAATACAATACCATCATCATACAATACCGAAATTACTGGTAATTCATAAATCGTACATTATCGGAATAACCTGAAATACTGACAAGATCATAAATCATACAATGACAGAGTAAGCGAAAGTATGGACAAGTTCATAAGTCAGTCAATTATCAGAAATGTAATATAAAACAGATATGCACTAAAGAGTCATAGAGAGTCAAATATCAGATGCCGAGGATGTAATGCAGTATACAAATCCTGCTAAGTCTGTCTAGGCCATATAAGTACAGAAATATAGCAACCCAAAATGCCATATGCCTGCGGATGTAATGCAATATGCGATGCGAATGAAATGACCATGCTGGAGTGTGAAGTCGGGATGATAGTACGTAGTATCGCAGGCTACGGGGTCCACCACAAGGACTTCTATCCAAACCAGTCCCATACCTAAATTTGGATAGTCAGACTCAATGTGGTAGACTCCTGATCTCAGGTTAGTCGCGCACCCAACCGAAATTCTTGCCATAACGAAGGTATACAACAATTAATTACGCACCACCAGCCCGAGTGGATAGTGAATGAACGAATGAATGAATGAACATGCAATTCCTACTCAATAAGTCCACATATTAGTACGGTTTCTCTCTGAAAAATCACCGGGGTCTATTACACTCCATACCAAATTGCCGCCCCATCGCGCGCAACAAGGTGAGTGAAAGAGACCTCACTATCCGCCTGCCAATATCGGGCCCGGCTCGTCAATAGCGGACCCATTCCTCGAGCTGGTCAGACTCAGCCTAGCATTGCCCCCTCCTCTCGGGCAGGTAAGGCTACACCCCCTTCCAACCGACCGCGACACAGTGGAGAGCGCAGTCATCTGGTAATCGGCACTCGGCGCCCATCTACCCACTCGGTCTAGACGTTGGAGCATCCTCTGGAACCAAGAGGGTTTAGGGACTTTCACCCAGGGATATCTATAGCACCCTATGTAGAACAGATTTCCGGTGTCCCATCTGACCATCCACGATATGCCTATGGAGGCTACGACCCTGATGTCGCTAGGGCATACAGTAATCACAGCACACAGTGTAAGATGCACGAGTCATACAATCCAATCATGCATCAATCCTATGCAAACTGTGCGCTCATGTGAGACAATCTCTGCCTATCAAGGAGTCTCGTAACAACCAGCACTATGACATATGCAATGGTCAATCATATCTCATAACATACATGCAGATGATGCGTATGGGCATGGATCATGATGCTATGCAATCACATACTCATAATTGGTATCAATATCCGACATCAACAATCGACCTCGACAATGTGGACATCTAACCAACATTGCCCCAAGAAGTGACCCTCACAGATCCAAACATATAATGGGCCCACGGCCTCACACAACGGCCTAATATACAACATAATGGGCCTTACTCAAGGGTTACATGTACACAACAGGTGGGCTGCATCAAGGAGCCGCACTAATGGGCCTTATACACATTAAGTGAGTCGCATCAATGGGGCGCACTAATGGGCCACAAGTATATCAAAGTGGACCTTATCACCTAAGCCTGACATGTACCATATTAGTCCTCACATAAGGCCACATGTAACATTATAATGGTCCCCATATACAGGCCGCATGTACAGTATAATGGACCATATCCATAGGCCCCGAACACATCGTAATGGGCCACATCCCTTAGGTCTCTCATACATAACATCAGGTCTTGCCATCTGGGCCGAAGATGCATCACAATCCACGGGCCCCAATACTTAATGGGTGGGCCCTACACCTGAGCCTAATATACGTCACAGGTGGGCCCTGCACATGGGCCTCATACACAAAGAGTTAGGCCTATTAGTAGGCCCTAGGGAGAGTGACAATGCGGACATTTAACCAACATTAATCCTACAATGTGGACGTCAAACCATCATTGCTCCCAAGGCTCGGTTCGCCTTAAATATCATTAAATAAATCATGGCGGAATCACACATTGCAATGTACCTTAGGTACATCCCATTGGGCCTCAAATACATCAAATGGGCTGTATCTCATGGGCCTTATATTCATCAAGTGGGCCACCCCAATGGGCCTCACCAATGGACCTTAGGTACTTTGCAATAGGCCATCACCCATGGGCCTTAAAATGCATTAAAATGAGCCCAATCACATAAGCTTTATGTGCATCAAATGGGCCTAATCACATAGGCCTTATATATACCAAAGTGGGCCTCAACATTAGGCCACAAATACATCAAATGGGCCTACACACATGGGCCCATATATAACAAAGTGGGCCTCAACATTGGCCTTAAAATGATCTCAAAATGGTTAGACGGTTTGGATGAAACTCATGCATCATGGTAGACTCCCATGTGGGCCCACTATGACATTTATTTTCCATCCAATCCTGGGCCCACTGAAATGCGTATTTGCCACCCAACCTGTTGTTAAGACCGTGTGGCAAGGGGCCCATCAAAATGTTTATTTTACAGCCCACCTGTTGATAAGGCCATGTAGCAAGGGGCCCACCAAAATGTTTATTTTCCATTCAAACCTGTTGATAAGGCCATATAGACCCAGGGCCCACCGTAATGTATATTTTCTACCCAACCTGGGCCCACTGTACTATTTATTTGCATCCAAACTGCTCATTGAATCACATGGCCTAGGGCTCACTGTAATGTTTATTGCCATCCAAACCCGTTCATAACGTCACGTGGCCAGGGGCCCACGTGATGGACGGCGTGTACATAACACATACATCTGAGTGGGGGCCACCGTCCACGACGGCGTGAGTGAAACACTTGCATCACAGTGGGTGTCACCACCCACTATTGTGTACGGTGTGGTAAGCCACACATACCACAGTGGGTCCCATGTAGGGCCCACCAAAGTGTTTATTTGCAATCCAACCCGTCCATTACGTGTGTCCCACCTGTTTGAGGGTTCACACCAAGTTTCAGCCATATTAAAAATTCAGGTAGGCCCCACCAAGTATTTTTATATGATTTAGGCATGTCTTCACATGATTTAGATGGTATGGCCCACCTGAGTTCAGTTTGTGGATGATTTTTGGAGTCAACGCACCATTCAAGGGGACCTATTAAATGAACGGTATAGATGTAAAACATACATCATGGTGGAGTCTACAAGTGGGCCAATACGGCCACCCTTTTTAACGTGGACGTCTCTGGACTCATGGCACAAAGTCATGCCAAAAAAGAAAATTATTTTTTTATCCTAGGTGCGACCCACATTAACCAGATCTACCCCATCCATTGCATGTGTTCCACAAAATTAGGCGACCAAACCAAGTTTCAGCCACGTCCAAATTTCAGATAGGCCCCACCAAATGCTTTTGTATGTTTCAGGCATGTCGTCACATGATTTTAGATGGTATGGCCCACCTAAGTTCCGGATTGGTCCCAAATTTTGTCTCAACGCCTAAATTAATCTGAGGAAGATGGTGGAAGGCTTGGATTAAATACATGCATTAAGTTGGAGCTTGCAAGAGTGGCCCACCATTTTCCTTATTTTCCTTTCTTTCTCTGGACGTAAAGCAGGCAAAAGCATGCATGGATTTTCTTTATTTTTGTTTTCCTAGGTGGGACCCACATTAAATAGATCTACCCCGTCCATTGCATGTGTCCCACAAAATTAAGGGTCCAAACCAAGTTTCAGGTGGGTCCAAGCTTCTGGTGGACCCCAGAAATCATTCTTCTAAGTTTTCAACGAAAAATACTACCATTCTTAATACCATGGCCCGCCAGATGATTAGATCGGTCTCATTTTTCGGCTCAACGCCTAAAATGATATGAAAAATGGAATGGACGGCGTGGATTGCATAAATACATCAAAGTGGGGCCATGTTGGAGCAGCCCACCATTTCCTTTCCCTTTTCTTTCTCTCTTTTTTTCTTTTAAAAAAATATGCGGCCCACAATAAGATGGTCCAAATCGTCTAATATGTGTGTCTCATGTGGTGTACCATTCATTCTAAGTTTAAGATGCATCCAAATTTCAGGTAGGCCCCACCAAGTACTTTTATATGATCAGGCATGTCTCCACATGATTTTAGATGGTATGGCCCACCTGAGAATCAGATTGGTCCCAAACTTTGGCTCAACGCCTAAAATAGTCTGAGAAAGGTGGTGGAAGGCTTGGATCAAGCAAATACCTCAAGGTGGGGCCTGCATCAGTGGCCCACTGTAAAAGTATACTTTTTCCCTTAACGCTGCCAGTCCAGCGTCCAGAGACGCTGGACGGCGTGCTTTAAACAGATACAACACGGTGGGTCCCACAGGGACATGGTCCATGTTCACCAAGGTGGGTCTCACATGATCGTGGCCCACCTTGCATGTACAAATATAAATATATATATAATAAATATCATTCATCTAATATGTAGTGGGCCACACCATTTGATGGATGGAGTAGATTTATCATGAATCGGTGGGGCCCACTTCATTTTAGGAGAAGGATAAGGAGAGAGAAAGAGAGAACAAGAGACGGTGATAGTGGGGCGCCGCCACTATGGGCCCCACATGATACAAATTACACATAAAAAAAATGGGTCCACCACCAAGTGGTCCCTAAAAAGAAATTTAACGGTGGATCACCCACCTCTAAGTCTCCTCCTTGCTCCCTTGGCCTCCAATGCTCCTTGCCTTCGCCTTGGACGGTGGATGATGGACCTTTGATGGTGTGGATGAGAGATGAGAGGGTGGGCCACACTTGGCCTTTGGGAAAGCTTGGGAATGCTTGGACGTGTGAAATTTTTGCTTGGAGAGATTTTTTTTTTTGAGAATGAATGAGAGAGAGAGGGGAGTGATGGGTGAAAAAGGGTGATGGAGTGATGTGTGACGGGTTTGGTGATGGATGAAGTGATGTGAGAGTGGACTTTGGGTTGCTTGTGTAAGAGAAAGGTATGGGCATGACATGGGTTAGTTGTACTTGGGTATGGAGTGACTTGACTTGTACTTGACATGAGTGATTGATTGATTGATGGGACATCTCGTAGAGATTCCCTCGTAATCTGCAACGCGCGGTGTTTTCTCAAACTGAACGCGGGCCCACATCTCCTGGCCTGGGTATCGCCTCGGCGCGTGAGACGCGGCATCGGAACCGCGGCGATAGCGCGGTCGCACTGGTACAAGTCTCGTGTCGAACTGACTCAGACCGACAGAATCCGTTTCAGGATTTAGCGCAACGCCGGTTACAAATCGCGAGTCACCGGAAATCGATCGGAATGACCGCGAAAGTTTAAGGAACAGTACGAATTAGGATACGGATTTTACACAATGTGATCTTGAGCTATGATGAGATGCAGAAATAAGAGAAGAGGTCAAGTAGCTACACGGTTGAAGAATGAAGACTTGGTGGACATTGTTGAGGAGAAGCCTTCAATCTTCAAGTTTTAATATTGCTAGACCGGTCGTGGGAGAGCCACGACTGGTCGTGGGAGGTGCTCGACCGGTCGTAGGTTCGACCCCTGGCACGACTCGAAGTCCAGCGAGTTGTGCTGTTTTTTTCCGGGGTCTATGACTAGTTGTAGGAAAGCTAGGACTGGTCGTAGACCCCTACGACCGGTCGTAGGAGGGCTACGACCGGTCGTAGGTTACGCAATTTGTTCCGTGATTTTGTGCGAAACTGTGGATTTGAATCCTTTCGCAACCGGGATGCGAAAGGAAAGCTGCCTAAACTATAAATAGGTGTTCCTAGGGCTTTTCTAGGTATGACAAAAGCTTTCTAAAGGGGTTCTAGGGTTTCTAAAGGGTGTAGCAAGGGTGATATTCGAGGTTGTTCGAATCGGATAAGTCCTCTCTCTTTGTAATTGATGCTTTCATAGTGGAGATCTATCGCTTTATGCCGTGGTTTTTTTCCGAAAGGATTTTTCACGTTAAATCTGTGTTCTCTTATGTGTTTGGTGCCATTGGATTGCTATCCTAGATCTAGATCTGTGTGATTCCACAGGTTCAAAAATCACCAACAGAGGGAGTGTCGAATGGTAAAAACATGTATCATGTCGTATCTTTATATGCGCATTTAACAAGAGTATTTATGAAATATTTGATTTATTGTTTTAACATTACTTGTGCTGATTGGGTTGATAATATGTGTAACTTAGAACTAATAAAACCACTAAGTTAGCTACTTACTTCCACCTGAGACGGTGTTTTAAAACACCAATCAAGCATATCATTGATGCAGGTACTAGTGAGACCTCAGACAGGTAGGCTTATATCGGGTTGTGCCAACGCCGTTATGTTTTGAAGAATTGAGCGTAAATTGAAAGCATTACACTTTAACTATCTTGGGTATGTATTACACTTTAACTATCTTGGGTATGTATATTGTATATTGTGGCTTGTATAACTCCTATTTTGAGTAATCACTACTATTGAGATTGTATTTTTGCTCTTAACCCTATATTTATTGAATATTGTTATCTCTACCACGCTTTTGATCCACTAATTTGAATTACGCTACTCTGATTTTCTTTATGTGAAATGAATTCGAATCTGAATGATAACACGTGCGTTTTCATTCGGGTGCCGATTTTTGAGGCATCACTCTCTCTCTCCCTCCTAATTTAAGAAACAATCAATCCATTTCCTCTACAACAAATCCCGAAATCTAGGAGGATCATTTCCTTGCCAACCAACTCATTTACCATGCATTTTGAATTCAATACCTCAACAATGCACACCACATGTTTGACAGAAGGCATGATAATGATATCTTTGCATTTAGTTCTCTCATTGAATTGCACTTTCCTCAGCTAGAACATGGTAATGAAGCTCTTGACTAAAGTTCATGATATCTGTATATCATGTCATATCAGAAATGTATCACCATAAATTCATACGACGATTCAAGATAATGTTCATACAAGATAGATGTTCATATTGATACATACACAGCAAGGGGTGTATTGCGGTCCATTCCTCCGCAGACATTTAAATGGATTCTTTTTCTCTTTCCTTCTTTTCTTTCTTTTTTCTTCTTTTTCTTCTCCTCCTTTTTTTTTTTTGGAGAAAACAACAAAATTCATTAGAGGGAAACAGAGTCAATAGCATCGGAAGGTATTGTATCGTGTTGGAAGTGCATTGAATCAACCCATGCAACGCCATAATAAGTTCAAGAGGTGTTTTTATTGGATATGGGCCTATGGGGCTCACTTGTAGCCAACAACTAGCGGGTTAGTCCCGCATAGTTTTCCCTCTAATATCTCTCTTTCAAATTTTCTCTAAGAAAGCTAAGATTGAATTTTAAATTCAAAGAGGATTGGGATACGAGAGAAATAAGACGTGACAGAGATAAGCCCTACCCTATCCAAACTCCTTCCATATCCTCTCTAATGAAGGTATTCCCCCATTAAAAACATTCTAATAGAGAGTTTCTAGAGAGAATAGTGAGGAGGAATTATACCTATTTGTCCATCGGACCCGCCTCCAAACAATCTAAACTGCCAATAAGATTTAGGGGGAATCTTAACAATAGAATTAGATGGGTGATCCGTGATCATATCCTCTTTGCTCGTATAGTGATTAGGCAGACCACTGGACATAGACTCTCTATTTTTGGCTTTGTGTGAGTGTCCCCAAGATCATGTAGATACCGTTAGATCTTACTAGCCCACTAATGCAGGGGCACTTTCACACTAGGCTCGAGTGGAATGGCCTATGGGATGCAAGGGCACACTCGGGGTGGATGGCCCGTGTGAGGTAGTCCCCACTAGTATGAGGTGAAACTCATGTGATGTGGGGCCCACGAGGGGGGTTCGGCAAAGAACCTAACCCATGGGATGTAGGGGCTGGGCTATGAGATAAAGGGGTTGATTCACCACGCTCTATCAGTTCAAGCTTTTACAACAAGTGGTTAATTGTCCTGCATCAGGGATATTTTTACAATTTCGCTTTTATAAGAGGGAAAAATTGAACCAAGGCCAGAAAACCCTTGAAGGGTTTGAGTTTTGCTGGGTGATGATGGTGGGGGACCCATGATGTTGATTCAATCTCATTTATGATGGTTAGCATACTTGAAGCTTGAGTGGCTCTGGACCCTTTCGGACATGGGGCGTCGACACACATGGCAAGTTTGGTGATGGACATGGCCCATCAGGATGAGTAAGGAGGGATATAGGTCTACTGGATAGGTTTTGTATGGAATTGGAAATGCTTTGGGCTTTTGAGGAGATGGTCTCTTTGAAGAGGAAAAGAGATTTGAGTCTATCGTCTGTGAATAGAATATTGTTCCCTGTGCAAACACAAATTTTTTCAACTCGTGCCTAAGAATCTAGGAATTACATTTGTCCTCTGGACGAGCATAGTTCTAAAGCTAGCTGACTCAACTCAGTGAGATTTCGAGTTGAGTCGCTGAAGAGAGTGGGTTTTTGAAACCATGACCTCTGCTTTGAAGAGAGAGAATCTCTACCAGCACACAACACAGTTATGTGTGCTTTTGCTATTTGATTTTATTCATCCAATACTATGAATTCTCAAGATCTGTAATCTCTTGTATTAAATATCAAGTTGAGTCAAGTCAAGACTTGCCCGAGTCTTCAAATCGATCTGACCCAGCTGGAACTTGAATCAAGTCGAGTTTTTGGGTTATTAAACAACAGAGTGAAGAAGCTCTTGGAAACTTGAAACTGAAGTTGGACTGGATAGCATTGAAGTATGTGTATGCATTTATTTCCATGGATTAACTAAACAGTCTGAACTTGAATATGTTGAACAGTTTCATGTTTAACTGGTTCGATTATCAATGGTGATGGACTGGGATAAAGATTTTAGGCTCTTGACACGCAATCTGTCCTCTAGGCTCTCTAAATACAAAAAAATATATATTTTTTTCTTGGTCAGTGAGAGAACTTGGTTGTTGCCTTCAGACTTATCAGTAGATCCTTAGGCTATCCAAGTTTCGTCATTCCGTCACAAAATTCAGTTCCATGTCTGGGAATAGAGAAATTCTCATTCGTGCATGTTTGTTCTGTAAAAAGAGTTGATTTGATTGCCTTGGTCAGGAGGACAAAGTTCCATAATTGAATGGGGAGACATGGTGGAGATTAAATGATTCCATGCCAACATCTATTAGAACTTGCAAGAGCAAATTCACAGATCTACGAGCGGAGGATCTTATGTATAATAGTTATTTTTCTCGTATGAAGTATCAATGTAAGTTAGGCAGTTCCCTTGTAAAAAGAGATTCAGTTGCATGCATTCAATTCAGTACATTTGCTGTAGGTGTAAAAAATACTACTATGGAGACATTTTTCTAAATCGCATTTATATAGAATAGAAATGCATATGTAATAAAGCAATCTATCACATACAAGTCAGCTTAGCCTGAGTTTCGAAACCTTCTCCAACCATCATCATCATCTAAGCCTTATCCTAACTAATTGGGGTGGGCTACATGAAACATGTTCGGCCATTCCACTCTATCGAGGGCCATAACATTAGTTAGACCATAGGTCAAGTCCATATAAACTTTCTCCGAAATGGTAAATATCATGGTGTAGAACATGTTATGGCCTTATACAGCATAGAATGAATACATATCAAGTAGAGCTTTTGGATGACTAACTGTATTGTAGACTTTGTAGGAACGGACTTTTTGGTTCTTCTTCATAATTTAGGAGTGTTTGGACAATAATGTCCATGGTTGGTCTTCTGTTTCTTTCTTCCTCCACGCAAGAGATCCCCAGCTCCACCATCGTCGCCGCCTGCTTCCAATTGAACTGCCCGTTCAATCGGGAATCCACCAAATCTCCAACCCACGATTCTTTTCCTCTCTCCATCTTCTCCTTCGCAACCCTAACAAACCTCTTTAATTCCACCTCTTCTTCTTCCCCATCCACTACCCAATTCGAAAGCCGAATCCCCTTCACAATCTCAAGAAGCACAACACCGTAGCTATAAACATCGACCTTTGCAGTGATGGGTAGATTCAAAGCCCACTCTGGAGCCATGTACCCCTTCGTTCCGCGGATCCGAGAGAAATTAGAACTGGACCCACCTCTCTCAGACAGCTTCGCCAGTCCGAAATCTGCAATCTTGGGTTCGAAAACCGAGTCCAAAAGTATGTTTTCAGGCTTCACATCACAATGGATTACCCATTCGAGACACTCGTGGTGAAGATAGGCCAGACCTTTGGCGGTCCCTATGGCTATTTTGAATCTCTCCTTCCATCCGAGTGCACTAGCAGGACCAATGCTATTGTCATTAGAGAAGAGGTGCTTGTCCAATGATCCTTTCTCGACAAATTCATAGACCAAGAGCCGGTGCGCTCCCTCCGAACAATATCCCCACATTCTCACTAGATTCATGTGGTAGATTCTCCCTATTGTGTTCATTTCTGCCCAAAACTCCTCTCCTCCTTGAATCACATCTCCCAATTTCTTCACTGCCACCACTCTCTCATCATCCAAAACTCCCTTGTAAACTGATCCGGAAGCTCCCCTACCTAGCTCTTCCTTGAACTTCTTCGTTGCCTTCTTCAGCTCTCTGTACGTAAACCTTCTGAACTGATTATATATCATTTTGTACCCATCCTCCACTGAAGTCGGTGTTCCATGCTCCCTGAAAAGATACCACCACCCTGATGCAATAAAGAAAATCTCGATTGCACCAATGGCCAAAACAAACGAATAGAAATAAACATATTTCATGTCTCGGCTGCGATTATACATATCCGAAGAACCCAACTTCACTTCTGCTCTGCTATATTCACAAACGGGCTCAGACTCTTTGGTCTCAGAGGATTCCAAGGTTAAGTTCTTAGGTAGTTTTAAATACATGCTGCCTGGGAAGGCTGGTGACCTATACCCATTGAAAAGTGCGCTTTTGGGGTAGCAGACCCCAGTGCCCGTTAACCTGTACCCGAAAGCATCACAAGAGCAATCATCTAAGCAGATCTTCCGGCAAGCTTCTATCGATATGTTCGCTTTGTAATCGAAATCATACCCATAGAAATCTATCTGTGGAAGCTTTACAAATTGTACATGCTGGGGGTTGCAGATTCGGTTGAATTTTGGTCTGCAACCTTGGTTCCAATCACTTGGGTCTTTCATTTCATAGCCTGGCGGACATGAACATGTCGGTGCCGGCGTATAAATGCAAATCCCATTTCTACCACACAGCCCATGCACATTACACTGCTGTGAAAGAGCCACCCATGAAATCCCCCACGACCCAATCGACCCATTCAAACTATATAGTCTGAGATTTCCATCGTAATCCAGTGTTAGTCTCCTTCTAATCCCAAAACCCATATCAGAAGCATTGAATTTCAATTTATCGCTCGATGTGAACCTACCCATTGCATCAAGAACGGCATATCTGCTACTATTGTAGTTTGTTCTATCATTGCCAAACACGCCATTGTCAGGATTCGGCCAATACACACTGGAAATCTCAGGCCCATCATACATCAATCTCAGAACATTATCGTTATCGAACAATAAACTGAAAAAGCCTGAAGAGAAAATTCCTCTCCCTCTTGTAGATATAATTCTCTTGACTTTGGTAATGGGCTGTGAAGGGAGAAGAGTATCAGTTGGATAATCAAAGCTCTGCCACAAGATATTACCGTTTGGGTCTTCTAGAACAAGATTTCCACTGTTCAAAAGCTCAGCTTTATCGACGTCGGTAAAGCTGGTGTTGGTGTTCCAGACAATCGAGCCATCAACGTCGGTTAGCACCATGTTGCCGCCACGGTTGAGTGAAATTCTCGAGCCCTGCCCATTGACGGGGCGGTCTCGGTTCGCCATCCAAACGACAGTTTTGTTAGCTGAATTTGAAAACCAAATTGAGAAACAGTAGGCATTTGTGCCCACCTTGTAAAACCCACATGTGAATGAGTTGTCTGAGGAGATTAGGATGTCTGATACATCCTCTACTGAGAGGGAAGATCCTCTGTCCAAAGAGCTTTTGGGTGTTGAAGATAGAGAAGAAGATAGAGAAGAGATGAGAAGAGAGAGAAGAAGGGTAGGAAGGATTGAATAGGAAAGAGATTGGTTTCTCATGTTTGGAGAGAGAATTGAAGTTTCAGAAAATCGTTCTTCTGTTTTTTGTAGATGCCGTTCTGTTGCTTGAGAAAGCAGGCACTGTGTGAAGGGGAAGAAACCGACCGCAGTACCTCGAATGCCGTAAGGCTCCCGGCTTTCATTGGTGATAAAGACAAGGCCTGTAATTAGCCATAGCCTCTGCATGTGGATAAGGATTTTAATTGCAGCTTTCGTCCGTGCACTGGATACTTCTAGAGGAATTTGTACCAAATTGCAAAAACTACCCTCGCATGAATAGCTGGTTTTTCTTTTTGCAATATGTGGGGCCGACCATTATGTATAAATGTGGCACCCGACCATCCGACAGTGTGGTTCTGCCTTAAAAATTGGACGCCGAGGAAATTAGGACCGGTTTGGCCCAGCGGATTGGATGGGATTGGATGGTATTAGAGTCGATTGCACGGATTTCAAGGTAATAATTTGTTGCAAGATCTATGGGATCGCTATATCCCGGGAGTGCTATATCTGGTCTGTTTGGCACGGTCGGCCAATCCCGGCATTAAACCTTCCAATCCCTTTCAATCCCTCAAACCAAACATGTCCCAAATAATTTTGAAAGGATTAGGGTAGATTGGATGGGATTTAAAGGTAATAATGGTGATGTCAATGGATTGTCTTAAGATCCATGGGATTGCTATATCCTGAGATTAGGATCTCGTGTCTGTTTGGCACGCCTGGCCAATCCCCGGATCTATCTTCCAATCCCTTCCAATCCCATCCAATCTGCCAGGCCAAACAAGCCCTTAGGGCCTATTTGGCCGAGTAGATCCCATGGTATTGGGAGGGATGAGATCAATTTTAAGGTAATGATGGTGGTGTCAGTGGATTGTCTTAAGATCCATGGGATTGCTTATATCCCGGGACAAGTTCACTGGGTCTGTTTGGCACACCCTGCATATCCTGAGATTTTACCTTTCAATCCATCCAACCAATGGATAGGATCAATTTTAAGGTAATGATGGTGATGTCAGTGGATTGTCTTAAGATCCATGGGATTGCTCATGTCCCAGGACAAGTTCACTGGATTTGTTTAGCTCGTCATGCCTATCCTAGGATATTGCTAATCCCATCCCTCCTAAAATCGTGGGATTTGCTTGGCCAAACAGGCCCTTAGGGTACTTAGTTGTCAGGTAGGCCACACCACATAATACAATGGACCACCATCGAAAAATGTCAAAATTCAAAACAGTGGGTCACTTGATGGTTGGATCAGCCTAATTTAAGTATTGTTGATGTGTCAAAATCTTTTATCAAAGGGGTCTGCTGATGCTATTCATATACCATTTGATGTCATTAAGAATTATTCAATGTCATAACTGCTCGATGCCATTGAGAAAATTTGAAATTTTCATATTGGTTGCTAAACACTTGTGTAGTATTCTACTTGATGCCATCAAGGGAGTTCGATGCTGTAACATCCCGAAAATCGGGGGTCGAGTAAAAATTCCACTCCCGAGTTCCAGAATATCATTTATGCAACATTTTCAATGATGAATGGATGTTGTTCATATTAGTGCAGAAAACAAGAGTAGGATTAGACCAAAATAGCATATCATACTCCAGAGACAGTTAAATTAGCAAGCAAAAGAATGTAATAGATATATAAAGTATATGAACTGTTGTGGGTCTCTAGAGTGTGAACATGTTACCAAGTTAAACATATACATGTATATTCCAAAAATGATAAAAAGAATATACATGGGTGTGTAAGAAAAGACAAAATACCAAGTATATTGGCATCTAATCAGTAACCCTGTAACCCCGTCAATCAGAACCTGCATATATGAGGGATCCTCCTCATCATCATCAAGTCCGGCTCTGCTTCACAAGCATCGCCATCATCTGCAATTAAGATAAGAACTATTAGGTGTGCGCAACACCGTCCCGTAACGTGGGAGTGAGTAATTAACTCAGTGGAATCATAGAGCAAAGATTAGCATGTTCTCAAATCAATCATGCGATAATAGTAAAGCAATTAATCAAATATTCCTAGATACTGTTGTTAATGCAATATGACATGACATGATAGATGCCCTCACCGACATTCTCCCTCATACGGCACCATCTGCGTCCGCGGCATGCTTGCGTACCGCTCGATGCTCCACATCTTCCAGGCACATGCAATGTGATGTTGATATGATTACCGAGTTATTATTAGTCCTTTTCATACAGCAGTATTGAGAAACTAAGGTATTTTGCTTATATCAATCCCAACATAGATCCTATCTAGGGTCGTCACTCCTAGTAATCTCATACGATGTTATATTTGTAAGTCGCTGCAAGGGCTGTCAGGGCTGTTGCTAGCACTCGTTGCACCGCTCCCCCATCACCTTATCAATACAGGCCTAATTATCCTTAAGACTGCATCAGGACTCGTCGCCCCCATGCGGTGTCAGGATAAACTCAAGGTCACTACAAAGGGCTCGTCACCAATCAGTGTAGGCCGACAGTAAGAATATAGTATCCCATACCACCATAATCTGCTCAGAGTAGGGTGCTCACTGGTCACTACGGGGAGGTTTGTGGCCCCAGCGTAGGCCGACAGCTCGACCATGGTGTCCCATACCACCATGCCCGGCTCATGAGTCTTTGTGGATTAAGGTACCATAGTTGACAGGGTTTTCAATGGTAAGTTCAATACCCTAGGTTCAAACAGTTATGACTCATACATGGTGAACATACAATGGCCAGTCGGGTTACTTAACGAGCTCGACTAGCACGAGCGCATCTCAAGTTGAACGACATGAAGTGCATGAAACACTTCATGTGGCCTAACTACTGCCGCTAACCCAAACACGACTCGCGTTCATCGACGCGTCCTCTGTGGTACATAGAAACCAACCATGAATTCGATCCATTACCGACTGCCTAGACTAGGTCATAGCCCCAAGCATTTGTGCATCAACATCAGTAAGCATAGGTGAGTAACAGAAATGAAGTACAACATTGTAAGCATGTTGACACATGTTATAACATACAACTTAAGCAAATCATCCCACACATGCATTTCATGTATATAATGAAATCAATACATATATCCAACATGATGGAAATCATTTACATCAGCATATTACTTGAGAATCCAATCTTAAAACTCCTAGACAACACCATTTACTCAATACATACTAAAACAAACACTTAGACTACACACTTTAGTCTACATAGCGTATGTCGACTCAAAGTGCGCTTAAGGACGAATCTCTTCGTCAAACCAATCATGCACGCATTCCTAATATTCTAACACGATAAATAGCCATGAAAAATATTTTATCAAAATATGGACGTAAGAAGTATTTCCTACAAATGACTAAAATACCCTAAATCTCATATTTACCGTACGTTTACGAAACGGAAAACAGACAGCATGTTGTACATGTCAAACGGCGTTGCCGTCGATAATCTACTATTAAACGACATTGAAAGCTTTGAAATCAGTCAATCAAAACGTCTAAAATCCTCACCTTTCACTTTATATGTGTATCGTTTTGAACGGAGCGTATACGCTTCGTCAACGGCGGACAGGCGACCTAATACACAAGTTGTATAAGTTACTTTGCTATTTGAATCGACGGAATGCTAAATCAGCAAGTGTTTAGGGTTTTACTTACCTAGAAATGCGTTGAAATCACTGGCAAAGTGATTGGGATGCGTTGCTTAAACACGTGAAGCGGTTGCAGTAAGTGGCAGGAAGATCACTCCCACACTCTCTCACAAACTCTCATTTTCTCTCTCACTCTATCTAGGGTTTCTAGCAAATTCGGATGGGTGGGAAAAGTGAGGGTTTCAAACCCTTATATAAGCTAAAACCTTCCCAAATTAGGCTTGGGAACAAAGTTCACTTGAGGTATAACCAAATCGGAGCTGTTTCGGTCCAAAAGACATTTCTGGAGGTCCCCTGGCCGAACGCGGTCAGACTTAAGCTCATGCATACTGGATCTAGCACACATCAAGTTTTCAGACCGGAAGAGTTCGTAGATCGCATGTGGCGGTCCAGTTTCAGTTCAGCGGTCATCGCACCTATATCAGGTTTACAAGTCTCGTGATATGAAAAAGAAATTTTTCCTGATCCGAGGGTGAAATTTGGTTGAATTCTGACGGTCAGAACGCTTAATAATAACGTGTCAAGTCGTGTGCCAGATTTGAATTTCAAATTTCTAAATATAACCCTTTTCTCACTCTCTTCACTCCAGGCTCAATGAAATAGCCTCTGAACGTCGGTTGGTCTTGATTTTCGAAACAATTGTCAAGTCCAGCCAAGCGGTGATAATGGTCTAAGATGGTAGATATCGGACTTTCGACGCGCGGTTTAGATCTAATACAAAGTTTCAAAAGGTTCCCGAGAACAAACCGGTTTAGAGTTTGATCCTGGATTTTAGGTTAACGTAGCATCAACGATTCTACAAGTTTTGAGTCTTGCAAAACGTATTTAAAACAATTAAGGACAATTTCACAGCTACTCCAGCGTAGCGCTAACTAACTTACGCTTAATTTCTAAAGGAATTAATCCTAAGTGATTTCTTTGGCTTTGGAATTGGATTCTGAGAGGTTACCAAGGTATTTTGGTTGACCCATTGCCTAAGGACGTCTAATCTCAGGTTGGCAAAAAATCTGGGGTGTTACAGATGCCATCAAAGTCTCATTGAATATGTTATAGGAAAAATTCAAAAATTCATGTTTTATCGTTGGAATGTTTTGGTGTTTTACTCAATAACATTAAAGAAGTTCGATGCCATTAACAAGTCATCGATGCCATTGAAGTGTCATCAAAGGTGTTATTGAACTTGTACACAAAATTATACAGAATTACATAAGTGCGGGATTTGTTTCCTATTTCAATTGTGATTCTCACAAAGGATATATATGTGTGTCAGTGTGAGTAATTGAGAATATGATGTATATTAGGGCTTTTTAATTCATTTCAAAAGCTTGTAAGGGAGATTTGAAACTTGTTCGAATTGAGTAATATTTTTCTGCTTTGTTTTTGTACTTGATTTATTTTTATGTGCTTCCATTTCTCTGTTGGGGATTATGTCGCGGAATCACATGGATAAATTTAGGATAGCAATCTAAGAGCGTCAAATAAATATAATAGAACACAAAGATTTAACGTGAAAAATCCTTTTGCAAAAAAACCACGACACAAAGTGACAAATCTTCATTATGAAAATGAAAATTACAAAGACTCATTAGACTTGAGTAATCTTCAAATTTCTCCCTTATTCCACCCTTTTAGAAAACCTTAGAATTCCTCTCAATCCCATATATATATATATATATATATATATATATATATATATATATATATATAGAGAGAGAGAGAGAGAGAGAGAGAGAGAGAGAGAGAGAGAGAGAGAGAGAAAGAGAGAGAGAGAGAGAGAGAGAGAGAGAGAGAGAGAGAATCTTAGATAAAATCGAAAAAAAATCATAAACGAAATTGAAAATAAATCTTATACTTTCACAATTTAGCGCTAGAAAATCTGTATAGAATTTGATTAGATTTAAGGCATCAAATACAACATCCCTACATTAAAGTGTTTCATTTTCTAGGTGGAATGACTGCCGTAAACAATTTGGGTGCATGCATGCGTTCACTATCGTGAGCCAAAGTCTACAAAGAGCTCACTTAGATAAAAGATCCAAGGGTAAATTACACAGTCGCTCGGAAAAGTCTAATAGATCTCATTTGCTTGGAGGGGGAATCTGCAGAGAATCTTTAAAATAGCGAGGAGGTAACTGTAATAATCGAAACAAACGGAGGCTAGTATACTATTTGGAAACAATATGCTAATTCACCGGACTACCAGTTCAATTAGTGACCACCCTCCAGGTGATGAAAATGAGTGGTCCTTTTGTCACCGGTGGTGGGATTTAATGCACCACTGAATTGTTGGTCCGATGGACTACCGAACGGGACCTTCAGTAATATTAGGGACGCGGATTTCGTGCGAGGAACTGCCTGCGACTAAAGTTAGGCGGGGCCAACGTGATGTTTATATGAAATCAAACACAGCCATCAGCTCCAGCCGGTTGGACCATAAGTTATGAGTTGCAGAGTGGATAACTTTCAACTGATTAAGGGCATGTCACATCCAATCCATCTAATAAGTTGGCCATCATAAAAATCACCTTATGGAAAAATTATTCATATACAATCACTAAATTAGCCCCACTTCTATTTCCTATTTATCAATGGTTAGATATTGTTTTCTAATGTGTGGTCCACTTGATTAATATATAGTTCTAATTTTGTTCAACAAATGAACCTCATTGTGTAGAAAACCTACTGGAATGTTTTGATATCCCATGCATTTAATAGGTTGGAAGTTATTTATTGGGTGGATGGTAAAAGGTCGTCCAACTCATTGGACATGAGACCTTATTGCTATGTTAGTTGTACTTGAAACCTTTATTAAAACACGGATTTATTGCGGTGTTGGTTTTTGAAAAGTTCTTTTAATTTCAACAAACACTTATTAAACAAGTAAAATAAGCCAACTGGCGTCAAAGATTCACACGTGAACGACAGAAGGACGTGTAATCGGTCAACTTGGTTAGCCATCCGCGTGGACCCTGACAGCCCCGACGATAGGGCCTGCCTCGATGTATGCATTTTACATCCACGCTGTAGATTTGTTTTTCCAGAGATTATTTTAGGGGATAAATTCCGGGTGGACCACATCATAATAAACAGTAATCATTAAACATTCACGGATAAAAATTTTCCTAAGGTCCGCTGTAATGTTTATTAACCATTAAATATGTTGAAAAGGTCACATAAACATGAATGAAAGGGAAACCAAAAAAAAAAAAAAAAACATATTATATTGATCCAAACCTTTTGGGGCCTCTAAAAGAATTTTAATGGTATAGAATCACTTTTTTTGTGGTGTAGCCCGAAATTTGTTTCTGATTCATTTTTGAGTCCATATCCTAAATTAAGCTCGAAAAACAGATGAACAGCCTGGATATATAATGCATATATCGAGTGGACACTAATTTCGGGGTCGCACCCACCTCGTTGGTTCTGGGGTCGGAGCCAGGTCTCGCCGAAGTCAAGCCATTTCACACGTGTGTGGAATTGGGCTTTCGAAAAAAGGGCATCTCACACCTCTGGTGGACGAGTGAACAGCCAGCATGAGAAGGCACGACTTGGCTGGTACCCGCAACTAGCTATGTGTGTGGTTCCCTGTGGTGCTCACATGATGTATGCATGGCATACCTACACTGTCTATCCTTTTTGCAAATTACTTCTATAAAATGAGCCTAAAAATGAATCAAATAAAAATCTCAGGTGGACCACATTATAGGAATCAATAGTAAACTACTATTATTAATTTTTAAAAAAGTTATAAATCAAGCTGCTATGTGTTTTCCTTTTATGAGGTCTTTGTAACCTTATTACTAGGTTGGATGGCAAATAAACATCACAGTGGATCCAATAAAGTTTTCAACCGTTGACATTCAATGGCTACTATTTCCTATGGTTTGGTGTTCACTCCTCAAGTGCAGGGTTGTGATGTAGTAATAACTCGGTAAGACCGAGGTCGAATCCCAAGGGACTGATACTTGTACGTAATCTAAAATTAACTAGAACTAGAACTAGATTAAGATGCCCTCTAAATCAAATAGACTTTTAAGAAATAATGATGGAATATTTATCTAAAATTTAGGAGAAATTAGAGAAAAGGAAACTAGGGATTCAGAGGATCCACTTGTAGAGATCAAGGAGATCTTATGCATGTTTCATGAATCATGGAATTTACTGAATTGCCATTGATCTAGTTTTCAAAGAGATGAAAGGTGTATGAATTAGAATGGATTCCATTACCAAACCATGCCCAAAAGACTATGGCAAACAACAGAATTTAACTAATTACCACCCAATCACATGTATGAAAGTTAGGAAGGATACCGTCATCCAACCATACCCAGGAGACTATGGTGAACAACAGGACGTCCTAACGTCATAAACATAAAAGTAGAAGGACATGATCAAAGCCATTGCAGACCCATTGTAATTTTAGTCACAACAGACCATTAAAGATTAAAACATGCGATCAATTAAACTAGCATCAACATTAATTCAATTCATAAATTAAATAAAAATCATAAAATAAGTTCTCCCATCTCACTACAAGCTTCACCTCCTAGCCCTAGCTAGGAGGTTTAGCCACACATGAGTGGACTAAATCTCATATGAATAAAATAAAATAAAAATAAAACCTCTACAGATAGCCTCTCCTCGCTCCACACTCACGTACAGCTCCAAGCCTCAGTCCTCCTTTTTCTCTCTCTCTCCTGCTCATTCCAAGACCTCAATGAATGCTCCCCACGTCCAAAACCTCCTTATATAGCTGCTGGAGTGGTGAAAATCGAATTTGAATCGTATTTGGAAAGCTATGTATGCCTAGTGAAAGCTTTTTCGCAGCCAAGTTTGGTGCCTCGAAACACGCCACTTTTCTCGCTCAAATTCCAAATAAACACTGTTTCTTAGGATTTTATTGGGTCCTCTACATGATAGATGGTTCAGATCTGTCATATGATCAAAGATGGTGGGCCAAAACCGCCTGAAAAAGTCAGTTTTCGCGGATGTGCGAAACCTTTCGCACAACTTCGCTGTTGTGATCGGTGGGCCCCACAGAAGCATTTTCTAGAAAATCCAGCCCGTCCATTGGATTCAAAACGAAATTTCAGTAAAAAATAGGTGGTTTTGAACGTCCATTGACGTGGCCCAGAGAAGAAATAACTAAAAGATTATATTTGAACGCTACCGGGCAGCCCTTTTATGGCCTCTGTATCTCACACGTGTGCACGCATGGGTGAAAAGAGTTAATATGTTTTTGTAGTATTTGAGCCCCTCTACACGGTGAACGGGTCAGATTTTTCGTACGGGTGACGTGTGGGTCCCACAAAGGTCCGCAAAACGGACCAGAGCCGTCCGTTCGCTGCACGTAAGAAATTTTTTTTTTTTTTTTTTTTTTTTTTCTTTCGGTCAGAGACGGTCAAACTGTCTCTGACACTTGCCATGCACGGCTAGAGTACATATGCACTATACACACTCATCTCATATGGGGTCCATTGCACTGTTTTGGAGAAATCTGCACTGTCCATCTGTTTTGACTCCTCATTTAAGGCGTTGACTCCAAATTCGAGGTAATTCCAGATATCAGGTGGGCGCAGAATCGACGGTTTATAAGTTGATCGGTCAGTTGGAGAACTTTTATAGTGATCCAAGAGTTGAAATTTGAAATGTACGGTTAATTTATGCCCCTTATCTCATGTATAAAGTTTCGAACCGATCAGATGTCGAGAACCATATGATCTTGCATTCTGGATGCGTTTCAAGCCACTTGAGCTTCAGTTTCTTAGTTTTCTCGGATTTCTGACCATGTATATCCGTCAATCTTGGTCCTCTGAAGTCCGTCCCTTGCCTTTGGTGTCATCAGATCGTTAAATCTCAACTTTTAACATCCTTTTTCCATCCAAGCTTGTAAAATCACCTTGCAACACAAGAATGAGAAAACGAGCCATTAGATAGTATTATATTCGTAAATCCAGACAATATCTAGGGTCTAATATGCAATATTTGAACCTCAACACAACCCCCAACCAGCATTTTGCTAGTCCCGAGCAAGATATGCGAAAAATAAGTTGAGACTTATATGAAAATTTCTGTAAAGCTGAATGATTTTTGAGAAATAATCCAAGCATTAGAATTCTACGATTCATGAATGTTGGGCATTACTTGCTCTTGTACTCAAGCGCACGGTAAACTTCCTAATGAAGTTCAAAGTATTAATCCATAAATCAGAAAATTTCTGAACATTATGATCCATGAGTTTATAGTGAAATCTCAGCTAATCACATTAAAATTCAATTTATTATTTCATGATAGCATTGGTAACCAACAAGAAAATTCATGACAACTAAAACCTACTCTAAAACTTGCCTCATAGATTAGCCTATTAAGTTGTGATTCTTCTATTCAAAGTAATGCCAAGAAAGAGGAATCAAATCCTCACCTAGGGAGTAAACCTATGGTGAAGATCGTACTCCTAGACCTTTTTCACATATCATTCATGGGGAATTAACTCTACACCTATAGGGAGCAAACCTATGGTGAAGATTAATTATCCAACCTTTTCAATTTTTATACCATGATGGCAAGATATTTCAGGCTGGTTCTTTTCATGCTCAGTGATTACCAAGTTAATCCTTCGATATGGAACTGAAATCTAAATGTGTAGGCGAGACGTGACATGTGAAATCATGACTCAATCAATGTTTACAACTTCTAATCATGGATTAATAACTCGATCTTAACTGTAAAATTTAACAGATACTGAATCCTAGGTCCGAAATTACCAACATCACGTATCTTGAAAATATAAATTAGGGATATCTGTCAAAATCATTTCGAATTCACAAGAATTTTCTGAAAAAATTTTTAAAAATTTTCACAATTTTCACAATTTTTGCTCAAGACCAAGAAAATACTGATTAGGAAGCCTAATCTCTCACCCCCAACCTAAAATCTACATTGTCCTCAATGTAGAAGATATAAACATGCAATGCACATGAGACAACGAAAGTAAAGTGATGGAAAGATAGTACCTGAATAACGAATCAAGAGAGTTTTTCCATTAGATCACGGCATGGAAGCTTGTTAGCACGAGAGAAAAAGCAGAACAAAAATAACAACGAATAAAATCCTACCTATACTACTTTCGCAGGTGCTCTCGATTGCATTTAGCGTATGCAACAAGCCTTTAAACCCCTAGGTTATCCCTAGTAGACGAGTTGTAGTCTCGTGAGGGTTTGCAGTAATGTTACCCACAAACATTGAATCATCTACTAAAGAATGAAAAGGAATAAAAAAGCTAGGTTGCCTCCCAGGAGCCTTAAATTTACCGTCTTCAGGCAGACAAATAAAACAACTATCCTAGACCTATGAAAGCGATGAACCTACCTATACCTCCATTAGACTAGGAGATCAGTCCTGGTAAACAGGAGCAATCAGAGGCATGAACATGTCCTCTAAATCAAATGTCTCGACAAATGGCTTTAATCGATGTCCATTTACTTTAAACTCCTTACCATTGTCGGGATCTCTTATCTCGACGGCCCCATGAGGATAAGCAGTAACAACAATGTAAGGGTCGGTCCAACGAGATCGACGCTTACCCGGAAAGAGATGTAGTCGAGAGTCATACAAGAGGACTTTCTGACCTGGCGTGAATGATTTTCGTAGAATATGTTGATCATGAAACGCCTTCATCCTGTCCTTATAAATTCTCGAGTTCTCATATGCATCGTTCCGGATTTCTTCCAGTTCATTTAATTGAAGTTTGCGTAGCGAGCCAGCGTTGTCCAGATTGAAATTCAGATTTTTGATCGCTCAGTATGCTTTATGTTCCAATTCCACAGGCAAGTGGCAGGCTTTCCCATAGACAAGTCTAAAGGGAGATGTTCCAATAGGAGTTTTGAAAGCAGTACGGTACGCCCATAAGGCATCGGTCAATCGGATTGACCAGTCCTTACGATCAGGGTTAACCGTTTTCTCTAAGATATGTTTGATCTCCCTATTGAAAATTTCAGCTTGTCCACTTGTCTGTGGATGGTATGGGGTGCTCACCTTATGAGAGATACCGTATTTCTTCATTAAGCTCTCAAATGGTCTATTGCAGAAGTGTGAGCCCCCGTCACTAATGATGGCTCGAGGCGTTCCGAACCGTGACAGGATATTTTCTTTCAAAAATTTAATGACCGTGCGATGGTCATTTTTGCGGCACGGAATTGCTTCAACGCATTTAGTGACATAGTCTACGACGAGCAAAATATACAGATTTCCAAATGATTGGGGGAATGGTCCCATGAAATCAATGCCCCAACAATCAAATGCTTCTATAATAAGGATGGGATTCAAGGGCATCATATTTCGACGGGACAATGCTCCCAATTTCTGACAACGCTCACAAGCCTTACAAAACTCATGAGTGTCCGTGAACATAGTGGGCCAGTAGAAGCCACACTGCAAAATCTTGACTGTGATCTTTTTAGTAGAAAAGTGACTACCACAGGCCTGTGAGTGACAGAAAGAGATAACACTCTGATGCTCATCGTCTGGTACACATCTCCTTAAAATTTGGTCTGGGCAATATTTAAACAAATATGGATCATCCCAGAAAAAGTTACCCACCTTGGTAAAAAATTTCTTCTTATCTTGTGACGTCCAGTGTGTCGGTATGGCACCTGTAGTAAGATAATTAGTAATATCAGCGAACCAAGGTGAATGGGAGACTCTAAACAGTTGTTCATCAGGGAACATGTAATTGATATGGGTCTCCTCAAGGGAATCAGAGGTATTAAGGCGAGAAAGATGATCGGCCACTACGTTCTTTACTCCCTTTTTATCTTTGATTTTCAAATCAAATTCTTGGAGCAGAAGGATCCATCGTATCAGGCGGGGCTTAGAATCATTCTTAGAAAGAAGATACTTAAGTGCCGCGTGATCTGTGTAGATGATGATCTTGGATCCGATCAGGTAGGACCTAAATTTGTCCAAAGCGAACACTACGGCTAAGAGTTCCTTTTCCGTAGTCGAATAGTTCACTTGGGCAGGATTTATAGTCCTACTTGCGTAGTGAATAACGTAAGACCGCTTATCTTTTCTCTGGCCTAGAACTGCTCCAAGAGCATAATTAGAGGCGTCACACATAAGTTCAAAAGGAAGACTCCAGTCGGGTGGTTGCATGATAGGTGCAGTGGTTAACATGCCCTTAAGCTTAGTGAAAGCTTCTTGGCACTGCTCAGTCCACTCGTACGGTGTATCCTTTTGAAGAAGATTACATAAAGGACGAGAGAGGAGACTAAAGTCCTTTATAAACCGTCTGTAAAAGCCTGCGTGTCCTAAGAAGGATCGCACGTCTCTGATATTCTTGGGTTGAGGGAGGTTAGAGATAAGATCGATTTTTGCCTTATCTACCTCGATTCCTTTGGACGAGATGATATGCCCAAGGACAATTTCCTTTTGAACCATAAAATGACACTTCTCCCAGTTAAGTACCAAATTTTTTTCTTCACATCTTTTCAACACACATTTAAGACTTGCTAAGCACTCGCTGAAAGATGAACCGAAAACAAAGACCTCTAGATATTTTCCCACCATGTTAGAAAAGATACTCGTCATGCATCGCTGAAAGGTGTCAGGGGCATTACATAACCCGAATGGCATCCTTCTGTAAGCAAAGGTGCCATAGGGACATGTAAATGTGGTTTTTTCCTGATCCTCATGGGCGATTTTAATCTGATTATAACCTGAATACCCGTCAAGGAAACAGTAATAGAAATGACCAGCTAACCTTTCCAAGATCTGATCTATAAAGGACAAAGGAAAGTGGTCCTTCCTAATGACGGTATTCAGCTTCCTGTAGTCAATGCACATTCTCCAACCAGTAGTAACTCTGGTCGGCACGAGTTCATTATTGGCATTGGCTACAATGGTGATCCCGGACTTCTTAGGAACCACCTGAGTTGGACTCACCCATTGACTATCGGATATGGGGTATATGATACCAAATCCAATAGTTTGAGAACCTCGGCCTTAACCACTTCCTTCATGTTTGGATTTAATCTACGTTGTGATTGCCGAACAGCCTTTGCATTGTCCTCAAGATATATACGGTGAGTACAAATCGATGGGTTAATTCCTTTGAGGTCCGCTATCGTCCATCCAAGAGCTCCCTTATGCTCAATGAGAGTAGATATCAGCATACTCTCCTGTTCTTTCCCCAAGTGGGCAGAGATCACCACCGGGTATGTCTCATCTTGACCTAAATAGACATATTTTAAATCAGAGGGCAAAGGTTTTAGGTCAAGCTTCGGTGGCTTGAGGTTAGACGGTAGAGGCATTACATCAGTTTGGGGCAATTCTTCAATTTGTGGCCTCCACCGGTTAACTTCAAGTACCGGTGCAGTATCCAGCATGGCACACGTCTCCCTAATTATATCATCATCAAGATCATGGGAGTGGGTCAGGCACGTCTCTAGAGGATCAGAGGATAAGGTGAGAGGCGTTCTATCTTCCACAAAAGAATCAATCATGTTAACATCGTGGAAATCGTCATCATCTTCTGAGTTGCTGCCGTTATTGAAAAAGATATTCGATTACAATGTTAAATTTCCAAAGGACATAGTCATGACACCATTCCTGCAATTGATAATTGCATTTGAAGTGGACAGGAATGAGCGACCAAGAATGACGGGAATCTGAGTGCTCGTGTCATTGATGGGATCGGTGTCCAAGATGATAAAATCAACAGGGTAGTAGAATCTATCAACCTAGACCAACACATCCTCGATGATCCCTCTTGGTATACGAACAGAACGATCAGCAAGTTGTAGTGTGGTTCGAGTGGGTTTTAATTCACCCAAACCTAACTGTTGGTATACCGAGTAAGGAATCAGATTGACGCTTGCTCCTAAGTCAAGAAGTGCGTAATCAATTTGATAGTTCCTGATCACACATGATATGATTGGGCAACCGGGATCTTTGAATTTTTGCGGCACATCTTGTTTCAGGATGGCACTCACTTTCTCAGTCAAGGAGATCTTCTTTTGAACACTTTTTCGTCGTTTGGTAGTGCATAAATCCTTTAGAAATTTAGCATATGAAGGAATCTGTTTTACAACGTCAAACAGAGGAATGTTGACTTTCACTTGTTTCAACACCTCTATGATATCCTGAGAGTTAGATAGACGTTTTGATTCAACCAACCGTTGGGGAAACGGAGCAACTGGCTTTTCTAGAGGTTCCAGTTTAAATTTTTTTGGGGCGCCACTAGATCCATCATTATTGTCCTCTTCTGATTCTTGAAGCTTGCCGGGCCTAACCGGAAGGATTTTATCAATAACCTTCCCACTCCTAAGAGTGGTGATGGATTTAGCGTTCCCCATTTGATTTGAAGAGCTGGGATCACATGTCTCGTATTGCGATTTCTGATTAGGGAGTAATTGTGCAGGGAGCATCCCTTTTTCCATAGCCGTCATACTTGAATGTATTTTTTGCATAAAATCTGAAATTTCTTGCATTGTCCGCGCCAGCTCTTGTATGGAAATTTGAACCGATTCTTCTTGAGGTTTCCCCTGATTTGGATTTTGATTGAAGAAACCTTGAGGGGTAGCAGTTTGTCCGTTCCTCCAACTAAAATTCGGATGATTTTTCCAGCCAGGATTGTATGTATTAGAGGGTGGTCCATTGAAAGGTCTTTGATAGTTATTTACGGCATTAGATTGTTCATTCAATACTTCTCGAAAAGCAGGTATTGAAGGACAATTTTCAGTAGTATGAATGTTGCAATCACAGATGCCGCAAACACTTTCATTAACCTTTTCTTTCCTTCCTTCCATGGCGTCAAATTTTCTGGTGAGATTGGCCACCTTAGCGTTAAGATCATTATCTTCTTTCAGGAGATATATTCCTCCTTTTTCCCTTGAATGAGTCGGCCTAGACGTAGTGTTCGTCCTTGGATAATAGTCTCATGATTGTGTTTTTTCAGCGAGACTATCGAGGTAATCTCATACCTCGTCGACATTTTTATTGATGAATTCTCCGTTACACATTGTCTCGACCATTTGGCGCATGGAAGATATTAGCCCATCATAGAAAAAATTTGTAATGCGCCATATTTCAAAGCCATGTTGTGGGCATGCATTAATCAGATCCTTGAACCTTTTCCAACATTGGAAGAATGTTTCATCTTCCTTTTGAGCAAAGTTCATGATTACTCTCCTGAGGGTAATTGTCTTATGATGTGGAAAATTTTTTTTTATAAATTCCCTCTGCATATCATTCCATGTGCCAATGGATCTAGGACGCAGTGAATGTAACCACGTTTTGGCTTTTTCTTTCAAGGAAAATGAAAAGAGTTTCAGCCTAATAGTATCCTCAGATACATTAGGAAAGTATAAGGTGCCTATGATTTCATCGAACTCTTTCAGATGCAAGTATGGTTCTTCAGATTCAAGCGCATGGAACTTAGGAAGGAGTTGGATAACCCCTGGCTTGATGTCCATATGTCCTATATTCTCAGGAAAAATCATGCATGAGGGCGTACTCACCCCCGCCGATTGTAAATAATCTCGTAAAGTACGAAGCGGGGGTACCTGATGCACCTCATTCTCATCATGTACTTCCTCAACCCTTGGTTGGGGTAGTGCTTGAGGTTGATTTTCAGCCATAACGTCCTCTAACTCAGGAGAATTTAAGTGGTATCTAGTCCTGCGATGGACAGTCAACCCCTCAACTAATCCTCCTTCAGTCACGAGACGTCGAGTGTTGTCGCGTGCCCAATGGGGCATAAAACACACTCAGCCCTCAAATTCTAACTTAAACCTAAGAGAAAGGAAGAAGAAATCTAGAAAAAGGGAAAGATGGAAAGAAGTTACCAAATTTAGAGGCCTAGGTTAAGAATCTGCAAAACAAAACAAAATAAGTTAGTTTCTAAGAGTATAAAGTCCTAATTAAAAGTAAACTAATTTCTAGAAAAAATAAGAATTTTCAAAGAAAGGGAAATTAGAAAGAGCTTACTAAATTAGAAGTTTCCTACAAAACAGAAAAATTAGGTTAGTTCTAAAAATCAGATATAATGAAGAATAAAAAGTTTCTAAAGTTAGGAAAAATTTCTAACAAGGAAAATAACTAAGCTTCTAAACCTATAATTAGAAAATTCTAAAAAATCTAATCTTAAACTAATCCTAAAACTAATTAATTCAGAAAAACGTATCCAACAGTCCCCGGCAACGGCGCCAAAAACTTGTTCACTACTCAAGTGGAGGGTTGTGATGCAGTAATAACTCGGTAAGACCGAGGTCGAATCCCAAGGGACTGATACTTGTACGTAATCTAAAATTAACTAGAACTAGAACTAGATTAAGATGCCCTCTAAATCAAATAGACTTTTAAGAAATAATGATAGAATATTTATCTAAAATTTAGGAGAAATCAGAGAAAAGGAAACTAGGGATTCAGAGGATCCACTTGTAGAGATCAGGGAGATCTTATGCATGTTTCATGAATCATGGAATTTACTGAATTGCCATTGATCTAGTTTTCAAAGAGATGAAAGGTGTATGAATTAGAATGGATTCCATCACCAAACCATGCCCAAAAGACTATGACAAACAACAGAATTTAACTAATTACCACCCAATCACATGTATGAAAGTTAGGAAGGATACCGTCATCCAACCATGCCCAGGAGACTATGGTGAACAACAGGACGTCCTAACGTCATAAACATAAAAGTAGAAGGACATGATCAAAGCCATTGCAGACCCATTGTAATTTTAGTCACAACAGACCATTAAAGACTAAAACATGCCATCAATTAAACTAGCATCAACATTAATTCAATTCATAAATTAAATAAAAATCATAAAATAAGTTCTCCCATCTCACTACAAGCTTCACCTCCTAGCCCTAGCTAGGAGGTTTAGCCACACATGAGTGGACTAAATCTCATATGAATAAAATAAAATAAAAATAAAACCTCTACAGATAGCCTCTCCTCGCTCCACACTCACGTACAGCTCCAAGCCTCAGTCCTCCTTTTTCTCTCTCTCTCCTGCTCATTCCAAGACCTCAATGAATGCTCCCCACGTCCAAAACCTCCTTATATAGCTGCTGGAGTGGTGAAAATCGAATTTGAATCGTATTTGGAAAGCTATGTATGCCTAGTGAAAGCTTTTTCGCAGCCAAGTTTGGTGCCTCGAAACACGCCACTTTTCTCGCTCAAATTCCAAATAAACACTGTTTCTTAGGATTTTATTGGGTCCTCTACATGATAGATGGTTCAGATCTGTCATATGATCAAAGATGGTGGGCCAAAACTGCCTGAAAAAGTCAGTTTTCGCGGATGTGCGAAACCTTTCGCACAACTTCGCTGTTGTGATCGGTGGGCCCCACAGAAGCATTTTCTAGAAAATCCAGCCCGTCCATTGGATTCAGAACGAAATTTCAGTAAAAAATAGGTGGTTTTGAACGTCCATTGACGTGGCCCAGAGAAGAAATAACTAAAAGATTAGATTTGAACGCTACCGGGAAGTCCTTTTATGGCCTCTGTATCTCACACGTGTGCACGCATGGGTGAAAAGAGTTAATATGTTTTTGTAGTATTTGAGCCCCTCTACACGGTGAACGGGTCAGATTTTTCGTACAGGTGATGTGTGGGTCCCACAAAGGTCTGCAAAACGGACCAGAGCCGTCCGTTCGCTGCACGTAAGAATTTTTTTTTTTTTTTTTTTTTTTTTCTTTCGGTCAGAGACGGTCAAACTGTCTCTGACACTTGCCAAGCACGGCTAGAGTACATATGCACTATACACACTCATCTCATATGGGGTCCATTGCACTGTTTTGGAGAAATCTGCACTGTCCATCTGTTTTGACTCCTCATTTAAGACGTTGACTCCAAATTCGAGGTAATTCCAGATATCAGGTGGGCCCAGAATCGACGGTTTATAAGCTGATCGGTCAGTTGGAGAACTTTTATAGTGATCCAAGAGCTGAAATTTGAAATGTACGGTTAATTTATGCCCCTTATCTCATGTATAAAGTTTCGAACCGATCAGATGTCGAGAACCATGTGATCTTGCATTCTGGATGCGTTTCAAGCCACTTGAGCTTCAGTTTCTTAGTTTTCTCGGATTTCTGACCATGTATATCCGTCAATCTTGATCCTCTGAAGTCCGTCCCTTGCCTTTGGTGTCATCAGATCGTTAAATCTCAACTTTTAACATCCTTTTTCCATCCAAGCTTGTAAAATCACCTTGCAACACAAGAATGAGAAAACGAGCCATTAGATAGCATTATATTCGTATATCAAGACAATATCTGGGGTCTAATATGCAATATTTGACCCTCAACATTTGATCTACTGGAGATTTTTATCTACTTTATTTTTTAACTCATGACATTAAATGAGTTGGAAAAAAAATGAATGAATGAGGGTAGATACACATAGCATACATTAAGGTGGGCTCCATGATCAGGGTACCACTCACATAGTTGGTTTTGGGTACCAGCCAAGTGGCAACCAGAGTTGTGGGTTTAATTTGGAGATCATAGCCAACTTGAGGAGAGTGATATTTTCATTTTCGAGGCATGGTTTAAAGAGAGCAAATTAGTTGTTACCTCACTAAAACCTTAAGAATTGCGCCCAACGTAAAAAGTGCTTAGAGAGAATAGTATGGTGAAGCCAAATATGATAACTATTTTTAGCCTAAAACCTCATACACTAGTAGACATCATCCATGTCTATAAATAATATGTTTACTATTTATAGTAAGTTACAAAGTTTAAATGTTTTAGTTATAATTTGATTTTGAAATTTCTTTCATTGCTTAGTATTTCTATTTAAAGGATTGCAAACTCATTTACTCCATTCATCAATCAAATTATGAATTTAATAAAATTTATTTTCTATTTTCTTTGTTTTTTTCCTCATAGATACGAGAAGCCACCTTTAGGAGCCCAGAGAAGCTCCATAAATTTGGAGTAGTTATCCCCTCGAGGAAGATGATGATTGACGTCATCATGTTCATCCCTACATCACAAGACTTGTACATTGAGCCCACAGTCATCATCATGCCGTCGCAATTGCGGTCTGCGACCATGGATTCCGACATTGGGATTAATTGGCCGTTGCAACCTATGCAAGATTTAATCTGTCCAAAAGTCTTACCTATTTGTTAGTATCTGGGCTGAAAATCAGACTAGTGAACTCATAAGGTGGGGCCATATTGTTAAAAATATATGGCCGGCTAAAAATAAAATGTCTCTGTCAATTGCTTCACATTGAAAACTGGGCTTATCTTATCATTATTGTGGTCTAATATCTGAGGACTCTGGTGGGACCCTCATAAGTTTGGCAGATAGTGTGCGCGTGTAGACGGTTGTCTTGCTCATATGTATAGTCTTAGCAAAGTTCTTTAGCTCGGTGTGCCAAGGTCTTGGTAGACCTGAAAGTAATCTGGGCCGTCCAATTAGTATGCTCTTTGGTGGATGACTTACTTACTACCGTACTAACGTGCTAAGTAAATCGGGACACCCAAGTAAAATGAATGTGGAACGTTTGTTATCCTTTTCTGACCGTCCATTTTCTAGCAGAAGCGTGGCCTCCTTATTGAGTAGACTCGTCTGAATTTTGGGCTGAGCATCATTCACTGTAGGAGAAGTGTGATGAACGGACAGGATATCACACGCGTTACCCATTGACAGCGCTTAAGTTTTAGTCCTTAAAAAACCCGGCCGTCGACTGGCTGGTGACCCATGCACTTCACCGTGATGTATGTGTTTTATTCACGCCAGGCACTTATTTTCTCAACTCATTTTAGGATATGATACTATTTTTGATGCCGTTCTGAATCTCAGGTGGACCACACCCAAAGAAACAAACATGATTGAACAACCACCGTTTAAAACTTCTTAAGCGTCACCACATTTATTGTAGGGCTTTCAGACCGAGCTTATTTAAAATTCTTATTTTGTCCCTACTATATTATCCATCGATCCCAGGGGAAAACATATATCAGCCTGGATTAGAAATTGGATTGTGTATGAGTTACTGGCTTTTATTGTAAGTAAACTCTATTGAAGCTACTGTGGGTATGTATAATGTGAACATGCATGTAGTTTATCAACCTCTTTCATGTTTTGTTTTTTTCGGCTCATTGGACAGGTTCAGCTAGAGCTGGGCATCGAACCGAGTCGGATCAATTTGGGTCCAACTCAGCTCGGTTCGAAATTTGCAAGGCTGACTCGAACCCGATCCGATTCGGGACCGAGTCCGGGCCATCTAACCCAAACCAATCCGAACTCCAACTGGCCTGAATTGATCCGAGTCCGACTCGATCAAGAAAACCGAGTCGGATCGGATTTGGTAAGATTCGGTTCGTTCATTTCTTTCAATGCTGTGGAAATCATTATTGTCAGTCTTCTATGGTGCGATTTACTTGATTATTGAATATACTTTTTTTTTTTTTGCCGTTGGGGGGGGGGGGGAGGGTTGGTTAGCTTGTTAGTACACATACATGTCAGTACTCCATGTTAGATTATCGTATATACTTAAAAGTTATCATCAACCCCTAAAATGATCTGAAAAAATTGATGGACAGTGTGGATAAACTAAAAAGTTCAAGATGGGTCTCACATAGTTTACTCAGAGAAATAAAAAAAAATATAGCTTCTTAAAGAAGCTTTATACCCGCACATAGCTTCTTGAAGAAGCTTTATAAAAGTAAAGTTGTCTGTAGGTTGTAGCTAGCCCGTAGCTAGCACCGTCTAGCTGCTCTAGGCACGTGTCATGCGAAGATAGCATAGACGCTCCTCAAGCTCTGAGTTGTGAGAACGGTTTAAAGGAGATCAAAGTTACATGGGCCCCACAGTGATGTATTTATTATGTCTACACCGTTCATCTATTTTTAGAGATCATTTTACAGCATTATTCAAAAAATGAATCATATCCAAAGATCATATGGACCACACCATAAATAGTGGCAAAGATAATGATTTTCACCGTTAAAAAATTTGTAGGCCCACCATAACGTTTATTTTACATCCAATCTGTTCATAAGGTCACAAGTACCTGATTGAAAAGGAAAAATAAATTTCATTAAGGTCACACGTACCTGAATGAAGAGGAAAAACTCATATTATCCAAAACTTTTGTGACCCTGAAAAGGGTTTCAATGGTAGACGTTCAATCTCCCACTAGTTTTTGTAGTGTGGTCCAGTTGATTGTTAGATTTGTCTTATTTTTTGTCTCAAGCCTTAAAATGAGATTGCCGAATGAATGGACGTTTTCGATTTAAAACATACCTCGTGATCTGTCTCATATCTCACTAGTTTCTGCCGTTTATTTTTTGTCTCCATGTCTGTCGAACTATTTGCGCACTCTCTATGTCTGTCTGCAGTCCACTTTCTCTTTCCTCCTTTCTCTCTTCCAACAGAGGAATCCAAGCTCCAAAACCCAACGGCCTCCATGTCTGTCCGCAGTCCGCTTTCTCTTTCCCTCTTTCTCTCTTCCAACAGACAAATCCAAGCTCCAAAACCCAATGGCAGAAAGAAAAGGATTTCATCTATTGGACATTTAGCTAGCCTTCTTCTTCAACAGAAATAGAGAGACAGATATAGAGAGAAAATCACAGAAAAAGAGAGAGAGAGACAGAGAGATAGAGTTGACGGGCTTAGGTGTACATTGGGCGGGATTTTTTGGTGTCGAATGTAAAGCCTAAGTGGTAAAAGTAATATATATATATATATATATATATATATATATATATATATATATATATATATATATATATATATATATATATATATATATATATATATATATACGGTCTGGATTGGGTCGGTCCGAATTGGATCCAATCGAATCGAGTTTCGAATCAGGTCGGTTCAGAACAGGGCCTATCCGGATTCGACCCGAAAATAATTCGGATCTGGATTACGCTACCCAATCCTAACCGATCCTGACCATCGGTTTTGTTCTAATCGAGTCGGATTGGGTCTGATCGGGCCAGATCCACCGGTTCGGGTATGAAATGCCCAGCTCTAGGTTCAGCCAAAAATGGAAGTATATCTAAAACTCAAATAAACCGTACCAAAAGAAATGGTGGGAGTAATAATTTTGATAATGTTTATTTATCATCCAACCTATTTATAAGATCATACAAGCATATTATGAAAGGAAAAAACAAATATCATCTTCATTAGCTCTTAAAAATTTTTCAATGGTAGTTGTTATGGGGAAATGCAGTCCCATTGTCCTTAAGGTCGGCTCAGGCTGACGAGCATACACTCCTACACCATCTCATCCGAAGAAACTAGAGTTCACTTCCCCAAGTGTAGTCTTCCACAATGCACATTCTTGAGCCTCCACATATGCACCTCACAAGGACTGTCTTTAAGTGCCCTAGTTAGCCAACTCGGCTTAGGACAAACCCAAGGGGCTGATCGGCTAGGTGGAGTTGAGGAAGAACTCATCGAGGACAGATGGGACCAACGAGAAGATAAGTCCAGCCTTCAGCTCGGAAAAACTGATAGCTCATACGTCCGATCCAGAACTTCCGAGCTCCTCAGAATAATTCCTGGCCGATCAACCATTGAGTTCAGCTCGGCTCAATACGGTGCTCAACCCATCCCTAGTTGATCGATGGGTTTAGCATGACTCAGTCCAAGTCAGTTCCATCCGGTCAATCAGTTGGTCCAGTGTCCAGCTCAAGTTTGACACATGAGTAAATGAAAGTTCAGCCCAAATCTTTGTGATGTCCAATTTTTGTAGTCTTTAACTTCTTCATGAGCCCTAATAACCTTCTCGATGAGAAAAGGGGTCCATACCGTGCCGACCTACCTCATCAGCTGGGCAGATGATCTTCCTTGGCTATGCACAACTCTAGAGTAATCGTTAACACCCATCACTTACGTAACCATCCACTACGTGATTTAAGGGTAAACTACCCACATTCACCACTCACGCACATCTCACCCAACGGCTAAGATTGTGCTTAAAATTATGGACTACCTTATCCTACAAACACTAGAAATAAGGGGACCATCTACATGAAAAGGTATACATAATCTCTCACCCTAAACCTTTCAACATGACCAAACTTGACTTTTGCATCGGAAAGCCCCTACTCTAGCCAGGGTATCATTTGTTCTTCTCATGTGCACGTGATCAAAGGTCAAAAGATGGCAAATTCTCGCATCATCACCCGTGGTAGTTATATCTTTCATTTTTTTTTATTTGCTTTTTAGGTAAAGCACTGAAATTATCAGTAAAATGGATGGATGGATCAAAATTTACTCGTACATTGCTCAATACGCAGCCTGCTTCTGATCCAATGCTTCAGTGGCCCTAGGAAGTTTTAAATGGTAGGCATTCAATCAGCACTATTTCCTATAGTGTAGTCCACCTTAGATTTGGATCCACCTCATTTATAGGATGTGCCCTAAAATGAGCCTTCAAAATGGATGGACGGCATGGATAAAACACACGCAGATATGGTGAATTCCATCTGGTGTTTGGAAACAAGAGGAAGGATTGGATTAATCTCGGTATCAAATGCGTGTGTTTTATCCACGCTGTCCATCCATATGTGCCATTTGCATGTGGCATTCAAGTTGCATGTGTATAGGTGATCGACATCAGTTGTGAAATGTGGTCTGTTGATTACAATTATATGGTGCACCAAATGCAGGCATCACTTAATACATTGCATTTCCCAAGGGAAGAATTTGATCCCGAACGAGGGATTGGACGGTGAAAATACCATGGTATTTGCAGACATGCAATCATTGTGATAGAATTCTTCAGAGTTGGTTAAAAACACAATTTCTCATCATGTTATATTTATTTGTACTTTGTAATATAAGCTTTATCATTAATAGAATTTAATCTATGAACTACTTTATTTTTTCTACAAGCACACTCTGATGCTGGCTCAATAAAGAACAAGCCAAATTCACACTACCACAATATGGAGATAGTTTCGGAGAGGACAATGCGATTGGAAGCATGTCAAACACTACTTTCGAACTTGTAACAGAGAATTCACCATATTATCCAATGGATGATATTCTGATAAAATCATTGCCCTTTAGAGGAATGTGATCAAATACCCCATCGGGCGATGATTACTTCTCGGAGGAGACGTAGTTGCAGGCTGAACAAGTCGGGGAAGTATTCCTCCAAATATGGGAACGCCAACTTAAGTACACGAAGAAAAAGAAGCCGAATCTCCAAAGGGGTGTAATGCAAAAATTGGACTGTTTATGCGACACAATCGAGGAATATGGCAGAAATAAGAGGGATTTGCCGGTAAGGTGTGGAAGGAATTAAAAAATCTCACAATCATCGATAACGATATAATGTGGAAGGCCGCCAACTATCTTGCAAAGCGACTGGGTTTATTCAGGCTATTTCTTGGAATTGAACCTGAACTTAAAAGATGAATGGTTAGAGAGGTGCATTCGGTGATAAATTTATTCTAAATGTTGTTGTTTAGAGTTGTTATGTATTTGAATTAATGAAGACATATGGTAACTATGTTTATCTTTATATATTTATGGTTAACCATTTATATTCAGTTATTTGGCCTCATAAAATGGCATTTGAATTTGTGGGCTCACTTCTATGGCACACCTAATGCTTGATTTACTGTGAGGATCAACCCTAAGTTTTATTGAGATGGGCTCAACCTAATGATCCATCTTAAAATCCACTCTTATATTTTATTTGAATATTTTTTAAGGATTTACCTTTCTAAACTATCTCATGTGTGAATATCCAATTACAAGATATATAAAAAATTTACAGGCTATCCAAACACAGACAATCATTTACCTGTAAATCATTTACAACTTAAAGCTAAATATGACAAATTGTAAGGGCTCATTTGGATGCCTGCAAATAGTTTAAGATGTAAATCATTTACAACTTGTCCCATTTGTCTTTAAGCTATAAATGATTTGTAGGTAAATGATTGTCTATGTTTAGTTAGCCCATCAATTGTTTATATATCTTGTAATTGAATATTCACACTTAAGATAGTTTAGAGAAGTAAATCCTTAAAAAATATTCAAATGACATATAAGAGTGGATTTTAAGATGGATCATTGGGTTGAGTCCATCTCGATAAAGCTTAGGGTTGATCCTCACAGAAAACCAAGTTTTAGGTAGGCCATAAAAGTGGGCCCATGAATTCAAATGCCCTTTTATGAGGCCAAATGACTGAAAATAAATGATTAACCATAAACACATTAAGATAAACATGGTCAACATATGTATTCATTAATCCAAATGCATAACAACTCTAGACAACAACATTTAGAATAAATCTATTGTCGAATGGTTCTCTCCAACCAATCAACTTTAAGCTCAGGTTCGCATTGGGACTTTGCACAATCATAAATATAGATCCCTTTCTCTCCATGATAGTTGTCATGTTCACATGGTGTAGAAGGTAACCCCCATATTCTGATGTGTAAAGCCGCTGCTACTACCATTGCCATCAGACGGTCTTTTCCCCACTGCTACTATACCATTGAACTGTGAATGTACTAACTCTGGACCTATCTGACTTTGATTGCCTTGGCCATGAAGTGCAAGTAGTCACCCTTCTACCTTCATCCGCATCCACTGTCCTTTCTTAACTCGTCATTTATAGCATTGTTGAGATCCTCATCCTTCAACAACACTGGCTCATCCTATCTTAACGAGCCATAGGTCAAGTGGGTCCTCATATTCAGAATATAATCCAAGCTAGTTAGACATATTCAAGGTCAACTTTTATCTTGATCAGGCCATTTTGGTCTCTTAATCTCAAATTATAATGTATGGATGCCAAATTCTAAAATTTTCACAATGACACCTGTTTCTTGTCTTGGCATGGAACTGTGGATCACTGACAAAGTGCTCCAGATCCTCTCACAGCTTGATGAGGAGTACGTTTGACTCAAGGCCACTACTAAGAACGCCATCTCCATAAGTATCCCATTAAATATTTAAATATGAAAGAAATAATTTAGTAATCCACTTGGCAGTTCTGAATTCATAATAATAAATGATAAATCTCAAATTTCTAATGAGTAATTACATGGACCACACTTTTTGATGGCTTTCTTGGTGAGATCCTGACCAAATTTTATTTTTTTATTTGATCGATAAACTGATTAAGCTCGGCCCACCCACCCAACAATATCGAAGAAATGTTGATATCGCTTTTGACGAGGCAATAATATCTGATAGTCATGTTCGATATGTGACTTAACTACTTTAACTGATGCTCGGCCACTCACTGTGCTCCCCATGCGACTCACTCTGCGTTGAGGTGTTGTGCCTCCGCTGGCTCATATGCTTCATTTGGGCCCAGGACAACATAGAAGAGAATAGCGTGGTGATTCATTGAATAGCATACTCCTACCCTCATTCTGTTGATCGAGTGAGATGAATCAAAAGCAATACGCTGTACGCACAGTGGTAGTCATTCGTTGTTGATATTAGTCGTGGTGTTATGACATTCAGGGGTTGTGGAACAGGTGGGTTTGAATCTCAAAGCCCCTCTGTTTCGTACGTGACTCTTTAAGTCGTTTCTTATGAGGTCGTTCCAGGAGATCGAGCGAGCAGAGCGAAGCGATCCACAACTCCAGGGTGTAAAATAAACCTCCTTTACTTCCTCTCTTGCTAAGCTGCACGTAAGCACCGGATAGCATTCCTAGTCCGCCAAGTGCAGCTGCTAAGATATTTCATAACTACAATCAGGTTTAACAGGTGCTTAATCTCCCCTCATGTTTGCTCATATATCCCATTTTGTTATTGTGTACTATTGTATAACCAAGAGCAGAAAGGCTGGGTAGTGTGTACTGTTTGTACAACCAAATCTGAAAGGCTGGGTGTAGTAATCAGTTGGAGTGGGTACGAATAACGTCTCCATGTTAGTATTTGGTTTCAACCCCATCATGGAATAAGCATGTATTTTTTTCAACAAACTAATGGATGTGCTGCCACTCATGAAATAAAAACTGCGCATTCACTGGCAACCCTGATACTAATTACTGCCATTACTTGGTACCGGAGACGGCTGATGTACCCTCAGAGGCTGCCGTAAATGGCTCTCTTCCGACACACCCTAATGGCCAAACACACTCAAAGGCTTGGGCTGCCTTAAATGGCAAGTGGTAAACTTGAGGAGGTCAGACGAGGGCGAGGTGGCAACTCCGGCCCAGCAGGGGGGGGGGGGGGGGGGGGGGGGGGAGGGGGGACGGCGCTGAGCTCATGCAAGATGCCTTACACTGTCGAGGCCTAAGTGGAATCACTTAGGTAGAATACCATTCACCCCCCTATTTGCTTCTTATAGGGGTCTTATGACATGCCTGTGATTCTTGATGCTGTTCACATTCACTTCTGTTAATTCCTTATATGGCGGATTGCCGTGCGGAAGCTCCTAACTTTTTCAGCGGTAGGAAAAACATGAGATTGGGCAGTGGATTCATCTTACAAATAATTTTTTAATGGATAATTTCTCTTAAAAAATGACTTCATTTTGAATGATGAATTTGTTTCATAGGATTTGAAACCACCCATAGAACTTGAATTGTATGTATATTTTATTTTATTTGTGTCAATAATAATCTATCTTTCTGTTCCAAAATTTTTGGTTCAGTTTTTTTTTTTTTTTTTGGTTCCTGTTCTTTCCATCTATTTTAATTTTTATTCATTCATTTCACCCCTTTTCTTCCCTTCCTATACAATTTAAGTTACATTATTCTCTTTTAACAGGCCTCAAGTGCGCCGGTTGGTAAAAGCTACAAATGGAAGCGAAATTCTTTCGGTTTCTCAAAATTGTGGGAGCTGGGATCAAAGCAAGAGCTGAAGCAGAAGGCTGCATGCTGTATCTGAAATTGGGTTACAGTCATGAGGTTGAACTAACCGTCCCACCAGCTGTCCGTGTGTTTTGTTTTAAACCCAACATAGTCTGCTGTACTGGTATAGATCTGCAAAGGGTGACTCAGTTTGCTGCCACTGTCCATAGTTGTAAACCCCCTGAAGTTTACAAAGGCAAGGGTATAATGTACATCGATGAAGTCATCAAAAAGAAACAAGGAAAGAAGTCCAAATAATGCATAGGCAGAAGGAGAAGACGGATCTCCAAAGGCCGACTCTTGAGTATCTACAGTCTGCACTGGGGGCCAATTTGTTTCATCTTTTTTTTTTTTTTTTCCCTTTTCTGGGAAGAGATCATGTTGCAATAGAGCTTAGCTGAGGTTTGAACTCTTGATCTCAAGAGGTACAAGGTTGAGGTCATCTTTGCCTGATTTCTTGAATCATTTGAGGAAGTAGGTTGGAATGAAGCTTTTCACAGCTCACTGATCATCTCCATAGAGGCTGTTATTCTCTTCGCAGGTGCTGCAAAACCAGTTTGTTGATACAAGCCATGTGAGAGAGAAAAATAAGGACTATTGTCTACCGGTCGGTTACATTTTTAGTTGATGATGCTCAATTTTCAAAGTCATTAAAAAGGGTTGATATGGATGTGGCTGGAGCAGCAGCAATGTACATTCCAGTTTTACTATTGATTTATATTTTTCACAAGAGCTTGTGAGGAACGCAACAAAGGCCAGCATGTATCTGTTAGAACTTTACCCAGTGTAGGAATTCTTGCCTAGTCACAAAACACACTTTTGGGGCTGTTTGGGAAGGTGGAAGATCTTGGAAAAGAAATCAATTTCTGCAACATCCAATTTTCCTCGTTTGAGAAAAAAATGTTGGCACAAAAATAGATTTCCATTTGCAAGGTTAAAAATGTTGGCAAAAAAATGGACGACATGGATTTCTACTGAATAAACACATCAACCTCCACACATGCATCCATTTTGTTTTCTTTACAGATGCTAGAGGTTTCTTTTGATCAATGAGGAATTACAGGGTTCGCCAAATGACAATTATCAATTCTAAACTTTGATCTGATGGGCCAACTGTAGATTTAAGGTCCTGTGAAGAAAATAGAGCTCGTCAGGAAGTACTTGGTACTACGATTTCGATTGCTCATTCAAGAACTACGATCTTTGGCTCTGGAACTGAATCATTTCCTTGTATCTGAGAATAACTTTCAGATTAATAGGAAAGAAGCTTGATCGGAATGAATCAGAATTTTTCTTCTATGATCGATGGTATAAACATCAACAACTTCGAATTGGATCAGTTTCTCCTCAATAAATAAGTACTTGGGCCAACAAAATCCTACCTAATAGAGGTTCTTTTATTCCCCCGGCCTTGCCAGTGCCTATACACCTAGCCAGGCCACTCCTTGTTTTGTTCCAATGAATCATAGATCAAATGATTTTTCTGATTTGAAAACGAAAATACTTGTTATTGAAGCAGCGAGAAGGGCTATTTCCATTCCTATGACAGGAGTGTCATCAGTGGGAACTTTGCCTTCCAGTTGGGAAGTGTCTGTCCTTTTCACTTCTTATTACTTTTATCCTTCACTTTTTCTAACATTTCTAGTACCAACAAATTCATTCCGGTGAGACATCTTATCACAATGTTTCACATTCATAGTACTAGTGTCTGTCCTTTTCACTTCTTATTACTTTTTTCCTTCACTTTTTCTAATATTTCCAGTACCAACAAATTCATTCCGGTGAGACATCTTATCACAATGTTTCACATTCATAGTACTTGTGCTCATGTTTCACCAATACGATATTTTCTATTTTGTTGGTTATAATTTTGGAGTTTTAACTTGCATTATTTAAGGACCTAAGAAGTTAGATGTTATTCTAAATTGAGTGTGCAACTCTCAAGCTCTTTGGCTCTGTACCTAAGTTGTTGGAGATGCTAATTCTCTTGAGGCATGAACTGGGATCGAGTTCCCTGCTCAGAGGGTTTGGTGAGACAAGTGACCCAGGAAAATAATGCGAGTTGCATGGTTACAATTGCAACTCAATCTTTAGATGGTTGCTCTAGTTGCACAGCAAGAGGGAGCATTTGAATGTTCTTTAGATCCCACGAACTTAAACGGTCAAGAAAAAAAAAAAAAAGACGAAAAGATCTACACAGAGAGCATGAAACTCTTTTGGTGCCAATGTAAGTCGATGAAGGGGCACTTGCTTTTATCATTCTTATTAGTACTTTTAATTCCAATGATCAACATGGTTGTCTTATCATTTGTTCCCCTACTAAATTGACAAATGTGGCATTTTCGTCATTTTACTGTGACTGTGGCGATGAGAACGCATCATGGCAGTATTCTTATGGTGAATCATATCCCAAAATCATTGCAATTCAGAAATCCAACCATTTAATCCACAAGAAAAAAGTAGAGCAGCAGCCAACCGCTGTCATGTTTGACAGTTGGCTCATGAATCGATAAGCTGGCCAATCCTATCAACAGTACCACAATTTGTGGTAACCCACTCTTTTACACCAACAGGGCACTTGTGCAGAAAATTACTACCATGAAAGTGATAAGCCACGCCACCAAGATCACCCTTCCTGAGAAACAGGTGGATTCACTAATGAGGTGTATGTTGAGTCAGACCGTTAGTTATCCATTGATTTCAATGATGTGGACACATGCTGAGCGGACCCGCTAGATCTTTGTGCCAGGTATTCATGCTGGGGCCTACCATTTCATTGGACTGATGTCCTACACAAGTAGCATGTTGATATGAAGGATAGTTTGGTGCCTCCAATAGTGGCACCTTGCCTGTAGGTGACCAGTTCCTATCAATTATCTGGTCTATACCATTTTCTAAATGGCACTGGATGCAGACTGGAGGCCAGCCTCTTTTTTATGGAAAATTTCACTTGGGGCAAAGATAGGCTAGGCTCATACAAACCCGCCTCTATGGCAGAAATCGTGTCTGTTTAGAGGGTCAAGCTAGTAGTCAAGAGTCTGAGGGACAAAGCAACAAATGAGAGGGGTCCTTATCCATGCCTTGGTGGTAGACTCACAAGAATTTCAATACGAGGTCATGGGTTCGAGTACCCACTGTGGTGAAATCCCACTGGTGTGAGTGCATGTGTTAAAAAAAACAAAAAAAAGAAAGAAAAAAAATGAGAGATGGAAAACTGGTATGACCATCATATGGTTGCTGACAGAGGGAAGTTGAAAGGATGCTAGAATCAGATAAGCTATTGGCCCTTGCAGAGGAATCCCAAAACTCTCTTGCATTGATCAGTACTAGAAAATGGTAGTATAAATCACCTATCACAGAATGGATACTTAATTTCAACTCACCATCACATGCACTTCCATAAATAGCATGTAACAATTTTGTCACCAGATGCAGTTAGATGCAGGAACAGTAGCAATGATTGGAAAATAAAGCTATTCGCGACAGACACATCTAGGAGATGTGTCATCGGGGTTGAAATTCGAGTAACATGGGTCCTCAGTTCACTTCTGATTCAACATCACTGGCAAGTCTCCATACCTGATATTTGAGGGGTCCCCCCTCACAAACTGCTGTTTCTGGAAAATTCCCAAAAGCACACAGGAGAATTTCTTTCAAAATGACAATTGCTTGAATTTAAACATCAAGACGTCATACAGACTACATCAGTCGAGGACATAAATCCTAGAGGCAATGTCCTGAACCAGCCAATCAAATGCCTTGAGCAAACCCTCCCCAGTGTATGCACTACAACCGATAATTCTCCAGTGCCTCGTCTTGTCCATGGCTTCTAAATTCAGCACCTGCACAGTAATGAAACTCCCTCAGCCTGATGAAAAGTTCAGCTTAGTGAGTGCCTACTGGATAAAACAGAAAAGAACAGCACTTTATGGCAAAAGTCCACCATGAATCTCTAAATACTCCTGCAAGCATGCTTACTTTATGCATTTAATGGTTTTAGACATCACCCAAAAGGTCTAGTCATCTCAGTATCCATGGTGAATGAAAGGAATCTCCCCCAAAAAAATGCATTGGTCCTGACCAAATCATAATGGTTGAATGAGTAGTACCAGTTTCGGTCCCAAGCAAGTCACACTCAGAAATCAATATTCAAAACCATGCCAGGATTGTGAGTAGAGAAGAAAGGTTCATTTGGTTTGGGAATCTCAGTAACAAACCATGATGTAGCTCTGTTTCCAAGTCACAATATTACAACTGAACAAATAAATGCATCATGATCTAGAGGGCATTTCATGCCTTTGAAAAATCATAGTAATCCCAATAACAAGCTCTGTTTACAAGTATCCACAAAATTGACATTTGGTTGAGAGCTTTGCTACAGCCACGCATGTGCAATGAAGCTCATGAACATGCCACATATGTGCCAGCATTGCACTATAGGTCTGAGATCCAATCCATCCATCAGAATGGCACCACTACATTGATGCCCTAGCACAAGAATCAGGTTGATCCAATGGTCATGTGGGTAACAGTTTGCAAAACAGAAGTACAGCTATGAAAAAATTAGCTGAAGCTTTCTAACCAATCCACCTGTCTCCAATATTGCAGCCAACGTGCTGATGCACCAGATTTTGTTTTTCGGAAAACACATAGAAGGTTGCACCAACCTGATGGACAGATCAGATCTTGCACTTATTATGCAGAAGAGATTGATCCCATCAGCTATACGTAATGAACTATGTGAGAGAAAGTTTGACATTGTTTCTAATTTCTTATGAGAATTTCTTGATTCTGAAATTTGTCATTGAACACTATGACTGTGGCACTAGCACCCATCAAGTCCGGGAAAACTTGATAGCACATGTATGTATGTATGTATGTATGTATGTATCCTGTGCATCTAAGATATACGTGACTATGCCCATGTATCCTGTCTCAAATATCAAAATAGCATTTGCTTGCCTGACAAAATGAGACGTGAACAAAGGTAGGTCAGGTTTAAAGTAGGTCAAGGTTCAGGGTCGGACTCATAAAATGCTTGGTTGACTTGATTCAAAAGATTTCTATCAGTTTTCTGAATCCTGGTGATCACATCTTGACTAAAGACGAGCAAGGTGTCCCATATCGGTTACGTATCGGCCGTATCGGCCGATACGTAACGGAATCGGTTAAGGCCGATACGCGTATCGGCCGCGTATCGGCCGTTACCATTTTTTGTGCCCGTATCGGCCGATACAGGCCGATACGGGGCCGTATCGGACCGTTACGGGGGCGTAACGGTCACCCGTAACGGTCAGAAAACGGTCACTTTTTTTTCTCTTTTTAAGCACTTTTTTTGCTGTTTTTTTCAAACTTCTTGCTTCCAAACTGTTTTTCACTCCTTCTGATAGTAATTTCGACCAACCTTGGCTAGTTTTTTGGGACAAAAACACATTATATTACGGATTTGGTTGAATCAAAGCTCGGTGGGCCATTTTTCAGAAATTCTTCAAAAATAGGTATTTACTTTCTTTAATATGTTTTTCTGTTTTAATCATGTCATATGATGTGTTAATCATAGTAGAACATGATAATGTGCATTTTACAGATTTGGGGTGCCATTTAATATTTTTTTTATATTTTTTTCTATTTACGCATGATTTTTGGGCCCTTTTTTTAAAATTCAAAAAATCAATTTTTAATAGTTGTTTTGCTGTTTTAATGATGCCATATGATGTGTTAATCATAGTAGAACAGCTTAATGTGCATTTTACAGATTTGGGGTGCCATTTTATATTTTTTTTATATTTTTTTCTATTTACGCATGATTTTTGGGCCCTTTTTTTAAAATTCGAAAAATCAATTTTTAATAGTTGTTTTGCTGTTTTAATGATGCCATATGATGTGTTAATCATAGTAGAACAGCTTAATGTGCATTTTACAGATTTGGGGTGCCATTTTATATTTTTTTTATATTTTTTTCTATTTACGCATGATTTTTGGGCCCTTGTTTTAAAATTCGAAAAATCAATTTTTAATAGTTGTTTTGCTGTTTTAATGATGCCATATGATGTGTTAATCATAGTAGAACAGCTTAATGTGCATTTTACAGATTTGGGGTGCCATTTTATATTTTTTTCTATTTACGCATGATTTTTGGGCCCTTTTTTTAAAATTCGAAAAATCAATTTTTAATAGTTGTTTTGCTGTTTTAATGATGCCATATGATGTGTTAATCATAGTAGAACAGCTTAATGTGCATTTTACAGATTTGGGGTGCCATTTTATATTTTTTTTATATTTTTTTCTATTTACGCATGATTTTTGGGCCCTTGTTTTAAAATTCGAAAAATCAATTTTTAATAGTTGTTTTGCTGTTTTAATGATGCCATATGATGTGTTAATCATAGTAGAACAGCTTAATGTGCATTTTACAGATTTGGGGTGCCATTTTATATTTTTTTCTATTTACGCATGATTTTTGGGCCCTTTTTTTAAAATTCGAAAAATCAATATTTAATGGTTGTTTTGCTGTTTTAATGATGCCATATGATATGTTAATCATAGTAGAACATGTTAACGTGCATTTTACAGATTTGGGGTGCCATTTAATATTTTTTTTTATATTTTTTTCTATTTACGCATGATTTTTGGGCCGTTTTTTAAAATTCGAAAAAACAGTTTTTAATGGTTGTTTTGCTGTTTTAATGATGTCATATGATATGTTAATCATAGTAGAACATGTTAACGTGCATTTTACAGATTTGGGGTGCCATTTAATAATTTTTTTTATATTTTTTTCTATTTACGCATGATTTTTGGGCCCTTTTTTTAAAATTCGAAAAATCAATTTTTAATGGTTGTTTTGCTGTTTTAATGATGCCATATGATATGTTAATCATAGTAGAACATGTTAACGTGCATTTTACAGATTTGGGGTGCCATTTAATATTTTTTTTTATATTTTTTTCTATTTACGCATGATTTTTGGGCCCTTTTTTTAAAATTCGAAAAAACAGTTTTTAATGGTTGTTTCGCTGTTTTAATCATGCCATATGATGTGTTAATCATAGTAGAACATTTTAATGTGCATTTTACATATTTGGGGTGCCATTTTATATATTTTTTATATTTTTTTCTATTTACGCAAGAATTTTGGGCCCTTTTTTTAAAATTCGAAAAATCAATTTTTAATAGTTGTTTTGCTGTTTTAATCATTCCATATGATGTGTTAATCATAGTAGAATATGTTAATGTGCATTTTACATATTTGGGGTGTCATTTTATAAATTTTTCTTTGTATTTTCGAATTAGTGACTTTATATTTTTATTTGCTTATATTGGACAGGTTTTGGAGCTTCTTAGGGTTTAGTTAGAACATAAAATTATCTTTATTAACATAGGTCATACACTTATACTCATATCTTAAACCTAAAGAAATGTCTGGGTCTGGCCAATAACAAGTAAGTGAGGATATTGGATGGCAACATTGTAAGAGGGTTGGTGGTACTAGGCACCAAATAAAGTGCAAGTATTGTGATAGGATAGTGTCTGGTGGAATTACCCGTCTCAAACAACATTTGGCACATCGAAAGGGTCAAGTTGCGCCATGTGTCAGAGTACCGAGAGAGATAATGCTATTAATGCAAGCTAGTCTGGATGAGTCGAAGGGTAAATGTGCTGCTGTACAAAAGAAGAGAGATGATACTTTAAAAGCAGCTCGACAGGAGGTGTTTGGTCCTGAATATATAGGCGTTCGTGATGAAGATATTATTGATTCTGACGAAGATTCAGATCGGGAATTAACCATAGCTAGGAGAGAGAGCGTGTGTCTAGCTCGTGAAGAGGAAGAATGTCACCGCATGTTTGGCACGCATGGGTCAGTGCGTGATACAGGAGGGGGCAGTGGGAGTGGGAGTGGGACAGGGAGTGCAACTGGAAGTGCAACTGCTTCTGCAGCTGGGACTGAGGGTAGGGGGGGTAGGTTTGGTGGGTTACGACGTATATTTGGGAGCCAACGACAGACATCTTCACGTGATGCCCATATACATTTGGATGAAGAAGTAAATGAGCCTAGGAGACCCTCTATTGATCCAATCCTGTTTAGGAAAGAATCAACTAAACAAAAGAAGATAAAACAAATGTGGAGTAGAACTTCCGTTGAGAAATTAGGTAGAGCAGCAGCAAAGTTATTTATACATGCTAACATACCTCCTAACGCGGCCAATTCTCCATATTGGCAGGTGGTAATTGATGCAGCAGCAGAAGCAGGTGAAGGAATAAAAGCTCCCACGGCTAAGGAGATTAGGGGGAAATGGACAGATGCAGAGTATGTGGATGTGAAAACATACGTGGCTACCTTTAAACCTGTATGGCAAGCCAGAGGATGCACGATCATGTGCGATGGTTGGACTGGCCCAACCAGACGCAGCATGATCAACTTCATGGTGTACTGCCACTTGGGAACTATATATCACAAGTCAATTGATGCCTCAGAAGTAACAAAAAATTCTGATTATATTACTGGACTAATGGATAAAGTTGTGGATGAGATTGGAGAGGAGAACGTAGTTCAGATTGTGACAGATAATGAAGCATCATATAAGCTTGCAGGACATCTGTTGATGAATAAGAGAAAACATCTTTTTTGGTCACCATGTGCTGCCCATTGTATTGATCTTATATTGGAAGATATTGGGAAGAAGAAGAATGTTAAGGAAATGGTCGAAAGGGCAAGGGAAGTAACGACGTTTATTTACAATCATAATCAAATAGTCGCAATAATGAGAAAGTTCACGAAAGGACGAGAATTGTTGAGGCCTGCGGCGATTAGATTCGCAACAAACTTTATAGCATTAGAGAGTTTATTCCAGCATAGGGGAGAGTTGAGTGAAATGTTTGCTTCCCGACAATGGCTCAACACAAAACATGGGAAGAAGACATCAGGGACACCGGTCGACGTTGTGAACACCATACGGGACAACAAATATTGGAAGAAGGTTAAGGCGATCCTAAAGGTGATGGAGCCACTAATGAGGGTACTCCGTCTTGTTGAAACCGATGAAGCACCTACCATGGGCTTCCTATATGATGCCATGGATAAGGCAAAGCTTGCAATTCAACGTGATTGTAGAAGCTGGGAGACTTATTGGAAGATGATCGACAGGAGATGGACAAAACAACTCCATCACGATCTTCATGCAGCAGGTTATTACTTAAATCCTAGGCATAGATATGCCCAATCATTTGTTGCGGATGATGAAGTTCGTGTCGGGCTAAAAAATGTGATAAAGAGATTAGAACCTGACTTAGATCTGCAAATAAAGGCGTTGAATGAATTAGATACATTTGGAAATCGCGTTGGTAGTTTTGGAGATGCTCTTGCACAACATGCAGTATCTAGGTTGCAACCGGCCGAATGGTGGATTAATTTCAGAGAGAGTACGAAGGCTCTTCAAAAAATTGCAGTAAAAGTTTTGAGCCAGACAACATCTTCCTCTAGCTGCGAAAGGAATTGGAGTTGTTTTGCGCTCATTCATTCAAAGAATAGGAATAGATTGCAGACTAGAACATTAGATAGACTTGTCTTCATGCACTACAATATAAAATTAAGAATGCGACGACATCATAGGAGCATTACAGCTGCTGATGACGGAGACTACTGTCCAATAAACTTGGACAATATTTATGATGAGGATGACCCACTTCTACCTTGGTTGGAAACAAGGGAAAAGCAAATTGAAGAGGATAGTGAAGAATTGGAAATTGATGACCCAGAAATACGTAAAGCACAACAAGAGAGTCGTGCAGATGTGTTGGACCCAGTAAGAGGGGCAGCGTTTATGTCACGTACGGAAACGGCTCGAGATCAACAAAAGAGTACGAGTAGTAGTAGCGTGTCCGTGTCGGATGATGATGACGATGACCCCCCTGCCTCTGGTGCTGGCACTTCTGGTGTTGCTCAACGCCCTATTCAGCCGTCTACAGATCGCGATGCCGATGAACATCGACGAGGTGGTACACGAGGTCGAACCTACGAGTGTACCGAGTCACGATACAGCCAGCAGGAGGGTACATCTAGTGGTGCACCGCGTCCGGGAGGTCCGGAACATCAGCAGGCTCATGGTCTTGATTATTATGATGGATATTCTTATGGTCAATTGGATTATAATTATGATGGTTATACTGAGCCCGTTCCATCACATTCATGTTGGAGTAGCCCTCCCGATCAATATTCATATGATTATAGATATCCAGATCCAAATCCAAGTTACTCATCACAGCAGACGCACTCTCAATCTCAAGATTCTCAACAGCTTGAGTATGGTTACCAGTATGGCTATTCGACGGGCACTGGTGGATATCCTTACTCAGGGTCAGAGTCGTTACCTAGTCAGGATTAGTCATCCTCTGGTTTCGTTGATCTAGTATTTCCTTCTGGCACTGGATATTATGGATATGCAGAACCTACACCTATTGGACAGCCTCAGCCTGATGGTGACGATGACGATGATGTGGAGGTCGAGCAACCACAAAAAAGAAAATTTTCATTTTGGTGGTGACTTGTGATTGTGAGTATATATTTGTATTAAGGTAAGTATTTGCATTTTGCAGCAGACAGCTCACAAGTATTATTGCAAGAAGCCATGTAATTATGCACACACTTGACACTGCCGAACTTGTATTTAAAATAGCTCCCCTGACAACCAATCAAGTAATCCTTAATCAAGTTGCAGGAGAGTATATCAGACACTACTAATTTTATTTTTTTTAATATTCTTGACTTGAGGATGACAGGTCATAGACATGAATCACAGTCACCTGCACACTGCACAGGTATGTTCGAGAACGAGAAATTCCTCAAAAATAATTGCAAACACACACTTAATGTAAGATATTTACATATTACATTCATTCTAATATATCTATCATTGGTAGTAGATAGTTAGAAAATTAAATATATGAATTTTGTAGTCAAATTCAGGTTATCTGGTTCATAAATTCATCAGACAGTCCGATACAATTTCTCACCAAAGAGTGGACCGTTACGCCCCCATAAACATGTTCCATTTTATAAATGAATGCATATTTGGAATGCTTAGAATATTCCGGATTTAATCCATATTTTTTCATATTTTTTTGGCAAAAAAAAAATTTTGCGCCGTTACGCCCCCGTATCGCCGTTACGCCCCCGTATCCGTATCGGTTTTGGAGGTCACCGATACGCCAACCGATACCGATACGGGACACCTTGAAGACGAGACATTAAAATATTCTTTCATGCGCAACAAGATTTTGCATATCTAAGGCTCTTGTTGGATTAACAGATTGTTAAAGTTTCTCAGGACATGCTGTAGCTGTTACCCAGATTGTATCTAAGGTGATTAACCCATGTGCCTGCACAACCAGAGTAGTGGCACAATCCTTTTAACTTAGTTGACTCCCACTTCGGATCGAGCATTTTGATTGCCTTAGATAGCAACCTAAGTGGGTAGTAATAAGAAATTAGTAACTGATCAAGAAAACCATCTTCAATAAAACATTTTGAGAAACACCTACTGTGTTTAGTCTTGCTGCCCCTTCATGTTCCGATTAGGGCACCAAGGAATCATAATGTAGAAACAATGTCACATTACAAAATGAATACTAGGTACAGTAATTAAGTCACATCTCCACTGGAGAAGTATCTTACATCCAATATTCTATCCACATTGCGATGATAAGCAATTGAAATTAATTTTTTAAGTAAAGATAATGAACTCATGTAAAGGTTGATTTATTTCATTTATCAATAAGCTTCAACAACTATGTAACAACCAAGGACATATTCAACAACTATGTAACTACAATATTGCATCAATCTATACCCTTACCTTAGCTATTTCTGCAGGTGTAAGAGCACCTTGTATGTCTTGCTTATTTGCTAGTATCAGCAAAGATGCTCCAGATAATCTCTGCCAAAAGTAGTGAAGGCCGAAGATTATCAATAAACGTATCCCACAAAACTAGAGCACAATTTTAATAGACTTCTATACCATTGTATGTGCTTATTGGTAAATGATCCAGGAAACTAAAGCATACCCATGGAATTAAAGACAGGTGCTTGATTCAATCCGCGCCAAGTTCAGGTGGTATCACCAACACATACAATTTCGATGATACAGACCAGTCACAGTGTGTGACCTGGCTAGGCTGAAATGAGTTCAGATGAGTCCCAAGGGATTCATCAACTCAAGCCTCTTTTCTGAATTGAACCCCTTATCTTCTTGTTGAGGGATATGCTAAGTCAACTCGGAATTGGAGGATATTTTAAACCATGAGCGCACTCTGAAAATATTTAGCATACCTTGTGGTTTTTCTTTTTTATGGAAAACAGCAATTGGGGACATCCGACATTGCCATAACAATGAGAATTTTTTTTCTATTTTCTTGGATTCCCCTGTCCAGACATGTATTTACTTTTCTACTTTTCCAATCTTTTGCTTAGTTAAATTTTCCTAGCAAAATTTTAACCAAATTCATTAGACGTTCAACTCGGCAAAGAAGTCATTTGATGGCGAGTTGACTCGCCTAGGCCTCTGTGACAATGAAATATAAGTCTTGAACACTTGCCACAGTTGCCTAAATTCATTCTAAAAGAGACTCCAAATCTGTTGATAGAAAGTACAATGGGCAAGATGGGATCTTTCCCAAGATCACACAAGGGTTAACACCAACAGAGAAAAATCCATGCACGAATTAGCAAGCATAACAGGAGACTGTAAGGATGGTATGGATCATTCAGTAGAGAAATTACACTTGTATTACAAAGGCATGTGAATAGATGGGAAAAATTGACAAACCTCTTCCTTTAAGAGATTATCCAGCTCCATTTTGCAATCATCTAACCTCCGGACATCTGAACTATCAACAACCCAAACTAAGCCATCTGTTTGTTCGAAGTAGTTTCTCCAATAAGATCTAATCGTTCTTTGGCCACCAACATCCCATATATTGAGGGTATATCTGGCAGAAAATATCGAACTGAAATATCAATATAATGTGTCCAAATTTTTATAGGTGCCATAATAAAAGCACAAAAATTGACATCCTCAGCCCCAAAAAAAGAGGAGGGGGGGGGGGGAAGCTGACTGATTATTTTAGTTCTTTCAAGAAGAAATGATGTAAGCAAGTCATTATTTCTGGTAAAAAAGAAGAATCAATACTATCGGAGCACAACATCTCCAAATTTTCAATGATCAAAACAAATAAGTAAAAACACAATATCACCTGATAATTTTAGGGCCTGTTTGGATTACACCCATTCTTCATTCATGTTCATTTCTGCTCAACCTTGACATTTCCATTGTAAAAACAACAAGAAAATGATTCTTGTTGTTTCCCCCCCCCCCACACACACACAAGTGACAATATGGTACATGTGGTCCATTATGTCTGTCGTGACATGAACCTAACATGGCCCAAAAAGAAAGGCCATCTGATCTTGAGGTAGGGCACAGTAAAGGGGCAAATCTGAATGTAGGTCACATTTCCAACTGACGCCCTATCTTGTGCCTATCAGAAAGAAATGAGTTGGAATGGTTTTTTGGTATCATCCAAAAAGGCTCCTAGTTTGTTTTACAAATCTGGCAAATACATGCTTATTTTCAGCATTACATAGTTCATGGGAAATTGAATGCTAGAATCGCTGAACTGTGAAAATGTGTACGTTAGTTCAGTAGACGTTATCTGAAATTAGCATCCAGTTTGATAGCGAATGCAAATGGTACCATTCTAATTTGTAGGAGGCGATGAAATACTCTAATTTGATAATTCAACTTTATTCCCTTAACATTCCTTTACTGAAGGTCTGGCCCTTGATAGAGTGGAATAACAAAACAGGATACTGACCCCAATTAATTGGTATAATGATTAGATAATGATGATGACAACGATGATGATTTCCTTGACATTCTTTTAACAACTTTAGTGAGTCATTGACAAATCTAAAATAATTATTTAACTAAAAATGCCATCTTATACAGATTTTCTATGGCATACAACTTTATCTGACAAATTAAAGTGAATAAAGCTGCGTTTGGATGAACCAAATATCATGAAATTACATATCAATCAGTCTAATTTGGTTCAGAATATCATGATATTTGGTGCAACCAATGCAGCCTAACATTCAAATATAAAACTAGATTTCTCTCTCTCTCTTTTTTTCTTTTTTCTTTTTTCTTTTTTTTTTAAAAAAGAGGGATTAGCTACATGGAACTTGTACATCAATATTAAGCTTTGGCAATATTCAAGAGAGAGGGAGAGAAATACCAATCACAACGGATTCTTTAAAACTCTACCTCTTCTATAGATAAACTCAGACGAACTGGATGCCTTGATTTTCTTAAATGAAAAAAATAAAAATAAATCCACAGTTCTCCATTAACAGACAAAAGTACCAACAGTACCATTAGAAACTCAACAAGATTTAAGTATTCATCATAATCATCATTTTATCCTCCTTCCAGCGATTTGGAGTCGACTTCTAAATTTTAGACTTAAGTGCTACAATTGGCAACAACAGCTATCAACCTTGCTCGAGACCAACCAAATGGGTAATGGCAAAGGCCAAGGGGTTTGGGACTTTAGGACATTTGGAACTGGAATCCGAATCCAAGCCAAAATAATGCATCCAGCACCCTAGAATTTGGGAAGGGTTTGAAATATTAAGCTCATGTTTCAACTCTTCTCAAAAAGCTAGCTGGCAAAACCCAAGCTAACAGTAATATTTTTTCAAATTGGTTATTCAAGGAGACCACCACATGCCTTCTCTACACCTCCAAATCCATGTTGCCAACATAGTTTCTAGATTCCACAAATTGAAAATCCAGGTTGCCAAAAACAACTGACATAATGAAAAACTTAGGGGTCCTTTGGATGCCTGTAAGTTTTTAAGTTCTAAGGGCCTTTTTATATAGTAGGATTTAAGAGTATTGTAACATAAAAGCATCACCATTATGATTTTACAATGTTTGTTTAAACATGTAATTCGGCACATAATTCAGTGGTCAAATGCAATAGGAGAAAGGTAAGGAATTTGTAATCATTACAAATTTACAATACAACATAGTTGAAATCTTGTTTCCAAACACAGGAATCAGTGTATTTTTCCTGTTGATTTGATGTCTCAATAATGTAAAAATATCATCACTACACTTTTACCATGCCTCTCCAAACACAGGAATTCTCAGTCAAGCTACCCGTGGACCAGGAGATAGGTATTGTAATTTGTAATCGTTGCACTTTTACCATTCATTACAGTGCAATACATCTATCCAAACACGCCCTAAGGGTCTGTTTGTTTTTCTTAATTCAATGGTATAGTAATGTAAGTGGGCCATCATTATTATTTCTCAATATTTGTTTAAACAAGTATTATGGTACATAAATCGATGGTCAGATGTACATGTAATAAGAGAGGTAAATGCATTTGTAATCATTACAATTTACATTATACAATCTCAATCCATATTATATTTCATAGTTAAAACAAACAATGAAAACATGTCATCATTCTGGTCAAACGTGGATGACATCACCCAACAAGTAAAGCAAATTGTAATCATTGCCCGTTTCCTTTCACTGTTTTCTGATATTTCTCCAACGGATCTGCAACAATTTGGCTTGTAAATTGCGTTCCATTATTTACTAAGATAGTTGAAAAAATAAACACACCCTAAGTGACTTTCACCTAAAAGTGACTTTCAGTTGTAAGTCACAAGGATGTGACCTCTCACCCCTAGTCCCATGAAGTTTCCTCGCAGTTTTCCCTGTAAGTGACTTATACATGAATTTTCTCTCCCAAATACCAACTGTAAGCCACTTCGCACTTACAGTCACAGAACTTAACAGGCATCCAAATGACCCCTTAGGTATTCCAAATCTTAGATTTGGATTCTTAAGTAAAAATCAAAGCCCAAGCTGCCAAACCACACCTAACATTGAACTTGCCGATTGTGCCCCTATATTTGATTTTCCATAGTTATGCTATTGTTAATCCGTAGGGGTCCAACCAAAACCGAGTGCGGGAGCCAAATTGAATGTAGAAGGAACCTTCAGGAATGGGAGATAGACGAATTTGCCGCCCTCATCAATCGAATCTACAGGCTTTCGCCTAATCTCAATGTGCCTGACAGTCTGTCCTGACGTCTGGATAAACAGGGCAGATTTTCTGTTAAATCCCTGTATGGATTTTTGCTTGGAAAACTTCCCCCTCCTGCTGGTCTGTTGTGGTACCAAGGCTGGAAATATTCTGTCCCTCCTAAAATCGGGGTTTTCGGTTGGTTGGTGGGAAAACAGAGGGTTCTCACAGTTGATAACTTGCGGAAGCGGGGAATGAAGATTACCAATATCTGCGTCTGTTGCATGGCCAATGAAGAGACGGTGAATCATCTTTTCATTCATTGTCCTTACACCAACAAGATTTGGTTGGCTTTTCTCCTCCGCTTCAACGTGCATTGGTGTTTTCCGGGTTCGACTACTAACCTCCTTCCTTCCTGGCATGGGGTCAAATGCGGGAAACATCGGATCCCTTTATGGCGAATGGCCCTTCTCGCGGTTTGGTGGGCTGTTTAGGTCGAAAGGAATGATCGGTGTTTCAACGACAGAGCCAACTCAGCAGAGTTCACCACCTTTAGGGCGATCCAATTTCTGGTCGAATGGGCAACTTACTCTATTAAGGCTTTAGGATGTAACTTTGATTTCCTAGCTACGTAGCAGTTTTGCTATCTCAGCAGAGCTGCGCTACTTCCTTTTCTGTATTTTCTTCTTCTTTCTAATCAATACAACTCTCTGCGTTAATTCTCAAAAAATAAAATAAAATAATAAAATGTTAGTACAATGAAATAGCAAAACATCAAGCCTGTGATTGGTTGCACCAAATAACATGAAATTTCATAACTAATCAGTCTAATTTCAAGATTTTCACTACAACCAATTCTTGAACGAAATTAAAATGCTAAAACTAGAACGAAACTAGCCGAATCTCGCAAACCCCAATCGGCAAGATCAGACTTTTCATTTCCAAACCATCCGTCAGCAAATAGACTCGAGTTGAATCTAAAACGATTTCTACATTATCAAAAACTTTATGTAGGATATTAGCAGGCAACAAGCAAGTAATGAAATACGATGATCATCGACACCGTGTTTGCGATGAATTGCAAAACTACCCAAATGACGGTAATGCCCTTCAAATTGAAAGAAGAAAAAAGGGAAAGGATGAAAACCTCTGATACTTGAGGGTCTTGATGTTGAAACCGAGAGTGGGGCTAATGACGCTTGTGTCCTCGCCATTTATTCTGAGTACGATCGTTGTCTTTCCAGAATTATCAAGACCCCTGCAACAACGGATAGATATAGACAGAGAATGGAGTTGGAGTAGACTGGTAATAATAGGGAAGGAAGAGGGGCAAAAAAGGAAGAAGATTACACCATGAGGATGCGCATCTCTTTCTCCTTCTTTTTAATTTTCCTGATGATGCTGAGAAGACCCATCTCGTATTTCAACGGCCAGATATCGAAATCGACGATGGTAGATATCCAAGCTATCTCTCCGTCTGGTAGCACGTCCGGCTTCTGGCAGATGCGGTTGTCACTTCGAGTCTTGTCTAAAACAAAAGGTCGCGGACTGAGTCACTGACTCAGTCGAGTCAAGCTGGAAAACTCGTCGAGTCAAAGTTGACTCGGCTGAATTTCGAGTCGACCCACCGGGTTTTACAACTATGATTGGGATGGAATTAGGTGCCGCATTTACCGTAGGGCCCACTTTGGTTTTTGTATTCTACGTCCACACTGTCCATCCGTTTTGAGAGAATATTTTAGGGCATCAGCCCGAAAATGAAACGGATCCAAATCTCAGGTGGATCATCCTATCAGTAAAAAAAAAAAAAAAAAGCTGTGATTAACCGTTAAAAACTTCTTCTAAATAAAAAAAAAAAAGTGATGATTCACCATTAAAAACTTCTTCAATGTGAAAAAAAGTAGCGATTGGCCATTAAAAACTTGTTCTGAGCTATTAAAGTTCTGGATCAAGATGATATTTGTTTTTCCCCTTCATCCAGGCTTACGTGACCTTATCAGCAAGTTTGGATGGAAAGTAAACAGCACGGGAACATTAAGATGGGCCCTAGGAAGATTTTAATGGTGGGTGTTAAATCACCAATGTTTCCTGTAGAATGGTTCACCTGATATTTGGATCTGATTCATTTTTAAGCTCAATGCCTAAAATGATATGAAAAAATAGATGGACGGCATGGATGTAAAATCCATATATCAAGGTGGGCCCCACGGTAAGGGCCACACCTAATCATGCATCGGGTCTTTAACCATAGGATAGTACCACCGTGGGTGTGGTATACCTTAAAAATATTATCAGATTGAAGGATTTTTAACCCTTTGATGATTCAAAAGTTAAGGAGACCGTCCATGTGGACCGGAAATGAGTTAAATGAGCAAAGGTTAGAGAAATTCCATTCCAATGGATTCTATTCTATTCATATTCCCGTCTGAAGTGAGGCCTATCAAATGAACGGTTGGATGACCATAAATTCTAAACCCAACAAACTGACATACCCTACAACAATCGATGGGAAGATCATGTGGTGTTTGTGTAATGGAGAGCAGGAAGATCTGGACCACATGGCTGCCAGACCGTGAGGCCCATGTGGATTAATGTTTCGACGGATTTGGATGGACATTACATCTACATGGGGCTATCAATAGGTCTGGATGGCCCATCAGGCTTTAGGGCCTGCCCACATCAGGCCCGTTTGGGCTGGAATATTTGGCCCGAGGACCACTCTCAGTGTAAATTCAAGCCTGTTTTCTTTATTTTCTATTACTTATTTACTTATTTATTTATTTTTTATTTTTTATTAGCTTGTTAGTGCACCCACTGTCAGCTTACACTTCACTGTTAGCCACCCTCAGGGGGAATCGACACCTAGACCTTAGTGTTCAAACCAGCTATCTTCACTCAGTCTACTACTTTTAGGTCTGTTTCTCCGACACAAACCAAGAGGCACATTTATATGTTGATTGCATAATGATGTTAGGTCATGAAGACAGCTCTTAGGATCTTTCACAGATATGAGTGGTAGCCAGCCTATTGGAGGGTGCGGATCTGATGCAGATGAAATGATAGCCCTAGAGAAGCAATAGTCAGCTCCTGCAAGGTAGCCACACCAGCGTTCCAAATACCATACACAAGTTCGAAATTAACCGTCCAAATTGTGGGACCACTTTAAATAACTCATTGTGAAAGGCTAAAAACAGCGTCATTTACGTTACATTGGTGCCATCGACCTCTTTAATTTTAACTACGTATTATTAATGATACATTAAAGGCACGTACAACGGCTGGGGACTGATGTTATTCAATGTGAACACGTGGATACGTGTAATGAATGGCTTAATTTGAATAAAAAGCATGTGTAAGTGTGTACGAGTATATTAAGGGCTTATTAGATTTGTAATAGGTTTGAATCAAATTTAATGTCTTGTGTTACGTTTTGAAATTCGACACCTAAATTTGGAGAGCTTGATACCGAGTTCTCAAAGATAAGCTAAGAGAAATACATTTGTGTTCCCATTTAGATTTATATTCACTTTATATATAAATAACTAGAGTAATGCATTTCAAATTATCTAATTCAAAACAAGGTAGAGATAATAAAACCAAAAAACATAGGGCTAATATGTGAAGATATAATTTCAAGTGTGATGTTCATCTATATGAAAATTATATAAAAAAAAAAAAAAAAAAAAAAACATAAATGGAAAATACAACTATCAAGCGAAAATAAGCTAAAAATCTATTGAGGCGCCGTCACCAACTAGTCTTATTCCTGAGTCATCTGCATATGTCAAATAGAAGACGTCAAACGCAAATATAGTAAAGAAATATCTTCAAAATTTTACTCATAATATTTTAGTGATAAGCAAGTTCATGACAAATACATATTTTTACATATAATATTCTTAAGCATGTTATATGTAATGCACGGATACTAAGCAAGTTATATATGTTATCAACACAACCAAGTGTATATAATGATGGTATAACAAAACAAATAGTTTTTTAATGTGGTTATTAAGTACATTAATGCTATGATAAGATGATACATGATCCTCATAATTTAATATTCCCTCAACAAATAATTTCAATGCCTATTTTGTAGAATGTCAATACTCCCTCAACAAGAGACTCAACACTTTTCACAAGTACTTATCCTAAGATATATATAATTAACCAAATGATTATTAATCTCAATTCATTCAACAAGCTAGTGAAACTAGGTTACCACCATTATATCATGAGTCATTATCGGAATCACGGGGCTCTTTGTGTCACGTAGTGACTCACTCCTCAAGTATGTAAATTAATATGGTAATAGTCGTCACCCAAGTTCCGAGTATGAACAATCAATTCAAAGGTATGGGCTTGTAACTTAAAAACTAAATCAATACAGAAAAATGGCTCATCACCCAATTTCACTCACGCTCGGGCTGTTCGAACGGTACTCTAGCATACAACTATTAGTCGGATATTTGATGGGGGTCATTTGAACAACAATATGTGACTTCCATTAATACTCATTGGTCACTATTGGGAGGCTCGTCACCCAAGCATAGGCCAATAACTCAAAAGACTTAAATAAATGGTAATAGTGATATCTAATATTCTATTGAATGTTATACAATCATCAAATATAAGAATCATCAAACACTGCATTATACTAATGTGACCGACTATGGGGCCACACCCAAATACGGTTTTCACAATAGCATAAGCCGCTTCTAACTAATCGTCGAGACCCTAAGTCCTTGCATGAACAAACCCTAAAGTCAATGTTTTGGAAAAAAATGATTCATAAACTAATTAGATTCATGAAATTTTAACACTAAATGGATTAAAATTGAAAAGTATAATTCATTTCTTACCTGTGACTCCAAATATGGTAGATTCAATGAAGAAATCGGTGACTCCTACAGCTTAGTTGGAGCACTAGCAACCTACAAAAATTACGAATCTCAAATCATTCTCTCTCTCTCTCTCTCTCTCTCTCTCTCTCTCTCTCTCTCTCTCTCTCTCTTCTATGTTAGAGAAAATTCGTATGGGGAGAAAGGGTGCCCACATGAGGGCCTTCTATAATGCCAAAAGTGGTGTATTTAGCCCTAGTGGCCTGATATTTGATATATCAACCGTATGGGAGATTGTTTCCATCTGTTGGGGTCCATTGAAAGGTGTGCAAGTTGATCTACGTTGTAGGATAGTTAACCCTAATGATAATCTGCGCATAAATATGATTGGTTTGCCATTTGGATGCGCCGATCGATGGGTATGGTCATAAGTCAATTCGACAATTGTTAATCATCGATTGGGGCAGTGACTATAAGAATAAGTGTAAGGTATTAACTTAGATTGGTGCCCTACACATATTCTTATAGCTAATTCGGATATGAACAATTATCTTAAGTTTCTGACAATTCCTAAGGGCTTATTTGAGAGCGTGGATTTAGAATCCCCCGGATTCGGAACCCCTTGGATTCGAAACCCTCCTATTGTGTTTGACATGGATGTGAAGACTGCTTTCATGCATAAGGAATTGAAAGAGTACAGTTACATGAAGTAACCAGAGAAGCCTTTGAAATACAAGAGGCAGAGAACAAGATTTGCAGGTTGAAGAGGTCGTTATACATCCTGAAACAGTCACCTAGTAGTGGTACAAGAAATTTGATTCTTCCATAATGAGTCAGAATTTTACCAAGAGTGAGTATGATCATTGCGTTTATTATAAGATGTTGAGTGATGAAAAGTTCATTATTTTAATGTTGTATGTTTATAACATGCTTATTGCTAGTCTTAGTAAATCTGAGATTGACATACTGAATGCTCAGCTATCATGAATATTTGAGATGAAAGATCTAGGGGCTGCGAAGAATGCTCAACTATCTTGGATATTTGAGATGAAAGATCTGGGGGCTGTGAAGAAGGTTCTCGACATTAACATACACAAAGGCAAAAAAAGGAGCATGCTATAGTTATCTCAGATAAAATATCTTAAGAAATTATTAGTGAAGTATGAGATGGACAAGGTAAAGTGGTCAGCGTTCCACATGCAGCTCATTTTAAACTTTCTTTTAAGTAATATCTTAAAACAGATGAAGAAATGAAGGTTGTCTTGTGTGCCTTATTCAAGCGCAGTTGTCAGCTAGATGTATTTCATGGTCTTTACAAGATCAGATATTTCACATATGGTGGGTGTTGTAAGTATATATATGTCTAACCCCAGCAGGTAACACTAGGGGCAATGAAATGGCTAGTTCGGTATATTCGAGATATGCAAGACTACGTCTTGACATTTGAAAAATCAGGAGACAAAGTTAGTCGGCTATGTGATTCAAATTATACGGGCAGTGTGAATAATAGAAGGTCGACTTCTAGTGACTCGTTTGTATTAGCGGGTAGAGCGATCAGTTGCATGTTGAAGCTTCGGTCTGTGATGACTCTTTACACAACCGAAGTTGAATATATGATAGTAACGAAAGCATTCGAGAAAGCGGTTTGGTTAATGATAATGATAAATTACTTGAGGCTTCATCAAGAGGTCATTCTAGTTAGTTGGGTTAGTAAAAGCACAATCAATTTGGTAAAGAACTCGGTTTACTATTCTAAAACTAAACATATTGATGTGCGTTATCATTTTATTTGAAAAATCCTAAAGAAAAGTTAAGTGACCCTCGAAAAGATACATACAAGTGTAAATCCGGTGGATATGCCTACAAAGTTAGTTTCTCCACAGAAGTTCAAGTTTTGTGTGACTTCACTAGGCCTGGCAAAGATTGAGTGAAGATGAAGTGTGCACGAGAAGTGATAATTGTGAAATAATGATGAAGACAAAGTAGAGATGAAGGCTTGAGTGTGGCATATCGCAACATAAATATTAGAGTCATGGTGGAGATCATTAAAAATCAAATGCCTCAAATCTATGCTGAAACAAGAGCCTTTGATTGGTTAACAGTTTGGTCGATAGATCAAAGGATATCGAATTACATCGTTTTTTGGGCAAAATTCTCTAGACGATATTTGGCATTTTTGACACGTCGAAAATGTTGGTCAATAGGTTGACCCATCAGGTTGAAGGATTTCGACTTGTCAACATGTTGCACAGTTTGCGCGGTTTTGCATGAATTGTTTTTATTTCCATTTTTTACTTAAATAAGAGGGTGTAAACGGGATTAGGGTAGAATGCAATTGTGCCAAAGGGTTTGAGAGGGTTTTGGAGGGAAGAAAAACTTAGTTTTCTTCTTGGGGCTTCGATCGGTAAGAATCCATCTCTTGTATCTTTATTATTCATAGTGCATTCTTGCTTTGTGCCGTGGTTTTTTCCCGCAAAGGTTTTTCCACGTACTTGTTAGATTTGTTTGCACGATTGCAATTACTTTGCTTTATTCCGCTCTGTATGCTTCTGT